>JAWNOR010000384.1:0-600000 GCA_035045885.1 Drosophila borealis | reverse complement strand
ACTGTACTTTCCTGTTGTATTCACTTGTTTTTTGTTGGTCTTATGCCTATATTTTGATTATCACCAACTTTGTCGCTAATCGTAAAGGTGCGAATGTGAGCTCTGACAGCATTCGCGGCGTGATTAGGCGCTGACAACCCCAAAAACGACCTGTACTACCTCTATAAGTAAAAGTACTTACTATAGGCATAAGTATACGTATAGGTATAAGTATAAGTATAAGTATAAGTATGACTGACACCGTCTGACATCGCCGCGTCTCATTGCCACCTATTCGAATATTCGTATTATCAGCTGGCATCATCGCATCGCACTTTTTATACACTTAAATTCGAATTTGTTGCTTTTTTTGTTGCCTTTGGCGGCTGTCTGGCAAAACTAATGGGAGCTATCAATAGCTATAGAAATTGTTGCTTTCCGGCACCGTGACTAACAACAAAAATCAAAACAAATTAGGTAATATTTATAGTATATGTGTGCATATAAAAATTGAACTTTGTTCTAAAACAGGGAATACTCTGAATAGTTTTCGATTTCTCAGCTTGGTGATAAGTGGAACGAGAGGGAAAAGTTATATTGTAATCGCCGATTATCAAAATGCCCTTGCATGCGGTTGATATATGTGTATGTTACGATATATTAATCTGATCCCAAACCCCTAAGCACTTAAGCTCTAGATAGGTCTCTCTGAAAAGAAATTGCCTAAGAATACTATATGATATAGGACACCGATCAGATCGTGAATAAATGAGTACTTTGTTGAATGCGTAACAAATTGAACTAATTAAGTATAATACACAAGGCAAGGGTATATTAGGTATAGCCTACTCATAGCGAAGCTTATCTTTGAATAGTGTGAATAATAGGTGATCTTTCCTTCTTTAATACATATTTATATACTATGTCTTCATCCAATTCCCAGCAATTCTGAATCTTCGAAATTTGTTCCCATCACACTCAATAAAAATCGATGTGCATTTTGAGCCTGAATAATTTGAACACATTTCGACGAATATTTGTTATAAATATTTACATATGCATGGCATATAATTTTATATTTATAGCGCTTATTGCATCGCAAAAAAAATAAATAAAAGAAATAAATAAATACACGAAAAAAAATGAATGAAAAACGAAAAATTAAATAACAAAAATAATAAAATTATCAAAAATTTATTGGCGGGATCAAAGTGTATCGAAAACTGTATGCAAAAGCAACGACTGCACACACACATACACCACACACATACACGCACAACTCACATGGAACATAATTTGTGGTACAGTGTAAGTGGAATAAAGAGATGGCCAAGCGAGAAGAAGATAGCTGCATGGGAATGGAAAGCAATGCAGGCAGTGCACAACGAAAGTAAAAAGTGCGAAAGGCGCAAAAACTAACTGCGACGTTGAACCCTGCAGAGAGCTTGAACTCGCCCAGAGACGGTGCCCGCCGCCTGTCTCGGCCGCCTACACATTGAGATAACGGTCGCTATAGATTAAATGGCGCACGAGAAGCAGCCTAACAAAGCGCACAGCCGATTAAAGCATGACTTACCGGTATTTCTTTTGGTTCTTGTACTTTGCCGATCTGCAGCTCCAAAAGCTTAATTCTTGCAGTTTGTTGCCTTTTCTTGTGCCTTAGTCGAAACTTGCGTACCAGCCGGTTTATTTATAATATAATATGAGATTATTTTAATAAAGTGTGTATATGATTTAAAAGTTAGCACTTAAAGGCACTGAACCAAACTGGCAAATAGACCAACGAACGGCTGCACAACTCCCGAGTGACTGAACAGGGCAGCGCGAGCCGAGCGGCCGCCAACCGGGAGACTAGCGATCGGCAGCACTGATTGCCGTTATCAGAAGAGCACAGCGCGACAAAGAGATCGAGCAGCTGCTCTTTGTGAGCTAATTAAGCTGCACACAGCATCGGAAAGCAAGAGAGGCCAATTGCAGCTATATCAAGTTGCGCTTACTTCAACTAACCACGAACTTCCGCAAATAAGTACATAGTTAAAAAAAAGGTCGCCTAGCGTCGGTTTATAGTCGGCGTGAATTAACTGGAGCGTAGGCGAAGCAGAGCCCTTGGGCTGAGTGGGAAAGTGTTGGCGCACACAGCTCGAGTGGATGCTTGAAATTGCACGAACATTTAAGCTCAGGTTAGGAATTCCTGTGTTAGTGCACATAAATGCATTCAACACTTAATAAAAATAGAATGGAAACAAGTGGAAAAGGCAACATAAAATTAGAATATTTATTCAACTGTCACATTCAATAACTCACCTGCATTACAAAACACAAAGCACAGCTATTTATCAAGCTAGTCAAGTGTAGGAGCTTTGGCTCATCCTGTTGTGCCGCCAATTATTATCCCGTTTAAAGGAGCCGCCCAGAGCCGACCAAACCCACTCAACAAGGCATTCGGCGCCACACTCAATTGTCTCGGCGCTCAGTGCAAACATATTCAAAAGAGCTTTCGTCTAGTACGAGCGACAAAAAGCTCTCAACGAAAATTCAGTTGCGCAAAAACTCTCCACGTTGACGGACGCAGCGACGCAGCGAAACGAAACGTAGCGGAGCGAAGAGCGCGCGCTTTGCTGTACAGGCGACTTACGCAGTGTAAAAGCGACTCAGCGAAAGCGCCATTCATCTCGCGTGTGTTGCAAAGCTGTAGGATAACGGGGCAGCAGTTAAATCTGCAGTGCAATTAGTGGCAAATATTGTGTGTGTGTGATTGCTTGTGTGTGAAGCATAAAAGTCAAAGCCAACATCTTCTGTCGGTGTAAAGTTAAAAGAAGTTCGAGTAGCAGCAGCAGCATCTGGAGGTGGCGCCTCCGAAATGTGTCGATGTAACCAGCAACAAACGAACCAACGCATAGGCCTCCAAAAATTGTAGTTGATTTGTATTGGTGCTGAGTCGCGTGCCTGTGAGCACACACACACACTCACATACGCACACACACAACGTAAACATGCGTAAGTAATGAGCAAAACACACACACAGGTCTATAAAAAAATGTTTTCTGCTTTGCCAAAAATTGATAAACGACCTGCGACCCGCTCTATAAAAAGATGTTGACACAGCGGAGCCTGACAAAAGTAACGGGTTAATAGGTTGCCCTCTGCCCTCTGCCCCCTGCAACAGCTGTTGTCTGTATATGCACACACATACCTGTGTATATTTTTAAGCAGATTTGAGTGGGGGCTCTTTGTAATCCTTTATCCTTTGGGCTCCAGCCGGGAACACTTGACTCGCTTCTGCATTTGGCCCAGCGCTTGGCTTAGGCTCGCTTCGGGCTTTGGGCTTTGGGCTTTGGCTGAGCTCTAAACTTTGAGCCCCACTCGAGTGGGCCTGCTTAGCATGCAGCCACTGCCATTAATGTGGGCTATTTTTATATGCGGTTCCGGCAAAATTAGTTCGCGCATAAATTAGTGGAGCGAGGGCTGCTCAAAGAGTTGCGAAATAAGCAAATGCTAAAAGAGAGGGGGAAAGAAAGAAACAAACGGAGTTAGAAAGAGAAACAATTAGATGGGCAGTAAATGCTAGAACGTAAGAGAATAAGAGAAAAGCAAAAACAGAGTTAAGCAAAATAGGCAAGTGTGGGGTAAAGAGAATAAATGCGTTTTCTGTGATTAATACGGTAGTTTATTTAGTTTATTAATGGCTACATTTGAATGAATAAGATAAAAGAGAGAGAGAGAGAGAGAGAGTTTGTTTGATTGATTCAGATTTATTTTGTTTTTGGATTGAATGTGAACTAGTTCATTCGAGAAAAAGTGCTGCTTTAAGTGAACTGATCCCTAGGAGAACGGGTACTATTAACTTATTTTTCGTCTCCTTTTTCGAACCGTTCTTTGAGCTTAATATTTGTAATTTACTGATTTACTGATTGATTATGCTGTAATTTTTTGTATCTGTTAAAATTCTTTGTATCTGTTCTAATAATAGTATAATTAGTTTGTGTAAATTGAGTGAACTAGAATCTGGCTGTTGGTTCTTTTTGCTACTCTTTTCTTTGCCACATCAATTTGAATGTTGCAATTTATTATTTGCGACCAGTTCTCAACCTTCCGAGTTATCAATACTTCTAGTTTGCCTGAACTTCCTATCAAATCTCAATATTTTGAATAACATTGTGTTGCATTTGTTTTTAGTGGCATTTTTAATCATGTTTTGGTGCTGCCCTCGCTGTTGTTTTGGCGCCAGCGTCGACTACTGGCGATTCCACGCACGGTCACACGGATGTTATTCTTCATGGGGTTATGGCACCTTTGCATGCAGCAGCGCTTCCGCTCCGCACACACACACCATACACCACACACACCGCACACACACCGCACACACACGCACACACGATAGAAAAGAAGAGAAGCGGCACACGCCACAACTTGCATTCCGCTTGCCTCTCGCATATGAACATCACTTGTGGCTAATATACAAGTATTTGCATATTTCTCTTCCCCACCCCACCCCTCCCCACACCCACCCCACCACACATATTTCTCATAGATGTCGCGTGTCATTTGGCTTGATATTTTTTTTAATTATTGCTTAGCGGCATTTGCGTCCATTTGTCGCATGTGCCGCAGCGCGCAGATAAATTGCGGCATTAGTTTGGCGACAATATTTTTTGCTTCTCCGACCTCCTCTCAACCCCGCCTCCCAATTATGCGCCCATTTGACTTGTCAGCATCTTGGTGTGGTCGTCTAAAGAAGGGCGGGGCAAAGCAGCTGCGTCGTCGTCGCCGCCGCCTGTGGCCTCGAGATGTCATCTGTCTGCCCCATTGTTGCTGCCCCGCTGCGTGTTCGCTGCGCAGCATGCCACACGGCTAGCGCCCAGGAAAAAGGCGTCGTCGTTCTGCTGCTGCCGCGTGATTGAAATTATAGCCACATTCACAAATTGGTTACATGAAATTATAAAATTCGACTGAAAATGGCCAAAAAGGAAAATCTCATTATTGTTGCCCAATTTGCCGCCTGACAGCTGCCTCAAATTAAAGCAGTGCCTCGAAATGTGAGAGTTTTTCTGCTCCGCGCTCAGCTTTACTCTGCAATTGCAACTTGACACTTGCCACCGGCCACTTGCCACTGAGGCACTTTGTCAGCTGTTTTTTGTCCAAAACTTGTAATTACTTGTCGTGACATTTGACCTCAAAGACCAAAGAGTTAATTAAAATTTAAGCCAAGGCCCTACGAACACAGCTACACTTACCAGCAGAGTCCATTAGCTGGCACACAAGTCCATCAACTGGGCTGCACTCGGCTCGTTAAGCTTTATATCCCTATTTGTGCACTCCAGTACCGTCATTATCCTGTCCACTCGAACCTAATTAAGGCCGAAATGGTCAGCCTTGTGTGCGCGATATTCGGGGCTGACCAAGTTAATTAACGCTTGCAGCTGATGAACAAACAATGCAGCGATTATAATTTTGTATTCATATGACAGGCTTTTATGTCGGGGCTTAGGATAATGTGCTTCGTCCTGTCATAAACGTCAAGCTTTGACGAGTGATTGGGACGCACAGAGCTGCACTTGTAGAATTTGTAATTGACTCGCAGGATGTGCCATTGTGTGGAAGATTATCATGGGCTTATCATAAAAATTTAACTCACTTTGATATGTGCGTGCGTTAAATGTTTGCTTAAGGGTCATGCTGTATTATTTATGCTGCTTGGCAGTTTATACTTAACGTGAATGTTATAAAAAACCAATTTCATTCAACTAAATTTGTCTTGAAATAAGGTTTAGTTCAATTTTATTTGGGTTTTCACATCACAGGGATCTTTGCATAAAGCTTTAATGTGCTTTCAAAGCTGCAAACAGCTTTCATATGCTATAACTTAATTTTTTAGTATTCTATGTGTTTTTAAAGCTGTTTAGAACTATCAGATATGATTAAGTAAAGTATCAAAGTTGTTCAAAGCTTTCGTTTAGTACTGTTTCAACATTGAGGCTTTAATGTGCTTTCAAAGCTAGCTTAAAAGCTTTGGCATGCTGTTAAATGAACCCATATACCTTTCATCTGTCAAATCAACTTTATAGGTAATGTAATTATAAAGCAACCCTAACTAGAGTAGTTCAAGCGTAATGAAACTTTTAATTTGATAGATTGATTATAATAAAATTAACTCATGCTGGTTTTCACCCAGAAAAAACTTCACATCATCATTAAATCTGGTTTGATTTGAGCTTCATACAACTGCAACAGCGTTGCATTTGATTTATTGCACTGATTGCTTTTTATGAAACCCGTTTTTCTGTATCTCTACAGCGCTAATGCCGCGTGAATTATTGCCCCTTTGAGCTGAACAGAATGCACAGAAATCTACATTACGTATACGCCCTGTTCTATCCCCACCAGCCGCATTCATGCTGGCAACGCAGTTTCCCTTTAATTGCCCTTTGCACGCTGCGTTTTCTTTTTTGTATGCCACGCCCACCTGCAGAGTGCAGCAACTGTTGTGCATATTAAAGTGTGAAAATTGAGTTGCATTCATCGAAACTTAAAGCAGTTTTTGCATAGTCAAGCGAGTTGTGTGGACAACAAATAGAAGCCCAATAAAATGTCTCGTCTCGAGTTTTTCCATTGGCAACAGCTGCAACCCTCCATAGCCTAAACATCAACAAAATGTTCCATGAATTATTCAAAAATCAACGGAGCAGAAGAAAAACTCATTTACGCAGTACTCGACCTGAAAAGTGGAAAGCAGCGAAATTCACCTTTATTCAGACAACATTCTGGTAACTTACCTCGTCGTTTTAGAGAAAAGTTGGCAAATGCATGGAACGCACAATGTGTTAATTTCATCTATATTATATCATAAATATGAATAGCAGACAGCAAGCTCCATGTGGCGAGCAGCTGCATGGAAAAGCTCAATGATTTGTTTGGAAAATGCTTTTCAAATAAAAGTTCTGTCGTTTAGCGTTAAAACACACAGCGTAATTTTTATCGCAGCCGAATATCTTATTAGAATTTTTTTATGATTTGTGAACCATTCAGAAAGGAATCTCATTAACAAGCGCTGGCCCAATCGCTTTTTATTCGAAACCACTGAAAACAAACCGCAAAAACTCTTCAAATTTCTGTGGAAATGGAATCGGGAAATTCGTAGCTATAAATGCTACGTTTGATAAGCGCCTCGCAATGGGTTTGCGTGTTGACCAAGCGTGCGAATTAAAATAGCAACAACAAAAACAACCACAGCAACAACAATCAACTAGAGCAACCATAACAATGGAGACTAAAATTGCTAGGGCATGATTTGGTTCAGGGTGTTTCAGTTGATTATATACATGAGATACACATTAAGCTGTAGACCAAACGAAAGATCAATTAAAACAGGTGCTATATAGTTGAGCAAATGGTTATACGCCCGGTTTTCTGTCTTTGAATTGGTTCAAATGTGGTATAGTTGTTTAAAATGGTTCCAAACTAAGAACTGGCTTATAAGTGGCATGAGTTACCTGCTTATTGTGGTTCCAAGCTAAAAACTGAATCAAAACTAACATTTATAATAGTTGTTTAAAGTGATTCCAAACTAGGAACTGTTTTAAAAGTAGCATAAAACACGTTTTTGAGGTGGTTCCAAACTAAGAACTAGTTCAAAACTGGCATTTAGTTGTTTAAAGTGGTTTAAAACTAAGAACTAGCTCAAAAGTTGCATAAAATAGTTTTTTTTTAAACAGTTCCATAATAATAATTTGCGCAAAATTGCATAAAATAGTTATTTTAAATATTTCCAAACTAAGAATTGGCATAAAATGGCATAAAATAGCTGTTGGAAGAGGTTCCAAACTAAGAACTGGCTCAAAAGTTGCATAAAATAGTTGTTAAAAATAGTCCCAAAAAAGAACTAGTTCGAAAATGGCATAACATAGTGGTTTCAAGTGGTTCCAAACTCAGAACTGACTCAAAAGTGGCTGAAAAAGATATCATGAAGTTATATAGGTTGTTGAGTGCAGATTATACTTTGAAGTGTTCCCAAAAATACTTATATCCTAATAAGCCCCCTTTTTCACTGATTGACTAAGTTTGAACAAATCACAGAAGCGTAAATATCAACAGCCTGTAAATAAGCCCAAATTTATGCAAAGCCATATTTACATATGTACCAGTTCAAGTTACCTCCCTCACACTACACTACAGGGTATAACTAGAATCATAAGCAACGATAACGACAACAAAGTTAACTGCCATCGCGACGGGCGTTGCGCGTTGCTAGACAGCCACATGACGCCAGTTCCCGTTCGCAGTTTGGGGCAACAACAATCACAGCCAACCGGCGACAGCTGGTGACGTCATCTGCTGCTGGGCAACAACACCAACAAACAACAACAACGACAAGAGAGCAGACACCAAAAATAAGTTAAAGCATAGAAAACAACAAAAGGGCATATAAACAGCCTAAGCGACAAACTGAATACAAAGGGCATTGAATACAACACTTACCCCTCACCTGTCCGAACAAGCAACAGCAACAAAAATAGCAACAACAACATCAACTACAACATGTTGACAAAGTCAGCAACATTTGCCTCAACAGGTGAGCAGCAGCAGCAGCAACGGGCAATCCACAAAAATAATAATAAACGGCAAAATTCTTTTTGGCTCATGTACAACACACAGATACACACACACACACACTCACTATCGCCTCGAGTATCAGCTGCTAAATAATTGATTATTGACCTCGAGCTTGATTTATTGGCTAAACCCACACTGAAAAGCGAACAACTACAACTAAAAGGCATATTGCACATGTCTCCAATCATATTCATAATTGATATCCCCCTCCCCTACCCACCCCTTACTCTGCGGTTGCATTACTTGATTGGCTTGACAGTTTTTCGATTTCGATATGGCCAGCTCGTAATATGCCCCAAATGATGATGATGTCCTTTGCATTACCTATAAAATGACCTGGCATACAGCAACATGCCGCAAACGCATTTCCGTAGCAATAAAAATGGTAATGGGCATTTTATTTATACCCTGTTCGCACAAAATGTGCGCCTTAGGGTTGATTGGTTGGGTTGGCAACTAATATGATAAAGATATAAATCCTGATCATTATAAAAGGTTGCATCACATCGATCCCTGAGACTAGAAGACTGTACTCTCCATCAGGTCTATACTCTTAATTTGAACCTTTAATTCCTATAGTTCGCAAAATAATTGGATTCTGCTTTATTTAAGATACGATTTTGAGATTCGGTTTAATTTCTGCTGGTCAGTTTTAAGGCCAACGTATTTATTACCAACTTCGTATTTAAATATGATTTCTAATAGATTTTAGTCTGGTCTTAAAGGGTATCATCAAGTCATTCAGTCGCAACTTTTATTTCCTGCTCAAATCAAATACAAAGCCTTATAAAAGGATGCCATTAAATTGACCAAAATGCTGCTGCGTATTGACATTATTTCCCTAACAGTCATGGAAATGTGCGACGCCAGTTGCCACATGCCCCTTGCCCGTTGCCAGTTGCCCCATTTGCCTTTTGTGCGGGCAACATTGCGTATGTGTGTTAATCGCAGGCTTTCGCCTGTCCAGGCAAAAGTTTTAATGGCCAACAGAGCTGAATCATGGCCGACAACTTTCTCGTTGAATGTTTCAAGTTGGCCAATTGCAGTCAAAAGCTGCGGATTTAACAAGCGTGCTACAGTCGAGTGTGCTTGACTGTGAGCTACCCTGTAGCTAGCTGTGGCGTATCGGATAGTATTGTATTTAATTTGGGCGGGTAGACATTTAAATATATGAGCAGCTACAGATCAAGGCTGAAAGTATTCCCTAGAAATTTAGACCTCTGATAAACTAAAATTATCAATATAATCATTTACAAGAAACATTTTTATCGCTTCTTTATTCAAAGCACTTTTAGAGCAATTAGAAGCAACTTCTGGAAATTGGCCGATAAAATCCCTTAAGCAGGAAATATAAATTAAACATAAGCCTAATTGGCTTAAAACTAACTGGAATTGTAATAATATACCCTACGGCAATTTGGTCAATCCCGGCACTGAAATTAACTCAGGCGCTTTCTAAGTAATTTTTATTTGACTTTATTTTATTTTATACTTATCTGTTGACTGTGTAAAATGCAATGTTGATCGTTTTTTTGAATAAAAATGATTTGAAATATTAGTCAAAACTGCTAGAATAAACAAAATACACTCAGTTGTTTGTCCCAGGACGCAGGGATAAAGCCGCATGATAAGCAAATTATTTTCTGTACAAAAAAGACATTTTTGTCAGCTATTTGAAGGTTCAGGTGAAGGTCAAGGTGAAGATAAGGACTTTCTGTTGGCCAAAGGGCATCCCGATAGCCTTTGTAATAGCCAAGCTATAAGCAATTTTCTATATTCACACAAAGTACTTTTCGCGGAATTTAAACGAACAGTCGTCTATTAATAAATGTTCCGAATGAATATACAGAAAAGAAATTTCTTTGGTTAAAGGACATACGAAAAGTCCTTGAAGCAGCCATTTAAGGCTTCAAAATATATATTTAATAAATAAACAAAGTAAATTAAATGAAAAGTAAGAGAAATAAATAAACAATCTCCTTTTTTGTAACTTTAACTTTGTTGGCAATTAATATTCAAAAGCTTAATAGTCTGAGTTTACGTGCCTCGCGCCTCGTGTCCCTCGGACGATTGGGATGGGCGTGGTATGCAGCTAAATTCCGTTGCCTAGAGCAGGCCGCTGGCTCCTGAGATTTCTATGCAAACTGGGCTAAGATACCATGAAAACAGAAATAGCAAAATGGTAGAGAGGAAATCAACTGCTGTAAAATTTTATTTCAAAAGTGCACGAGACGACCGTTCGCGGCGGTTGGCTATCGAGATTTGAACGAATATTTGACTGAAGTACCAGGCGAATAGAAATAGTAAGCGGGAGGACCAGAATCAGAGGATGGAAAATTGCATTACATGACTCTAGGATCGACTGTACAAGAGACTAGAAGCAGCAGCTACTGAAAAAAGGGGGGCTGAACAAAGTTTACATATTTCTCAACTATTCCAGTGCCACTCGAACCTGTGAGCTTGCCAGGATGCAGGAGTAAACTAGAAACCATCAACAGGGACGGTTGTTGAAACAAAGAGCCGTACATGTTTTTCAACCATATTTGTGCGCATTTTGTAAATAGCATGCATTGAGTAAATGGCGCAAATGAACTTTAATAGGTTCTCCAGCAATATATCTATGATGACGATGATGAATCAACAATGAAAAATCGGCCAAAGCTCGGCCATTTATTCCAAACATGTTATTCATTTCACTTTAAATAACCATATCTTGGGCAAATGGAATCCTTTCTTGTAATGATGTGATCTTGATCTTGAATAATCCAACCTGAAAAGATACAAATATATATGAAATATGCTATCTTATATCTTTGGTAAAGTAACCCATCCTGGAAATTTTGGACGTTTTGTAATTGTGGAGTTCCAAAGAATTAAGAATTGAAAAACTAAAATAAATGTATAGTTTTTGGTTTACCAGAGATATTATAAAACTAAACGGATAAATGAAGTTTAAGATGGTGCATTTTCATCTGGAGATATGCGGATCAATTGAGGATGCAAAATTAGTTTAATTTCAGTCGCAAGGAAGAGCAAAATCCCAAATATGTCGTTAGTCTTAGCAGCAAATTCTGGAAACTATTTACTCTAGCGTCGTAAATATTCGGACAGATGTCCAACATCTGCACACACACCAACTAGAAAGTTGTGTAGCATGTGTCCAATTATTGTCTAATAGAATATTTATACTGCATAAATATGCTTAACACCAGCTGAAACTAATTCCCTAATGCCAGGTCGCGCGTCCAGGGAGCGTTTTAAGAGCGCGGGCGCAGCTAGAGTAGAAATAATAATTAATATAAGTACGTACTTACGAGGGCTCACACACACACCCACACCTTGTCTGCTCGCCCCTTGCATTAAATTAATTAAAATGTGGGGGCAACAAGGAAAAAAGTTAAATGTCGTGCTGTTGTTGTTGTCAGGACACAAAGCTTGAATATGATTAAATATTGTACTTGTTGGGCTGATTTTGGTTATGTAAAATCTCGCTGTTCTCTCTGCCCTTTGTTCGTCCTTTGAATCACATACACATACATATATATATGTGTGTGCTTTAGTTATATGTAAAATGCTGCGTCTGATTTTTAAAATAATTTCATTCACAAACTTTATTGCCGCGGGCTGGCAGTCTGTGTCGCATGATGTTCGCTTTTGAAGGGGGGAGGGGGGAAAAGCAACGTTTTGCCTTAAGCTTTTATGTGTGCGTAAAGCTCGCTACGCACGCACACACACTTACACAGGCAATTATGCAGTTACTTTGTGTGCGCATCCATTTGCATTTTATGGGCGCCCTTTCCAATTCGCGATGCAGCAGCGGCAGCGGCAGCACAGCATAAGGCATTAATAATGCAAAAGCTATCGCCGCAAAAAACACTACAAGCGCTCACCCACACACGCAGCCACACACACAGCCACACACACACATTACGAGCACACTTCCACACAGTTACAGGCGCGTCTCAGTGCCAAACAATACACACACACACAAGCGCATTCACAGAGCGCACCACTTGACATTTTGCTAGTGTGTGTATGTGACCTATAGATGGCGCTAACAGTAACAAATGCCGAGCTTCACTGAAAACATCCACTGTGGCAGTCTTTTAGGAGCATTGCAGCTGTGCAGTTCGTGCCGCAACGCGCGGCTTCTCGCCGAACTCTGTGTTTCTTTCCTCTTTAAGTTATGCAAAATTTATCTAACGTTCTCTTATTTTGAACTACAATTTGTTTGTGAATCGGGGGTGTGGACGTGTTGTGTGCCGCCCCTTTGCAATCGGCAAGTGTATGAATATGTTAATTATTAATGCAGCCGCCTGATGGCCATGCAATCAACGTTGCACAAGAAGCACCAGAAGCAGGCAACATTTGCGCTGTGCCACAAGTTAAACAAGATTGTTCCAGTTGCAGGTAGAGCAACTGAACCTGAAAGTATGCAACACATTTTAATTACACGGAATATAATCTGAATTTTATATTATTATCTATCATGCCAAAAAGTATGCAATATTTTTCTTTTAAATCAAAATCATTTTTGATTTTTTTTGTAATTTTTTTATTTTTGGGCAAACAAAATCAAAAAACGTGGTATGCCAGTCGATTACAGAGATCAGTACGAGTTCAAAAATGTATATCTTTCCAAAATCGGACCATTTTTATCCGAATTATCGCGAAAAAAAGAAAAATCTTCAAAATTATAACGGCATTTTTTTGCGTTTTTCAAATTACTGTATCTCCGCCAAATAAGCCCCGATCTTGGAAAGATTGGTCGCATTCAACCCGTGGTCACAGCCATTTTTAGCCAACATTGTCATTTTTACAAAAAAACATAGTAGTTTTCCTCAAATTGGGCCATTTCTTAGAATTCAGATTGGTTGGTGTCAATCGATAGTCGGGATCCATACGAGAAAAAAGAGGTATATCATTTCGAAATCGGACATATGGTACCCGAGATATTTCAATTTTAATTTTAAAAACGTGCTACGCAGACAGCACGAAAGTATGCAGTACTACTAAAATTCTGCTAAAAAACACTACAAACGGCTATAAATGGCTATTTATCGGCCAAAAAAAGCCGATATCGGGCAGATTGGGCACGAACGTTTTTTTGCAAATGGCGATATCTCGGTTCCAGTTGCAGGTAGAACAAAAATATGTGTGGCCGGAAGCTACCGACTTATGTATACTCTATTTCCAGTGCGAGATGAGCTCAGTCCTTTTATAAAGGCGGCAGTGGGTGTGGCTGCGATCATATATCTTCAAAAATGAGACTCTTAAACTGTGAATCTAATAGTGTGGCTCCACAGATGTGACTCTCCAAATCGACAACTATGACGCTGAAACTGTAGCCTTACAACTGTGACTGTGATTTAAATAATAATTCAACTGGGAGAGATTTCAGTGATTTGCCCCTGATCACAACTGTCACGCTGAAGTTGTGACTCTAACACTGCATCCTTGTGACTGTTGATACTTCTAAAACTGTGACTTTACAAATATAGAATGATTTCCGTGATGTGTAGATCCATGGCAAACTTACAACTGTAACACTAAAGCTGTGACTCAAAACTGTGACTCATAGATAAATAATTCTCTGTAACTCCACAGCTGTGACTCTTAAACAGTGCCGAGCTACAAATTTAAGATTTGAATTTAAAACTTAAGGGCAATTTTATTTCCCTTTGATCTCTGTAACTGAGACGCTCAAGCTATGATTCTAAGACTGTAGATCTATAACTGTGACGGCTAAACTACGATTATATAAATTCTAAGGCTGTGAATCTAAAACTAAAGAAAGAGTTCAGCGATTGATCTAAAGGGCTTACACAATTAATTCAACCAATCCGAATATTGTTGACTCTTGAACTATGGACGCAAAACCAAGACTCTAAAACTGTGGCTTGGCAAACAAACATAACCCAAAATGAGCATATACATTTTTTAGCTGTAGCTTGGCCAATATTCCCGCCTTCCTTTTAGTCACAGGGTGTTCAAATATTTCGATTTAAGTTATCCCATTCACATGGTTCGGCGGCTGTGATATAAGCCAGCTGCGGTCACTCAGCAGCGTAAGAGAACTCATGCCACCTTCTCTTTCCCTCTCTCCCTCTCTCTCTCACTCTCTCTCTCACTCTCTCTCTCCTTCTCTCTCGCAAGTGGCATCCAAATGATGTCATGCGGCAGCTGCGTGGCATTCAGTCATATATGATTCGTGCGCTGGATCGCAACGCGTCCAATTTTGTTGTTAAATCGATTATCGAGTTGCTACGCATTAGCTTAAACCCCCCTTTACCCTTTCTCCTTTACTCTTTTGCCAGCTCGCATAACCTACTTGGAGCGTGAGGAACAGCGTCCTTGCAGCAGCCGCTTGCCCGCCGCCGGCAGCGTTGATGCCAGCGCTGCCAGCGCCTCGCCGCCGAGTGGAGTTGGCATCTCGCCGCAGGGCTCGCCGCAGCTGCAGCAGCGCCTGGGCAAGCATCTGAGCAAATCCGCATCGGAGCTGAATGGTCACGATTGCCACAGCAACGAGTCGCCGCATTTGTCGCCGAAAAGGGCCAAAAGCGCCGCCTCACAGCAGCTCGTGAGCGGCAGCAGCAGCGTTGTGGGCGTGTCCAGCGGCGCGGGCGTGCTGCAGAAGACGCACGGCTTCTTCAACAATTTGCGGCATCGCTGGAGCCGCGCCAAGAGCAAAGACCGCATTGGCCGCAAATCGCCCAGCGATTTCCTGGAGGAGAGCACCGACTATGCCGCCGACTACAGCTCCGAGAGCAGCTCCGTAACGCAAAGTCCCCGACATCGGGCCACCACAATTGGCTCACCGCTGGCGCGAGATTTTCGTGCCACTGCGAAAATGGCGCAGGTCATCCAACGCTTCGGCGGCTCCATGGAGGGCCGCATCGATGAGCAGCCCGAGCATGGCAACAGCCACGCCCCGGCCGCAGGCGCCAGCAGTGCAACGGCTCAGCAGCAGCAGCTGGATGCCCTGCAGGTGAGTCCCCGGTGCAAGGCTTCTTCTAGTCTTTTTGGTTTTAAATATTTGATTTGCCTGTTTCAATTGGATTTCGTTTTCTGCTGCACTCAAAACGAAACAATTTTCGAAATTTGTTTTACGCTTCTTTCTGCAAAAACTTGACGCACGCAACGGCAACTGTCGATAACAATATCGATAAACGATAACTGCCACTGCCCATCACTAACGCCCAACTCTAGGCCGACGAGCTGCGTCGCAAGCGGGAGACACAATTACGACAATTCGTCTTCTTTCAGCTGCGCGTCCATCTCAAATCCGGCTGCGACCTGGTGGCCATGGACAAGAATGGTAAGCCCCGTTAAGGACTCGAATACACTCGCCCACGCCCACGACCATGCCCTCCCACGCCCTCGCCCCCGCACCGAAATGCAACCGACATGCCCTGTCACTTATGTTTCTTTGTGTTTTCCTCTGCGCCAGGACTGAGTGATCCTTATGTCAAATTCAAGGTGGGCGGACGACTGCTGCACAAGTCGCGCACCATTCACCGCGACCTCAATCCTGTGTGGGACGAGGTGTTCATCGTGCCCGTGGAGGACCCATTTCAGCCGATTATTGTCAAGGTGAGCAAAGCCAGAACGAGAGTAGCTTATGAAATGTTCTAATAAAAGGCGATAACATTTATTTAGAGCCTAGATTAATCATGCAGAGCAGCGAAGCTTTAGAGAAGCATATTGTTGGATAAGCTTTAAGCTTTGAGGGAGATTAATTTTGTGGCTTGGCATAACTTAAACTTCCTTAAGAATATATATCGAGAGAATTTGACAAGCGACTGCCAATTAATTAGCTGAGTTTTAAGCTTTAAAGATTTTTTTCCAGTTGTTTGCGCGTTTAATATGAAAATTAATATTTAAAATTGATTAAATTAGTTGCCCTTTAAGCGTAAAGTGAGATTATTGAGCTATTCAAACTTAATTCTCAGTATTTAGCTTAACTTTAAGTGAGACTAATCGTTAATTTAATCTAGCTGTCTTTCTTAAAGCATTTAAGACTGCTTTTGCGTTTTAGTTTTATAAGTAAGAATATTTCTCGTTCGCCGAAGGCTTAATACCCTTGTAGACATTTGCCTTGCGACTTTGCAGTTGTGTGAAGCTCGTAAATGCTGAGTTTGATGAAATGTCTTGGATAACAATGTATTTTGCCATACAAAAACTAACTCAGATTCCGATTCTTCATACTGTGCTATTAAATATGGAAGTGCGATTTTGATAAGATTTGCATATGTAACATCATAGTTTAGCTAATAAATGCCAGGTTTGGTCAAGATATCTTGATAAGGAAAAGTTTTTCATATAGGAACCTATTTTGGCCCGATATCCGGCATCGGCCGTATTTAAGTATATCTCAGTTTTGTCTTAAGTAAGATTATTAAATAATGAACGCAAGACAGTCAGATTTAAGTTTACTCCTTAAGTAAGAACAGTTATATAGCTTGAATGTAATCCAGCTTGCTTGAAGAATTAGTTTTCAGTTGTTAGCAAGATTTATTGTTGAAAAAATAAAATAAGAATTATATTTTGCTACATATTAAGAGAAAAGATTGTGCCTTAAGCTCTTGATGCCAACATTGCAGTATTCATTTGAGCTTTAATTGAATCTAATGCAATTAGGCTATCATAAGGTTTATAGGTTTAATTGAGCTAAAGCAAACTATGTGGTAGAAGAAAGGGCAATTTAGAAAGCGCTCCTCGCTGCCAAAAAGTGAAAATCAATTTCCCAAGAGAAACAACAACAATCGGCTACGAAAATAATTGCCAACATGACATTCAATTTGGCAAATTGCTTCACATTCACTCGAATGCAAACAGTTAACCGAAACCAATTTCCGCTTTTTGCCAACGCGATTCCCTACAGGTCTTTGACTACGATTGGGGACTGCAGGATGATTTTATGGGCTCGGCGAAAATCGATCTCACTCAACTGGAGCTGGGCAAGGCGGAAGATATCAATCTGCAGTTAAGCGATACGAACAACGGGGAGCCGGGCCTCAGCATGGGCGAGATACTCATCAATCTGACGCTGTGGCCGCGTAGTCAGGAGGATAAGGAAATGGTAGGTGGCTGTCGAATAAAATTCAATAAACAATTTGTTAAATCACGATAAATGGAAGAGCTACAAGTCAGTGGTAAAGCGGAAGTTAAGCGTCACATGCAATGTATCTCACAGATACAGATACTTGGCTACCAAAAGATACGCCTCTATTTAGCTACTGTTAGGGGCTCATCAGTCAGTCAACTGTTCAACTGTTACTTCCGACTGTGCGACCTTTCCCTTTGCCCAGTCACCTCGCATAATCGCCCATTACCTTTGTTCTGTCATTCTTAATCGTTACAACATTTGGCAGCCTGAAGCTCGTTTCGATTGCGTGCAGATTTATGGCAGTTCTGACTCAAACTCTTGACTCTTGGCAACTCTCTCAATTAGTAAGCGAATCAAACAACACTCAGCTGGCAAATGTGCCACTTCCTCAGTCCCGACTCAATTTACTCAGTTCAGCTTGGGCATTGTTAGGCCGACCGTGTGAGCCCCGGTACCCTTACTGCGGCGCTGCTTTGATCGCTGCTCATTACAATTATACGTAAAGCGCTCAACTTAGGCAACAAAAAGCAACAGCTAACAATGACATAGGGAAAATACCCCCAATAACCCAGAGTAAACAGCATTGAAATGGGCCGAGTTAATTACAGCACAACAAAACTTGTATACTCTTATATTTTGAATACACAATAAGTGTGTTGTCCTATGCGAATCTCAAGTATATAAATAAGGCTTACACAATTTGTTAGTTTTGTCAGTGAGTTTTACAAAAAGTGATGTTTAAGAAATAGAATCAACTGTCTTTCTTCTCGCTCTCGCCGATGCGCTCTCGTTCTCTTTATCTATTTCTGTTTATTCTCTTTGATTCCTATTTATACTCATTCTCTTACTCATTCGCTTTCTGCATCTAACGCGCTCTCCCATTCGCTGTCTACATCCCAGTCTTTCTCTCTCTTTCTCTCATGCGCTTCCTATCTCTTGTAAATATCACCCTTCTATGCGATTTTCATTCTATTTTGTAATTTCCACATAAACCGTTGTTACACTCGGTGTTAACCTCTCTCCCATGTTATTTTTCTCTAATTATCACATATGTTTTGCCCGTCTATGCAAATTTCTTAATCTTTTACTTGAAAGAATTTAATGCTTACTTTTCGGGTTCCATTGGGTTAACCTCTTTAAAGTTTGTTCATGAAATTAATTGTTATATATGTATGTGCATATTTATACTGATAGTACGCATTGGGAAGTCTGTTGCCGACAACCAAGTTCAGTGTACACAGTTGGAGGTCGCTTGACACCAATTGCAGGCAGTCGCTGCTTATCAGCGCCTCGGTCTCAGCTCTGTCTCAGAGCCGACGCTTCACGAGCGGACGTAGTGTGCCAAAGTGCATATGTAAGTGTATATGCCCACTTCAAGGTTAGAGAACTTATTGACACACGCTAAAGCCGAGAGCGCGACGCCAACGAATTGGCTTTAGTCATTGTGCGGCGCTTCGTTTGCGAAGTGGGACTTTGATTTGTGAGGTGTGAGTGTTGGTGTGTGTGTGTGTGTTGTTGTTGTTGTGCATTGGTTGTGCGGATTATGGATTGGCCTGGTCCAATTTACCGGATTGCGCCGCGCATGTTGCTCAAGAGGCTGCGCCAGCAGCACAGCGAGCTACGTGAGCAGCTGGAGCTGGGCTGCGAGGAGCTAAAGGAGGTCAACTCGAACTGCAGCTTGGGTGTTGTAAACGGGTTTCAATTAAAGTTTTCCATTACATCTTACAGCACTTTCAACGCAATTCAAAACTAGCTGAGTCATCGAAGCGTCTTAAGTCGCAAATCTGGAGCTCCGTGGTGACAATACTTCTGGTCAAGGCCAAAGATCTGCCGCTGGCCGAGGATGGCAACAAGCTCATCGACATACACTTCAAGTTCAGGTGAGTGATTGAGAGTAGGCTAGTGAAGAGCGTGAACCATCTATAAGTCTGGCCACAGATTGGGCAACGAGAAGTACAAGAGCAAGTCTTCCTGGACGGAACGCTGGCTGGAGCAGTTCGATTTGCATCTCTTCGATGAGGATCAGAATCTAGAGCTGGCTCTCTGGAATCGCAATACGCTGTACGGCAAGGCCAACATTGATCTGAGCGTCTTCCAGCGAGAGACCACACATGGCATCTGGAAGCCATTGGAGGATTGCTGCGGCGAGGTCTTCCTCATGCTCACCATAAGCGGCACGACGGCTCTCGAGACGATTAGCGACCTGAAGGCATTCAAAGAGGATCCGCGCGAGACCCAGCTGCTGCGCGAGCGCTATCGCTTTCTGCGCAGTCTGCAGAATCTACGGGATGTAGGTCATCTCACGGTCAAGGTGTTTGGCGCCACGGGCCTGGCAGCGGCCGATATAGGCGGCAAATCGGATCCCTTTTGCGTGCTGGAGCTGGGCAATGCGCGACTCCAGACGCAGACCGAGTACAAGACGCTGACGCCCAGCTGGAACAAGATCTTCACCTTGTAGGTGACATCAATACTGCACCAATTGAAAGTAGCTCAACTTCTCTCGCTTCACAGCAATATCAAGGACATCACCCAGGTGCTGGAGGTTACAGTCTACGATGAGGATCGCGATCATCGCGTGGAGTTTCTGGGCAAGCTCGTGATTCCCCTGCTGCGCATCAAGAGCGGCGTCAAGCGCTGGTACACGCTCAAGGATAAGAATCTGTGCGTGCGCGCCAAGGGCAACTCGCCGCAGATACAGCTGGAGCTGATTGTGGTCTGGAACGAGGTGCGGGCAGTGTGTCGCGCCCTGCAGCCCAAGGAGGAGAAGCTCATCCAGCAGGAGGCCAAGTTCAAGCGGCAGCTCTTCCTGCGCAATGTCAATCGCCTCAAGCAGATTATAATGGATATTCTGGAGGCGGCACGCTATGTCCAGTGAGTAGCCCGCCCTGGCTGGGGCTTGGCAGTTGATCATTGTCTCTCCTCGTCTTCTACTCTTCTCCTGCAGGAGCTGCTTCGAGTGGGAATCGCCCGTGCGCTCGATGATTGCCTTCGTGCTGTGGATTGTTGCCTGCGTCTATGGCGATCTGGAGACGGTGCCGCTGGTGCTGCTGCTCATCATACTGAAGTATGATCCCCCAGATCCGTGATAAATCCAAGTTGAACTCTAGTTAACCCCTGTTAATTGCAGAAAGTGGCTCATCAGGCTCATCACAGGCACCACAGACGCCAATGCGGGCCACTATGATTACGAGTACGACGAGGATGACGATGATGACAAGGAGAAGGAGGAGAAGAAGTCTATTAAGGAGCGACTCCAGGCCATACAGGAGGTCTCCCAAACCGTACAAAACACAATCGGCTATCTGGCCTCCCTCGGCGAGAGCACCATCAAGTGGGTGGCAGCCATAGAGCCGACCAAGTGGTGCTCAGCTCATGCTTTCGCTTTTGCCTTGCAGCACATTCAACTTTTCCGTCCCTGAACTGACCTGGCTGGCGGTGGTGCTGCTGCTGTGCGCCATATTCGTGCTGCACTTCGTGCCGCTGCGCTGGCTGATGCTCTTCTGGGGCTTCATGAAGTTCTCGCGGCGCCTACTGCGCCCCAACACCATACCGAACAACGAGCTGCTGGACTTCCTATCGCGCGTGCCCGACAACGAGGAGATTGTGAGTGATGCCAGTCAGTATATGTATTTAATCTAAGTCTAATCGGATTTGCCTTGCAGAACCAGTACAGGGAGCTGCCGCCGTCGGCGACCATCGACCAGGCACGCAGCAATCCCAAGAAGAAACTGAAGGGCTCATAGTCCATAACCAGCGCTGATGCGGTGCTGGTGGCACCGCTGCACCACAGCGCAACTGGTCCACAGCATCTGATGCAGCAGATGACCACACGCTTCCGCGCCAATACCAGCCAGCTGAAGCACAAGTTTGGCCAGGCCAAGAGCCTTAGTCTAAGCCAAGGCGATTAGTTCACTTAGTATACAAATTAACGGCACCTAAGCAACAGCCCAGACGCAACTTTAACTAAATGCACCAAAGTTTTTGCTTAAATTAAGAGCTTCGAAAGAAAAAACCAAATAGAAATCTTGCTGTCGGGTGTAACCGACTGTCTAATGCTCGTTCACAGTCGAAAAAACCCAAGTAATTCAAATTAATCTCTAGAGCAACTTCTCAGTAGTCTCTATTCTCTAGCTCTTAAGCTGTCGAATAAATATATATATATATATATATAAATTCTCGAGTCTTTCCAGTCAGACAGACGGACAGCCAATATGCTCGTTTTCGCCTTGTGAACGAGTATTCGAATATTTAGGCTACATTCATATTTTTATCTCAGCTAAAAATCGAATCAAACTATTTACACTTGATGGATATACACTGAGCAAAACTATGTGGTTCAGTTATGTAAATACACCAACAGAATATTGTACTTTATAAAACGCATGTACTTACATTTTACTTATATACTATATAGAACCAGTACCTAAAATTATTTTTGAACATCTATTTGTATTTACCAAGAAATTTACCATAACGCTAACCGAGCAATTCCTTTGCAATCGTATTAATATGAATTAATTATTTATTGTATATTTCAATTTGTGATATTTTTCAAAGAATTCAAGCTAGAAGTACTATGTGGCTTATTCAAAATATATGAGAATACCTACCTATATACATATATATAAAGATATTCGAATACCTTTACTTCTGAAGTTACCCTACGATATGAATGTATTTATGTATTTATACTCTAATGGATTGCCCTCAATTTAATTTAAGGCTTTTTATATGCATACCTAACTGTACTTAACCATATATGATAGATCTATTTAACTAATTATTGTAATTTAATTGATCAACAATTACCTAGTACATATACTTATGTATAGGTTGCCATATGAATTGCGATCCAAACAACTCCGAGAAATGCATGAGAAACAATTAATTAGATAGTTGAAACTATTTTATACTCCAGCAACAAAGTTTTTATATACATACAAGTCCTAATTAATTAATATTAATTAAATAGCACCTAAGCTAAGTTTGTTAATTATTTTTCAAAATACGACAACCAAATACAAAACAAAATATTTTTGGATTTCGCTCAAAACAACAAAAACTACAACAACTACTTGTGTAAAGCTAATTTTCCAAGGCTGTCAAACTGTAAGTTGGTCACTCTCAAACTGTGTGCTTTCATTTACATCGCGTTCTTTGCGCTTTTTATGTGTTTATTGCCGTTTGTTTTGCTCGAATTTCTGTTTACTTGCAAAAAGCTTTCAATTACTTTAATTTTTACAAATGAATTCCGCATGCCGTCCATTGGAAGCGCAAAAGCTCACAGCTCGTGCTGGAAATTAAATTTCGATCATAAATTCGTGCCCAACTAGAATCTAGCCAGAACCCAACTAGAATCCAAACAGCTGTATTTAATATGCTTATCAGATGACAGGCCCACTTGAATTCGCCAATCGTTATGCAATCGAAAACTTTTCCACACAATAAGATAAACACAGATACTTATGAAAATATATTGTATAAATACAACTTTAATATATATTTAGCACAAATACATATACATATATCAAAATTGGAACTCGGGAAGCCTTAAAATTCGCCAGCACAATGAATCCCAATTGGACTGCTTAACTTAGTGCGCTATAAATGCAAAACTGGTGGGTGGAAGCCCGTCAAGAGCTATCCTCTGGCAGCTGCTTAGTATTTCTCGTTCTTCATGAAGTCGTAGACCACGGAGAAGTCCTTGTTGCCCAGTCCCTGGGACTTGAGTGTGCGGTAGATCTGGTGGGCCAGGGCGCCCATGGGAATGGGCGTGTTGGAGGCGGTGGCCACGCCCGAGGCGAGACCCAAATCCTTGGTAATCAGATCGGTGGAGAAGCCGCCCTTGTAGGAGTTGTTGGCAGGTGCGGTGGGCGAGACGCCGGGCACGGGATTGTACACCTCGGAGGCCCAGCAGCGGCCGGTGGAGGAGTTGATAATCTCAGCGAAAGTCTTGGGATTCAGGCCCAGGCGTATGGCCAGATTCATGGCCTCAGAGACGCCAATCATGGAGATGGCCAGCATCATGTTGTTGGCCAACTTGGCGGCCTGGCCCATGCCATAGTCGCCGCAGTGGGTGATGCGCTTGCCCATGCACTCGAGCACAGCCTTAACCGCATTGTACTCCGCCTCGGTGCCGCCCACCATGAAGGTCAACGTGGCCTGCTCGGCGCCGGGCACGCCGCCAGAGACAGGAGCATCAATGAAGCGTGCGCCCTTGGCGCTGATGCGCTTCTGCAGCGACTTGACCAGATTGGGATCAATGGTCGAGGAGTCAATGAAGATGGTGTTCTTGTTGACGCCATTGGCGGTCATCTCCTCGTACGAGGCGTCCACAATGTCGTTGTTGGGCAGCATGGTGATCACGAAGTCCGAGTTCTTGGCCAGCTCAGCAGTCTTGGAGTACACCGTGGCGCCCTTGGCCTTCAGGCTGTCGCAGGCGGGCTGCGAGATATCGAAGACATGCAGCTTGTGGCCGGCCTTGATCAGGTTGCTGGCCATGTGGCCGCCCATGTTGCCCAGGCCGACGAAGCCGATGTTCTTGGAGCCACCCTGCGTGGACATGCCACGCACCAGGGTCTGGCTCCAGGCGTTGAACAGGGACTGCGACACAATGCGTAGCGACATGATAACTGGCTGCAGGCTGTTAATTAAATATAAAGATTGTGTTATGTAAGCGTTATGTGCACACCCTCCCCAGCCCCCAATAAAGAACACACCCACCTGTAGCGAACAGAAACGAACGAGAATGAACAACTGCTGAAGGTTCTACGCGATCAGACCACTGCCAAAAGCACACTGAACGCACAGCCTGCGCAACGGACGACGTTAACTGTCACGTAGTGCGGCTTCTTTCCAGCGTGTGCTCACGCCACAGCGCCAGGCTTGCCAACTGGCCGTCGAGTGCGTATGGAAACCGGATTTGTTGTCGCTTTGGGCGCGCCGGCAACTCTGCTAGATCGGAACGCGCGCTCTCGGTGAGAGTAAGAGCCAGTAAGACTTCCAGAGCGCAAAAGCTCTGACTGGAAGTCTATTTTCTTGTTGAGTTTTATTTATTCTAATTTAAAAACACGCGCTGGCGACTTATCTTTTGGCTGCGCCAACATCGGCTGATGCTTGTGGGCATGGTGGCGTAAAGTGGGTGTGCGCGTGTGTGTGGGTATAGTTTGGCAAAAGCTGTGCAGCCAGCGCTGCTCAAACTGTGCGCAAGCCAAAAGCTTGACAGCTTGCAAATAGTTAAAGCTTCAGCTGATATCAGCGTTTTTATTTCATGTTGTTTTCGTTGTTGTTGTCTTATGAGCTGATTTATGGGGCAACAATATGTATTTAATTATCTTTTGCTACCCTTTACTGTCTGTGTTTATGTATGGACCGTCAATTGGTTCATTTTATCAATTGAACTTGAACTAGTTTGCTCTGCTTATCAATGTGTGTACTCCTCTATTCCAATTTAACTTCATATATTCTCGCTATATTCCATTCTTTTTTTTCTGGCTTTTGTGGCTGGCAAAATTACGTCAAATGTCGTGCATAACTTAAAGCGCACGCGCAATTTCCAAATGTTTGCAAAAACCTAAATCGTACGCGAACCCTCGTTACCAATATTTGCCCTTCACACTTTTTGCCCAATAGTTGTTTTTACAATATCTACAAATACAATTGCGCATATATATTTCATTTCTTTTGCCATTTTTTCTTTTTATCGTATTCGATTTGATAACTTTCCCACCAGATGCGCCAATTGGAAATATCGGGTCTTCGAGCTGTTGATCATTTGGTTAAGCTTGTTGTTGTTGTTGTTTACGGTTGTTAATGGTTGTTGTTGTTGTTGTTGTCAGTTGTTTGTGCCCAGGCCATAAAGTCGGCATGCATGAAATTGCAACTGGGGCTGCGTTTCGCAAATTTCGGCCACTTTACGTGCCGCTTATGCAACGCCAGCGCCGCTGCCGGCGTCGCTGCCGGCGTCGTTATGCTTTATCAAAAAGCCACTAACACGATTTCGCCAGCCAGAGAACCTGCTCGGCGCAGATTGAGGAGTCTGTCTCTGACCCGATCTTGCAATGATTTTGTCATACTGCCTCGCAGTATTTTTGATATCTGTGTCAGCGCGTCTGCAGCACCAAGGTGTGGGTGGGTAGCTGCGGCTACAAAAGCTACTCAAGTGGAATTCAATTGAGGAGTTTTTCAACTACAGTGTTCAGCAAAAACGGGGACGAACATCCTATTGCATAAGCAGGGCACAGCGCTTGTCAGGCTGACAGTTGACAACGGACGGCAACAACCACACAACACCTTCTTATCTAACACACGCATAAAGGGCAATTCAGCGTATGATTAACATTACCAGCAACAATAACAGCAACAACAACATTCACATTAACATAAACATCGACATCGACATCA
Source organism: Drosophila borealis (assembly GCA_035045885.1). Lineage (NCBI taxonomy): Eukaryota > Metazoa > Arthropoda > Insecta > Diptera > Drosophilidae > Drosophila > Drosophila borealis. The sequence goes on along the minus strand of JAWNOR010000384.1, from coordinate 573,899 downwards.
ACATCAACTACAACAACAAATGACCGAGTGAGAGCGCGTTTTTAAACAATTTACACCAAACAAACAGCAACAATTAAGAATGCTCACAACAGTCGAGCACGACGCGCTGCTACCCTGTAATTTGATTGCCTATCAAAAAAATGTAATATTTAAAAAATGTAATGTTTACTTAGTGGAAAAAAAGATTATGAAATAATATAATTTCATGTGATGTTTTCATAGATTATTTTATAAGACAAAGGGATTAAAAATAATCGAAATAAATACTAAATTACACTTTTTCTAATCAGGCTTATTACATTTTTAATCTCCCAGCAATATTACTACACTTTTCCCATAGATCATTTAATAATAGTATGTATGCGTAAGAAAACAAAAATTAATTAAAAAGAATCATGCGAAAATACTATAAAATATTGATACACTTTTCCCATAGATAAGGCTTATCAGGAATTTCTTTGCTATATAAATCTTTATTTATTTTCATACCTCATAAATAACAATTAAAATGATTTTGATATATCAGATAAGTGAAATATAGCGTATTTTTTAATTATCATCAAAATAAATGTGAAATTAGAGCCTTACACTCTACTGTTTTTGCTTTCATACGAAGTCAAGACAGGGTATTACAGGGTATATATATATTCAACAAGAGCAACGCATTAATGCGCAAAACCTATGTGCATGAAGTGCGCTATATGACCGCAGAAAGCAGCGCTTTGACAAGCGCTGGGTGCTCCGCAAGAGATCACATCGCGTATACGCCGTGTTGTGCGCTGCTCATTAGGCGAGTCCGCGCTGCGGCTTGTTGTTAAGCATGTTGTTGCCGTTGCGGCTGTTGTTGCTGCTACCAATTTCCATGCACAGTAATGTCAAAATAGATGCGTACTCGATGCATGGTTATAGAGCACCAGAAATAGTTTCACCCGCCAGCGGCGGGCAGCACAGCGCAACGCAGCCACGAGACGGCGCAGCGCAGTGCACTTGAGATTGACAGCGACAAGGAGCTGGCAGATTGGAGTTGAGTGCTTCAAATTGAAATGCAAATTGAAATTATGGGCATTATTTGCCAACAAGCCGGCTCAGATTAGGGCCTAATGCGAACAGAGCCAAGCCCATATCGTGGGCAGAGTAAACAGTTTCTTGACCCGATCACGAATTTTATCGCATTCATGTTAATGAATTTGCGTGACTTTTCTCTCTATCTTCTTCTTCTTCTACTGTGCATGCCGTAACGTTGATCTGTGGCAGTATAACTACATATTTAGTATCGGGTATAGATTGCCCGACAGACAGTCAGACAGACAGGCAGACCGACAGCAATTGTCATTGCGAATTTCAATTTCCGGCAGGCACGTAATCCGTAATTACATTTTGCTTTTTGGCAGTGAAATTTCAATTTCCAAAACGAACACACACACACACGCACACACGCAGTTATTAGCTTTCGCTGTAAGTGACGGACAGTCAACAGTTCCCAGTCAACAGTTCCCAGTTCCCAGCTGCAGTTCCATTTCCACTTGGCAGTCCACTTGATTCACACCTTGTGGAACCTACTAACAATTATCGTGTCCACGGATTGAAGACCACTCCAAAAATGAAAAACCTACAAAAAATCAAATAATAAAAAGGCAAATTGAAATGCAATGCAGTCGCTGCACCAACTAGGGAAAGGAAAGTGAAATTAAGCAGATATTTTGTTATTGTTGACCCCCCTCGGTTGGTGATGGCTTTTCGATTTGTTTTCAATTTCATTTGGACTCTTCGGCTGTTTCTAAGGCTTTTTAATACGCCACATGCATAATTATTAATCGGGCGCACACAGACACACACACGCATACTCATACACATGCACAAATTGGCGGCACTGGCACAAGGCCTATGCTATAGCATAGCATACTCTATCGCACTCTTGTATTATGCAGTGAAATTGAAAATCATTTTGAAAGCGCTTCAATTATTTGTTGCCCGACAAAACAGACATTCCATGCCACCGTTTACGCTCAAAGCAAATGTTTTGCCACAGTTTACTTGTTGTTGTTGCTGTTGTTTTTGTTGTTGGCCATATTACAAAATTTTAATTGCAGCAAGCAAAGTGAAAAATGACCAGAAACGAGCGATTATGGAAATTGGAATACCCTAACAACTTAATGCTGCATTAGAAACTGTTCGCTAAGAATTCTCAACATAACAACCTGAAGGAAATGCAACAAGTATTTGTAGATTATAGACAAATAATTAATAAAATATTTGAAAGGTGCTTAGCTATATGGAAAACTTATAGAATACTTTTCTTATAATTAACTTTAAAAACATTCAAATATTAAAAGATATTTGATTTCTTAAAAAACTTTTTTTTTGTATTTTTATATTAATTTTATATGTATTTCGTATTAATACTTGCTGCCAAGTTATTTCCTTAGGAAGCAAATGCTAGAATTCCACTCCTTATTTCTTTATAAGTAATCGACGAAAACATGTGGCAAGGCAACAGCTTGGGCCAAGCATGCCCCATATTAGAGTGCGACAACAAACACGAGAGTTAAGTAAATGTTTAGCTAACCCAAATCCAAGACATAAGGAAGGAAACCTCCGCACCACACACTGAACTCCAGCCGTGTGCCTTCTGTGGTGTCTCTGGGGCGCACTTGTAATCCAGTTTACGACCACATTTCGACCACATTTGACCAATGCAGCAGCAGCAGCAGCAGCAGCAGAGGCAGCAGCAGCAGGAAGTGTTTTTAAGAGTCCCATATACGTATATGGCAATCGTAAGGCATTTTGGCACCAAACAGCGCGGGGGGAGACCCGCACAAAAAGTTGTTTCAGTTTCGTGCGCCAAAAAAAAATATAATAAAATCTCTGTCGGCGCTCGCGATGCCTTGATGCGTCGATGCGTCTCCTGGCCAAATCTGGTGGGGCCAGTTGGATTGCATAATGCGGCCGATTTATGTCGGCAGGCTTGTCAATGTTGCATCAGCTCTGGCTGCTCCAGAGTTTTCTATTTGAACGCTTTTAACTAAATTCTACAACGAATTAAATTGGTTTTGCGGCCAGCAACAAAACTGCGACACATAACTTAATTAGCTGTGGGAAAAGTTGGCCAAAATAGAGCGCAAAAAAAAATAGACAGAATTGCTCGCATTTTATGCAAATCTCGTTAATCTTTTCCGCATACGTTTGGAAAAACTGCGCAGCTTGGGAAAATACAAAACTAAAAGCACATAAACGAGGCTGAAGGTCGCTCTGCCAGGCACTTGAAGTTGTTGTCATTGTTCAAGTTGTTGTTGTTGTTGTTGTTGCTGCTGTGGCATTTGGCATCGACTTGGGCGTGTGAGCCGGCAATATGCACCGTTTGTAAGTACGACTGCGACTGCGACTTAGACCTGAACCAACACCTGTGAAAAGGTCAACATGCCCCGCAATTGGCTTTAATTGTTGCCAACAATCGATGCTCCGTTGAGCTATGAAAACGAAAGTGTTTCGTTCTGCTTCTAGACAATGGCTCGAATGGATACGCCGAAGGGCGGAAGTGCCTCCACGCCTGAATGCGCACAACGAGCCGTAGATCATGTCTGTAACCAAAATAAAATTAATCACATGCAAAGCGCATAATTTGCCTGAAGAGTGACAAACAGCAGCCTCATGTGCCACATGCCACATGCCACATGCTCATAACTTGCAGCTCCAGAGTTTTCGTCAACGAAATTCGCCTGTTGCTGTTCGACTCTGTGACTTTGCCAATGCATTTTTCATTTGGCTACGATTTTTGACAAGTTGCTGGAGACAAGTCGGGCCGTTACCTAATGTACACAATTTGGCCAGCTCGTTTGCATAGTCGGGCAGTTATGTATAAAGTATATGCTAATTAACTTAATTTCCACGATCCATAAAAGTCTCGCAAAACAATTGCAGCTGCTTGATAGCGGAAATTAAGACAAAACTGTGGTATGAGAATATTTTAATTGCTTTATAGAAAATCTTCACAAACAAAACCCAAAAAAAAAAAAAACGCTTAAGGCCAATTCTTGACAAGACAAAGAAACGTTAACGCGATACACATGAAGGCTGCAAAGGGTGCTTAAACGCTTTTACAGGCAGGCTTAAGAGGTCAATTATTCTGATTTAAAATGATATTAGAAAACATTAGTAAGCTAAAGTTTAAATATTTATGAGTGACTTTCCCTTTTTGACAGCTAATCAGGTCTTCTGTATCCGAAACTAATTTTCAAGTTAATAAAGATATCTTTAAAACGAGGCACTTCTTAACTAAAACTAATTCCTTTTTGTGTTCAATTCTTTTCTTAACAATATCTTTAAATTAAGCCGCAGACAGACTGCAAACTAATCAATTTCATAGCCAGCTTCTTATGGCCAGCACAAGGGCTGCCCTCAAAGAAGAAGAAAACAAACAACTTAATTAAATACCATGGAATTTGTGTAACAGAGAATAGAGTCGACTGAAGCAAGAGACGACCTTGAGTACCACATGCCAGTTGAGTCTAATTAAAGCTTGAAATACGGATCTTTGGTATGGCAATGAGTCAATATTATGAATGTGGCCCGAGCAGCGGGCGCAGGTGGGGTCTTAGCACATGATTCATGACTGGCAAAGCTGCAGTTGCGTTTAGGCCAAATGCACTAATCGATTTGCTGAGCGCAAATTCTACAACGAAAATTGCAAAAGTCGGTCAAAACTGGCTGCAAAGACGGGTCTTAGTCTGCATCTTAATTTAAGCGACATTTACAGCTTTTAACTAATTTGTAGACCAAAAATTCCTGTGGCAGAAGAACAGTTGAAAAGTCAGCAAGTTTGTTGCCTAAGTCTTTTGTTTGGCGCGCCAACAAACCTGTGTGTGTGTGTGTGTGTTCGTGTGTGTGTGCCTGCTGTTGCTACAGTTTTTTGTGGTCGGGCTAAAAGCTGCAGCTACAAACGCTTAAAAGCCGCTTTAAACGCCGCGCAGCCGTCGCACTGGCGTCGCCGCTGGCAGCGCAGTCGGCGCCGGCTTTGCGGCTGTCGCGCGATGAAAAGCAAACCACAAACCACTCTTACTTACTTTTGGCCACAGACGCTTTTCATTTCTTCAGTCTGTTAACGGCACGCCAGCGATGCAGACGCGTTAGCTCCGGCTAAAAACCAACCATAACTGTAACTGTAACTGTTTAACTGTATAACTGTATAACTAGTGCACAGTGGTACCAAGTGGACTGAAAGTGCGTGCGCTTCCTGAACGAGAGAGTTGCTTTTTTATTGTTGTTGTTGTTATTGTTGATGTGCCTTCAAGTGGGAGATATTCGAATACAGCAGCAAGTGAAATTTTGTTGAACGCGTTCATTGCACTTCCATTCGAAACGATTTTCTCGAAGCGGCCGCCGCCCTCCGCCCCAGCCGTGCACCCTCGCGAGTGGCAACTGCTAATTCCGCAAATTAAATAAAATTAAAACAATAACTGAGCCAAGAGGTGCCAAAGTCAGAGAGAGAGCGAGAGAGAGAGAGAGCGAAAATCCCGCTGCCCACTTGCAGCAGCTGTAACTGTAGCGGTAAGTAGCTGCCGCAGAGGAAGCTGCCAAAAAAGGCAAATAGAAATTTATCAGCTAACACAGGCAAACACACTCATACACACACACACACACACACACACACACACACTCAGTGGCGTCGAATTGACTCTTCGCTGTGGCAATTTGCTGTTCATTTTCATGCTCTAATTATTTGGAAATTTGATTTTTGTTTTCATCTTCACCACTCGCCAAGTGGCATGCAATTTGTGGCCCATAGAGAGGCGCTGTCAATAATGGGCCACAATTTATTGTTGTGCAGCGCTCATCGGATGCTCTCCAGCGACCCATTGACACAAAGAGCCATAAAGATAGACATCTGATGCATTCTTTATTTTTCCCCCTCGAAAAAAAAACAACACACACACACACTAACCCAATTTTCACTAGAGTGAAATTTTCGGGTTGGGAAAAAACAAAGTTAAAAGCAAGAAAAATCTTGTTTATCTGGCCATTTACATAGGCAGAGAGTCACAGACACAAGTCTATATGACAACTGCTTTTCGCTTTCAATGGGCCATCATCATGGCCAGCTATCCATCAACATGTGTGGCATGCCCATAACGAAACTAATGTGCGGCATTTGTTGTCATTTTCGGCTTTTACCTGGCAAAAATAAATAAATAAATACGAATAAACACGAAATTAAAAGCGAAACCTGCGCTCGCGCTTCACACTATTTTTGTTTACTTACACATTTATATGGAATTTATTTTATTTTTTATATACATATATAAATATTTTTTTTTGCTTTTTTCTTTTGTTCGTATGCGAAATTAAATACTTTCTAATTACAATAAACGCAGGCAATGTCCGTTCAACGTTTTTAGCCTTTGGCAGTGGCTAAAATCACGTAGCCGACGCGTCGGCCAATGCCAGAAGAAAAGAAGGCAGCGACAACAACAACAACAGAAACAAAGTCGCGAAAGTGTCAAGAAAACAAACTCAGACTCACTTTTTCTTCATTGTCATAATTTATGTGGCGCTTGATGTGTTTATTTGGCTCTCAGACGCATTTATTGACAGCCACTGTGCCAAACCAAAAACCAAAAACCATAACCCAACCACAGCCCCGCCGCCAACCCTTCACCCCTAGCCCATAAGCAGCACGTCGCGTGCCGCAATGATTTGTTGTATGCTTTAAAGAGTTTCCATAATGAAAGTGAAACGTGCAAATGCCTACACATACCCACAACATACCTTGCCCAAGGCCCAATGCCAGAAGCTACTCCTCTGCACGTGCCAGTCGTGGTCAGCTGTGGTGTGGTCTTTGCCAGAGACTTCGACAGCCGCAAATAGCTGCAATTTGTGTGGCAATTTATTTGAATCACTCGCTGTTTATTGGGGGAATTTTACTGCTTCTTCAAAGGCATTGCAAGTCTATTATAAAGTTGGATTAGATCTCACAGCGGAAGCCGTAAGTCTCGACTTCTCTTTACCAATGTGTTGCGCTTTATGCCGCAATAAAATGCATGTGGATCTTAATGAGAAATATTTTCAATCAAGAGACCACAAAAAAGACTTTATAAGATTTATTTTACCATTTTAATGTATAGCTTTACGGGGAAGCAAAAGATTCTTCCTTTACCTGTACTTTAGTTCGTGTAACTTTTGGCCCCAAAGATGTGTCTCTTTTACAGATTAATTCTTTATATTTTATTCCCTTGTTGAAGGTATTACAAATTTGTCATGGAATGTGTAACGCATAAAAGGAGAATTTCTTCGACCTCATTAAGCACTATAAGCATCAATAGCCGAGTTGATGAAGCAATTTCTGTCTGTCCGTCTGCTTTATGCGAACTACTTTTTAATTATTTATATATTTTCTTTATATAACGGTTACACATTTGATATTACTTTAGCTCTTATTAAATAAGAATTCATAATTTATTTTTATATTGCTTGTATTTTATCATCCACACTTTAATCACAGCCATTGTTAAAAGTTCAGAAAACTTGTTTCAAAGTAAGCTGTAGACTCTGACGGGGATTAAATAGAGCTTATGTGCCGCAGCACACGGGGCTTATGCAAGAAAAAAGATAGGGAATAAGCAAGATAAATTTCAATCTCATTGATGAGTCATGGGACTCAAGTTTCCTTTGTGTATACGTTGTATTCTTTTTAATGCAAAACTATCAGATTTATGAAAATCTATTAAACAAGTATAATAGCAGAACATTCTGTTAATTGTCCTCTCCCATTTATAACAAGGGTATATTTTCGAGCTAATTTATAAATGCTTTGCGCTGACTTCAATGGCTTTTGCCTGAAACATCTGGAATTCAAACCTCAAAACCGCTTTGTTCAGCTGCTTTAATCACGTTTAGATAAGTTATCTAAGATGGTCTGCAATTTGTTTTTTTCGGTTTTAATGTTTTTCAACATTTCCAACTAGTTTTCTCGGATTTGCCTCCGCTAAGCTTTAACTGTCCTTTGCTAACTCTCTCCTGCTGTTTATCTTCTCTTCATCTTCACTTCGCACTTTCAGCTTAAGCAAATTCACACATATGCTAACTACCACTCAAAACAAAAGACTTAAGACACAAACTTGTTAAGCACATAAGCCACAATCGAAACGTCAAAATTAATTATGAATCAACTAAAGAGCTGAGTAAAGCCACTTGGTATATACCCAAAAAAAAAAATACTACATTAATACCGCACAGATCAAACGACAAAATAAATTCAATTGGCCGCGCCAAAAGCAAACAGAGCAACAACAAATGCCCGATGGCTGTTGTAATTGTTGTTGTCCCAGCGCATAAATCGTGAGCTGCTGCCGCAGTTGCAGTTGCAGTTGCAGTTGCAACTGGGTGCACTTACAGCTAGGCACTGGCACTGTGCCAGTGCAACAGATCGACGCTTCGACAGTTGATTAGTCAGCAAATGCCGTGTCACAAGGCGGCCAATTTAGTTTCTAGACCGGAGTCTAGAGTCTGGGCCACAGCAACAGAAACAAGTTAAAGCTGCTTGGCCTAGCTGTAGGAATTGCTATTTGTTAGCCAGTTTTTATGTTGTTTTTGTTGTAACTGTTGTTTTAGTTTTATTTTTTTGCTGCCCCGTGCAATATTTTCTCACAGTCACACCAGCGTGTCGAGATCTTGTCCGTATCGTGCGCGGCATGTGGATGTGGATTGATTGCTAATGTGCATCTATAAAGCTGCATCTGAATCTAAATGTTGACCAAATGCAGTCGTTTATGTAGATTTGTGCATGTCGTTCAAGCAGCCATTGCACAAGCCATGGGCCCAAGCCAGAATGGCCCACACACACATTCACACACACACACACACACACACACTCACACACCCAGGCACAGACGTAGATCGCAACTTTTGCTTTCTTCAGCTGGCTGCTCCACTTGACTTGGCCCGCTCGAATTGGGCCAAACTCAGCTGGCTGCGGCTTTTGTTTTGTCAACTTTACTTTATGCTATTTCATATACTCGTTAGTACGAAGCAGTTTTATTGTTAACTTTTGCAATTGTCACATTGTTTGGGCCCCAGTTTGGCAACCCGCTGCCGAACGCTCTGTAATTACTGTTGCGCATCCTTACGCAATTGCTGCGAAATCAATCAGGCCACCCGATAAAGCCCAAAATAATAATAAGAAGAAGAAAAAACAATTTAACAAGTTTAACAATTTACCACCACAAACAATTTAACTGTGAATTTCAGTCATTAAGCGTCGCGCATCCGCTTTGTGTCTTGCGCAATGCAAATCATATTGTCGATACCTGAGCTTGTACAAGCTGTTTGCACAAACAACTTGGTGCAAACGTGAGTCTGACAGCCTTGTCGTTTCCCATTCTTGCCCAACTGAGCATGGCTGGTTGGGATCTGTGCTACTGTGCACATATTTACACGCACTTTCCGCTTACGCCCAAAACACTTTCGCTTTCAAATGCAAAACGATTGCATGACTCAGCGCTTTAATAGTTAAGTTAATTCAATTTCTGTGCCCATCAACGGAATGATAAAAAGAAATTCGAAATATTTAGATGTTAAATTAATACAATTTGTGACTTCACAATGGCTGAATACGTTTTGTATTTTGATATTTCATAATCTATATAGTTAAATTCATACTTCAATTAATATTTTAAGCATTATCTTAAGACAGAATATAATTAAATTTATAATTCTGCAAAACCAGCTGTCTTATAAATTCACTTTTAATAAATTATCAAAAATTATTCAATTATAATTTATCTTAAAAGGAAATTATTCAAAAAATAAAAGAATTTAAAACATTTTTGCATTGCCCAACAATAAATAATATTTGAATCAAAAACGTAATATGCTGTAAGATCATGCAAATACATAATATGTTAACTTTCTAATGCGCTTATCTAATGCGCAACCCTCGTGTGGCCCATAAATTCTTGAGATTGCGCAAGCGCCGCGTTGCCTGCCTAACGAGGCGGCATATTTGGTTTCTGAACAGGTGCCTGCCTCATTTGGAAAGCAAACAAAAATGAAAGTTTGCCCCCAAGCGGCGTGAAATTTACATTTCGTTTAATAATTTCAAGCATTTCACGTTTCTCATGTGCGTCGCGGCATAAAATTTGAGGAATTAGTCTAAGCAAGACACCCAAAACCCAAACCAGAAATCCAAATCATTTTTGGCGCCTAAATTGGGCCTGCCTTCACCCATGGGCACAACACGCCCCCGGCGGCAACAGCGACAACAACAGCATGAAAATGGAAAATGCATTGAATTTTCCGGCAGCAAAACAAGCCACCGCCGCCGTCGCCGCCTGTTGTTGGAGCTGCTTGGGGCACTGGCCAGCAATTTTTACTTGGCTTTTGTATTTTTTTTTTTTTTTGATGGCAGCCAAAGCCATAAAATGCATTTCATTGTCGCTTTCGTTTTCATTGGAGTTCAATGTCCCGACCACGAAGCGCATAAATTTTGCATTGTCGCTGCCCCTTTTGGCCCCGCCGGGTGACGGGCCCAATAATATTGTCATAAATTTGCCTATACCCAGCTAAGCGACAGCTCCGGCTGAGTAATTGGCTAAACAGGCAGCCGGAGATTGCGAATTTCGAGCTACCTTTGCCGTTCGTGTACCTACACGCACACACACACACACACCGTTGAGCCCCGAAAAGTATCTTTGATCTGCGTGAACCCGAATGTGTAACGGCATTTATTGTGCTGCCAGCTGAGTTATATGTGTTCATAACAAACCAGACAGTCTGACAATTAGTCAGACAGACAGATATAGTCTGTCAGTTAGTTAGTCACACGTGCAGATTGTGCAAGGCTCTTGGAAAACTTCATTAAAATGCCAGCTCGTTTCATTATGTTACACTTGCATAGGGTATCATTAATATGTCATAAAATATGCAAATTGTTTTTGCTTATATCGGTTGCAATTTGTTATAGAAATGGTCTGCGAAAATTAAAGTTTTGGTGTGGAAGATTTATTATGCGGCAAACAATTTGGCATTTTAAATCGAAAGTGGTTCACATATCGGTTCATATTTGGTTCAAGGCTGCAAGCCTTGAAATAAACCTCAAACTGCATTAGTAAGATTAAGAACAGTCGAAACTTATCTTGAACTAAACCAGTTACTTAAAAAAAACGGTTTGGTTCATAATATTGAAATTTATTGCTTTCCTAAAATAAATTAACATACATATATGTAAAACTTTTGGAATAGTTTTGTTTTGTAATCGAAACATTTGAAACATACAATAATATGATGTATAAAACTATTTGTCCTGACCGATTGCCTAAATGAATGACTGATTGACTGATTGATGATCAACGCACAGCCCAAACCATAAGAGCTAGGATGATGAAATTTTCACTGTAGTTACTTAATGTGATGTGGATGCATACTAGGACGAGGTTTTGAGAAATTTGATCCGCAAGTGTGGAAAACTCGCGAAAATTGTTTGTCTGAAAAATGTTTCATCATATGCATTTTACTATATGGTGTTTTTGATAGACACGGGAAATAAATATCGGACGAATTATTAAAAATATAGCTTGAATTTATTTCATTAAATACCTCACTTTATTTCTGGCGGTTGATAGACATGGGAAATATCGGTCGAAATATTAAGCTAGATGAGTGTATAATTAATTTAATACTTCTTACCTTTAGCTCTTTGCTGCTGCTATCAGCCTAGACTATATATAATAAATACTTTATGCAAGAGTATTTCATCTTCGGCTCTACTTTATTTTTTTTTTGATTTTTTGCTTGACAAAATTGTTGTTTTATGTGTTGCAATCGGCTGCGTAGCATTTCAATTAGTTAGCGGCCGTCAATTTGGCAATTGGATATTGGCAACTGTTGACTCATAATTTTCGAGCGATCGGATCAGTTGCTGCCCCCAACTGACGCATATATATTTTGGGTCCATTGCCAAACGTGCAGCCTCCGAGGCGCAATGCGTTGGACTTGCTCTGATAATTTTGAGCGCTGTTGTGCGCTGCACTTTTCGGGCTTGTAACTTTTTTTGTGCCCATAAGTATCTGTATCTGCAGGCGTTGCCACAAGTATCTGCTGCGCCCGTCCCACACCCAAGTCGAGTCACATTTGGTGTTGAAGCCAACAAAGCGTGGCATACAGCTAGACAAAAACAGCGAGGCGTTGAGTTTGCCAGCCAAATGCAATTAAAAACTTAGCTCGCATTTGAGTTTTGTATCTGTATCTCTATATGTCTGTGTCTTTGTATCTGTCTCTGTGTCTGTATTTATATTTGTATTTATATTGTTTGCTGCATTACAACATGACAGCATGCTGGAGAGGGCCTCAGCTAACTACTTATTGTGCATTAACCGTTCAAGTCTATCATTATGTGCAAACACGCAAATATATAAATGCAAATTTACTCTAGCAAGGCCTGAGGTATTCAAGATTTATTAAGCACCTGAAAAAAGAATGCAGCAAGTGACATCTATCAGGACTTAATTAAATTTAAAAAAGAAAATAAATGCGTTTTTAAATATAACATAATTAAATAATGTGAAGTTTTGATATGTCAAAAGCATTTTTTCATTCTGAAAACGAAGTTTTATAAATGCAAAGCTTCAAGTCAGTAATAAAGGGGTATTAATTAATTGCTGACTAAGTTTTGATTGTGAAAATCTTCCTTTTTCTTAGCAGCAGCAGTTAATATATAAATGGTTTCCACTAAAAGTATAACGAACTTTTTCCTTAATCCAGCTCCTAAATAACAATTCAGAACAGAAAAATTAATGAGTAGAAATCAGTTAAGAGAGTTCTACAAGATAATGTATGATATTTGACATTATATCTTAGTATATGCCAAATAAGGCTCTCTTGGCAGAAATCCTCAGCACAGATGCTCTGTGGTCAACAGCTAGAGGAACCTTTGTTTATATTGAACATAACTTGAATTACTTTATTTGGTAATTGCCAAATCTATGAAAAACTTTACACTTAGCTGTTGTGCTCCTTACCCTTCGACAGCAAATACAATTGCACAATAGTTCAGATGTATATACAATTAGTTGAGAGTATTTAATTGTCAGTAAATCGTGTGCAATATTTGAGGCTTATTATTTTGTAATTATTCAACACCTTTTCAACATAATTTGCATATTTCTCTTTGCAGTTTCTCAAAAATCCCATTAAGAAACAAAACGAAACTCATTTGGACACTTGAATTTGCATTGTTGTTGCCGCTGTTTATGGTGAGTTTTTTTTTGTTTGTTTTTTATTTACTCAATTTATTTTTATGGGCGCGACCCTGTTGCTAGTTATTTGGTGTGGGCGTGTCGGCGACAATTGGGCACACACCCAGGCAATCAAGGCAGTCGATGAGGCAATGTCAATGCCAGCCGAATTGATCCCAATCCGCACGAATCGAAAGCTGTTGTTGCGGCGTAATTGAACAGGGCCTTAAGACTGGAACGGATTGTAAGCCGCTTAGTAATTATTTTGTTATTGGAGCATGCCCTGGCTGCCTAACGTATTGTTGGTTTTGGCCAAAAGGCAACGCACATCCGGCTGGTTGGCTGCCCAACCGCAGCGCCATTAAGCTGACCAACTGCAATTAATTCAAGGCTAAAAGCCACAAGATCGTCGAGGGACGCCCACCACATGTTATTGTTAACTTTCTTTAAGATTACAAGATGTGTGCTACCCGAATGAAAGGGAAATTCAATTGCAGCTAGCCAAAAGTTACGACAGATGCGCGACTGAGGGCATTGTCACATTTCACTTTCATTGAGAGAGATACAGATACAAAGACACAGATACAAAGATACACAGATACAGCTACAGCCAGACAATAAGTGCATATAGACGGGCTTTTCAAGTGCAGGCCAATGTCTCTGGCAGACCTGGAGTCAGTCGGGTGTGACAACGGGTTTGGCTAGCAGCTACCCCGCACTTTCCCCCTCGGCCGATCCGCCAATACCCTGCTATTCAAAGTGACCGCAAGTGTGTCTAATTTCTATGATTTGTTTGCTATCTCTCTCTCCCTCTCTCTCTCTCTCTCCCTGTCGCTCTTTGCTTGAGTTGAACTTTCTTCTTTCACTGTGCCACCTGTAGACCTCCACGAATGGATCTATCTGGCTCCTGCTCTGGGTTTGAGTTCCGTTTTTGTGGCTGTTACGATATTTCGCATTTTTTGTTTTTGTTATTTTTTAGCTTTTGCTTTCGTTTAACCCATTTAATGCGGGTCTGGTCAGGTCTTGTCTGGTCTGGTCTGGTCTGGTCCGGTGCGGCATCCGTTATAAGCATGTGCATTTTTCATTTCAGCAACGGTAACAATAACCGTACACACACACACACACACACACGCACACACACAGAGAAGACATGTGCGCCTTTAATTCAGTGGAAAAGTGAAAACGAAAGTGATCAGAGCTGCAGTTATCCAGTTAGTTGATCACTTGCTTACATGCTGAACCATCAACCAACACTGGTCAGTTGACTTTCGTTTCGGAATGTGTGTGTGTGAGTGTGTGTGTGTGTGTGTACACCTTGATAATGATGATGCAATTAAAGGCAGCCCAGCCAAGACAAATTATCATATTGCCAATATGCAAAGTCAGCAATAAGGAAATCATTTGACAGCATCAGTGCGTTCAGTGATCACTGATCAGTGATCAGTGCTCGCGGATCATCATTGCAAATTGCAGACACTGTTTAAACTTAACGCAATTTCTCGCAATGACCAAATGGTAGCAAGTGCAGCAATTATGGCAATTATTTGGCGGCAATTATGGTCCGTTAGGCTGCACTCGGCACAATGCTGCGGACTTGCTTTGGCCAAGTCGAAGACCGGCTGCTTGCTGCCAGTAGCCGGCAATTATCTGTCGTTGTGGCTTGAGCAACCTTTCACCTGTCCCGACCTGGCAACGCATTTCGCATTCCCTCAAATGCAAATCAATAGAATGGAATGGAATGGTTGCCCACTGACCGACCTTGCCTTGCAGTCTGCACGTGTCGTGACTGAGTTCTGTAAAGGCTGGCTGCAGTTTTTTATTATAATTGCATGGGGCGTATTATGAAAGAGAGCTGGTCTTCGAAACAAGAGATCTCAAGGCTATCAAATATTTCTATGGGGATTTAAGCTGCTTCTGAGCCAACAATATAGCCCCAATAATATCCAAGTCAGAATCCTTTAGATTTTCATAGGATGCATCAGGCTTTTAAGGATAAATGCTTATATCATTATATATATCCCTTCAAATCTTAAAGCTATTGTACTCCTCATCAATAACATCAAAGTATACACGTATAAAATAGAATCTAAAGGAATTTCCCAATAGCTTTACTTCCCCTCCAAACGTTCTCTCATTCAAGATTTAACAAGGTCTTTTTGGCATGACGTCATCTCTAATTTGAAGACTCTTATCACAGTCTAACTTACTCACACTCTACCCTTTCCTCGTTTCAGGCACTTTGGCTATGAAGCGACGCATGCAACTCATCGCCGTTTGGCTGGCCCTTTTGGCCGCAGCCACCTATGCACAGACGCAGCAGGAGTCCTCTGCGAAATGGTCGCGACAGCTGGAATCTGTTGCCACCGGGGATTCGGACGCGTTGGACTGGGTGCCGCTGGCGCAGCCACTGGATGACAGCGGCAAGGATCGCTCTGGCAATGGACGCGTGCTCACCTACTCGCAATCCTTTCCGCCCAGTGCGCGTTTCGGCGATCTAGGCAAGCCAACTGGTGGGCAGTTTGATTTTCCGTATCAGTTCCAGCGTTTTTCCAATGGCGGACCGCAGGCGCTGCCGTTGCGTCACCAGGGCCCACCGCCGCTTAAGAGCAGCGCCGGGCAGGAGCCCACCTCGCAGTCGTTCTTCAAGTTCGAGATGCCCTTCCACAACGAGGCCAATCAGCCGAATGCGCCGCCCACTCTGCAGACGGGCTATCAGATACAGCATTCCTTTGGAGGCGGCGGCGGCGGTCTGCCCGCACCTTCCTCGCTGTTCAGTCCACCCGCGCTCTTTGGCCAGCAGCAGCAGCAGCAGCAGCAGTTCCCAGACTTCCAAGCACTGCCCCAAAAACCACTCGCCCAGGCGCTGAGCAAACCCCTGCATCAGCAGAACTATATACAGGATAATTTCCCCATTAAATCCCATGGCAAGCCCTTGCCCACGCAGGCCTCACTGCAGAGCGTCACACCGCAAGTGTTTCCCGTGGATCCCGAGCCGGAATCGGTATTTGGCTTAAACAAACAGGCTGCTCCTTCGTCTGCACCCTCCGCTAACAATCAGCAGCAGGAGGTGCAGCTGCTTTATGTGCCGTATGACACGCTTTACAATCAGCAGCGCCAGCCTCAGGGCTCTTCGAGCCTCGGTTCGAGCAGCTTTGAGGTGAACAAGTTCAATGTAAATGCTGGACTGCCCGCCGTCAATCCCTATCAGATCAATCAGTTCTACACCCAAGATCCGAGCGTGGGTAGCGACTTCTTTGGTTCCGGCACCACCGCACGACCCAGCAGCACCACCTCACAGCCGCAGCACATCTTCCAGAGCTTCGCACAGCCACAAGCACAGGCGCAGTCTCAGCCTCAATTCACCACGGCCAAGCCCAAGCCGAAGGCACATCAGCCTCCGCTGGCCATGTTCCTGTTGCGTCCCAACGCACGGCCCACACAGTCGGATGTGGTTGCCGCCCTGCGCAATGCCCGTGCCATTTCGGTCATCGATGCGCCCACTAAGCAGACGCCGGATATTTTTGTTGGACCTGCCGGGATGCCCATACCCGACGGCTATGTCAAGTTCGATCTGCCCTATCTGTCGCAACTGGCGCACTCTCGCGACCTCCAGGATGTCTCCTTCTTTGTGGCTCCGCTCAGCTACCGCACGCCCAATGGATTCAATAAAATCCTGCTGCCCGAGCCACATGTGGGGTCAATTGTGATCAATCGCGCCAAGGACAGCGCTGCCATTCAGGAGCTCGTCCAGCCGCAGCACATGCGCACGCAGCGTCCTTATACCACCACCAGCAGCAGCACGCGCAATCCCTTCGAGACTTCCACCCAGCCGCAGAGAGCCGCCGCCAGTCCGGCACCCACGCGCGGCAACAAGTTCAGCTACTACTACGTGCAGGATGGCATACAGGAGGTCAGCTCGCCCAAGCAGCCCGCCAAGCAGGAGCGGCACAAGAAGAAGCGACCACAGCATGCGCCCGTGGAGCAGCCCGTTTACCGTGCGCCTGCCAAGACGCCAAATCCCTTCGACACACTGAATCAAATCGGAGGCGAGGACTTCTTCAACACGCTCAGCAGCAAGCCCAGCACCTCAACAACTAGCTCCACTACCACCAGCACGTCAACCACATCGACTACTTCAACTACAGCCCCGCCACAGACGCTGTTCACCTACGGCTCCAGGCCGCAAGTCGAGTTCCCCAGCTCGAATGGTCAACTTTATCCTCAATTCGACACGGCACCACAGCTGCAGCCGGTGCAGGAGCAGCTGCCACGCCTCACCACACGTCCGCCCACTGCGACGACAGCAGAGGAAGAGCTGCGCATGAAGCAGTACTTCCGTCAGCAGGATGCCTTCCGTCAGCGCCCACAAACCACCAATCCACCCTTCGAGCAGGTGCAGTACACGCCCACTACCCTAGACTATGACGTACCACAGCCCACAACGACGCAGAAGACCAAACAACGGGTGAACATATACACGCCAGGTGCAGTGCCCGTGACAACCTCCGATGTGGGCTACAATGTGGATCCACAGGGCCAGCCACCACTCAACCACCGACCCAGCTACAATCAGAACGAGGTCATCGACAGCGGCAATGTGGAGTACGAACCGAATCCCTACCACGTGCCATCCGAACTGCCAGCGCTGACGCCCGATATTCCCGGTCTGGTCAACAATCTGCAGGAGAAGGACAAGCTGGCCGCCACCACAACACCGCTGAGCGAGCCGGAGACGCGTCCCACACGTCGTCCGTTGCTGCGCACGCGTAAGCCTGCCATCTCCAAGGTAGTGACCACCTCCTCGGTGTCCTATTCCGAGTCCGAGACCAATGCCAAGCTGCCGACGCATCGCATCAGACGCCCCTATGGCAGCAGAGGAACCTCAGCAGCCGCCACAGGCAGCACAGACAATGGCGAAGAGGTGCACAGCACAACACGTCGTCCGGCCAGTTCACGCAATCCTCTGCTGCGCAATCCCAATCGCATACGCTACCAACCCACGACAGAGGAGCGTCAAACGCTCAAGACCAAGAAGAAGCACTACAAGGGCTCCAAGAATGGCAAGCCAAGTGAGGATCAGGATTTGGAATATCAGCGCGATGTGCTGAAGCAAAACTATCCAGTGTTCAATGCGCCTTCTCGCCGTCCCACCAGTCCCACGGCCATACCCAGCTCCTATGATGTGGGCAACACCGAGGGACCGGCCTCCGAGTCGCAGCAGGTGTACACGGTGACGCCCAGCAATAGCATTGATCAAGGAGATCAGGGCGTCTATGTGCCCAGCCTGCTGGAGCCCATGCAGATAGCCCAGCACTACAACGAGTTCTCCAAGGATAACTATGGACCCGGCTATTTCCCCAATCAGGAGGATCTGAACCCCACGGAAGCCATAGTCCGCAACGAGGTGAGCCCCATCTATACCACACTGGCCACGACCACACCCTCCACCACCAGCACAACCACCACCACCACCACCACCACCACTGAGGCGCCTGTGACGACAACCACGCGCCGCTCTCCTTTCATACGCCGCAATTATCCAAGGGTTCGCACCACCACAACCACTGAGCCATCTGTGACCACCACCACGCCCTCGGAGGAGCGCCCATCGGTAAGTTCTTGAAATCTCCTCGAAAAGCATTAAACTTAAACATAACTTCCTCTGACAGATTCGCTCTCGCCTGCCGCCACGTCGCGTAGTTAAGGTGCGTCAACGCCAGCGCCGTCCAGCACATCCAGCCTCCTCTACCGCTGCCCCGGAGGAGGAAGTGGAGCAAGTTACCCAGAGGCACAATCTGCGCAAGCTCAGCCGTTACAATCAGGAACAGTCTGAGAGGGAGGTAAGTAGACAATTGCTCTTAGGAAAACTTGGGCAATTATTAACCGTCGAACCACAGCAGGCTCCTCAGACGCCACCTCGTCGTCGTTACAAGCAGCCTTTCCAGCTGGAGGGCCAGGAATCCCAGTGGTCGCCAGCTTCGGAAACGGGCAACAGCAATACCAACAGCAACAGCTTCAAGCCTCTCAATCCCAAATATGGCTCCAAGAACGAAGCACACAATTTCGAGAATGAGCCGGAGATTGTGACGGCGGGACCCACAGATCAACCGGAAACCTACGAGTTCAACGTAGCTGCCAATCTTGGTGGATCTGGAGCTGCACAGCGTACGACGCCCGCGCTGAAGGCGCCGAACCTGAAGTGAGTTTCCGAGCTATGCCAGAAATTTAAAATACTAAAACCAATTTCCTTATTTGTAGACCCGAGAAATCCTTTGCGGAACTGTTGGAGGAGGTCATGGGCAAGGCACCCGAGGAGCTGGCCACCGAGACACCCACAAGCAGCACCATTGGACGCCTCAATAGGCGTGGCAAGTGGAAAAAGTCGCGCGTCTCAGGCGGCTCAGATAATGGGGAGAATTTCGAAACAGCCGAATCCCAGAATCTGGGACCGCAGCTCTACAATTCGTTGTATGCCGGCAATGAGAAGAAAGAGGAGCCGGAGCTAAAGACTACAACACCAATGACACCAGCTACCGAGGCTCCAACAACCAGCACCCCTGAAGTGGTAACCACTACAGCGGCAGCCATCACAACGCCGGAGGAGTACGAGGTGACCACCGCCAAGACTTCCGATGCAACAACAATAGCCACAACGCTGGCCATGAGCGAGGAGAGCGCCACGCGCCGCATGGACACGGCTGCGGACGTGGATGACCTGGAGACGCAGCCGAGCATCTTCTCCGAGGTGCGGCAACAGCTGCACGATCTCTTCGCCATCGATGAGAACGAGGATCAAGCAGTGACCGCTGCGCTGGCAGCCGTTGGCAAACGTCGCCAGGCATACACGAGCATCAAGCGCACCAAGCCAGCCACGCCCGCCGAGAGCAGCACGCTAGCGGCCACAGAGGCGCCGGCCGAGGTGCTGGACAGCACAACAGTGGCGACGCCTGCCAACGGCAAGGAGGATAACTTTCACAAGGACCTGATGGAGCACGTGGTCTATGCGACGTCCACCTCAACCAAAGTTACCTCCGAGACAGAGATCTGCTATCGCGGCCGTTGTATACGCTCCGAGGATCTGCCCGCCAACCACAAGCTGCACTGAGCGCCGCCACATCAGGGCGCTC
This sequence comes from Drosophila borealis, assembly GCA_035045885.1. Lineage (NCBI taxonomy): Eukaryota > Metazoa > Arthropoda > Insecta > Diptera > Drosophilidae > Drosophila > Drosophila borealis. The sequence goes on along the minus strand of JAWNOR010000384.1, from coordinate 553,549 downwards.
CCCATGTAAATACATAAGGACAAGCGATGCGAGAGTGGAGGTAGGGAGGCGCCTTTTACAAAAGGCAGTTCGGAGCACCGATCCGGAAGGTAGGCTCTCCCCCCGCAACGCATAAACGCGCGCCGTATCCGCTTGTAATTAGCTTTAAACTACGAATATGTTTTAGGTATTAAGCGCATAGAGAGTTTTATATATTTGCATATATATATATATATATATGCTTATCGTATTCTATCTATATATTCGAATTGTTCGAAAAACGTAGTAAATATATTAGTTAAAATAGTTAGTTGATTAAAGTACGCGTACTTAATACATAATACCAGTTAGGCAGCATAAGTTTTGTACAATATAATAATGAGAACTAACAAATAAAGAATCGAAATCGTTATAAAACCCCCCAACAGGTATATACAATATAGTTTTATCCAACTTACTGTAAAAATATAATCGAGAAGGGGCAACAGTCAGCAGCCGCAATATAATCTTCCATCAAAACCAACATAATAATAATCGCCTGCACGAGTTATTTATGGCTTATATGTGCATATAGAAACTTTGGAAACTGAACACGTTTATTATACAATTTGAGCAAAGGTTCTCTAGAGGTTATAGTAAACTAAACCTCTGACGGATATGATCATTATGGGCAACGGAAATTATGTAATAGAACTTGTGTGTCTGTCACAAGAAATCGTAGAAACCGTGGAATCGGGTTATAAAGAAGTTCAAAATACATCTCGCTATGTTCAGTAGAAGTTCGAAACCAGACCTCGGGCAGATAACTAGTTATGAAAGGGGAACATTAATGAAATATAAGAACTTACGAGTCCATAAAAACTGAACGGCTTACATAAATGTTCTATATATATGTATGTTCTACATATTTCGTGGTTGTAAAAATAGCTTTGAAAGATAAAGTTTTTAAAGAAGGAACACAAAACTGAGATATAACAGTAGGTTTTTTTTTTAAATATGAGGTAGCAATATCAACGGAAAACGAGAAAGAAGCGCGGCATTCGGCACGCCGAAGATTTAATACCCTTGCAGACCCAACCTTTCATAATGCTCATAATACTTTTTGCAGCACAGAGCCTACTTTTCGACCGATCGTTCCGATGGCAGTTATATTATACACTGGTCCGATTTAGCCGGTTCCGACTTCTGTAAAGTTTCATGACGATAGCTTTAAAACTGATAGACTAGTTCGCATAGAAACAGACAGAAGGACATGGCTACATCGACTTGGCTGTTGATACTGATCAAGAATATATATGCTTTATAGGGTCGGAGATTACCCCTTCTATGCGTTACATATTTCGATACAAAATTATCATGCCCTCTGCAAGGGTATTAAAACAGATACCATAATATTTTTTAAAGATAATATAAATTACTTCAGGAAGAACATATGTACATACACATCTACGATAAGAATTGGTAACATAACAAATTTCCGCTATAAGCACACAAAAAGCGTATTATATTTATTAAATATAGTAGTGTATATAATATGACATGTATAACTAGACGTAGTAATATTTCTATATTGTATTACCATAAAATAGCGACAATCAATTCCATCTAAATACCCTATAATTTAGGTACATCAGTTTCAAGCTCAGACTCACCCCGAAAAGTATAAATTCGAATTGTTTAGGAATCAATAAGAGGCGACCTCTCTGCTTCATCCTGTCCGTGGGTGGGCGACGGGCGTGCCTGCCGTGAACTGGGGCTATCCCAAGGCTGCACGCTAACACGTCCAAACACAATAAATACCAGGTTGCCCACGAAGTAGACAACGGCGGTGAAGTAGAAGACAATGCGCCATTGCGTGGGATCCGTCTAAAAGGAAACAAAGAAATGGTTAGATAAGTCATCTAAAATCTGTGGCCAACTCACCTCATCCTTAACAATGAGTCCGACAATGAGCGGCGCCAAAATACTCATCACATTTGCGGCACAGTTGGTGATGCCCATCAGAGTGCCAGCGAAATTGGGCGACAAATCGATGTGGTTCACATGGAAGCCCAAATAGCTGGCCGCATTGGTAGCCACCGCCAAGGTGAGCAAGCCAATAGCCAGCTTGGCATTCGCATCGCCCTGTGTGATGAAGCCCAGGCCCAGCAGCGCCAGCATGGGCAGCCATAGTCCAAGCGAATTGAAGAATTTGCGCGAGAAGTTAAGCGACATGCTGCTCCCATTCCGCTTCAGCGTATCCGACAGCCAGATGAAGCCGCAGGTCAGTATGATCATGGCGAAGTAGGGCAGCGCCGACAGCGGCCCATTGTGCTTGATGTCCATGTTCAGCACATTCTTCATGAACGTCGGTATCTGGGTGAGCAGCGTCCAGAAGCCCCAGTTGTTGGCGCAATGCGCCAGCAGCAGAGACAGGAACGGTGGCGATGTAAAGATGCGCAGCCAGGGCGTGCGCAGATTCTGATGTGGCGCAAACCCTTCGCGACCCGCATCCGAGGCGCGACGCAGCTGGCCCGAGGTCTCAATGTAGCGCCTCTCATTGGGCGTAATCGTCAGATGCTGGGCGGGCGTGCTGGCGCAGAAGTAGAACCAGATTAAGGCCCACAAAATGCCCGCACAGCCGGAAATATAGAATATGCTGGGCCAACCCAGCGACGAGGATGCAAGGTATCCGCTCACAGAGAGCATAACCACAGTACCAAACTGTGAGCCCGAGTAGCAGTAGCCCACGAGACGCCCTCGCTCTTCAGCGGGCGCCCACTTCGAGAGGAATGTATGCGTGGAGGGAAAGATGACGCCCTGGCAGAGTCCCTGGATAGCGCGCAGCACAACGACCATTTTCCAGCCGCCGGTTAGCGCACAGAATGGCGTCAACAGCGCCAGGCAGGAGCAGATGAGCACACCAAAGAAGAGCATATACTTTGCACCGAATATTGCGGACAAATAGCCGCCCGGCACTTGGGTGACCACATAGCCCCAGAAGAAGCTGCTCAGCAAATACGATTTGATGCTCTCGTCCCACGCAAACTCCGGAAAATCCGGATTGGTATGATTACTATCCGTCATAGCCACAATCGCCACAGATAGATTCACGCGCATGGCATAGGCCACCGCCAGGCCGAAGAATACCAAAATGCATTGCAGATGACGCACACCGAAACGGGGACCTGGCAAAAACAAAAACAAAACAAAAGTTCGTTCAAATGAATCAGTGCAAATCCGGAACCACAGCGAACAAAGGTGCGCTGCGCTCACCTGTATTCCCAATCGTGTCGTAGCCTGTGCGGCTGCAGCATTCAAAGCAGCCGAGTACCATGTTTTAATGCCGTTACTTTGATGTGATCGCAATGGCGTCGCTAGCGTGTCTAAACATTTTGCGCAGTGCTCACTCGACGTTGCACTAAAAAAGATTAATCTTTGACGCCAACGATTCTACTGCTGCTTACGTTGCGTTTTGTTTTCGTTCTGTTTTGTTGTGGTCAGCAAACACAGCTCAGCTGTTGCGGCGGCTGTGTGTATTTGCGCCTATCGGCACTAACAACTATCGGGCATCAAACACAGCTGCAGCGAGAGACCAGCTGTGTTTGCTAACCGATAGTTGCGGCCATTGATTGGCGCCATTTTCAAAAAGTACTCGAAATAAAAAGACAAACGTTTTGTTTTACTTTGATTTGTTCAAGTTCAATGTCTGGCCATTATATTTGTTTGTCTTCTATGCATGTCTTCTTTTCTGCCTTTTTTAGTTCATTTCTTTTACGTACATCACAAGTTGGTTGTTTGTTTATTACTAATTTAACTAATTAACTACGGCCATAAGTTAGCTAAGGTATATAGTTTCACTTTAAAACATAACAATTAATAGAGCAGCGTTTATATAGTTACTTAGGCTAGCAATTTATATTTTGCTATTTACATTGTCAACTAGCTTTTTTTTGTTATATTTTTTTAAATAGTATATTTTATGTACATTATGGAAAAATACTGGAAATAATAATTTATGCTGCCTACAAACTAAACAATTATCATATGTTGTTATTAATATCGCTAATGGAAGCACGCGATCGTCGTTATGGCAATTTTCAGCTCTTGTCCTTTAACCCCTAATTATAGCTATTGTCTTATATTAAGCACTTAGTTTAAGAAAACAACAACTATGACAATATCATGCTCTTGCTACATCCATATAAAAGGAACTCAGTTGAAAAGCATGAGAAAGTCTTTAGTCAGGTCTGGTGGTCTTAGGGTTTGTCATTTGCGATTTGGCCCGACTGCTGGTCCTTGGCCGCCGCCGCCGCCAGTGGCACGCCCGCCTCCACGCTCTCCTCGTCCACAGGCTCGGGGGAATCCCACCATTGTATATCAGTGCGTCCAAAGATCACAAACAGCAGGTTGCCAATGAAGTAGAAGAAGGCGGCCACAAAGAACACCGTGCGCCATTCGCTAACATTTTCCTAGAATGGAAAACTCAATCAATTAGCCAAAAGTTGGGCACATCCTTGAAGCATTTTACTCACCGGATGCTTGACGATCTGACCCACAGCCAGTGGTGCCAAGCCGCTCATGACATTGGCCGCTGCATTCGTGATGCCCATCAAGGTGCCCGCATAGTTGGGCGACAGATCAATATGGTTGACCTGGAAGCCCAGGTAGGTGGCCGCGCTTATGCCCACCGTGAGGGTAAGCAGCACCACGGCCAAGGTGGCGCTCTCGCGCGGCACATAGCCGAGTCCGATGAGGGACAGCATGGGTATCCAGTGGCCCACCGAGTTGAAGAACTTGCGATTGAAGGAAAGCGATATGGATTTCTGGTTCTGCAGCACCTTGGACAGCCAGACGAAGAAGAAGCTGAGTATCATCATGACCGTGTAGGGCAGCGAGGAGAGCAGCGAGCTGGACTTGATGTCAATGCCGTAGATATTCTTCATGTAGCTGGGAATCTGCGTCAGCAGCGTCCAGAAGCCCCACATGTGCGTGCAGTGGACAACAAGCAGCGACAGGAACGGCATCGATGTGAAGATGCTGCTCCAGGGCGTGGGCGCCATTTTGCGGGCATCCTGCATTTTGCCCACAGAGCGCGACTCCTCAATATACTTGAGTTCCTCGCGTGTTATGCGCGTATGCTCCTCCGGCGTGCTCGCCGCGAATATCCACCAGAAAAGCACCCAGACAAAGCCGCAGATGCCGCCGCAATAAAAGATGCCCGGCCAGCCAGCAAAGGAGTCCGCTATGAAACCGCTCGTGGCCAGCATCATGATGGTGCCGAACTGTGCGCCCGAGTAGCAAATGGTGGCCAGCATGCCGCGCTCACTGGCCGGCGCCCACTTGGACAGCAGCGAATGCGTCGCCGGATGCACTGCGCCCTGTGTGAGGCCCTCCAGCACGCGCACCACGCACAGCGCCTGCCAGCCGCCCAGCTTGAGGGACAGCGGCGTCAACAGCGTCAGAATCGCGCAGGCCACCAGACCCACCATCAGCAGCATCTTGGCGCCATAGCGCTGGGCGATGTAACCGCCGGGCACCTGGGTGACGATATAGCCCCAGAAGAAGCTGCTCAGCATGTACGATTTCTCCGACTCCGTGAAGGGGTAATACTGCAGGGGGAGAGAGTGATGGGGTGATGAGGCGATTCAGTCGACTGATTGCCACATTTGATGGCACTTACATCCATATCCAGTGTCTCCTCCTGGCTGTCATCCGTGACATTGGCCTCCGTTATGTTTGGCGGCTCGGTCATGGCCACCAGCGCCACGCTGAGATTGACGCGCCACGCATAGGCTAGGGAGAGGCAGAAGAAGCACAGGATGCACTGCACATGCCGCACGCCAATGATTTTATCTGCAACAGGCACAAAAGTTCAAATTCCAGGTCAATTAAAAATATTCAGGTAAGTCAAGACAAGTATAAGGTTATTTATTTTAATTGCAGGCTTAAGGTTTCTAACAACCTGTTATTCCCTTTATTTTTCCTATGGTTTGAACCATAGCCTGGTTCTAACCGAACCGAATCATTCTGCTTTGGGGTTAATTTTATTTTTCAATTATAATAAAAATTTTTGAAAAGGCGCGCTCTATCAATGGGCCGAGTTATGCATATGATTGAGCATATATGTATCTGGCTGTGGTTTTGGCCGGGAGAAACGTTTGTAGCGCTCTTATCAATGCCAAAAGCAAGGCGCTCTCTTTCGCTATCCATGTCGCTCTTTCTCTCTCGCTCTCCCTCTCTCGCTAGTATGTGGGGCGCGTTTATTTATAAAACACTGTGTCAAAATCTTGTTGTGGCCGCACACGCAACCATACACACACACGCACACACACGCATACGCACTCGCAACGCCCACTCGTGAATGTGAATTACTCGCGAGACCTGCGCCTCAATGAAGTGCAACATCAGCAGACGGTGCTGTACCCAGAGCGAAAACCAGCTAACAGCAGCACACGCGACATGCCACAGCCACAACCAGAGCCAGGTTAGAGCCAGAGCCAGAGCCACAGCCCTGCCCAGCCACCCCGCACGAGCTACCTGGAAGCGTGTCGCTCGCTCGCTCGCTCGGCTACGCACGTGACGGCAGATCTGTTCTTGTGCGGACGCGGGCTGGGCGGGCACAGCTGTTGGCTTTGCGACACACGGGGAATTCTTTGAATTGTGGCCCGAACTCGATCGGGGCTTTATTTTTAGACGCGGACGCCGCCTTAAATGGACCCAGACTTAGTTCTGGCTGCAGCTGTTGGCAATAATTGTTGCACAACCAGCCAATTTGCAACCTTGCGCCGCGGCCTTACAAGGCACGGCCCGAGCGGGTCTATTGAACCGCTCGGCCGAAGCGTTTTCTCAGCTCAGCACAGCTCAGCCCAGCCAATGCCAGTGGAAGGCGTTTTGGTTTGAATTTCGTTATTAATAATTATTCGTTATTAATTTCACTCAATAATTAACAGTTGTTGGGGGGGGGGGTCGAAAATGCGATGACTCGACACGTTGAAGTGAACTTTGAGACTTTGGCAATTTGCAGAGTCAGCCACTCTCCCTCCCTCTCTTTCTCGCTTGATCTCGCTTTCTCTCTCGCTCTGCCACAGTGTCTCTCTCTCTCTCTCTCTGTTTATGGAGCTGATTCACGTTGCGGTGGAACTCTTTTTTATCTGACACGTTTTTTGAATCGTTTTTTTTTTGCGCAATCATTTTTGTTGCTTCTTTTTGTTTTTGCTTTTAGACCCACTTTGGGTGCGCAGCCGCAGCCATTTGTGATGTGCTTTTTTTATCGCAATCTAAATGTTAATTTATACACTTTTGTTTAATAAAAGAGGGAGGGGGGGCCACAGAAATACAAGCAATTAAATTTGTGCTGTTCCATAAATGGAATCGCAACAAATTTCCAAAGCAATTTCATCAATAAACATTTATGTGCTGCTATGAAAGTTGATTTTTGATTGATTGCCAATCTGATACCCTAGAACTCTCCCATATGGGCTATATTTAGTTACTGGCCTTGGTCATATGCGATAATTGGGTTGCCAAACGAAGGACATTAACGGTCTAACACTAACAAATCAACCACCCCTCCCACTCTCCACAGACCCACCTGCCGCACCTTAACCAAGTGCAAATGTGCTGATAACCGATAACGTCTAAATAACTGTACCGCAATAACGAGCCCGATAAATTGAAGCAATAACAACAAGAAATCTTTGCTATATACACAAACGCAAACCTAAATATTTAGTATTTATATATATATATATATATATAGTATGTCAGTCTATCAGATTAGATAATTGTTACGATTCACGACTCATCGAAGCCAGCAGGCCAGGCCCTACATGCATGGCTAGCACTCGGGGCCTGCGTGTAGACCCGCTTACAATGGGCGCTTCTGTTTGCCTTTGTCTCGTAATGCTCTTGGCTAAATATCAGCTGTAATTCATTTTACGATATTTGTTTTATTTTTTGTAGATCTCTCTCACTCTTTCTTTCGCTCTGTACTCTCTCTCTCTCTCTCGCGATCTTTTACATCAGCGTCATTTGAGCATAGTCCAAGTATTTTCTACTTTTACTATATCTTCCGATCCTAATTCGAATTTTTAGTTTCATTGGCACTCGCTTAATTTCACAAAACGAAAATTAAATAACATAAAATAAAAGAAAGAAAAAAATAGCAAAATACTGCGTCGGATTTGGCTGCCTCTCGATAGCCCCCCCCCCCCCCCACCATCACCTCTTCCCTACTTTTATATTTGTTTATTTTTATCATTTTCTGTTGAGCGTGCTAAAAACTTATTTTGTCAGCCAAGTTGTATAAAATTCCACACTTTTTCTATATTATTACTCTTTTGCTTTTTTCTTCTCTTGACATTAGCTCTGCGAAGAAGTTGTGTTGTGTAGAGTTTTGCATGGAAGAAATATTTTTGGAAGCGCAGTGGAGGTCGATGCATATTTTTATATAGTATATGCGAGCACGTACAAGCAATTACAATTATAACAAATATAAACGAGCTGAGAGATTTTTAAAAAATATAAAAAAATTGTTGCAAACTTCAAACTCAATTAACGTTCGCTTCATTTGCCTTATAAGGCATTGAATTGAATTCTGATATATAGACTAAAGCCTATAGCTAGACACGCTATGCAAAAGCCGCAGCTGGAAGGGGGAGAGGGTAAGGTTTCAGCTGTTTCCGGCAACACGTTCAGTTCTGACAATTGACAATTGACAATTGCAGTCGGCCCGAGTCGGTCTTACATAAACACGCCAGACACGTGCACGTGGAGGCAATTGGCGAAGGCGCGATAAGATCAATGCGAACTATGCGGAGCTATATAGTGCTCCGATTTCGGATACATACCATTGGCGTATTTCCCAGTTTTCACCATATTCAAGGTGGTGGTCATGTGTGCGGCGCGGGCTAAATTCAGATGCACTCGAACTCTCTTTCTCTCGCACTCTAGCTGGCACTCGCTCCTTCTCTGTCAGACTGCTTGCTGGAGTTGCGGGCAGTGGAAATTTTTTGTATATGTCGTTTTTTTTAATTTCATACAACGTGTTCCGACATTTAGCTGGTGGAGCACATGTGCACGACGCGGAGACACGTTGAGGTTGACAAAAAAAGTCTGGGGCTTCAGCTGTTGCTCGATTAAATAATTATGCGATTCCGATTTGACGTTTCGTTTCACAGATATTTCACGGATACGGATATTTGAGGTGCGAACACACGAGTTACTGCAGATACTCAGCTCTGCTCTGATACAGATACAGATACAGAACAGCTACAGATAGAGATACTTTTGGCCGTGCGGACTGTATTACGCGTATCTTGCGGGTTTTGGTTTGTTCTAGCGAGCGACTGCGACTGCTTGAAATACTTGCCGCAGCGATTCTTTTATAAATATGATCGCTCGCTCGCTCGCTCGGCTGCCCGCTCGTCGAGAGAGTTCGCTGGCGATGTCGACGTTGCAGTCGAAGTATCTGTCACTTTGTTGCTGTTGCTGTTGCTGTTGTTGTCGGCACACACATGTGTATCGCGTGAATTCCATTTCCATTTGGTTGTTGCTTTTGCTATCAGTAAAACCCGAACACGCTGCCAGGCAGGCAGGCGGACTTGCTGTGTGTGTGTGTGTGTGTTTGTGTGTTGGTGAGTGCGAGTGTGAGTGTTGCCTGCTCTCTGCTCTCGAATTTGCCGGCCAATATGTAAACAACACTAACACAGCGACAACACCCAGCTATCAATCCCAAGTGGCTTGCACTCGACTGCCTCAGCCTCGCCCGCGCTCTCTCACTCTGCCTCGCGCCTTGTCCCTGTCTCCCTCTCTCTCTCTATCTTTCTCTCTGCCAGCCTTTTGGGTTTTCTGCGTAATGGGTTTTTGTTCTTCTTACAAATTGCAATAACAAAATTAGTCACATCCTATTTTGGCTAGCTCTCCTGCACAAAGTTACAGCTGGTATCCGTTAGATACTTTGCTTGAGCTTTCATTTTGCCTTGCTCCTGCTGATAAGCCTGAGCCGCTGTCGAGGTCAAGCCACAGCCGCTGATAAGCCACGCACATACTCAGTAATGGCATCTACTAGATTTCTCTCTCCCCTCTCTCTGGGCTAGAAAAACAAACTACTTGTAGTTGACATAACACGAGCTTTGGCAGCTGCTGTCTAATGTTACAATCGCGGGAATACTATGGCCATCGAATTGCCTGAAGGAATCGCATACACAATCCATAACTCAGCTATTGGCAGGTCCATTGGCCCTGATGAATGCAATTCCATTAAAGAATTGACATCAATAGAGCCCTATATGGAACTTGGAGTCAACAGGAATTGCTGCTAAATTCGTTTCGCTATTATCAATTATATTTTGTAGAACAGCAAATTATTTATGCTTATCAGAGAGACTTTGATTTGCAACAGAAAAATATAAAAATATTAATAAGAAAAAAAAACAGACGAAAACGAGCCATCTTTCCGCTTGCCCCTAGCCTAATTGCCATCGCGGGCAAACTCATTCTGATTCCATCGAAGACAGATAAGACGATAAAGAACGCGCTCATTTTTAATATTAATCGGTACACGAGCATATGTTTTTGGGTTTTATTTATTTTTTGCACAGAGTTAGTTTTGCAGCTGATAAGAATTTTTGGAGCAAAAAAAATATAATCGACACGTTTTTTCGGCACGTTCGCCGTGATTGCGGCAGCTTTATCAGTTAATGTGCCTTTAAATATGAGTGGATTTTCAGCGGGATTTAGTGGCTCTTAATTTGATTATCATTACAGCCAAAGGCGTAGGCTCAGGGCCCAGAAAGAGAGACAGAGACAGTGGCAGTGGCAGAGGCAGAGGCAGAGGCAGTCGCCCACTCCATAAGCGCCTTATCAGAGATCTTGTGTAAAGAATTAACTGTCAGCCGAAAAGGGACACGTTCCGTGAATGATTTTGGAGAAAAACAATGCTAAATATAGTCGCCATCGATCGCATCGAGTGGCATCCAGTTGAGTTCAATTGAGTCAAGTGCTTCAATCTGTCATTTGTGTGGTAGGGACAAAGTCGTCGGCTCGTCTGTTAATGGGTCTGACTGACGGCCGGTTGGGCCAATCAATCTAATCGCGTCGATCTTATCGTTCCATTGACTGCTCCTCGGATGCGTCATGCCCACCGCACAGCCCCCAGAAGCCAGCCCAAATTGCTGTAGCGAATTAATGAATCTGCGCGCTGTGCACCAACAAAACGCTTATCAAAGCGCGACATTTGACAAATGGCAAACAGCGCGTCGCTTGTCAGCAACGGGCTTGACGTCAGGCGGGCGGATGTGGGACGCACGCCTGGGAGGAAGCAGGGCCTTCCTTCAGGCAGCAGCAACTGCAGCTCTTGGCGTTGCACAAATTTGCACTGGGCCACACCCGTCGTCGCAGCAATTAAAATGCTGCTTGTTAGCCCGACTTTGATATGGAAATTTGCACTGTTAAGAATAGATACAAAGTGCCTAGCTACAGATATAGATACAGATGCAGCTACTGAGACTGATACCCCCAGCTAGTGGAATTTTTTGCATACGTCGCCAATTGAAGGGCGATAATGATAACCAACAGCAGCCAACACACTTGGGATAAATTGCGCATACGCCGCGTGTAACAAAGCTAACAGCCAAGCCAAACAAGAGTTGATAAGAATAAGAATAGAAGAATTTATCTTCGGCACACCGAAGATGCAACACCCTTGTAGATACGTAACTTGGAGAAGGTCTAAGACTTTATTTATAGTAGAGTATTGTAATTCAATTTGATGCGAATTACCAGAAAAGTGAACATCGTAATTTCTGAGATTTTTCTATATTTCTTCTTCTTTCTATGTAACTATATGATATAGTCTTCCGGTATTCATAGGATATAATTCACATGTAAAAACAAACAGCATATTTCATGTTTGGTCAAGATATCTTGAAAATAGTAATCGACAAAAGTCTCTTAAAGAAAAACTTATTTTTTAACCTATTATTATTACAGCTAAATGTTATAGTAATGCGATTTTATTAGGTTTCGCAAATAAAAAAGAAGCATAATGACTTAAATAATATAAACAGTTTCTTCATTTAAAAACTTAGTTTTCGAGCGATGGCGCCTCTAGGATAAATCTAGCCGACTTGAACATATGAACAGCATGAAATAGTTAAGTTGCCTTCTAAGGTCGGATATGTGTCCTTCTACACACATTACAAATTTGATGACAAAATTGTTATGCCCTTAATAAGGGTATATAAATACCACAATGACAGCGCCATTGAATTAACATGTCAAGTTCAGTCCGGAGTGCAGCAGGTGTTTTTCCATTCAGTTGTTAACATGGCCTACAGAGTGCCCAGCCCCCAAATGTATATATAAGAAGCCAAACTGATGGGAACTGTGCCGCCAGTTAGATGCGTTCTGTCAACTTGTTGGACAATGCCTTAAAGGTTCATGTCAACAATTTACTCTGAATTATTTGCAAGAAACTTAGCGTCAATTTCTATTGCATATATTTGCCAATCTAGCGCTCGGGGCTTGCCCGGGCCAACATCTATCTGTCGGGCCTAATTGAATTGTATGCAATCAATTGATATAGCTCAATTGACATGAATTAGCGTTCACAAAGGCGCATGGAAACTTTTCGCTAAACTTAGCTGGCCCTGCAACGCACATAAGCCCTGGATGCCAGCAGGTGCTAACCTGGTCACAAATGCCGCGACGCGCCCAATTAGTTGCCACCCCATTGATGGACACTTTGCGTTATTTGATTTGTGTCTCGCCGTCGTCCATCGTTGCCCTGGGCCGGGCTGGCAGCTTGTCAAAGACGCGTATTTATTTTGTTTCTTTTTTTTCCGCAATTGCAAATGAAAATCATTTTAATTGCCAATGCAGCTGATAGCGCCTCGCGTCTTATCCTCTCACTGTTTTCCAATGCCCGCTACCCCACCCGCCCCACCCCACTCGTTGGCCTCCCCATCGCGACATCCTCAGCTGTGTGGGCGTGAGTGCCTGACGGCTCACGCGGCACGTATTTGCTTTAAATAGAACTTTTCATTTTAACAGCTCGTGCGGCCACTTGATTTTTCACATTCATTACTCTAACAATGGGCATAACAATATTTCAGTCAATTGGCAATGAAAATTGGTTAATTAACTCATAAAACTAAATCAATTGCAATAGATTTCCATTGAAACATACCTTCTGGAATATTCAGAAAAGAGTATCATATCATATAGCTGCCATAGGAACAATCCGTCAAAAATAATGTTTCTTTCTTTTATCAAAAACTTTGTTCTTTTTCAAGATTGACCATTTGTGTTATTTACTATCGTATCTTCGAATACTATCTGTAAGATGTTCACTCTGTCTTGTTCATATATATATATGTATATTAAAATATAGGTGAATGAAAATAATATTAATATTTATTTCATTAAAATAATTTGATTGGAAAAGCACAGATCAACATATTTAAAAAGGAGTATGAGTATATATTGATATATATTTCATATTCCTGAACACATTCATATTCTTCTTCTTAAGAACTATTTCGATTTCTACACATAATGCTAACTCATTAAAATTTTAATGACGTTGTTCTAAAATGTTAATTGTAGTGTATATTTTCTTCGGCTAAGTGCCACCCCCGTCAGGCGTCTCTTCGAATTTGGGTTTTCTTTAAAAATGTGCCGTGATGTGATCCCAGCTAGCGTAAAAACAATAAAAATATGCGATTTGGCCAGACAAAAGTGCTAAAAGCAAACAAAATGAGTGGCATATATATTTAATTGCTCGTGATCTTGGATAGGGAACTTTAACTGTATCTGTACTTCCGCCACCTTCGATCGAAAAGCGAGTCCAACATGAATCCACGGGGAGTACTTAGTCACTCGGCAAATTCCATGATTAGATGCCGCTGCTGCAGTCTTATCTCAGACCAGACCGCCAATTATGACAGTAATTCGGGGTATATATAAATCTTATCATTGCGAGTTGGTCCGTGTGGACCTGAAGGGGTACTGCGACAGCCACGCAGCTGATTTATCACTGTGACATCATGCAGCACGGCACCAACTGAACGAGCCAAGACGAACACAGTAATATAATTTAAAAAAAAAACTTTTATTTGCATAATATATTCGTTGTATTTGCCCACTTATATGAACAAAAATATATTTATAAACTTAGTTTTGTCACAAGGCAACTTAATTCATAAAATTAAAAGCAGGCAGCATGACTGCGCACAAAATGATAAAACAAAAAAAAAAAGGCAGTAAATTGTTGTTGCTATTGTTTTCTAGTACATATTTGCCTTTTGTTGTGAAATGGCTAGGTATAAGCGAATTCATTATCAGAGAGATTTGCAAAAAACACTAAATGTTTAATAAGTTTTGTTGAAAAACAGCGCAGCAAGAAAAACAGCATTGATATTTGCAAAATAATTAGCGATAACCTTAACGACAAAGCGAGAGAGACGCAGAGAGCGCGCGCAGGAAGAAAACGCAAAGAGCGTGTGAGTGAGAGAGCGCGAACGGGAGAGCTTGTCAAAGTCAAAATACGCCAACACTTTGCCGGCAGCAACAACAACTGCTTTGGCGCCGCGCAGTGTTAATTTGTTGCCATTTTTATGCACATGCATACACACATTTGCATACACATACATACACAGGCGCGCACACAAACATACATGGACTTTCAATACACTCCCACAGGCGCGGCGTAACCATTCTCCCGCGCTCACTTTTTACTTTCTGTACGTGTGTGTGTGCGAGCGCGCTAAAAATTCGCGCTCTCTCTGTCTGATCTTTGATCACGTTTCTCACACGTTCGGCTCGGCACACAGCCGACGACTTCCACGTTCACGTGATGCGCAAGTGTACAATGGCAATCGGCTCTCGGCCGACGCTGACGCTGACGCTGACAGTGGCGCTCCCTCTCGCTCTGCCACTGCGCCCCTTCATTAAGCACCAACCGCACACGAGAGCTTTGTGTTGTTATTGCATTTGGTGCTCTTTGCTCGCTTGGCAAAATGATTTGCAAAATTCGATCTTGGAATAAAGTACAACGCCTTCGGAATGACGTAAACATAAGCCTGGCACCGAAATAAACGAAAACTGAGAGATTAAAACTGACAAGATCGAGTTCGAGCGAGAGAGTACGAGAGACAGGGGCCCCATATCGGATCGCGATTTCACCACCGACGCTGGCGCCCATAAACCTTGATTCAAGCCGAGTAGGCAGACAATAAAGTGAGTACTTCAGATTCAGATACCGTTCCATATTGGCCCATTGTTGGGCTCCATCCCCGCTCTATCCGCTACCGGTTAAACTACAAGCCCCAAGAACTCGATTCTATGGTAGCTACTGAAATGGTGGCGCTCGTGGCTTCAGCTGATATGACAAGTGCCATATTATTTGCACTGTGATGTTGATAGCATCTCGCGCTTCGTCGCGCCGCGCTAAGTTGACGAGAAATCGTATAAATAAATAACAGCGTTAAAATTCGTATTTAATGGTATTCATTATCTTTTAATTTTGGGATTTTTGTTCTTGGACCCTGCAACAAAGGCCTGCTCGCGCCTCACGCTATCTGTTCGCTTGCCGTTCCATATTTCATCTTCTTAACACGTGCGCCTGTCCAAGTGGAAACAACCCAAATGCAAACCTGTTCCGAAATTCTTGGGAACAGTTTCTTTGGAACAGTCATTGCCTATTAATTATAATTATGTTATAAACCACATTTAAGTAGCTCAGCTCTTTTCTGTCTTAAGACCCGAATTTAATAAGTGTACCGCTTTAATATATATTTTCTAAGAGTAGGTTCGCCCCATTGAAGTATTTCGTAATCGCAATCGTCGTATCAAATATTCAAATAAACATGTGCTTGCGTATGTGTCTGTGTTAACATACGGTCCATATCGCGTGCGTGTATTCAAATTCTGCTTATCAACAGGTTCGCCTCACACGATCACGACCGCAACTTCCACATTTGCCATGCGGGCAATTTCGTTGCCATAAAGTGTGCACAAACATTTGCTACCAAAGGCGTGTAGATAGGGGACTTTATTGCCCACAGTCCCCAAAAATGTCAAAAGTATAAAATTATTCCAGTCGTAGTGCCAGAAACTTAACGTATACATACAAAAAAAACTTTGTGCAACAATGCGACACACTATAATAATTATTTCGATTTAAAAATGATTAAACTGTTATATCTTTAATTCCTAAAATTCGAAAAATACATATATTATATACACTAGCAAATGAGAAGTTTCTTGGTTTGTTATATATCTCAATATATTATAAAGCAAATGATAGATTTATTTCAGAAAACTGCTTTCTTTTCATATATCTCCATTTAACTAAGCTACTCTTAAATACCTCTCGCCCTATTTTTAAATTTTTTAGCTTTATTTTAATTTTCCTGTTATTATGAACAAATTAAATTAAATTTATTAGAAAATGTACAATACTACTTAGTCTACCATTAAGTCTAATATAAAATTAACAAAGTTACGGTGTCTATATATATCGATCTGGGAGATCGATTGGATGAGACCTCCGCAATCTCCTCCGCGTTCGGACTCCTCCAATTCGACGCCTCTTTAGAAGGCGCCTAGCCAGTCGATTTGGATGGTTATGTAGTTTGCAGTCTGTTTGTTTATGACCTCCCCGACTTTGGGCATTCCTAGGTCTTTTTCCAAATCGGAAGTTCGCATATACCAGGGGGCAGCTGACCGAAGCGGAGCGTTTTTGCTTGAAACGCCCTGATATTCGTAAGGCGCGATTTTGCAGCAATACCGTAAACTTGAATACCATATCACCAGGCAGGAGCCATCGTTTTGTTTAAACTTGAAATTTGCGTGCCCGATCTGCCCGATACCGGGCTTTTTTTGGCCGAGAAAAAAAACCGTTTGTAGCGGTTTTTAGCAGAATTTTAGTAGTACTGCATACTTTCAGACAGCAGACAGCATAATACGTTTTCCATAAGAATTAACCGTTTCGTAATTAAATCAACCGAGCGGAATTTTAAGGAACTGTTTCAGTTTATTACAATAGTATACTTTTGGACGAGTTTTTTATTATGTAAAAAACTATTGTGAATGGATTGAACAACAAGATGAAAAATATGTAGCGCTCACCTAGGGGCAGACTAGGTTAATAGGGGAGAATTTAAAAATTTAATCAAAATTGAATAAAAAATAATGCCAGTCAGTTACAGAGATCAGAACGAGTTCAAAAAGGTATATCTTTCCAAAATCGGTATTAGCCGAATTATCGCAAAAAAACGAAAAATCTTCAAAATTATAACGGCATTTTTTCGCGTTTTTCAAATGGCCGTATCTCGGCCAAATAAGCCCCGATCTTGGAAAGATTGGTCGCATTCAACTCGTGGTCACAGCCGTTTTCAGCCAACATCGACATTTTTGCAAAAAACATAGAAGTTTTCCTCAAAATGGGCCATTTCTTAGAATTCAGATTGGCGTTGGTTTTTTGTCAATCGATAGTCGGGATCCGTATGAGAAAAAAGAGGTATATAATTTCGAAATCGGAAATAGGGTACCCGAGATATTTCAATTTTAATTTTAATTTAACAAAACGCTACAAACGGCTAGAAATGGCTATTTCTCGGCCAAAAAAAGCCCGATTTCGGAGCGATATATGACAAAATTTCCCATATAAATTTAACAAACATATATTCTGCGCATTTATTATTAGTAAGCTTTTAATTTTATTTTTATTAGTAAGAGTTAAAACATATGGCACATATAAATTTGATTGTTAGCCACACAAAACAAGGTACTAAAGAAAACGGAGAAATTGGAAAAGCAACCACTCTCCGGTCGGAGCTCAAGCTTTTGTTTGTTTGATAATCCGTCTAGATACAATCGGACTAATATATATATATAATATATATAAAAATAAACTGTACAAATCCGTAAAATATCGTTTTATAGAAAGTAGTTGTAACACTTTTGGTCCCCGAGCATAATCTAATCGATATCTAGCGATAACTAATAAAGTATTCCTTAAATAAGTCGATATTTGTTGTATTTATATAATTTCTTGCTATTCAGTTATATTTCACACACATAATGTTATATTTAAGACATAATGTACTCATCTTTAAACGATAAGCTAATATATAATACAAATACAAATACTGTGGGCTGATCTCTAATAGTCTTAAACCTTCTATTTCTCATTTCCATTCTGCGCTTCCAACTCAGGAGTCGAGTTGCTAAGCTGTTTGGCGGGTGGCTCGTTCCAAGGCTGAACGCTGGTACGACCAAAGATCAGGAAGATCCCGTTGCCCGCCAAGTAGATGCCAGCTGCCACAAAGAATACAATGCGCCATTGGTTTGCGTCATACTGTAACAAAGGGAGAATTATCACAAACCTTTCAAATAGGAAGAACGCAAAATATGACCCACCTTGTCGGTAACAACGATGCCCACTAGGAGTGGAGCAGCGAGACTCATGAAATTGGCGATGCCATTGCAGATGCCCATTAGGATGCCCGCAAAATTGGGCGACAGATCAATGTGATTTATCAGGAAACCCACGTGGCTGGCGGAGCTTATGCCTACGGTTAGGGTGAGCAGCACCACGGCCAGGGTGTCCATATGCTGCGGCACATAGCCGAGCGCAATGAGCAGGCACATGGGACCCCAAGTGCCAATTGAGTTAAAGAACTTCCGGTTGAACGAGAGCGAAATCGAGTCCTTCTTCTGCATAAGCTTCGATAGCCAGGCAAAGAGGAAGCTGAGAATAAGCATGGCGGTGTAGGGCAACGCAGAGAGAACTGCATTGGCTTTGATATCCTTTCCCAGGATGTTCTTCATGTAACTGGGAATCTGCGTCAGCAAGGTCCAAAAACCATACGCATAGGCAGATTGCACGACAACGAGCGCCAGGACGGCAGGTGAGCGGAAGAAACTCAGCCAGGGCGTGGTCTGTTGATGGCTGGGCAGCTCCGCATGGGCGCTTCGCTGGCTGGCCTGTCCCAGCTCTATAAGCTCTCGCTCCTCGGCGGATAGGCTCTTGGAATCTGCCGGTGAGCTGGCACCCCAAAGAAAATAGACGGCTGACCAAATGCAGCCCACGGACCCGGATGCATAGAAGATGCTGGGCCAACCGCCAATGGAGGCCAGTAGGCCACTGGTGGCCAACATTATGATGGTGCCAAACTGGTTGCCTGCATAGGTAAAGTTGCCCAGGGAGGCGCGCTCCTTGGGTGGCACCCAAGCGGAAATCACCGTATGGGTCGAGGGGAAGAGCAATCCTTGGCAAATGCCCTCGAGCAAACGCACCGCGCAGAGCAGCTGCCAGCCTCCCAGCCTGGCGCAGAGTGGCGTTAAAATGGTCAGCACGGAGCAGATGGACAACCCGGTTAGAATTGTAACCTTGCCGCCAAACCTACGTGCCAGAGGACCAGCTGGCACCTGGGTAATCACATAGCCCCAAAAGAAACTGCTCAGCACCAGAGATTTTGTCTTCTCCGACCAGTTGTATTCCTAAACGGGCAGTGGATACAAACGTAAGTTGAATGAATATTTAATCAACATAAGCTCTTACTTACTGGAAACTCGGCCATGGCCACAACTGCTACGGACAGGTTAACCCTCATGGCGAAGCCCACGGTAAGAGCGCAGAAGAGCAGAAAGATTTGCAGGTGACGTATTCCAAGTCCAGAAGCTGTGGCAATAAAAGAAAAACAATTCATCCAGGTGTGCCATAAAAAGATATGCTAACGCAGAGCTTAATTTCTTATGCTCCGCTGCTCAAAATGATTTGTGGACTTCCAAATTAGATAAGCTTCCGTTTTTTTACATTGACCCGCTTCTATATGTGCCTAACTTATCTCGATTTTAGAGCCACTAAAACACTTGACAGAGTTACAAAGTGATGATTTATTATTGAATGTGACGCATTTAAATGTATTCATTCAATTGACTCAAAGGATAATTTTGGATAAGGATAACTTAGATGTGATATCAGAAATTGAGTTAATATTTAAATTATTGTTAATGAATCTCTTTGTGTATACGAAAATTATTTTTTATTATTATTATATATATTTTATATTGCATTGTATTATTATTATTTTCAGTGAACTTACGAAAATCACTCTTTTTTTAAAGAATAATAGAGAATTTTTAATATGAACGAAAATATTTTATTATTTACATTTTTGTTGTTATTATTTTAATTATTTTATTTGTTGTAAGTATTATTTCCATTGCTATTAATATTTTATTATTATTATTTTATTCTAAAAATAATAAAATTTTTAAAATAAAAAATAAAAAAAAAATTAAAAACATTGAAAATAGTAACGATAATAATAATAACAATAATAAAATGAAATATAACTATTAATTTTATGCATGTAAGAGATGATTTTTATTTATAATTTATTAATGGTCAACAAAGCAATTGCCAACCCAAGTATTTATTTAAATTCTAAAATCCTAATCGGAATACAAAAATTTCTAATAACATCACCGACACGATGGGGCTATTTTATTTGCGAACGATGACAACCAATCATAGATTCATACTCTGGCCAGGTATTCCAACCCGGATGCTCGTTGTTCAAGAGAGCCTTCATGCAATTTTGCTTAAGATACCTTCACAAAGAAACAACATTTCAATCCTGTGTTTCAAAATCCTTATCTATCTACTGATTCATCCATAAATATGAAGATATATGATCTATAATCCGCGGCGTGGGCTACCTACATTCATTTTCGAAACGGCGATTCTTCACCATTTTGTTGCTGCTTTTGCCTGCCACTTGGTCCTTTTTATGTTGAGTCTTCTGTGCGTTGCATTACCGCACTCCACGAGATATTTTCACTAACTAGCTGCTGGCTTAACGGATGGAGCATATTACGAGTTCTTCTGTACAACAAATGCTGACAGCTTCTGTGTTTATAATTGTATAAATCGCGTGCCGTCGGCACGACTAAAGTAAATATGCTTATTTGTTATTTGATAAGATAACACTCGGCTTTCAAAATTTTCATAGAAGTACCCACCAAATATTATGGTGATGCGATGACAGGGCGAATATTCTCTAGAGGACAAGTTCCTTTTATGAACTGTCTTTTTATAGCCAGAACACATTGAAAACTGTTAAAAAGGGCATATTAGCTTTTTGCAAATGCATTTTAATAGCAATAGGTGAAAAGCTGAATCAAGTTTGTCTGTCCGTCTATTTGAAGAGCTAGACTTCAAATTTTATATACACATATTCTCGTATATTATACATATCACAAATGTACCCAATTTTTATATCTTTCGTTAATTCTAAATATGTATAAATATAAATTTTAAGGAATTTT
Organism: Drosophila borealis; assembly: GCA_035045885.1. Lineage (NCBI taxonomy): Eukaryota > Metazoa > Arthropoda > Insecta > Diptera > Drosophilidae > Drosophila > Drosophila borealis. Next base: position 532,246 of record JAWNOR010000384.1, on the reverse strand, counting down.
ATACGCTTCAGAAGAAACTTATATAAGCTAGATACGCAAAATTAGTGTATGGGAATTTTTCTTGTGTGAATGCTTGAAATGGTTAAGAGTATCTCCCAGTCGGGTAGCTTACATAAATCTAGATAAAGATCTATAAATAGTAACCATAGCAAAATAATATTTGAGAAATCAAGTAAAAGAATAAAATACATTTGTAACAATGTGCAAACACTTTAGAAAAACTGGAAGGGGGCTAGAGAGCTTAAGATAAGAAACAATTTAGTTGCTCATAATAATTTCTTTATTGTTCCTTAAGCCAAAAAGGTATATGTACATACTTAATACGAACTATAGCTAAGCCATGAGCTACAGTAATAACTTAGCTGGGGTTAACTCCATGATTTGTACGGTTAAAATTAAAATAAGTATACGATATTTACGGGTCTAGGTGCACCCTACTAACTGTTGTCTATGCTCTACCCGAATAATTTACATCATTTATCACAGCATTCCGATTTTTGCGATTCCATCTCTGGTATGGAGGTATGATCGGCCTTAGCGGGAGGATCGTTCCATGGCTGTACATCCGCGCGCCCGAACAGGACAAAGACGCCGTTGCCCACCAGGTAAATGGCAGCGGCAACAAAGAACACAAGACGCCACTGTTCCACATCATGCTGCAAATAGAGATGGTGGAGATTACCCATGAGACAACATGTCAATGGATCTTGAAGAGAAACCTACCTTATTGGTAACGATAACACCGACTAAGAGCGGTGCGCTAAGACTCATTATACTGGCCAATCCGTTGCTGATGCCCATTAGAGTGCCAGCAAAGTTGGGCGACAGATCGATGTGGTTCACCTGGAAGCCGAGATGGCATGCGGCATTGATGCCCACGGTGAGCGTGAGCAGCACCACGGCCAGAGAGTCCTGCTCCTTGGGCACATAGCCCAGTGCGACAAGCAGGCACATCGGAATATATTGGCCAATCGTATTAAAGAACTTCCGGTTGAAGGAGAGTGAAAGCGATTCATTCTTCTCCATAAACTTGGACACCCAGACAAAGAGGAAGCTCAGCACAAGATTTGCAATGTAGGGCAGTGAGGAGAGCAGCGCGTTTGATTTGATATCCTTGCCCAAAACATTATTCATGTAGCTGGGTATCTGCGTCAGCAAGGTCCAGTAACCCCAGGCGGAGGCGCTGTGCACAACGGTGAGGGCCAGGAATGGTCGCGAGGCAAAGATGCTCAGCCAGGGCGTGGATTGTCGATTGCTCGGCTGCTGGGAGTTGACTGGTTTCTCGCTGGCCTGTGCCAACTCAATCAACTTGAATTCCTCCGAAGAGATGCTCTTGGAATCCTTTGGCGAGCTTGCACCCCAAATATAGTAGGCCACCACCCACAGAAGGCCACAGGCGCCAGAGACGTAGAAGATGCTCGGCCAGCCAGCAGCTGAGGAGGCGAGCAGCCCACTCGTGGCCAGCATAAGGATCGTTCCGAATTGACCGCCCGTATAGGCACAAGTCGCCAAGGAGCCTCGCTCTCTAGGCGGTATCCATGCAGAGATTATCGTATGACAAGACGGGAAGAAAACTCCCTGGCACAAGCCTTCGATCAGGCGTAGTCCGCAGAGCAGCGACCAGCCACCTAGGCTGGCGCAGAGTGGCGTCAACAAATTGAGCACCGAGCAGATCGAAACGCCGGTCAACAGCGTTACCTTGCCTCCAAACCTGCGGGCCAAGGTGCCGGCGGGCACCTGGGTGGCCACGTAGCCCCAGAAGAAACTGCTTAATACCCATGATTTTGTCTTCTCCGACAACGGGTATTCCTAAATCAATAAGCATCAGTTATATCAGATTCCATTTACGATCGTATTTACTTACCGGGAAGTTGGGATTGATCGAGGCGGCATCGGTCATGGCCACAACAGCTACGGATAGATTAACCCGCATGGCAAAGCCAACTGTTAGACCGCAGAATAGCAGAAATATCTGCCAGTGACGCACGCCAAGTCCACGACCTATGGAATTAAAGAAAACTCAACTTATTCCTATGGAAAATTTTAGGGTGTTTCGTCTGGGATTGTGCTTTAAGACACATAATGCGTTATACTGCAAATACAGCTATCTGCAGAGATAAGGTCAGTAAATCAAAAATGAATTACCCTTATGATTTATTAATGTATTGTAATGTATTACGTAAGGAAGCTGGTGAAGGTCAAAAGAGGACAGAATGCCAAGAAAACGATTGTTATGCAATTAAAATAGATCAGCACGCGCTCTCAAACTAATGGAAATAATGACAGAGTCTTCATCAGTAATACTCAGTATCCATATTTTTAAGAACCAATTCGGATATCCTTTAAGGCTTAACTCCTGATATTAAAGGCCTACCTTCATCTTCGAAGCGACGATTCTTAACTATGCTGATGTTGCCTGCCATTGTCTTTTGAGAAGAGTTCGGTATGGTGAATTACCACAGACCACGAAATCTTTTCGCTAACTAACTAATTCTTATTAGGCTCAGCAGCTTATAAGTGCTTTATCCGAAAATTATGATCGCCTGCCCTGCATTAGACGAGCTGCTACACTAATTATCTAGGTGGAAGAGGAGAAGCACGACTTAAGTAAATATTTTCACAATCTGATAAGATAACAATGGGGTGTGAGTAAAACTGGTAGATGCATACAGTATTAAAGTATTTGCCCAGTAAATCGGCAACTGAATATCAACCAGAGAAAATATGTAAGGCGCTTCTGTATAAATGAGTTGTCATTTGATAATTATGCTTGGAGGCTATCGCTAATTTATGGTCATGAAGATTGCCTCAAGTTGATTGACAATATCGTAAATACGTAAAGCCCACTTCCTTTCTGGGAATGCCTTGAACCAGCTGATTGGCACTGACAAAGTTTCTTTAAAATGACTGGACATTATCGAAAGTCTGGAAAAACCACTTCCTCGCTTGCCTTGAAACAAAATAATTGTACATTGTTTTAAGTAAGATAGACGTGATAGATAAGATAGCCGAATTTAAATAAATTCCCAATATCTAAATTGGATCTTTATTAAAGTAAACAACAAGATCTTATCTATTTAACAAAAACTAAGCCAAAAGGCCGGATGACTAACAGTCTCTCTCTGCAATCTTCTGTGACTCCAACTGTGGCGTAGAGCTGCGACGCACCTTTGCTGTAGGATCGTTCCACTCCTGGATATCCGCACGTCCAAAGATTAAGAAGAGACCGTTGCCCACCAAATAGAAACCAGCGGCAATGAAGAAAACAATGCGCCACTGGCTGGCATCGTGCTGTCGAGGAAAGAAAAGAAGAAAAATAATAAAACTGTCGAAAATACTATGAGAAGCCACAGACAACCCACCTCATTGGTAACAATAATGCCCACTAGCAGTGGCCCAATGATGCTCATAACATTAGCAATTCCATTACTAATGCCCATTAGAACGCCGGCGAAATTCGGGGAGAGATCAATATGATTTATAACAAAGCCCAGCTGAGCACCCGAGCTGATGCCGACAGTGAGTGAGAGCAGGAGCACAGCAAGGGTATCTTGCTCCTGCTTCACATAGCCCAGGGCAACGAGCAGGAACATTGGAATGAATTGGCCAATTGTGTTGAAGAACTTGCGGCTAAAGACCAGGGAAACTGACTTCCTCTGCAACACCTTTGAGAGCCAGACAAAGAACCAGCTGAGCAGCAGCATCACGGTATAAGGGAGGGAGGACAGCAGCGCATTTGCCTTGATATCCTTGCCGAGAACGTTCTTCATGTAGCTCGGGATCTGTGTCAACAGCGTCCAAAAGCCCCAGGTTGAAGCGCAATGCGCAGCTGTCAGCGCCAGGAATGCCGGCGATGTGAAGAAACTCATCCAAGGCGTGGGCAGGCTCTCCTTGGGCTGCTCTGGCTTAGTGTCCACCTCTTTAGCCTGCGCCATCTCAATCAGCTGCTTCTCTTCATCTGAGATATTCTTTGAAGCGCCTGGCGAGCTGGCTCCTCTCAGGTAGTAGCCCACTACCCAGACACAGCCCACACCACCGGATATGTAAAAGATGCTGGGCCAGCCAGCCATGGAAGCTAGCATGCCGCTGGTGGCCAGCATTACAATAGTTCCAAACTGTGCGCCCATATAGGCATAGGTGCCCAGCGAGGCTCGTTCAGATGGCTGCACCCAGGACGAAATCAAGGTATGGTAAGATGGGTAAAGCACACCTTGGCATATGCCCTCAAGCAAGCGCACGCCACAAAGCACCTGCCAGCCTCCAAGCCTGGCACAGAGCGGTGTCAAAACATTCAGCACGGAGCAGATGGACAAACCTGAGACGATCGTTGCCTTGGCGCCAAACTTGCGTGCCAGAAGACCAGCGGGCACCTGGGTCATCACATAGCCCCAGAAGAAGCTGCTCAGCACCAGAGACTTCGTTTGTTCGGTCCAGTGGTATTCCTAAATGGGCAGAGGTTAAAGAGATCAATTGGTGTAGCACAGCTTAACCTTCCGATCAGGCAGTTCTTACAGGCAGTTCAGTCATGGCGACAATTGCCACGGACAGGTTAACCCGCATGGCAAAGGCAACCATCAGGCCGCAAAAGAGCAGAAACATTTGCATGTGACGCTCGCCCAGAGCAGAGCCTGAAATAAGATGACGATATTCAACATAATTGTATGTGCTCGAATGTATTGGGTAAAAGTATGTATCAACATTTATCCTGCGGATAAGCTAGCTGACAAGCCTAAGCAGAGGCGAGCCCCCATTGAAAAAGGGGCCTCGCTGAAATATCTCGATGAAGATTAGTTTTAACCAACAATTACATGAGTATTTCTTATCTATTTATAATACAGCCCAAGTGTCGGCGACTTGAGTTTTGTTAAATGAGCATTAAATCAACTATATTAACAACGTGGCCCCGTTGCGCAGTCAAGAACTAGATTTATTATTTCGGTGGTATTTTAGTGGGAATGACTTGTTCCCGGGAATCTACGCAAGAAAGGTGCTATTTGACTTGATAAGATTGCATAAATTACAGTGAAGATTTATGTTGAAAATGGGGATAAGCTTTGTTGGTTTAATTACGAACTGAGACTCTTTCAAGTTGAAGGCTGCTGACATTCAGTTCACCTTAAAACACACTAGCCAAGCTTATTTTACGGGATTTTAAAATGAAACACACTCCTTTTTAACTCTGTCTAGGATTGCAGCAATTGGCAACGATATTTAAATATATTTTGATATTTTTCACTGATTTACAAGTCTGGCAGCAATAATTAAGACAACCTACCTTCATCTTCGTAGCGACGATTCTTTGGCATCTTTATATTCTAGGATTTTATATGTCAGAGCTCAGCTTTTTTCTCTGTTGCATTACCGAACGCTACGAAACCTTTTCACCAACTAGTCGATAAATATTAGACTCAGCATCTTGGAAGTCTCACGAGTCCGTAAATTTGGATGCCTCCTTGCCGCATTTTGCTGTCACATGTGCTTGACTGACGGCCCGAGTGCCCCGAGCCCTTGCTTGACATATGCAAATACTTATTTCTTGCGATTAGATAGCCTAAAAGGTGCGACTGAGGCTAGAAAATGCACACGATATTATTTTGTAAGAAAACACAACTGGATACAATTAAATAACCGGTGATATTGTTTGAATAAGCTAAGCTAATCTCAAAGAAAGCTTTTGATAACACTGACTATGTGAGTCTCTGCAAAAGACATGCCAGCACCGAGTTAAAACCAAAAAAAACATTATTTAAAAAAAAAATTATGTCTAAAATTATTTAAACAACAAGTTTTCGTTGTAGATTCTTATCGATTGTTATCGTTGATTAGCAACAAACACGTACTGCGCGAACACAAGTAGAACCTACGTTCAAAAATTCAAGACTCTAGCTCTTATGGGTTCTGAGATCGACGCACAGACAGGCAGATCAAGATGGCTCGATCGACTCGGCTATTGATGCTAAACAAGAATATATTCACTTTATTCCAACCCCATGCTTCCTTGTGCCTGTTGCATTACAAGGGCACAAAACAATATACCCTTTTACCCGTTTTCAATGGGATCGGAGTATAAAAATATAAAATAGCTGCGAATTGCTCACGTTGCTCATGACGTTGCATTTGCAAAACAAACTTTTATGGCTGCATTGCTTCTCATGTTTTTCATTCACCTTTTCAATCACTTGCCGGTCAAATTTTCCAAACAATTTCCGAAGGGAAGATTCAGTACAAATTTAGGCTTCTCAGATCTTACGTTTTAAGTTTATCCATTCAGGACATAGGTTTTCATATACCTATATAAACTTTGGAATGATATATTTACCTTAAAACGTTGCTTGAACGCATTTTTGTGGTTTCTTAACATTTTATTTTTATATATATTTTTTCTTTTGTCATTTGGACTTTATACAAATATGCAACAAGGCCTTATCTACAGACTACATGCTAAACTTAGACGACAAATTCAGATAATATATATATATATATATGTTTTTATATATATATATACATCATAGGGTACAATATGGAAATACGAAACAAACGCGAATTCGCTGGGGCGATGTGAGAATACATCTCCTCGAATTACAGTTAGATTGGCGGCTTCTGTCGATCGTTGATCGAACCAGCCAGTGGGCTGGAAATGTGAACTAGATGACTAGCGATTCTCTCTCTCTCTCCCTCGTCGGGGGACGCACCAGGCGCACCTCTAATGCTGAGACTCCACCTGCGGTGTGGAGTGGCGACGCGGCTTGGCGGGTGGATCGTTCCACGGCTGCACATTGGCGCGGCCAAAGATGACGAAGAGACCATTGCCAACCAGATAAATGCCGGCGGCAATGAAGAAGACAACGCGCCACTGTTCCACATCGTGCTGCAAGGAGAAAATGAGTGAAAGTCATTAGCATGCCTGCTGCTCGAAGGATTCGCCACAAGCACTCACCTCATTGGTGACAATGAATCCGACCAGGAGCGGCGCAATGATGCTCATGATGTTGCCCACACAGTTGGTGATGCCCATGAGAATGCCCGCAAAATTGGGCGACAAATCAATGTGATTGATCTGAAAACCAAGATAACAGGAGCCATTGAAGCCAACTGTTATGGTCAGAAGGATGACAGCCAGATTGCTCTGATCACTGCTGACATAGGCCAGGCCGATCAGCGCGCACATGGGTACCCACAGGCCGATGGAATTGAAGAGCTTCCGGCTGACCACAGTCGAGATGCAGTTGCGCTTGTTCAGCCACATGGCAATGGCCGAGAACATAAACGACATAATAAACATGGCAGCGTAGGGCAGAGCTGAGAGCAACGCATTCGACTTGATATCCTTGCCCAGCACGTTCTTCATATAGCTAGGTATTTCGGTGAGCAGCGTCCAGAAGCCCCAGTTGTTGGCACTGTGCGACGCAATCAGCGCCAAGAAGGCCGGCGAGGTAAAGAAACTGAGCCAGGGCGTGTGCATCTGCTCCTTGGGCTGCTCCGACACCGCTTCGCTGGCCTGCGCCATCTCGATCATCTTAAGCTCCTCCGTAGAGATTTTCTTGTATTGCGCCGGCGAGCTGGCGCCCCAAATGAAATAGAGTATGGCCCAGATGCAGCCAACGCCTCCGGAAATGTAAAAGATGCTCGGCCAGCCAGCGGAAGAGGAGGCGAGCAGTCCGCTCGTGGCCAGCATGATGATGGTGCCAAACTGATTGCCCGCATAGGCGGCGGTGCCCAGCACCGGGCGCTCATTGGGCGGCACCCAGGCCGAGAGCAGCGTGTGCACGGATGGAAAGACCACGCCCTGGCACAAACCCTCCACGACGCGCAGGGCGCAGACCAGCTGCCAGCCGCCTAACTTGGCAAACAGAGGCGTCAGTATATTAAGCACCGAGCAGATGGACAGACCCGTCAGCAGCGTGATCTTGCCGCCAAATTTGCGTGCCAGCTGTCCGGATGGCACCTGGGTAAGCACGTAGCCCCAGAAGAAGCTGCTCAGCAGCAGGGACTTGGTCCTCTCCGGCCATTTGTACTCCTGAAAGCATTAATTGTAGGCTTACATTTTATGTATATGTGTGGACAGTACTTACAGGAAAGTGGGGATTAGCTTCAGCAGCATCTGTCATGGCCACGACAGCCACAGATAGGTTGACGCGCTGAGCGTAGGCAACGGCCAGGGCGAGAAAGAAGAGGAACGTTTGCAAGTGGCGAATACCCAGACCATGTTCTGAAAATATAAATAGAATGCGATTGGTCGTTAGTACGCATAATCAAGACATACGTAATATTGAACTTCAACTTGGTTCACACATGTCTACACTTGACAGATCGATTAGCCGGACGCCTTCAATATGTGCTATCAGCTATTGGCTGTAGGTCACCTGTAGGTCAGTAGCCTGCTGTCACTCTTTAGCTAAAACATTTTGCTTTTGCGTAGCACTTAAATGGAATATTTCCCCAACAGGCCCCCACAGCCAAACACATCTACACGTGGCTGCCCATGGAGCGGGCAGCCATACATAATCATATAATCGTATATCAAGGCGTGTTTTTACCACCTCTTTGTTGGCAGATACTATCGCAGACGTTCGCTTCATTTCGTTTCAGATTTACCATAGCTTATCTGGCCAGACGAGCAGATAAATTATGTGCTTGCCACCGAAATGCGGCTACCAGTGTTTATTGGGCGTGGGTCTGTGTGGGTTATGAGAATACCCAAAGAAAAAAATTCCATTCACACTGATTGTTTATCTGGGCTTTCGCCCCCGCCAAAACTGGCGCCAATTTGGCAGCCGCTTTGTCGTCATAGCCACGCCCCCACCCCTGCTTACGCCCGTCCTTTGTGAGTGTTTTAGGTGGCAAGATAAGTTTCTGCTTTGTTTCGGATGAAAAGACCTAGTTAAGATATAACCGCCTTACGCTGCTTTTTTATGGTCTTAGCACTGGAAGCAGATTTACAGCTGTAGTTATAAAATTTGGGGGGCTCGTCTTTAACGTCAGTTTCTTATCATGTCGGTTAAACGTGTTTAGAGATTAAAAGCCTTTTAGCTGGAGAAATTATTTTACGATTTCCATTATAACTAACTATTTTAAGTAAGCACATAATTTTTTCTAGTTGTAGATCGAGTACACTTGAGAGATCACTATGCTATGCAGAACCAGTTAGATCAATATAATATATAGACAATCATTCAGAACTAACAGCTTATAGCTCGTCAGTTGCCATCGCGATTTCCAAGCTCCAGTGAAGCGGAACAAATGCGTATCTCGGAAGACACACAAATGTATAAGAGCTGTGTAAATATGCTATTATTTAATTAATTTTAACAATAATCATTTCAATTCAGCCAAAACTTATTGAATTATTGACACAATAGTTGGGTCTTAAATAAATTAGCCCGCAAACGCCACAAACCTTGCTCTTCTTCAAAGCGACGATTCTTCACCATGGCGAAAATTGAATTCTTTCAAAGATACTTTTGAAATTGAATCAGTATTGTAAGTTTTTGAGTATTTGATGAAAACTGCTCTATGTGACAGAACCGCACGCCACGGAGCCTGTTCAATAACTAACTGATTGATGCTTTATAGAGCATCTGATTTGTAAAGACTACAAGTTCTAATAATTTTCAACACCTTCAATGCTTGACTAGATGCGCCTAATCTAACAAAGGCTGCGTATGTGTGTTTGTGTGATTTAAATGTGTATGCTGTACATATATTTATTAATATACTTAAGCGTTTCGAGCGTTTATTTATGCATATCTGGTTCATCTTTCAATACGCACGATAAATCTTCAATTGAATGCAAACCATAAATCGCTCTCCATCATACAATTTTCTGAATATTTTCATATCGCTGCATGAAAATAAATTACGTGCACAGAACTTATCTAAAATCGAACTCAGCTTTAAACTTGACCTAGTTTTTATCTTAAAAACATATTTAAACTAAGCCGTTAGCTACTTGAAAGTAATTGCAGCTGGCAATGCTGCGCTTTCAAAATTAAAGCTTTCAAGCAGAGCTTTTGTCGGCGCCAAACTTTTACAACTTTTGTTCTGACAAGCCAAAGCTTATTGCTTACAACAGTGAAGACACCACATAACGACCCGCAGCTTTGGACTAAGCTTTGCTTCGCTGTTTTTGTCGCATCTCGGCAAAGCTCTCGTTAAAGTTGACTGATCGCGGTTAGCCGAGTGCACTTGTAAATGTAATTGTAATTGTAATTGTAATAACAATTATTAGGTTTTTCTCACACACCTGAAAGCGTGGCACGAATGACGCGTGCGAATGATAAATAGTTGGCAGTTGGCCACGCTGATGCATAAGTCACTGAGCTTAGCCCCACAGCCAGTTAATAGTAATTAGATAGATTTGTAACAAGGGCCTCAGCAGACTCGACCAATTAAGAGTCTGAAAGGCTGAGGGCTCGCTTGTGCGCATATTGCGTATACGCCTCGGGGAATATCCTCAAGTGAGCGCGATAAGCAAAGGTACTTATTACTTAATGCATTGTTTTCAGTTTGATTTTTCCTGCACGCTTACACATTAAGCCCAACGACTTTGAAATGTCCATCAGATAGAGTTACCGATAATGACAAGGCAACAGCAAGCAGATAATGGCTGCATGCCACTTGTTGATAGCTGATGGAAAATCTGATTTTTGCGTCCGTGTGCCAAAATGTATGTCACATAGATAGACTCTGCGAGGGTCTATCATGCTCTTTGCTCATGCTCAAGCGTAATTTTAAATTTTCTTCTTTTTATTTTTGGCAGACGCGAAACTCGCTAAGCGTGTTTTATTAAGCCGTAGCTGTATCTGTATCTGTATCTCATTGCGAGGCTAGACAGCATTGAACTTGGCACTTGAGTGTGTGTGGCATATTTGTGTGTGTGTGTGTGCCTGCTGTGCTGGTGTCAACATAAACATAAACCTAACGCCTTGTGCCGGCGCCTGGCGCCTGCCGCCTACCTTGCCGCTGTGAATAATTTGAACGTTTTTTTTTAAGTATATTACAATTACATAATCAAAAGTCGGCATCGTTTTAAATATATAATTTATGTCTTTACGGAAGGAATTTCAATTATTTTGTCAAGTGCTAAAATAAAACAAATTAACATATATATTAAACATATACACACACACAGATACGTATATATATGTACATATATATATATTTATGCATTTAGCTGGAAACGAAGTGCAGGAGGAGGCCTGTGCACCTTCCTGTAATTAGCGTTCGATCCCTTTTTAATTGTACCTGGCGACAGCAGCTGCACGCGATTTGAATTTTGTCAAAGCAGGAACATAAACTGAGCTTAGCAAATATGCGAGATTTATGTTTAAGCCATATACGTAGCTAATTGTTCAAAGAAAGTATCTCTAGTTGACAGCCGGGTAGCTAGTCTCTAGCTGCTAGTATCTCAAATCTGTTGCAGTGCTTGACATGCGCTGTCGCTCATTAAGCGATCTGTACTAAACTGGAATCTCGCCGGAGAGTCTCTCGAGAGTCTGTCTTGATAGACTGCCTGGCTGTGCGTGCTTGTCATTGTTCGCCTGCCCGTCAGCCCGCCCCACAGACTTAGTCAGACGGCGTTGACAAGCAAAAACTGTTTGCTCCAGCTCCAATTGCTGTGCAAATTTGCATACAAACTTTGACGATTTACGGCCAGAAGCAGTGCAAGTGCTTGTTGTTGTTATTGTTGTTGCTCTGCTGCTGTCAGCTTCCTGTCTGTTTGGACATGTTTTGGAGGCACCTTTCCAGGTCGGCACACTAGTGCCGGACCAGCTATAGCACTCCGTTGTTTATGCCCATGCAAATTTATTATCTAATTAGCAGTGGCTAATCATAATGTCATATAAATATAATTAATACGCTAACTCTGCACTCAAAATATAACTCACGGAATTGGAAAGTTAAACATTTGCGCATCTAGATAAACACCCCTTTGAGCTCTTGTGCAATTGCCTAAGTGCTAAACAATTTCACTCAACATTTTTTAATGACAGCTTCAAGTCGGCTGATGCCAAAAATTTCACTTCGTTTGCCCCGCCACATTAGGTTTATGTATATGAAAATTAAGTTAACTAAAACTCCAATAAAAGAATAATTAAAAAATAAATATTTGCACAGAACTTGAATACTTTTAGATCAGATCATGTTTTTCTTTTTATTAAGTCAAAGTCACGCAGAGTTCAATAAAATTCGAATATTATTTATCAGCTCTGTTTGGAATTTGTTTGCCTATAGAATTAAATTTGCAGAACATGACTCTTAAGATCAGCAAAAAAAACAATATATATATAAAAATTTACTTTACGAATCAAAATTAAAATGTTTGAATATAATATATGCATTGTTTTAGAGAGTTTTACAATGCACTTAATATGCGAGCGAATAAATAAGTTTCAACTATTCAAATATAGTATATAAATTTCTATCGAATTTAACTGAACAACTTTTTTATATGTATTTAAATTATGACATATTTTTATTCAACAAAAATGTTTTGTGATAATGACTCATAAATAAGTTGAAATTACAAAATATTAATATTTTTTGTGAATTTATTAGAATACTAGAATAAGAGCATTAGAATTTACTAGAATATCTCTAAAAAATGTTTCTGCTAACTATAGAATTGTTGGAATCTCTGAATTGTTCCGTTTCAAGCTAATTTTACGGCTATTGCAACACTTAAGCAAATCTTTTGGGCATGATTCTAATATTAATTAATAATAATAATAATTATTATTATTAAACAGTTTTCATTTTCTTTCTAACACATTAATTGCGAATTTATTCGGGCAAACAATACTTATAACAGTTCTCCCTCATATTCCGATCATCTCATGCCCTAAAACTTACTTGCGCCTTCCGCTTCAGCTCCTTTTTTGTTTTCCACTGAGGTACCGTTAACACTAACCGCCAGATTTCCTTTATTTCCGCCACAGCACATAAACTTCATGATTTGTATGCTTTAGTACAAATTTTAAGAAATATAGCGCGAATTTGTTATTTTAATTTATTTGGTTTTTATTATTTATTTAACATTTGTTCCGTTGGCAGCTCGTTGATGATTATATTTGTTTTTTGCAACTGTTTTTTCCTATTGTTTACGACCGTTGCTCGCGTAAATGAATTATTTTTTAGAATCAGTTTAATGTGCCGTAACAATTGGGTTATTTTTGCCGCACTCCTCACACAACTACTGCACAGCAATTTGCAGGGTATCGATCGTGGGCAATGCGATTGCTTGCATTTTAACCGTTTCGAATACAAAACAAACCGATTGTTATTGCCTTTAACTTTCGATAGATCGTTCAGCGATACAATATATATAAGGGGTGGACGCGTCGCGCTTGCAGTTTACAGACCGACTGAACGCTGAGCCGACGCTGGCCGCTCCATTTATATGGCAATGGCATTCGGCGCTGCCCGCCCGTTGTCGCCGCTTTCTACGCTCGGCCACTTGAACACGCTCCCGTCGAGCGGCGGGTGGCGGGCGGCGGGCGGCGCTTGTTGTAAGCGTCGCTGTTGCTGTCGTTGTGGCTGTCGGCGGCGACGTCAGCATGAGCGGCACTTGAGCGTCACGTTAACTCCCAGCACACTTCTAGCCCGTGGACAGCTGGGGTGTCCGCTAGGGACATACAACTCGAATCGAATCTTATCGGAATCTTCTTCAGATTAGACTTTGTACGGTGCAAGCCACGAGCAAGTCAACCGCCGGGGACACTGTGCCGCCTCTGGCCCTGGCCCAATATCAGGTGTCGCCGATCAATCTATAGATATGAGAGATCCGGATGCTCTTCATAAACCATCATTATATACAAGCCAGACCCCTCAGTGTGCTATCAAAATGTACCCATGCATGCCTGGCACCGAAATGTCACAATGGAAAATTTATTTCGGGAATACCTAATGAGACTTCTCCGCCTAATGCCTGAGACATGATCTTCGAGCATGAACATCGCACGGTACTACGCCGTGCTGCTGTGCTGCAAGCCAAAACAAGCTGCTTTAAACGCCTCAAACTGGTTGATGGGGCAACAACAATTTGGCACAGCTTGGCTGCGCGCCTGGGCCAGAAGCAACAGTTGGCCTAAAGCACACTTGACGCACATTCCTCAAATGCCGATCATTTAGCACTTGACATTCGACACAATCGCAGACTTTTACTTTCTTTTCCGATTAGAACGGAATCATTTAGAATGGACTTTTCACAGCTGTGTGTTAGCCGCAGCAATAGTTGGCTTAATAATGATTGGAAATTCTTAGCCACGTATAGTTCATGCCTGGGTGAACCAATGGAATTCTCATTGTTATGTCGACTTTACACCGACTGTGTGTGTGCGAGTGTGTGTGTGATTGTTTTTGCCCTTTTTGTTTTTTAGTTGTTTTTAATATAGTTTTTTATATTGTCATCACGTTGACGACGCTTTTGGAATTTTATTTTAGACAATAATTGAATTTTATTGCCCGTTCACTGACAGCAATTGATTTTTTCGTATATTTAAACTGCATTTCCCAGTCATTCAATTTGAACAACTGATGACAGCAATGCACATACATATGTATTTGCACCCATTCAAATGTTTCAGTTTGAAATATTACCAAAGGCTGAATGTAGATATTATAAAAAGAAAAAAACCCATTTACATTTATTAACAATTATCCGGGAATTATACCTTTTGCTCGAATATCCCCTTATTTCCAGAAAGGTTTTTCTCAATGTGATTTATGAAAACTAAATCAATGCTTGATTTGAGGTTAACTAATATGAAATGAGTTTAATTCATTTAAAGTGCAGTAAGAAATCTGAAAGATTGTTTTATTTATTCATCACATAGCACTTTTCTCAGCCTGCACTTATCAATTAAAAGAAATCCCTGATTCAATCTTACTTCAAAATCAACGACTCAGTTCTTGACTCTCAAGTTTTAAAATCTGCTGTAGAAACAGCTGTTACATTTTGTTTAGTTCCGGCTGTATATTAAAGATTTATGAGGCTCGTGCCAGGCACTCAACTCTCAGATATTCACTACATATAAAATAGAAATCGAAAATCATTAAAAGATGCCAACAACCGTAAATCGTAGACCAATTGAACAAATACGATTAGTCAAAGACGAATACATTTTGTGTATGCCTGCAACCAAATGATGCAGCACTTCCCTGTACTCGAAAAACCCAGCCACGCTATGCTTTAGTACTTGCACTTGTATCTGTATCTTTAGCTGAAGCTGTAACTGTACTGTGTAAATATGCATCTGTACCAGTTGAGGTACATAATAATGATAATACGAGTTGTTTGAGCCGTGTGTTTAGATTCTTTTTGTTTTGTTAGCCGTAGTGTTTAGGGGCGATTCGGCTCGAATATAATTACCGGGGCAATACAATTGCATTTCAAATTGGCCCCTGTTCATGTTCGGTTAGACATACGGGCATACGAGGCAGCAGCCGCAATTATACTATTGACATATTTTATACAACAACTAAATAAACAGTTGCAATGCATTACATTTATTTATTTTACGACGTGTCTCCCGCATCGCATTGTGTTAACCAGCTCATCGCATTTTGTCAATATTATTCCTATACTCTATATTCTAATTAGGCATGACTTTGAGGCATAGCTTTTACTAAAAAAAAAAACAATTGTAGCTGAACAAGATGAAAGATATAACTGAGACATTTTACTGACCTATAATTAAGCACATCTTGAGTTTTTTAGCGAATTGTTGATTGAGTTCGGCTGGATAAGAGCATTTTACTGCTTACAGGGTATTTTCGAACCAAGCACTCTCCATTAACCAGATCAATTTCGTTTCAGATATGCAAAACGTGCCGTTGCCTGAACTTGACCATAGCCAAAGTCGGCTGGCCAATTCAGTTCCTTAATTTTTCGTTACGTGCACTTGCCGGTCGGTCACATGTAAATTCAAGTTCAAGTTCCCAGTTTTAGCCACCCGCTCAATGGAAACTCAGTCTGGCAAAATTGGCGAATATCGGTATCGGTATTACTCGGTATTGTGAGCACAGCGTTGTGCATGCTAATTACCATATGATCGCCGATTTCGGCCAAAAAAAACTCCCCGGTTGAGTCGGCGCTCAATGACATTGATTAGGCGGCCCCCGCCCGCGCTCTCATCAAAAAAGCAAAGCCTAGGCCAAGCGGTTGCTTAACTATTCAGATAGCGATTCCATTTTGCGATTTTGGTCTGCGGTCTTTCAACCGAACCTCATTACGTATTTACGTACATTGGATGGGGAAATTGGATTTAATATGCGATAGTGTCATATGTATTTATTCTCTGGGGTTTCTACATAGCTGTATGCAAATTCAAAGAGCATTAATAAAACTATTTTTAATTGCAAATCGGCAGGTTGTAGAAATAAAACTGATTACAATTCGGTTCGTGAATTTTATATATTTAGACTGGGTTTAACTTTAAATAATTATATAGTTGTGCGATCTTGTGATTCACCAAAAATACTTAGAAATGGAGCATATCATCTCGAAAACATCACATAAACAACTATGCCACGCACAATAATGAGTATTATCGAGTACATGTTAAAATGTTTTGAAAGATATCAAAAATGTTACAGCCATTGACGCGCGAAGTGCGTCAATTGTCTGTCAAGTAAAATGTTTATCAATAAAGTCTTACTAAAGTTTTCTCTCATTCAATGAAAGCGAGAACCAAACAAGAACCAAGATTCGAATTAAGAAAAAAGCAGTTAATATCGAACATTAGATACTCCATCTCTGTACCAAAAGAATCAAGTCCATGAACTTTCTTTTTAATATACCCTATAAACCCGAGTTCTTATCTTATCAGCGAATACATAATTTAATTATAAGCCCATCAGGTAACGATTTATTAGTAAAGTCATAAAACACTTGTCCCTATCAGTTGTGTATTGGCTTAACAGCAAAAATAAGACGTTGTACACTTTGGGAAAACAACAAAAGAACATCAGGTAGTCCCCAGAACTGTTACGATAAGCTGAAATGGGAACGAGAACGAGGCGAGTTTAAAACATTATCAGGGACTCACAACTGCTCTATAAATTGGCCTGTAACTAATTAGACGTCCATTAAAATACCTTTCCGCACAAATATGTGAGCGTTAAATGGGTTTAATTTGCTTTAATTAGCTTAGCGTATGAGAAAACTACCTTTTGGTATGGCAAACAATAAGGTGTCAACGCAGTTCATTACAAAAAAAAATTAATTTATAAACATATTAAAAACATAAATTAAATGGAACGTAGAATATAGTTGACAATAATTGTAGAGTGAGCCACTTCGAATGGGAGACTGACACAATCATGTTCAGAAGTGATTCGACCACAGCTCGCCGGGATGTATCTCCGGCTGGCAACTACTGGTTGCGGCCACTTGAACCGTAGCTATGCCGGAATTCAGCCTTGTCATCTGACTGGAAAAATCAGGCAGTTTCCCATTCTGAGGAGCTGCTCAATGAGACCTTCCAAAGTCCTTAGACATCCAGGCATTGTAAGGCTTAATCAAGTTTAAAAACAAACATAAGTGTACATAAGTATGCATATCTCTGTCTCTGGACTAGAGATTAGCATGGACCTCAAGTTCAATGCAAGCTCTGGTGACGATCGGTCGTTTGCATATCTGCTCCCGTGGGTGCCTGGTTTAGTGCGCCGGTTAGAATAATTTTCTTATTAAAGTGAAAGAGACTCTTACCTCGCCCGCTCCAGGGCACCTGAAACAAATCCCTTACATAGTGGGTCTCCAAACCACGAATGCTGACTCTGGCAGCCCAAGTGCAGTGCTAGAGTTAATTATTAAAGAAACAATAAATGCAAGTCAATACGTGCCAGTGTTCTTGCGCGAGTTAGTGAGAAAACTGCATAAGCTAAGTTCTAATAACTCTCTTATCCGAGTAGGTGAGAGCTTTAGAGCTTTCGCGAGCGAGCTTTTATTCCGCTCACTAATACGATCATATTAGTGATAAATAGGAAGCTTGCCAGTGCTGCGCAACGGACATAAACAGTGACAGCGCCGAGCTATAATCTTGTGACTTGATCACAATAAATCACTCTTTGGGAACGCAGTTCATTACAGCTCCAAAATTCGCCCTATGTTGCATTTTATGAAGCTCTAAACAAAATTAATTTATAAACATATTAAAAACATAAATTAAATGGAACGTAGAATAAATATAGTTGTTATATCTATCTATAATGTATGTGTATCTCTGTCTTTGGGCCTTGTTTTCCCCCGTGATGTTCTATTCCTATTTTCCAAACGTCATCTTTACAAAGAAAATGATCTCTAAGGGCAGGCTACATTAAAAACAATGTTAGCAGGTATTAATTTCGAGTCAAAGCCAGTTTTAAAAATCTTAAACATAATTTTTTCGAGTATTCAAAGTATATCAAAGTATTCAAAGTATTCGAGTATTAAATATTCCTATTTTGAAATTTTAGAAAGAAGAAATTTTAACTTTTATAATCTCGTCCCTTTTTTACTGGGCTGGACCGTGCCCAGGTAAATTTTCCCAGGTGCGTGTTCGTACGTGTTTGAGAAAGTTTATTTCGTGTTTATTTCGTGTTCGAGTTGGGTCGTGTCATAAAAACCTAGCCCGCGCCCATTTCTACTCGGGATATATTGCTCTGCAATAAGCCATTAGTAGTTAGGCAGAATTTTTTCCCTGCTCAAAATTATATTTACATGTCCGGACGGATCTTCCCGCTTGTTGCCGGGAATTATGTGCAAGCCATAAATATATAGATTCTCTTAAGAATTAAGATTAAAGTTGATTTTAATCCAAAATAAAATATATTTATTTTTACTCTTGCAATGTCAATGCTTATCGCAAAACGAAAGACTTAGGCAACGAACTGAAACCTTTTCTGTGTTGTGAGTAGTAAAAGCTGTTTAATTTTATATGTTTTATTTTGTACATTATATTAATATTATAAATTAATTGAACGAGTTTCATTTGAGGGAACAAATAAACTTTTGAGAGTTACAGCTAGTTAGACTAAAATTTACGAAATTTATGCGGGAATGCAACAATATGTGAATGAATTTTAAATTATATAATCCGCAAAAAGCCAAGCTGCAGTAATCGAAGACCTAGTTTCTCACCTAGGTGAGAGAGTTGCTTGCTTGTCGGCTGGGGAACATTGTCTACCTTACATGTTTTTTTTTTAAATTCTGCAGCAAAAGCAGAATGCGAAAAATTATGAATTTGAATGAATTTGTTATCTAGAATATATAAGACATAATATATATATATATATATATAAGATTACAAATTCGTCCAATCAAAGGCAACGCACAGTTGATAGAGTATAGAAACTAACCAATCAGAGAAGGCCTAGTTTACGTGTTTGAGCATCAAATTGTAGGATACTTGTGGGCTGCTATAAGAATTTAAAATGTATGATAAAAACTTGAAAATTTTAGGAATAAACTTGAAAAATAAAAATCGTGGTATGCCAGTCGATTACAGAGATCAGTACGAGTTCAAAAATGTATATCTTTCCAAAATCGGACCATTTTTAGCCGAATTATCGCAAAAAAACGACAAATCTTCAAAATTATAACGGCATTTTTTCGCGTTTTTCAAATTGCTTTATCTCGGCCAAATAAGCCCCGATCTTGGAAAGATTGGTCGCATTCAACTCGTGGTCACAGCCATTTTTAGCCAACATCGTCATTTTTGCAAAAAACATAGTCGTTTTTCTCAAGTTGGGCCATTTCTTAGAATTCAGATTGATTTTAATTTTTTTTCAAAACGTATTATGCAGACAGCACGAAAGTATGCAGTACTACTAAAATTCTGTTAAAAACCGCTACAAACGGCTATAAATGGCTATTTCTTGGCCAAAAAAGCCCGATTTCGGAGGGATATACATATATATATATATACTTGCAGGAAAGACTTGAAACTGCAGTCAGCTTGAATATTATACCTATGTTATTCAGACAACTGAACAACGAGGATCCGGATTTGAATCGCAGGCTAGTGAGTAGTATTTGTCCCAGTGGTATTTACAAAATGAGTTAGTTTGATTCTTTATAACAATTGGTGATGATTTATATAATAGAATATACATATCCTATGCAGTTAATAATTATAAAATGAATCATTACAATAATATATACATACGAACTAATTGTATAATGTTAATGCTATGTGTAAAATTTCAAAGCATGTGTTATAATGCCCCAAGTAAGATATCTGGCACTTCTGACAGCCTGTTGCAGTGTTGTTAACACACAATTAGCAGGGAAAACTAATTAGTTGAAGCGGTTTGTAAACAAATATTCAAAGACAGACATATATAAATACTATCTGGTATTTCCCAGCCCCGTCCGGTACAAGATTTTTGCTTCAAATTTTAGAAATCAAATTTTCAACCATGGAAATTTTAAATCTGGTCGGACTTTCCAGAGTTCCACTTCTAAAGTTATCTATATATATATCTCGTTCATACGACTCATATTTCCATCGAGGGAACTTGGATTTGCGGAAAAGTGAATGCATTTTCAAACAGATCCTTGAAAATGAATTCAAACCGAAACATCTCTACCAAATCTTTGATCCTTGAAAATGAATTTGAGTCCGATCGGATGGTAAGCAAAAAAACATCACACAACTGTTTTACGTGATTTTCCCGCGATTTTCCGAAGACCTCGTCTCAGCGTACGCCTTCCTCACATATGGCAAGTACAAAAAAAATTGCAGCTTTCTTTCTCTTACGATTTGAGCTGTGCTCTGATCACCAGTGAGTCAGTCTGTCACTCAGTCCGTCAGTTAGGAGGAGCAATTTTATATAAAAAAAAAGTACTTAACTAAGTACTGAGTAACCAGCTCTGAAATTAAACTAAATGGGACTCAGCTGATTTTGTTTATAGACATTTTCTTGATACAATTGCAAAACGATTTGGGTTGGCAAATGACAAAGCAGAGCAGATAAAGTGAATGACTTAATAATAGTTTGTTGGTAAACAAACAATACAAACACCAACACAAATATACGTAGCATATGCCCGTGGAACAGGGAGCAATATTTATTGAACCGGCGGCTGACACTGACAATTCTTATCAAAGAGCAAATACTGAGCGCAGGGCATTATATCAATCGATTGAACCAATTGCGATATGATTGAATTTTATCAGATGGCAAAAACGATTATTAAACGCTTTTCTATAATTGAACTTGGGCTACCGACTGATTAGATAGATAGACCTGCCCCCTTACAATAAGCTGGTCGCGTGCTCAGCCTCAAGATCTGGCCATGACACACAGGCCAGGGAACACAGAGTTGGCCCTGAACTTAACCCACTAACTGGGGGCCCGTAGTGCAAACAAAACCAGGCACTGAGCACAGAAATAGCGGCAATATGTCTGACTATATAAACATATAGTATACGCTTTTAGCCTAGTATCAGTGAGTAACGGAATGTTAGTGGCATCGCAAACAGCTGCGACAAATGTTTTGCCAACTGCTCTAAAAGCTCGCACGCTTGCTCGTTGTCTCTATCTGTACGTCGACTCCAGCTCCAGCTGGCTGGTACCAAGCGAAGATATAGGGGCTGATGGCAGAGTGTTTCGCACTAATATACATATAAATGTCAAATATATTTTAAAGAAATTGTCAGATTAGATAATGCAGGGGCAATAGAAGCTAGAGTGTAGACCCTTGACTTTTGAATGGTCGAGTGTCGAAATCCGTTCCATTGATTCGTAGCAACAGGAAAAATAAAAACAAACAATTGATTTCGAAATCTATTAATATAATTTACCTAAGTTCACATTTATGGCCTTATAAATAAAATAAATTACAACCTGCTTATTTGTTAATACTGATAAATAAAACTAATTGTTCCCCGCTTCCGCCGCAACTCAGTCCATGGCTTTTGCCGTATATCTCTCGGGCCAGCTGATTTGCTGCTCCAGCACTGGATCAATGGGAGGCGCGATGGCCGGAGCAGGTGCACGCTTCTCACTGCACGTCTCTGCGTCTTTAGGCGTCAAATAGTCATCCGCATCCCAGGGCTGCGCCTGCGCCGTGCCCCAAATGAGAAACACGCAGTTGCCCACAAAGAAAATGACGGCGGCAATGCCAAACACAATTTGCCACTGACCACGATCATGCTGGAGGGGAGCAGAAAAGCAGACCATGAAGACAACTGATCGTAGACTAACTCAATGTTCCCCCTTCAACTCACCTTGTCCACAACGATAACGCCAGCTATGAGGGGCGTCAGAATGGGTATCACATTGGCCACCGTATTGCTCAGGCCAATCAGGATGCCCGCATGATTGGGCGACAGATCGATGGTATTCAGGGAGCTGCCAATTGTGGCGCCACTGTTGACGCCCACGCTGACCGTCATCAAGGCAATGGCCACCTTCGAATGGTCCTCGCCCAAGAATCCGATAACAATCAATGCCGCAGCGGGTATCCAGAAGGAGAGCGTATTGAAGAGCTTTCGCACCGCCGTTAGGGACAACCACTGGCGCTTGAGCAGCACATCGGCCACAATCAGATACACGTAGGAGAGCAGCCACATGGCCAGGAAGGGCAGTGAGGAGAAGACCGCATTGCTCTGTATGTCCATATTCAGTACGCCGTTCATATACGACGGTATCTCCGCCTGCAGCGTACTCAGGCCCCAGGTCTCGGAGCAGCGGGCCACCAGCAGGGCCAGGAAGGGCACGGAGCAGCAAATGGCACGCCAGGGTATGGGTATGATGCGCTCATGGAAGTCCTCATTGTGCTGCAGCGAAGATTCGATATACTTGCACTCTGCCTCGCTGACGAAACGCGACTCGGGCGCATTATTCGCGCCAAAGATGAGCCAGAGTATGCACCAGGCGCCGCACAAAGCGCCCGACACGTACGAGATGCCCGGCCAGCCCATGGCGCCCTTGGCAATCATGCCGCTGATGAACATGGCCAGCACGGTACCGCAGTCCGTGCCCGTGTAGCTGAAGGCACCCAAACGATTGCGCTCCTCCGGCGGTGACCACATGGCCAGATGCTCGTTGACACACGGAAAGATGACGCCCTGGAACAGGCCCTGCAAAATCCGTATGGCACAGAACACCTGCCAGCCGCCCCAAGAGATGCTCCAGGGCGTAATCAGGCTGAACACGGCGGTGCCACAGCTGGCTATAAAAAGCACGATCTTGGGGCCAAAGCGACGGCACAGAAAGCTGCCCGGGCAAAGTGTCAGAATGTAGCCCCAGTAAAAGCTGGAAAGTATATACGATTTGTGGCGTTCCGTCCAATTGTATTCCTGCATGCACACAAAATGGAACACGTCAGCCATTGAATAATGTTTGGATGCACTTTAAACTTACCGGAAAGTTGGGATTTGTGGATGCCGCATTGGTCATTGCGACAATCGCCACGCTGACGTTCAAGCGCGCAATGTGCATGACTGTGAGGCCCAAAAAGAGCAGCAGCGACTGCACATGCCGCAACCCAATGCGTGGCCCCTTGGGCACCTTGCTGAGGCTAGTCATGCTGTGTGGCTACTAAATGCTTACTAAATGCTTTCGCTTGGAGTTATTTATTCTGTTGCTGTGCTCTCTATTTGCGCACCGCTTGTTGTGCGAAATGGTTCTGGAGCTAGTCGCTACTGTAACGGCGACTTTTATAGAAGCGCACAGTGAGCTGACTTCTCGGCTGGCCATGCGGCGCACATCATTCACATTTACCCGGGAGAACTCTTATTAAATAAACAAAATCGCTCTTGACGCAAATCCCAGTAGCTTCACAGCCAAATGACGTTCGCATTTCTTGGAATCTATTGTTTCGGCATTATATTTAACTTACTTTATTCAAGTCAGTCCGATCGACTTCTGCTCAACTACAAATATTGATGGGATCTCTACTCTCTCTCTCTCTCTCTCTCTAAAAAAAAGGGGGTATAGAAGTATACCGATGTGACGTCTCATTTGAAGCGAGTTGTTTATTTGCATCAAGATTTATGACTGAGTGAGCTTTACTTTTAGCCAACAGCTGTTGCCACAAGCCGAAGCCACCTGTTGATACTCAAAGTCGAGGCAGCGAGTGAATGAATCTTTTTGAATATTCTTTATGATTTTAATCAAATTGTCCAGCATATAATAATAATGCGTTGATAAGCGATGCTACTTGCTAAATAAATAATAAAAATAATCGATAAGCTTTCAAAATATTGCTAAAACAAAGAAAAAAACACAAATTATCAATTGACTCGAGTGGCATACACTGTAAAAAATTGGATGATTGGATATGTTATAAATAATATAAATATAATATACATATTTTCAGTTGTTTCTATATGTTTTGTTAACTATTTTGCTTTAAAGGAACTATTTTTTTAATTTTAATTAAATTAAGTAAATTAAATTTCCTCCAACTTGTGCCCCCGCTCCTTTTCATTTTCTACCTATTTCATTTCTCTCAGTGTACAACTGAACCACTTATTGGCCATAAAGAAACTCTGTCTTGCAGGGGAAAAACAATAGCAGCAGTCAAGGAATATTATTTATAACACTTTATTGGCTCGCTTTAAATAAATTAAAGCTGAATTGAGTTATCACCAGACCGAAAGTCGTGCGATTACAGTTGGCGACAGAAGGAAGAAAAGACACGTCAAACTTAAAAGATGATTAATATTTCCGCCATGCGCGTAGAGAATTCTACACAGATGTTATGCGCTATGCGACAATAACTAAATAAATGATCATCTTCCAAAATGTTTTACAAAAATAAACTTTTTATCCAAAATCTAAGAGAGAATATGGGTTCGACTTTCAGGTATGCGAGGCATAATTGCCTCAGGCCTATATTATCAATAAGTTAGATTGAAAATATAAAGTTCGAAAAATCCAAACAAATATCATATATTAGGAAAAAACCCCTTGGGGTTTGCTTTATTTCTCTATAACTCTTATCTACTTGTACATATTGCTCACTAACATTATGGAATGCTGTTGAGTATATATGGCAACTGTTGAGTATATATAACATTATTTCTTGACACTCCTTGGCTTATCGCTTTGGTCAATTGCCAAATAAAACACTCGCACATTTCTTTTGGGTTTATGATGTGATTTAAAATAATACTCGTTCAAGTCAATTGCTAGCAGATTGCGGCCTATCGGTTCCGGTTAACTGCTGATCGTCTTTTTCGATTCGGGTTTTTCGCTTAACGCTGGAGGGTTTGCCAGCTCTGGCTCGGGTCGTAGCAGAAAGTCTTCGGCATCCCAGGGCTGGGAAATAGCCGAGCCAAATGCCAAGAAAATGCAATTGCCCACAAAGAATACCACGGCTGATATTGCGAATACTATTTGCCATTGTGTGCGATCACCCTAAAATAAGTAGAAGATAGAACGATTAGCACTCTTGAAATTTGAAAGATAACCATAAAATTAAAGCTCACATTATCGCTGACAATCAGACCAACGGCGAGTGGTGTCAAAATGGGCACCACATTCGCCGCTGTGTTAACAATTCCCATGAGAATGCTAGCATGGTTGGGCGACAGATCAATGGAGTTCAGCGAGCTGCCAATGGTAGCTCCGCTGTTGAAGCCCACGCTGAGAGTCATCAATACAATGGCCACCGTCTTCTGGTCCACATCGACAACGCCAATGCCAACGAGCGTGGCAGCGGGTATCCAAAAAGCCATCGAATTGAAGGTTTTACGCAGGACTGTCAGCGTCATGCATTTGTTCGTGAGCAGCACATCGGCACAGACCAGATAGATATAGGACATAACCCACATGGCCATGAAGGGCAGAGCAGAGTACAGCGCATTGTCCTTAATATCCATTTGCAGCACTCCATTCATATAGGCCGGAATCTCAGCCTGCAGCGTACTTAGGCCCCAGGTCTCGGCGCAGCGTGTCACCAACAGAGCCATAAAGGGCACCGAAGTCCAAATAGCTCGCCAGGGTATGGGAATGATGGCATTGTGATAATTCTCGCCATGCTTTAGTGATGATTCGATGTATTTTCTCTCAGCATCGCTTATCAGACGGGATTCGGTGGCATTATTGGCGGCCAGAAGGAACCATAAGGTGCAGCTGACAAAGGCCACTCCAGCGGATACATAGGATATGCCGGGCCAGCCCATCGGGCCCTTGGCTATCATGCCGCTCACAAACATGGACAACACATTGCCGCATTCGATTCCCGTGTGACTCAGTGCGCCTAGGCGATTGCGCTCCTCTGGGGGCGACCAGCGTGCCAAATGTTGATGAATGCAGGGAAAGATGAGTCCCTGGGCGCAGCCCATGAGCACGCGAATGCCACAGTAGGTGGCCCAGCCGCCCCAGCCTATGAACAAGGGCGTGAGGGCGCTGCAGACGCCCGAAGCAAAGGTGGCCCAGAACATGACACTCTTCACACCAAACTGTTTACACAGGTATCCACCCAGAAACTGGGTTACGATGTAGCCCCAAAAGAAGCTGGACAGGATATAGGATTTCTCCACCTCAGTCCAGTCGTATTCCTGTAGAAGATACATGAATTAATCAAAGTTTTGGAATGGGCGATTGCTACTTACGGGAAAATCGGGATTTGTAGACTCCGCATTAGTCATGGCCACAACAGAGACGCCCACATTAAGACGTCCAACGTATATAGCGGTTATGGTTATAAATATAAGCAGCGCCTGCACATGGCGCATGCCCAAAATAGGACCTGGAAAATGTGATTTATTAATATGGTAAATTCATAGCATTTGTTATGCGATTAAAGTCCAAATAATTTGACCATGTTGTAAAACATTCGCGCGCCTTGACATTTATCAGTCAGCCAGTCTGAATAACCTGACTAGTTTTTATTTATGGGCGATTTCCTATTGTGTGTGGGCTGATTATACACAGATTATAATATTTATGACAAAAGCAATTGAAACACTAAAAACCTATAATTTAAATACTGATGAAAGACTTTGGATTAATTTTTAGGAATTGCCAAAGTCGGATGCCCAACAAGATAATTTTTTCTATATCTAGATAAGCTTTCATTGATATGTATTAATCCCAGGAACTACAACGAACATATTCAATCACTTTACGTTTCATTTCAAATGCTTTCAGAGAATTGCTCACTTTTTAATTAAAATCTCAAGCTATCTAGTCCTTACCTTTGTTCACCTCGGCGGTCATTTTGCCCGTCAGAGTCCTTGATCCAATTAAATAATCAGAAAATAGTTAAGTTCTCCAGAGAGCCTCCAGTTTTTGACACGTTCAATCTGCACTACCGACCACAGCTGAATAAATCGAGCTAATGTTAATTCAACTCTTGACACTTTAGTCCGATCGTATCTAGACTGATTATCAAGCATTTTTGGTTACCTTATCAGCATTGATTATCCAACGATAAGGCCGAACACGTGCTACAAAATACCCAGAACGCCAACAAGCCATTTTTAAAGAAAATTGAAAACAATGTACAGCAATAAATGAAATATGTGGCCTTTAAGGCAATTACCTTCGTGAGAACATTGTTTGCTGACCTATACCAACAGAAGAGCAGCAGCAGCAGCAGCAGCAGCAGAGAAAGAGCGAGAGAAATCTTGAAAACCGAGGCTCGAGCACAGCACAGCACAACAATCCATATCAAAAATATGTTATTTGACAATCCCAGGCCTATCGGGTGACAAAAATCAGCATGGTTTTGGCCCAGTTAGTCGAAAGCCCTTAAATCGCATTCCTAGCTAGGTAGTATGCAGCTTTTGTCGACCACACAAAAGTATGCAATGATCGTATTAACTTTTTTTCATATATAAGAAACGAAAAGCGGTTTTTTGGCATGCCTGCGGAACAAATGCTGGACATTCTGATCGTTTATTGCCTGCCCATAACCCTTTAGCTTAAAAGTGTCGAGGGTGTCGTTTTTATAGCCATATTTTTATCACTTTAGCCTAAATAGATATAGAATTTTATATGACAATTTTATGGAGTTTTATGAAAAATATACAAACATCCCATTTCATAGACAAAACAAATATTTTAAACAAATAAACGTCATTCTCTTATTCCCATTTTGAATTTTTATAAAATTTAACATAATATAAATATTGCATTTTTAAGTTATATCAGGTAAATTGGGTCAAATATTTGAATTATTTTCCATTTTGGACTCAAACATATCTTGACTATCTTTCGATAGGTATTACAAAATTCGCTAATTAAAATTAGAATTTTCGGACAAACGAGTTCGATTATTAACTCGATTGTCAAGCGTTTTTTTCTATATTTTCCAACACTGAATCTAGACAGGGCTGGGTTAAATTCAAATTCTGAAGGGAAATACGTCACATCTACTACTAAAACCCAGAGTGTATCTAGATATGTTTTGTGTGTCTGTTTAATAATTCCAGTCGACTTTTAAGTTAGTTATAGGTTAAGAATCTAAATTCCCGTACTTCAGTAAAAGCTATTTAGTTTTTACTACAAAACCACGATGTGTGGATGATGTGGGCGCCAAAAATTTCCGGGCTCCAATCAAAACATTTTTACAAAAAACATCTTCAATGAATTTCTACCACATACCAATATTGTTTTCTGCGCCTAACTACGTCAGAGCAGATATAATATATAATTAAAATCAATCAAGTAAAATGTAATATTGCAATAATGAAAAGATTAGCGCCCAAGTAAGTAGCCAAACATTTCTGAAATATCGATAAGACAACCGAAAATACTTTTATCTTTAATATATATTTACCTACTATAGTTATGTTATTTATCTACGACCCAGCCGTGATTAATTCTTAATTGGTATTACTTAGTACTATAAGCACTGCTATTTATTTTATATTTGTTGTTATCACTATTCCACGATTACATGGCCTGTTCAGTTAATGGAACTATGTGGATCCGCTGAGTTTCGATTTATCGTAATATTGATCAAGTTTTACTTCTTCAGAGCTAATTCTACATTATGCGTTGTCTTTGTCTTTGGCTTCCTCTTGCTTCTCATTTTGCAGTGCCTCCATGGCTTTTGCATTAGCTTTAGCTGCATGCCCCTCCTCTTGGCTGAGAGGTTCCTTTTGCTGATCGAGAAAGTCGGCGGCATTCCAGGGCTGATTCACCATTTGGCCGAACAGAATGTAGAACAGATTGCCCACAAAGAAAATGACTGCGGAAATAATGAAAACCACCTGCCACTCAACACGATCTTGCTGCAAAAATGAATGTAAATTTAGCATATTTTTGGATATACATAACATATATGGCAGACCTACCTCATTCTTGACTATAATGCCCACCAGAAGCGGCGTCAGAATGGGCACAATATTTGCGCCCGTATTGACAATGCCCATCAGGATGCCCGCATGGTTGGGAGACAGATCGATGGTGTTTAGGGCGCTGCCTATGGTGGCGCCGGCATTAATGCCCACACTGACGGTCATTAGGACAATGGCCAGAGTCTTCTGGCTGCTGTCCAGAAAGCTGAGGCCAATCAAACTTATGGCTGGTATCCAGGAGGCCAGCGAGCTAAAGGTTTTACGTATGCCAGTGATGGTCAGTGTGCCGCCTGTGAGCAAAATATCCGACACAATCAGATAGACAAAGGCCATAATCCAGGAGGCCAAATAGGGCAGCGCCGAGAACAAGGCATTGCTCTTCATCTCCATCAGTAGCACGCCGTTCATATAGGCAGGGATCTCTGCCTGAAGTGTGGAGTAGCCCCAGGATTGCGTGCAGCGTACCAAAAACAGCGACCAGAATGGCACCGAGGTCAGGATGGCTTTCCAGGGCACCGGAATTTGACGCGTTTCTATTGTCTCCTCCTGCTTGCTGCTCGCACTAATCGAGGACTCGATGTAATGCAGCTCCGCCTTGCTTATGAATTTCGACTGCCGCGGCGAATCGGCGCCAAATATCATCCAGCCAATGCACCACAGTACGCCAACTGCGCAGGATATATAAAAGATGCCGGGCCAACCCATGCTGGAGGCGGCTACCTGGCCGCTCACAAACATGGCCAGCAGAGTGCCGAAGTCGAGGCCGGTATTGGCCAGGGCGCCCAGCCTGTTGCGCTCCGAGGCCGGACACCAGTTGGCCAGATGCGCGTGCACACAGGGAAACATCAGACCCTGGAACAAGCCCATGCCCACACGTATCACGCAGTAGGCCTCCCAGCCGCCCCAGGGCACACAGAAGGGCACCAGCAGCACCAGCACAGCTGAGCCAATGGTCGATACAAACATGGTCAGCCGGGCGCCATAACGACGGCAGAGCCAACCGCCCAGAAACTGCGTCATAATATAGCCCCAGAAAAAACTGGATAGTATATAAGAGCGCTCCATTTCGTTCCAATCGTACTCCTTGCAAGGGTAATGGAGGGTAAGTATTGACCTTATTTAATCCTTGAATACTTACAGGAAAATTGGGATTTGTGCTCTCCGCATTGGTCATAGCAACAACTGCAACGCCAGCGTTAAACTTGGCTATATAGTTGACAACAATCGAGAGGAAAAGCAGAAAAGTCTGCACATGACGCTGACCCAGCATGGGACCTGTGAGCAGGAAAGAAATCCAAAACAAAATACACTATAAACTTTTGAAATCAAAGTATAATCTCTTTAAAAATTTCTTGTCCAAAGGTAGCTCTTTGTTTTCCTTTTCGAAACTCATTTTATTGCGCCTTTGCTCAAGTCATTTCCTAAAAATATAACTGAAGCACTTGGGAATTTCTAGAGCTGTGTTCGTAAATTGTAAAGTATAGAATCGCCCAGTCCATTTGATATATTTATGCATCAGATTAAAACTTGCAAGAGCATGGCTCTATATCACATTGAAACACACCACATTTATCAAATAGCACTTGTTTAATATTTTCCACCAAGGATCCTATCGTTTCATTACCCGTATTCGTTTCCGCTGTCATTTCGTAGCGCTCGACTTATACTTGAACCGCGCACGCACCACTTCGGCAGGCAACTCAATGTGGCTCAGGTTGTCAGCTGGCTTTACACCTAACCACCTGCCTGTTAATCGTTTCATTCTTGGCGTTAGTCTGAAATCAGAGCACTTCAATTAAAACATACACACACACACTTGGATACACACAATCCTCTGATAGTAAGTATCAGCAACATGCGCACCGAACGACTGATAGGGCATTGACAGCAAATCGAAGAGCAAAACAAAACACATAGCAAAGTACGCGAAACACACACGCCCACCCACCCACACACAGTCATCTCGATTGTTCACAATATATATACTATGCATATGCGGATGTTGGTCTCTCATTTGAATAGATAATGCTCATGACTAGACAGACGGACGACCCAGTCCACTTGGGCCTAGGCTCAACGGATGATTTTCTAATAGAAAGTAAATATGTGGAAATAATTACAGCATATTCGACATGCCGAACATTAAATACCCTTGTGGCCATGCATATTGTTATATTGCTCGCAATTGCTGATTTTTAGTAAGATATCTTAAAGAGTTGAAATTTGCTGTATACAAAAAATTTAATCTAATTTCTTGATCGATCATTCTAATGATACCTATGTGATATAATGGTCCGATTAGGACAAATTCAAGATCTGTAGAGCCCGCAACAAAAAGACGAGTCTATGCGAAGTTTAATTAGAAAATAGTTTGCAAAAGAAACAGACAGACGAACATAACTTTACCGTCTCGAAAACTGATCAGAAATACATGTAGACTCGAAAATATTTTCGAGAGGGTATCAGCAAGTTACTCAAAATGCTTTTTAGACTTTTATAGAAATCTATTCGGAAATATAACATTAAGAGTACTGCCAGAAATAGAATATAGATTGGAAATATTTAGATTCGTATTCTTATTTTTGCAATTCTAATGCTCCATGGCTAAACTCGATTGACTCTGTGAGAAGTTATAGTCTAGTAGGCTCAACTTTTTATATGTTTCACTAATTTATTAAAACATCCGATATACATAATGCATAATTCCTATTGGCAGACGACAAATCACGATTTCATAGTAATAAAAGAAACAATCATTATTTTTTTTAATTAAACGCTTTTTTCATTAAGCGTCTCAAAACGCACAAGTTAGGCAGTCTGCCCGCTGAAAGGGCAACAAATCAGAGTAATTGAACAGCAAGGCCATGGATTAAGTCGTAATCTTATCTTTGACCGTCACAGCACTCGAATTCAGTTACCCGGCGCTTATCGACCCTGTGGAATGGAATGCTTCACTTCAATGGATGACAGTATCGAGCAGCTCTCCAAGGCAGCTTAAGCGGATCGCAATGTCTTAGCACTTATCTCAATGGGCCACTTTATCAGATAGGAGAAAGTGTTGCTCAAAGGTCCGATAATTCGTACACTCTCCACTCGTAAGTTAAAGCGCCACAATGTGGGTGAAGGCTGAAATGTTTGCTCAAATCATTTATTAAGGCAATTGATGCTAAACGTTTTTATTTAACTAGAACAACTTAGAGCTAAATGACTTCTATACGTAAATATTGCTCAGCGACTTTCCTCCTCCTCCTCCTGCAGGCGCAGTATGTCCGCCTTGTTGATGAAGTAGTAGCTCGGCTGCCTACCCTTCAGGTCCTTCGCCGTGCGCTTGGCGCCATTTTGAATGAGAATACGGCTGACACTTTCACAGAAATTGGTGCCCAGTGCGTAGTGCAAGACGGTGCGTTCCAGCTGAGAGACCAGAGAAGAAAGCAAGTGAAGGTAAGACATTAAAGGAGTTCCATTCGCTCCGAGAAACGTGGGTAGCTTACATTATCCGTCACCTTGAGCGCCTCGGGACAAAGCTGTACCAAGTGCTGTACCATTTCCTCGGATTCCTTCAGCACGGCTATGTGCAGTGCGGTGCGACCTAATCAAAGGGTGTAAGGAATCCCTTAAAATGTTAACTACTCCTCGAACACATACCATAATAGTTTTTGGTCTTAATAAGCCACTTGGCGTTGGGCACTGCGGTCAGCTCCTTGAGTCGTTCCATATTCTTGTCGCGTATCATTTGATGCAGCTCCTCGCGCGTCTCTTCCAGCACGCGCAGACTATTCAAAAAGGCAACGAGTGCCTCGTTCCGACGCTCTGCGGCCACGTCCACAATGGACTTGCCGCTTTCATCTTCCACATCCAAAATGTGATCGTAACCCTGCAGTGCCAGCTGTTCAAAGGGTTCCACATCACCTGGGAACAGCAAGGAATATGAATTAAAGAGGCCATGAGACAAATGTTAAGCCTACCCAGCACTGCCTGAGCGAGCACATAGCGATCGATTTCGGCGGCATTATTTGGCTGATTAGCCTGCAGAGCCACGTCCCTAGCCGTGCGATAGAGCTCATCCCTGTAGCTGACATCAATGCGCGATTCCTCGATGAGCGTGTAGAGAGCGCCACGCCGATGCGAGCGAGCGCAGGCAAAGTGCAGCATGCTCTGGCCATGCTCATCGCGCTCCTCCAAGTGCTGCACAGCCAATGCGGCATCCTCGTCATCCTCCTGCTGCTCGGCCAGTGAGCGTGCGTCCAGTTCAATGATGTCTGCATGCGGTTTGCCCGTACGACTGCTGCTAACCTTTGAGTTGGAGCTGGGTAAGGCCGTGGAGCTGGAACTGGCCTTGCTGCTGCCCGAGTGGACGACTGCCTCGGTAATGGGCTTGCGTTGGCCCATGAATTGCTGCAGATAGCCGGTTAGATAGGCGACGGGATCCTTGGGCCGTTTATTGGCTATTTCTGTCAAGGCCTTAATCAAGGGATCGGCCAGCGCTGCAGAGAGGGGAAAAATGGTATATCAGCTAAAAACCTTGCGTGTGTGACTGCTGCACTTACAATCCGCCAGATATTTGCCCTGTTCTGTTTTAAAGATGGGATTGCCCTGAAAACTAACCGGCTGCGACTGACCTGCGAAAGCAGAGAAACTTTATTAGACACAGCTGAAGATCAGCAATCGTTGGGCACATTCAAAAGTTCAACTAATTTCTGTACACAAAGCGAGAGAGTCAAGTTAGGTTTTCTTTGGAACCAAATGAATCTACGATGAAACTAAAAAAAACAAACCTTGCAAATCATATTAAATAACGGTACACATTGCTAATGGGAGAGAGGGAGCTGCGGGGTGGAGGAGCAATAGGTACGTACGTGTATCTCATGAGGCCGAAGCTGAGGATGTGGCTTTTGTTTTTTATTTTCTTTGATTTGTTTTGCTGCTGCCTTGAAGCTAAATAAACTCTAATTTTATCGATCGATCGAATACAGCTGTATATATGTATATATATTACAATTAAATAGTTATTAGTGCACTTTTTGCTGTTGCTCTTGTTGTATTTACAATACAATTGCCTTGAAATGTATGAGATGTGCTTTCATTTTTTAATTCGTATCTTGTATCTTTATTTTTGTGACTGCGATCAGTTGCGATCTATAAGGCTGTTCTTTTTGCGCTTAAAGATCTTGACCAGCATGGTGGCTATGTGCTTGGAGTTTGTCAGCGACATATCCTTCTCCAGCGACATTATATTTGTGACAGCCGTACAATAGTCCTGGAATAGGACATACTCCACAATGCCCATGCTCTGCATATTGATCAGCCGCACAGTCAGCTTGGACAGACGATTGGTGACCATGCTGAGGCCACGCACGGAGCACAGATGCCGCAAATTGTCCAGCTCCTTCATCAGATTGGGCAGCTTGACAATTGTGGTCATTTTGAGACCCGTGCCCAGGTAAGCTGGCCGGGATTGCAAATAGCCGAGCAGATAGCTCTCCTTGAAGTGCAGCTGTGTTTCCAAATAAGAGACGGCGCGACCCACACGCGTGTAGGCAGCGCCCATGTCGGCCGGATCCTTGCTACTACTGGACGATATGACACGCAGATGCTCCTGGCAATTGAGCCATAAGGCCATGTTGAGTGCGGAGTTGACATAGGCACCACGGCCATAGGGCCAAAGTGCACCATTAAAAGCTGTTGACTCGGCCGCCTGAACCAGATCTTTGGTATCCAACAGTGGTATCATCAGACCCAAGCTGCTCAGCTGCTTGGCCACCTCTGAGTCCGGCTCCATGAGCTCCGTCAGCGTATAGTAGCTGCCCGATTCCGTCTCGCCAATGGCCTCGGCAAAGTTGGCCGTAAATATTTTGCCCATCATTAGGCGTTCGGCCTGCTCGATCTGGCCTAGGGTCAGATTGAGCGGCAGCTCCAGTTGATCCAGATTGCGCGACGCCTCCACAATGCAGCGCGTGACCAGCTGCGACTCATCGTCGAACACAAAGGCGGCCGTATTGAGGCGCTCGCCATTGTCCATGGGAAAGTAGGCGAGTCGCGGCTGCGGCTTGAAGTCCGCATCGATGCTCAGGCAGTGCATGTCCTTGAGCAGCGGCACCAGGAACTCCTGAAACACCACAAACACATCAAAGTCGGGCGCTATGATGCCACAATTGATATCCTCCTCCAGGTGCCGCAGCTTCGAAGTCTTACGCATGGCCGGCCAAAGCACATCGAAGAGATTATGATCGAGCCGCGTCTGCCGGCGCTTGATCTTCTCGTAGACCATGCGCTTGAGGAAGCGGCTCAGATAGCTCGTCACGGATAGCTGCAACGCGGAAGCACTCAATGGCTTTCGATGCGCCAGCGCCGAGGCTGTTGTCCCGCTCAGCAACTTTCCAGACTCCGTGATGACGCTGAAGCAACGCTCGAGAGTGCGAGCGATTTCTCCATCCTGGAGCTCGCGGCGTGCGCTGTGCAGATCATCGGGCACTGGTTGTTGTTGTAGTTGTTGTTGTTGTTGTTGGGCAGCGTTGGGTGTAATTGTTGATGATTATCAGTACAGCACAGCGGGCTTGAACACCAACACACACAGACATACACATGGACACGAACACAGAGCAGCACAAGAGACTTGTGTTATGTTTGTGGGTGCAGAGAATAGGCGCGTGTGCTTAAACAGGTGCAAATGTTATTAAATTAGTGCATGTAAAAGATGAGTTTTTGGTAGCCAATTTACATTCAACACCATATTGCAACTTATAAGGATAGACCCCAACATCTAAGATTAAGTTTAAAAAACATAACTGAAACCGAACTCGAATTTAATTCAACTCCAATTCTAAAGAGATTTATATTATTTATTCAGATATATACTCAATAAAAATATTAGGCATATTTCATTATCTATAAATTCTACAGTAATGGAAACTCTAGCAGGATCTAACAAATTTGACAAGCAGAGTTGCCACCTTGTCTCACAATCAATGTGGCACCATGGCAGCAACATGTTTCAGCAATAAATTAACAAACAGCTTTGTGAACTTGAACTGGAACTTTTTAAGTGCCCTAATCAACGTACAATTCTCAGAAAATTTCAAGTTTATGTTCCCAATTAACTTTTCAAACTGCTTTGGAGAAACTTTAGCTTAGAATTGGACCTGATTAAAGCTAAAGCGGGACAACTATAGAGCCTTATGAATAATAAACAGCTGAGAGTGAAATTAATATACCACACTTTTGCCCTACTCGTGCCTCAAGAGTCATCTCTTAGAAAACAATGTTTGTCTTCCTGCACACATACCGAATATATCATCAATATTATTGATAATCTCATTGAAAAATTCCCGATTTGCCGCCATTTAAATGCGCTCCGAACTGTCCGCGGGAACAACTGCGCGTATTAGCCACCAAAAGTTGACTAACAATACGAATGGAGGTATGAATATGTGAGTACACAACCAGCGAAGGACGCGTGTTGTGTGTGTGTGTGTGGGGAGGTCTGAGTGTGCGTCTGTGTGTGGGGCCCTGAGTGTGTGCGTATGTGTGTGGTATGTGCAACTGAAAATCGATGTCTGATGGGCGCAGAGTCAACGAGCCAGCCAATCGTGTCCGGAAGTTTGGGTTAGCAAACAAAAAACCTATTTAATTATTATTGTGGGTGCTCTAATAATCAGTTGAGTGTGTGCGTGTGTGTGTATGTTGTATGTGATTGTGCGGCGAAATTGCGTGCAACAACAAAGCGAAGTTAAAGCCATACAGCAAAGCAAAATAAAATTGATTTCAAATGCGTCTGGCTTTAGGTTTTACTAACTGGACAAATGAGAGCCTACCTTGATCGCTGAGCAACTGGTTCTCCAGCTCCTCGGCCCCGAAGATGGTCAGCAGTTCGGTGTAGGTGAGCACATCTTGCGATTTCTCCATGTCCACATAAAATTCGGGCGTGTGGCCCAGCTGCGTGTATAATTGAAAATGTTCTTTAGTTCATTTCATATTTATAGCATATATTGATTCAAGTGCGAAGGCAAGTTCGAGGCTCTACCAAATACTACGCTGACACTTGAAAGTCAACGCGGGCCTAACTTGACCCATTTCTGGCCAGTGTACATCTAATTTCAGGTCGTTCGCTGGCATGGACTTAAATGGAGGCGCAGCTGCTGTAGTTCCGAGCAGTAGAAACTAATACCTTTTGGGTATGTTAAGTATTCTATGAAATTTCCAAGACCTATTCTAAGCACAATAATTGAGCTATTAAAGGAAATATAAACGAGTATTTTTAGAGTACCGAACGTTAAATACCCTTGAAAACATATGCGGACAGCTATTATAAATCAATATGATATTCTAAATAAGCGTTAAAGTATTATTAATGTGCGAGAATTTACAACTTTTTACGACCCAGAGTTGATTATATTTTCAAATAACTATGTATTACGATTATTCGTGTAACATGTAGAAAATTCAAACTTGCCCGAAACAAACATTTGCAAAAAACATAACAATTATTTTTTGTCCAATATTTTGACCCTTTGACCCCTTTTTATAACAAAAATAAGGTACTTCTTAAACCAAGCTAAATTTCACCCGAAATCTTTCTGCATAATGACTTGAGCTTTAAATTATGCGAGAACTGCGCGTTCTATATACATATATTTACCTTGTCGAGCGCCTTTGGGTTGGCGCCCAGCTGCGACAGGACATTGTAAAAATGGCCGTTGTCCTTAATTGTGGCCGCATAGTGCAGCGCCGTGCGTCCGTCATTATCCGTAATTGCCATGGTCTCCGGAAAGCGTGAAGCCAAATAGCGCACAATATCTGGGAATGGGATTAGAAGCATGTACAAAACTGTGACACAGCCATGTTGACAGTGTCCCCCCCCCACACACTCCGTGCCCCATTTCAACTTACCGCTGTGGCCAAAGAGTACGGCGACGTGCAGTGGCGTGGCGCCATTTGGCGATATGTCGTCCTTAGCAATGGCAAACTTCCGGCGATCCAGCGCCTGCTGCAGCGCCAACAAACTGCCGTCACGTGCCGCATCGTGCACGCGATGGATTTTCTCCTGCATACGACCAAGTGCAGCAATCAATGGACAATTGGACATACAGAATAGAGAAAGAGGAAGAAGAAAAAGAGAGTATTGTGAGATGGAGAAGAGAGAGTGGGGGGAGCAGTTACAGACCATGTAGCTGGGCACATTGTTGAGAAAGGCCTGTATTTCGGGCTCCTTGGACTTTAGGCCCAGCAGCCGGGCACCCTCGCCGTTCAGCACAATCTCGGCCAGCTGCTCCATGTCGCCAGACTCGATGATTTGCTGCAAGCGCGTATCCTGTGGATAAACAAGGGATAAACTTTGTTTTGGCTGAGAATTAAAGCGACAAGAGTTTGTGTGTATGAAGTGAAAGCGGAAAAAGAGGTGCCAAATCCAAAAATCCATTAAATTGGTCCAAAGGAGACAGCAAATGAAAGAGCGAGAGAGATAGAGAGAGGTAGATGAAGATAGAAAAGGGTTAGCCGCTTATACTTCATCATCGACTTCATAAGCTGCCGTTTGAGACTGAACTGTATAATCCTCGGAGGCGCCCTGCACAAAGCCCTCGATGGCCAGCGACGAGGTGAGCGAATCGCCGCCATCATTATCCTGCACCAGATCCTGTTCCTCCGTGTCCGGCTGTTGCTGTTGTTCCTTTTTTGGTTGGCTGGGCGTTGCTGCTATCACATCCTGCAGAGAATTGCGCATTTATTTGTTAGCTCAGCGGACAGCTAGCTTAGAGTGCAACAAGGATACGAAACACAGGACTAAATACTACGACAATATGGGTGCCAGGTAGAGTTGGGTGCCATTGTTCCAGTTCTGTTTGCATGCCAAATGGTGCGTTCTGCTGGGTTTTACCCCAAATTTTACAATCTAATTGCTGCAACATGTCGTATACGTAATATTGCGCATACGCCGCGTGGTCGAATTGAATCTATTTTACTTTATTACCTTGGGCCACTGAAGATATGATCTAAGCTGTAGTCATTAAATTGTGGTCCAACGCCCACTCAAATGGTAATCAACAAACAAAATGTAATAAATGCGAATTTCAAATGGCCCACAGCAGGCGCAGCAATTTAAAATAAACTCGGAAAACATATAGTATATATAGTATACGGCTTACATGTATCATACAATATCTAACGTTTACAACTGTTCTTGACGTATTGCATGCTCAGTTGCCATTTGGACTTGGCTCCGCCTGACAGCTGAGGCAAGTCGGGCAAACGTCAGGCTCGCAGGCTCACAGGCTCACAGGCTGGCAGGCTGGCAGCCCGACAGCCAGGCAGGCCGAGAAGGACACATGGCAAGTGAAAGTGA
This sequence comes from Drosophila borealis, assembly GCA_035045885.1. Lineage (NCBI taxonomy): Eukaryota > Metazoa > Arthropoda > Insecta > Diptera > Drosophilidae > Drosophila > Drosophila borealis. The sequence goes on along the minus strand of JAWNOR010000384.1, from coordinate 492,664 downwards.
AATGCCAGGACACATGCCGAGTATCGAATGTGCATTCATATGTGTATTTATAGAGTACATTTTCATTGCATTTCTATTATAGAGAGTGTATCTGCGGCGAAACAGCTGCTGATTTCAGCCAATCGATAGGGGCAAAAACAATTTCAGACTTTGGCATTGATTAGATCTACATTAGAAAGGGACAGACATAAACAAATAGAAATGGAAAGTAACACGGAAATACGAGTGCAAAACGTAAACAAAACACACGAGTTGCGTTTTTTTTATTGCTGCTTTTCGAGTCAATAATTTTTAATTTGTTATTGATTAAATTAGTTAGATATATATGTATATGTTTAAATAGTATATATATGTATTTTGAAAGTAAGAAACTTAACACTTGCGTTTACAAAATATACAATGATAAGTTTTGTACGGCATACACGAAATCGGTTTGATTTTTATATAGTTTAGGTTTTATAGCAAGTACTAAGCAGTTGTATATAGTATATTTATATATATAGGTTAGCTGTGTGGTTATTTTTGTTGTTGTTGTTGTTGTTGTAGCGACTACGTTGTTGTACAGAATTAAAATTGAGTGCCAGCAGCTGGTTTTTAGTTTTATACAGTTCACATATCAAAAAACAGTTGAGCAAACGCCACAAAACATCAATCGATCAATCAATCAATCAATCTACTAAACAATTGCTGACTGCACAAGAGTTGGCATTTAAAGCAAGCCAATCTGTACCTCATCGTCGTCCTCCTCCACCTCCACCTCCTCCTCCTCAGTAGCAGCAGCAGCAGCAGCAACAGTTACTTTCTCTTCTTCTTCTTCTTCTTCGTTGTCTTTGGTTGGCTCTTCTGCAGCTTCTGCTGCCTCCACTTGGTCTTCTTGCTCTTCAGATTCATTTGCTGCTTCTTGCTCCGGCTGCATTTCCATTTCCGTTTCCGTTCCGTTCTCATTCACAATTGCTTCAGTCTTTTCAGTTGCATTTTGCTCACTCTCAGCATCTAATTCGCCATTCTCAACCAGCTCTACTTTTGTCTCCGTCTCATCCTCCACTTGTTCCGTTTGTTCCGCTTGTTCCGCTGCCCCTGGCTCAACCTTTTCAGCATCTTCAGCGCTTAGAGCTCTTGCAATATTCTGTAAAAGTAAACAATTGTCGACTGATTGCTTTCCTTTGTGAACTTTCTAAATTGTGAAAAATATTACTTTTATCTACATGTATCAGTCGAGTTGACCAAGCGCTAAATGCGAGTGTTCTATGTGTGTGTTTGTGTGTGTGTTCAGTTTTTATTTACAGCCCTGTAAACATTTGTTATCGAATTTGTATCTTCCCCTTGGCAATATGTGGCTCACTTCTGTGGAATGGCACAGACTCATGTTAGAATCGACTGGATGATAAATTTGCGATAGCATCAACACCTCTTAACCTATTCTTTGGTAAAGGAATGCTGTGATATCGATAGTATCGCCACAATATCTTCCCAGCGATACAGATTAAGGACAATTTTAAATGCTTGCAGGGAATATTGTGTATACGTTTTGTGCGTGTTTCGTGTGGCGAAAAGAAAGCCGCATCATGGCCGACAATAGCTTACTTCGACAGCGTCTAAAATAAAAAAAAACTGCAGCACTTCATTTAGCTAATTGACCCAATAAACTATACAGCAAAAGCGCAAGGTGCAAAGCAGTTAACAGCAAAAACAAAAAAGGACCTCAGGCCGGCGGCCTGGGTAGCTTAAAGGACTTACCTCGGCTTCGCTTTCGGTATCGCCCGCTGTATCGCTGGCATTGCCCGTTGCAAAGGCCGCCGGCGTTTCCGGCCGGCGCTGCTGGGCCAGCGGCAATGCGGCACTCGCATCCGCTGCCGCTGCCGCTGCCGCTGCCACTTCAACTTCCGCAACTTCCACCTTGGACAAATCATCGTCATCAATGGCGCTGGTACTGCGAGGGTTGGTTGATCAAAATGCAAAAAACTCTCAAAGCCATGCCAAAAATGTAACGTAAAACGCAGAAGCCTTTAGCTAGCACATAGCTCACGCACCGCCCCTCCCCGCCCCGCCCCGCCCCGCGCCGCACCGAAAAGCCGACCATGCTAAAGGCCAAGTCAATGTCAAGCGGCCCAACACTTACCCATCAATCGTGTCCAATTCGGAGGTGTTCTCAGCGCTGTCGTCCAACGATTTACGACCATTTACAGCGGCCACCGGTTTAATGTCCAATTTCTGAGCAATGTGGGCAAGACAAGCTTTTCAATTAGCCAAGGCATAAGAGGCCCGACCCATTCGCCCGCACTCACCTTGCTCTGCTTGCTGCTGCTTCGGCTGGCGTCGCCGCCGGCATTGCTATCGGTATCATCACTGAGCGCCTCCCAGTCGGTGACGCTGTCCGGGGAGATGCGCGGCGCCTCCGGCACATAGACCAGAAACGCCCGCTCGATTTCGTGCGGCTTATGGCGATAGTATGAGGGCGTCTTCATTTTCTGCAAGGTAACCAAGCAGTGAAAACAGTGCAAATTTTAATTGTTCCGGTATGACGCCACGTCATGGACTCACGTAATCCTGCGCCTCCTCATCACAGCCGGCCTGGGTGAGCAGCGTATAGCAGCGCATGTTGTTCTTGGCACTGGCCGCCCAATGCAGCGGCGTCTTGCCCGTGATATCGATCTCGTGTATGCCCTCCGGCCAGAGGCCAATAAGATACTCCAGTATCTTGGTATGGCCCAGGCCAGCGGCCTTGTGTATAATATTGAGACCGTTGTTATCCTTGGCGGTGACCAGCGCTGGTGGCACCGGCGGCTCCAGCTGCATTTGCAGCGTCTCCAGGTTATTATCGATCACCGCCTGATGCAGATCCTTTGTTGCATTCTGCAAGCAGCGGCAACAATTTAGATGATCTCTTTTGCCAACGGGCAACGAGACTTGGCTTACCATCACGTGCGGCACGGCGGCCAGAAAGCGCTTGACACGCCCATTGTTGCTAGCCTGCTGGCAGAGGCGCTGGCCCTGGCCCGCCCACAATATGCGCGTCAGCTTGCCAATGTCCTTTTCGTGCATCCAGATACGTATGGTCGATAGCTTCACGGAGAAATCTATTAGCGCCAGGCGCCAAATAAAAAGAAATTCCAATTGCAAGTGCAGCAAAATTAATTTAACACCGAGTTTTGCATATGCCAGCCGCCCGCCGATTCCCCCAAAAAACAAACAGCCCTCACCCCACCCCCCCCCCTCAAGCACAGTCTCGATTTCATTTACATTCCTGGCCGTTTTGGCTGTTCGTGTTTGCATGCAATTTGCAAGTAAAAGCGAAATTAAAAGCTAAAATTCGCGAGCAAATGCTCAAGTTAAAGTCTCAACAACTTTACTTTTCCTCGGGCAGTTTTCTTATAAGTTTTTCCGCGACTTTTTGGCAACTTGAAACGCCTTGAAGGTCGCCTCTAAAATTTCAAATTCACGCCGTACGTCCGCCCCCCACGCAGCCTATTGAAATATTGAGCAGCATTTTGAGAAAGCGACAGCTGCCAACTGCAGCCTAATCAAGCACCCCCACCCCCCGACCCGCGCCCTTTCTGGCTCTCTCCTTAAGTGGATGGCCAACAGTTAACAAATTACTCATACGCACCGTCGTTCTCGCGCCGCTTGCGTCCATTCTGGCCCGCCGCCTGTCCATTCGTCGGCATGACTGCAAGTGTATCAGACATAATTTACTTATAAATTATATAAATATATAGATCTTGCTTTTTTTTTGGTTTTTATATATATATATATTCATAAATGTATGTAGTACATATATGTGCTGGGTTGATTAATTATGGAAGCGCCTTAAAACAAACAGCCTACTTGATGTATTTGCTTGAAGGACTCGTGCTTCGTATTGCGTGTGGCAGGTTTGAGCCACGTTGGGCAACTAACGTTGCTGACCAAAGCAAGGTGTTGAATTTAGGACAGCTCAATGTGTTATTTCTCATTTTTTCCATTTTTTGCCTCACACATAGCGCCTTTTTTTTTTTGTTTTTGTGTGCCATTTCAGCGTGTTGGCCAATGTGGGCGGTAATTGCGTCCTGTACGCGCTCTCTTGTTGTTTATTTATTTTTTTTATTGTGTTTTCAGTAAATAAGTGCCCTATGGGTGTGTGTGTGTGTGCGTGTAAGTGTGATTTTTACATACACCCTGCTAGCACTTTAATTTTAACGATATCTCTCTTGTATCGCTTTCTTATCTTCCATCGCGATGAAGTGTCTTTTAACAAAGCAAAAGAAGAGTGTAGAGAAGAGGCCTTTCGCCTCTTGCCTGGCTCATAAGCATAAGTGTCGCCTGAGTGATAAATTTGTAATTTGTAATTTGTGCTATTGCCAAACTCTTGTTAAGGAAGATAAACATGCGATAACTATGTTTTTATGTGTCTTCCAAATGAACTGCCAGAATGCAGTCCTCTATCAAAGTGAATATTATATTATCTAAAGGCTGGATTGCTGGCGTCTATATACTATAAAGACGCAACAGCCTGGTAGGCCATAAAGAATTTAGGTTAAGTAACGAATTCATTAGCCATATATGTAAATATAAGGCTAAAACATTCCTTTATTGCCCAGGTTTATTTGCGCCGCCAAAATGTAACCTTTGACCAGGCCTTTCACATGTATATTTAGCACTCACATGTAAATTAAGTTGGACTTGTGGAGTGTTGCGGCTCACACTGCTTGCCACAAAGTTGTGTGGCAATAAAAAGGCAACAATTGCCACGGAAATGGCGCATTAGCGAGTGCCACTTAATGTCGTCGCCAGTTGGTTCTCGGGGCTGGGAGGGCGTTGGGTGGTTCGGGGGTGGTTTACTTGTTGAGCTCCCCATTTGGGGCGGGCGCACGCAATATGCAAATTTTGGCCATGTCTGCGCTTTGTCACGCATGCTCTTCCCCACACCGCGCCCTCCCGTTTGCGGTCCCCTATGAATTATGTGTGCTTTAATTGGTTGACACACACAAATTGTAATTGGCTCAATTAGGTGCAACTAATGAATATGAATGGCTCTCAATGGATATATTCATCACTTTTTACTCACCCTTTGGCGGCGACGAATGGTAGTAGAGTCCATGAAATCTGCGTCTTCGCTTTGGTGGCATGCCTCCAAGCAGTTTCCGTCACGTTGCGCAACAAATTTGTTGGCTTTAAAACTAAAGCAGCTCAACTTTAGAGTCCTCGACTCTGCACATTGCTCCAGTCGCGATTCGAACGACACATATTTTTTTAGATACCACAAATTGTTCACAATCTTTTTTAATTTTCCGTTGGTCCGTTCGAGTCGTCCGTTGGCTTTGCAAGTTCAACGACGTCTGCCAGACATTAGCGACAAATACGCATTTTGCGGTCGGTCACTTGACTATTGCCAATGCTCAGTGGTTGTTGTGGTTCACTTGGCCAATTGCAGTGCGCGGATCGCGTGTCTCTGCATTAAATATGAACAGCCTGCATATAGAGCAGGTACTATATATAAACTTGAGGGTGTACAAGCCCTGTGCAATCGCAAATAGGTAGAAACTATACAAATACTCGTATTTTTTGTTTGTTTTGGTTCCCTTTTCTACTATTTAAATAAATTTGTGCATCAAATTCAGCTCCCTGAAATAGTTTGTTATCAGAAAAGTCCAAAGAGTATTCTGGCTTTATTCTAATTATATTTTTTTTAAATTTGAAATGCCTGTAACTCATATAAATATAGTCCGATTATGGAAAATATGCACTTTTGGGAGCCAATAATTGTTTGACATCAGAGCCAATCCAATTATTAATAAAATAGATAAAAGTTACAAATTTAATTTTTTAATGCTTGTACTTGTACCAAAGTAGTGTTAGTATTATTATTACCAGAAATAGTATTAAATTTAATAAAATTAATTTTTAAATTCAAAAATGTTACGTGATATTTTCGCGATATTTTTGTATAACTTTTGGTAACAGTATACTTCGGCTAAATGATGTCCGATATCGGATAGATCTATAAACTCTACGATTTCACAACAAATTGCAATAAATCCCTTAACAACTTTTACCAATTTAGTCAATATTTAAATTCAAATGTGTTAATGCCAGTCAATAATCCAATAAATATTATCAATTTCTATGATATTAAATTTTGCACATCAGTTTGAATACACTCAGAACTTGAAAAACTTTTCATCTCCTTGCACTTCACCAATGCTTCACTTAGACACTCGAAACAGGGTACACTTTTGTCTATACTAGTCAATTTGGGCACTATCTATTATGACTTGATTGCATGTGAAAGCTAATAGAAAAAACCAGAGCACACACCTGAGGACAACGATTGCAGCTGGCGTAGCCGTAGCAGTCGTGCTTAATGAAGTAACTAAAGAATTCAATTGCTCGCCGAGTGTCGGCGACAACGAAAACAAACCAATTAACAGAAATCGATATTTCGAATTCGAAAATTATCGAAAGTAGAGCAAACAGCCGCGCACAATTTATGACAGGACTTCAAGGTCCTGCGTACGTGGCAAGTGTGTTTTAGCACGTGGCAGGAACGCGATGTGAACTTTTGGCTCGCACAACAACCGCAGCGCGGTGACAAATAGAAATGAAATTGCAAAATGGGAAATTGAGAATACTAAATGACTAATTGAGAGCCGAACAACTGGCCTTTGCGTGTTCAAAAAATACAGGACAATTATAAAAAATAAATAAAATACCAATTGACACACTTTTGCGGGATGTTCCAAGCTGCGTGCTTATGGCGTTGTTGGAAATTACGGAAAAACCTTGAGGGCAAGTCAATTTTCTGGGCTTGTGACCCAGTTCAACCAGTTCCCTCCCCAACTTGGGCAATGCACTGGGAGCTGGACACACCAAAATGTCAATGCCAAATGACCAGCAATTAGAACGCTTATTAACCACTAATGCGTAGCACTTAAATGGACACCGGCTAAGGGTAGTAGATTCCGATAATGATTTTGTGCCCCTTCGTTGCATTATTCATGAGCCAAGCCGTGGCCACAGCCGCTTGCAGCTGGTGCATTGAACTTGCAACGCGCCCGACAACGACCCGCCAGCTGGTCAAGTTTTCAATGCAAAGGCCAAAGGCGAGCATAGAAATCACTACACACTAGACACTACACATGGGCACATTTAGTTTTTCCTCAATTTTCCGTTTGGGCTTTTCTTTTACCACTTTTTTTGTGTATTATTTGGTTGGTTTGCACGGTGCGCGCTTTAGTTGCCGACTGCGGCATATTCAGCATTTTGTAGGTGTTTTTATCTAATTTCTAGCGCACGCACACACACACAGCCTGTCTAGCGCATGTGTATGTGTGTGTGTGTTAGCTTGTTGTTGTTATCCTTGTGATATCGAATATTGGTAATGGTTCTGGCTGTTAGCATGCAAACGCCAAAATTGGTAACAGAAATGATGAGCAGACGAGTGTTGGGAAATGCCCTGTGGTTGTTCTGTGTGTGGGCGTGGCACAGTGTGTGTGTGTATTTTGTGTGCGTGTGTGTGTGTGTGTGGTATTCTTAGCTGCCAGTGAAATGCGTGCATACTTTTGTGCGCGTGGTGCAGCGTTTATCGGCCAGCCAGCCACACACAATTTGAAAGTCATTTTTATTTTTATTTAAGGCGCTGTAAAAAACCGAATATTTTTTGGGGTCACCTGTATAATTATTCTTAGAATGTTAAAGGTCAAAAGAGCGGGGATTTATATTTGCGTTCAAATATTTAAGGGGGCTTTTTTTTAATTGGAAATCGTATGCTTCGGGCTCGTATGTGTTATTACCACGCGTGTAACTCATGTTAAACTAGCTGCTAAAAAAAGCGAGGTAGCTTATAAGCGTGCATTAGAATTGAAAGAAACGGAGTTTCAAAAACAAATTCATAATGCTGCTCATTTCAGGCTTATTTCAGTCACATCCACACATGTTTATTTCAGCTAATGTTCGTACAATTTGCAGCTTAAGATTTAAAACTAGACTTAAAACAATAGGGTTGTAATTGAGGACCCTGGGCGGGTGCGGCAGTCTGAGCAGAACGGCAGCCACATAAATAAGCTACATAAACTACATAAAATACTCATATACACACACATATATATAAAAAGTAAAAACTTAGATTTATTTGTTGCTCAGTTCGTCCGCAGAGACGTGTATAGGATTGGATAATTCGATGTTGTCGTAGGCAACGTCTGCAAGAGAAAAGTTAATTAGATGGTCAAATAAATATATATTCAGCTGATTGGATAAATAGGCGTACAGAGAGATAATAGATACATAAAAAGATGGAGAGATAAATAATTAGACTGGAGATATATAGATAGATGATCAAATGATAGAAAGATATATAGACAGATCGAGGACAGATAGGCACAGAAAACACATACATGCATATATATATCAATAGATAGACAGAAAGAAAGATAATAAGATAATGACAGATAGAAAATATACACCTAATTTAACTATCGATATATGGTTGCAGTAATAAATAGTTTGATAGATATCTAGTCCGGTAAATAGATAGATAGATATATATACATAATTCACAGATTAATGACAGATACAGGTGCAAATCAGTGCATAGACAAAAATATCATCAATACTTTTCTTCTATTAAAATATATTATTATATAGAGACAAATAAATATGAAATTTATAAAGATGCTTAAACAGAGAGATATGGAAACATAGTTATAGATAGAATCAAAGATCAAAATGGTAACAAAGAGAGATGTGCAGAAATATATAAATACATATAAATACATATAGAGGATACACACAGAAATAAAGTAAAATAATGATTAATATAAAATATATAAATAAACTAGATAACACAGATAGATATCCAGAGAGAGATACAGTTATATATATACAGTTCTATATATGTATGCATATAAGGGGATAGATAGATATAAGAATAAAAATATAAAGATAGCAAATATATGAATATATAAATAGATAAATATGAAAATTGCTAGATTTAAATAAAAAGAGATATATAGATATATTGTTTTAGGGTTGATTAACCTATCCATACTTAGAGAAGAAAGGGTAAAATATATAGATATTCAGAGATATATATACCAATATATATATATATATATTTATATATATATATATATATATATCCCATGCTAGTTGATCGATTACCCACCCAAATGTTGCCGTTCGAAGTCAATGATACTGCTCACAATGCTGTTGAGAAAGTCCTGGGTAATCGTTTCGGTAATGTTCACCGGATCGTAGTAGAGGAAGCTGCGCTTCTGGCGCGGCGTCGCCTCACGTTTGCTGCGGAAGAGCGCCAGGCTGATGTGGGACTGCTGCAGCGGCAGATTGTCCGCACCGAACTCCAGACACTTGCCGTGCACACAGTAGCGCCTGCCCACCTGGGAGCAGCGCGTGCCGATGGGAAAGTGTCCATGGTTGCCGTTCACCAGGTAATAGCGATACTTGATGTACTCGTCCTGACAGCCGACGCGACAGCTGCGATCCGGTTCATCGATGCTCGCCGAGATCTGTGCACCGTGGCCGGACAAGCCGCGCACTTTCAGCTTGTACCTGGCGCACGTTTGCTCCGCATATTCCGCTGGGGTTTGCAGCCGTTCGCAGGGCTTCACCTTGTGCGTGCATAGCTGTATATTGTGCTCACCCGTTTGCCGTGACCTGACCACCTGGACGCCCTTTGACTCTGTCATGCAATTGGAGTGACAGCCCGACTTCACCTGCCAGTCGGACGACAGTTCCGATTCGGCGATCAGCGAGGCGGAGGCGGGCGGCGGCGCCGACTTGCCAAACGGATCCTGGACATTGTAATTGTATTTGTAATTACTGGAGGGAGCTTTCCGCTTGTACGGCTGCGGCTCTTGCTGCGGCGTTAACTGATTGTCCTGGCCATGGAAGCTGCGCACGGCCACCTCTGAAACAAGGTTGAGACTGCGAATGGCAGAGGGAGGAGCAGCAACTGGCTTACCATTCTCATAGCGATTCCTATGGCCTTGAGCATCCGCGTAGCGCTTGTAGCTGACGTTGTTGTGATAGGTGGGCTGCTGCTTGCTCTCCAGCTCCGTGGAGTCTCTCTGCGGGCTTGGCGTGCGATACGCGCAGAAGGTATTGTCAATTTTGAAGAAGTTGCTGGTCGCATTGTCGCAGGAGAACTGCTCGCAGCGCCCGGCAATGCAGTAGGCGATGTCATCCGAGGCATGATGCTTGGCGCGGCAGGTGGTGCCATCCGGAAAGGTCCAGCGGCGCGACTTGGTGCCGTTGCTCTTGGTGCGGCAGAACACCTTGCAGGAATCCTCTGTAAGCAATAGACTATGTTAGCATCATATTTTAAGTGGCTTTGACTGCTGCCACACCCACCAATGGAGGCGCTGATCTGCTGCCCCTCGCCGGTGAGCTCGTTGTCGGACTTGCGCGCCTGCTTGCACACATGCGTGGCAAAGTCAGCAATAGTCTGGACGGGCACCGTGTAGCACTGTTTGGCTATGCACGTCTCGAACTTGCGATCCCGACCCATGCAACGCTGGCGATAGTTGAGGCAGCTGCGGCTGTAGATGCGCAGCCCGGTGCTGCCCTGCCGCAAACGCAGTGAGGGTCCGTACAGGCAGCCGGAGTCGCAGCCGCTGGCCTCGCCCCAGTCGCTCCAGGTGCTGGTGCCGGGCAGCTCGTTGCCGCTGCTCTTGTACTCCTGCAGCAGCTGGCCCATTTTGCTGGACTCGGCGAAGCCGGCGCTGTGCTTCTCATAGCTGGGCTTGGACAGGCCGCTCAGCTGCTTCAGCGAGCTGATGGCCGTCTCCTGCGTGGGACGCAGCACGCAGTAACCACCGCGACACCACTGCAAAGGCCACACACTTTTTAGACCAAAGAGTTTTAGATGAGATTAGTTGTTTATCTACCATGCTGTCGCCGCACTCGGTGCCCTCCAGCGCCGGATGCGAGGTCCATGTGAGCCGTTCGCGCTGGCAGTGCAAATCGTGACAAATCTCCGACTTGCTCTGACTGCTCGCATGCACCGAACTGTGTCCAAACTTGAGCATGCACTGCTGATTGGCATCGAAGCGTTCACCGGGCAGCATGCCCTCCGCCGAGTGATCCAGATGCGCCTTGAACTGGCCACGATCGAACAGGCACTCGGCCTGAGGCTGACTGCATTGGGTGAGAGAAAGAGATGGAGTATGGAGAGTATTCGCAATGGGTTGCTGCATTTACTTACGCTAGAAACTCCTCTAGATAGGTGCGAGAGCACTTAGACCAGGTAATCTTGCCGCTGCCCAAGGTGGGCGACATTATGTGCAGACTGGGATCGCAGCTGTTTTCCTTGGAATCGTGTCGCATGCCCAAACTGCAAGAAAATGTCGAATTTATAATTAACATTAATCATTTAAAAAATAACACGAGAATGGAACATTAAAAAGGCGAATTTCTGAAAACATAGCATTAAAAATGGAACAGTGGAATTGGAGCACACGAAACGAAATATGAGAAACGGAAGCTTGATAGTACAACACGGTAAATGGATGATGGGCCTTTGGAATTATTTGAATCTGAAATATTACAGCAAGAACATTTAATGCTGGAAACCATGAATAAAACATTGCAAAAGGAGCATTCCAATTTCATTCCATTAAAGATTCAAACGAAACATAAAGAACGGAATAGCGAAAACGGAACAGAATAAATTGAAATGAAGCATTAGATTCAGAGTATTGGAAATGGAAGATTATTCCCATCATATGTGGATGGCGGGTCTTTTGAATGGATGGTATATTAAAACTAGGTCTTTTGTATACAAAACTCACTTGTGTCCGATCTCATGGGCGACCACGAAGACGCTCTCAAAGTGCTTGCCCTCGTTGATGGTGCAGGAGGAGGTGGGCGTGCACATGCCGGCAACGGGCGCCAGACCCACCACTTGGCTGGTCACCTTGCCATTCTTGCCAGTCACATAGAGATCCAGTCCAGTGAGGATGACGGCATGATCATAGTGCAGACTGTCAGCATCCGAGGCGGGATTCAGGCTCTTCTGCCACAGGCAGAAGTTGCTCAAATAGTTGTCAATGTCGCTGGAGCGACGCAGCTCCGGCGGGTCCTTGCGGAAGATCTCCAGACGCTTGAGCACAAAATTGATGCGCCTGCCCAGCGTCGGATGATGATACAACAGCTGCACGCCATTGATCATGGCCAGCACAAAGCGTATCAGCTGACTCTCCGTATCCTTCGGATAGTTCTTGCTCATGTGCCGATACAGATCGCTGTCCACGAATATCGCCGTCTCAATGTGCAGCTCGTGCGGCACCGGCCAGCGCCGTGGCGGGCCGCCAATGTGCCGCCGACGACGCGGCGTGCCAGAGCCGCCGGCAATGCCAGTGCCATGATGATGACTATGATGATCATGATGATGATGATGATGACGCGGCTGATAGCGCAGCCGCAGCTGCGATTGCAATTTGCGATGCAGCTGTTGGCGCTGCTGCAGCTGCTGCTGTTGTTGTTGCTGCTGCTGCTGCTGCTCCTGATGCGGTTCGTTGAATTCGTCTGCATCGGGCTCAAACTGCAGCTGACTGTCTAACGGTGTTGTCTGACTCCCACTCCCACTGCTGTTGTTGCTCTTATCTAAGCGCGCCTGGTAGAGCACATGGGCCGCCGCCCCAAAGCGTGCCGGCAGCGGTTGGATGACAAAATTGCTGGCATTTTGCTGGAATACGCCGCGCTGCAAGGTGTTGACAAATGGCAGTTGTTAAAGGTTAGGTAAGGCTAAGGTTAGGCAATGAAACGATGGAAATGAGACGTGCAAAGCTGCAAACTTATTAAGGAACTAGCGAGTATAACCCGGCCTTGCCCGTGGCACGTATGTTATAAAATCAATGTTCTCAAACAAATTTGAAATGATTTTGAAACTGATCGGACGATAAACAAACAACTTTCATACAAACGTTTTCCGCCAATTTACCACTGTTGCGAGTGGAATTTCCCAAATCGCTGAAACACGTATTTATTAAGTTCTTATGTAGATAAGTTTGAAGCAAATCGTACACAACTTAAAACTTCGCCTAAAAAATCTTTAAATCGCGAAAAGTGTGAAACACGTATCAAATGATTTTTCTTATAGATCTCTGGAAATGAATTTGAGCGCGAAACGTCACACACCAAATCTTTGACCTCCATTTCCACCAAGGAGGAACGGATTTTCCTAAAAGTGTGAAACACCCCTTAAATGAATTTGAACAAATATCTTTGAAAATAAGTGTGGGGCCGATCGGATGGTAAACAAACAACTTTCATACAAACGTTTTCCGCCAATTTACCACTGTTGCGAGTGGAATTTCCCAAATCGCTGAAACACGTATTTATTAAGTTCTTATGTAGAGCTTTGAAAATAAGTTTGAAGCAAATCGGACACAACTTAAAACTTCGCCTAAAAAATCTTTAAATCGCGAAAAGTGTGAAACACGTATCAAATGATTTTTCTTATAGATCTCTGGAAACGAATTTGAGCGCGAAACGTCACACACCAAATCTTTGACCTCCATTTCCACCAAGGAGGAACGGATTTTCCTAAAAGTGTGAAACACCCCTCAAATGAATTTGAACAAAGATATTTGAAAATAAGTTTGAGGCCGATCGGATGGTAAACAAAAAAGTAACATACAAACGTTTTTCGCGATTTTTCCACACTTGCGGGTGGAATTCACCAATCAGTCAGTCGGTCAGTCAGGACAAACAGTTATATATATAGAGGTAATGAAAATGGAATTTAAGCATAAAAGCAGTTCATTTGGAGTATGTCCTTGTTTATATGCACTTTAATTTATTATATTTCAAGTTGACTTTACAACGTTTCATTCCCTCTTTTGCTCTATATCCATTATTCCAGTTAAAAATTAAATATTAAGAAATATTGGCAATGGAATACGTGCTATTGGACATGAAAATGGAATACGAAAGAGCGAAAATTTGAAACTAAATTGGAACTAAAATATTCATTTGGATGTAGCTCATACGGTTAAGGTCAGCCCAGGGGTTAATTGGCTGAGTTAGTTGGAGGATTTGTCGACAGGCATTGAAATTGGTTTGCCCGCCCCGAAGCCTCGGGCTCGGCTGGTGCGGCACGTGCAGCCACAGCTGTTGCAATACTCACCACACTCTGCGCATCGCACAAGTCGAGGGCCGCCCAGGGACTGCGATAGAAGCAGCGCTCCAGACGTTGCAGCAGCTGCGGCGAATGCTCCACAAATTGGGTGCTGTTCGCGTTGCGTCGTATGAAGATGAAATTATCGTCAAACAGTTGCGGCGTCTGCTCCAGCTTCAGTTCGGCTTCCACAGTGCCGGCTGCCAAATGCATTTGAATTAATTAAACTATTCGCATAATCACCGCCAGCCGCCAGACGCAACTGGAGCAGCACGAGCTGCATGAGTGTGTGCTGTGCGTGTGTTGCGTGTGTGCTGTGTGTTGTGTGCTTTAGCATTTGCATCTGTGGCATGCATTTAAACTTACCTTGGGCCGCGCTGCGACGCCACCGCTGCTGATGCTCCCGCTGCGAGCTGCGCCGCTCCAGCTGAACCAATTTGAATTCGGGCGCTGCAAGTCAAACGAGCGAACACGTAAATACAACAGCATATGCGAAATATGCATTCCATGAATCAATAATAATAATAATGACGTCGCTCCAAACAACAACTGCGCACATTTTCGCGCCTACACCAGCTCCCCCCCCCCCCTCCCCTCCCTCTCACCCGCCCAACCAGATGGCGCGTCATCGATGCCTGGCGCACTTCTGACCATCTTGCTGGTTCTGGTAATAATATGTTGCGGCTCGTTTCGACCGTTCATTTGCCTGTCAGCATTTGGCATTGATTTTAAGCGTTCAAAATAAAACAACAGGAGCATTGACACGACTAGAAGTTACCCTGTATCCAGTGATTAGCTGCCGTTACGAAAATTCAAGCTTCCTTTTAGCCAACGCTCGCTGGCAGCTACATCCTCTACAACTTCTTCCATCAGCCCAACTTTATAGGAAATAATTTCTTGAGTAACTTCAGGGTCTTGTCTCTGCTATTTATGAAATGTGGGGGACATAAATATGTCATCGGAGTATATGTTAATACTGAAGATCAAGCTAGTTTATTTTTCAGAGAGGCCACATATTGTAGTCTAGCTCTCATAAACGAAAAAATTGTTATTTATACAGATTTTGATTGTATTACCGAATACGGGACAAATTATTATATAGATATAATTTGTCTAGATCGTCCAATCGCTTCATACAGACATACAGCCAACCATAGCTGCTGGCCAAGAATAAAGTATTTGAATACTATCTACTTCTGCCTATTGCATACATTTGCTCGAATTCATAATGCCCCAGTTAACCCATTTTCAATAAGTTCAAGGTATAAACATGAAAAAAAACTTTCCACAGACCCAAAACTTGGGGCATGTATTCCATTGCGCATAATAATAGGCCCCAACTTATAATATATACCCATCTAGGTTGGCTTATGTCAGCTTAGCTAATCTTTCCAATCGGTTGGCCCCGGCCCCAAGAACTTACCTGCCGCTGTGCCAAAGATCAGCGCACGCTCGTGGCCCGCCAGCTGCTGGAGCAGCGCGTTCTCGTCCAGCTGCGAAGAGAAAGGGCAAATGAGAGTTCGGCTTAAATACTTGGCCGTGGTAAAAATGTGCAAACGAAACAAGTGTAACAAGCGCAGTTCAACAAAGCGTAAAAAGAGCAGAGCGATAGCCCCAAAAGGGTTGTCTTCAAAAGTCAGCAACCAAATACCGAAAAACACTTTCACTGCACGCAACAATAGAAAATTAGTTAAGGAAAAACCCCATTAGGTTTTTTTCCGCCCTTCTTTCTTTTCGCCTGCTCAGCAAACGCAGTACGGAAAATTAGAAAATGACCACAAGTCGCCGCAATTGCAGCTGCATCTTACGCATATCGTATATCGGTATCGTTATCGTTATCGTTATCGGCAACGTAATCGTATTTCGGTCAGCGACTTCTAATCTTTGGTTAGACTCTATGCGTGTGCCCGTTTGTACTATTATTTAATTTAATTTGCTATTACATTTGGAAAAAGCGCGTCGCGGGCCAGCGATGCGTGAAGAGAGCTTCGCTGGGCTCCAACGGGCGCTGTGGGCCCAGCCCCCACCGCCTCCCAAATACTTACAGAGGTGAAGGTGTTGCACAAATTGCTGTGGGCGTTTAAGCTATGGTTAACAAAACAATGCTGCCGAAATGGGGCGTGGCATGGGAGCTTTTGATTTTCAAAATCGACGCAGGTGACCGATAGAGAAGTATTTGGAGAGGGTCATGTTCTAGGCTCAAAGCTAACAAATATGATCAAAGTTATTCTCATTCATTTACCAAATATACGAGATATATTCTATTACTTATCGATAACAACTCGATTAATCGATTGTTGTAAGACCACACTTATCGACTTTTTGGTAAATTGTGTTCATTTTTTAAACGTTTATCTTCCTGTTAGATATTCTATAGCCGTTTGATTGCCAATCGATAACTTTCCGTATTGCCAGGCAATTCATTCACTCAACCACTTATAGTTATAATAATAATAATGTCTCACTTTCCAAACACACGCTTGTTTTTCAACTACTTACCGATAAGTGGTCGATTAATCGATTATTTTTAAAGCCCCACTTAACGCATTCATTTCCCCTCACATTCATTGCCTCACATCCACTCACCCACTCATTAATAATAATTATAATAATGGTACCTTATTTGCCAAATAAACGCTTAATTTGAAATTACTTATCGATAAGAACTCGATTAATCGATTACATTTTAAGACACTTAGCTGACTATTTAGTAAATTGTATTCGTTTCCTAAACAGTTATACACTTGCCTTGCATTCGATAGCTGTTTGATTGCCAATCGATAACTATTCGTTCACTCAATTGTTGTTTATTTGCCTCATTTTATTTCCACTCACATTCATAGCCTGCCCATTCATTCGCTCACCCACTCAGCTACTCATTAACTTTGTGTGAGTGCATTCAAACAATGTTCAATAAAACGACACTAATTGGCGGCAAGGGCAACAGCATAAAAGGCCGGTCCATCAATGCCGGAAAAGCACAGCGACAACAGCAAAAAACCAACAAGTGTGGAAATGGAAGTGGAAATCGCCTGCCACAGTGTTTAGAGTACTCGAACTCGAACTGGAACTCGCATTCGTATACCCAACTCTGAGCGCTGTAATCGCCCGCCGGCTGATTATGTGATGAAATTTTGCGTGACCCGTGGATAGCGAAAAAAAATATATAAAATCAACAACAAAGAAAAACTACGACAAAGAGCTGAAATTAAGTCACAGAAAATGGTCGGCATCTAGTAGGTGAGGGTAAGCCCTGCCAATTGGCGGTCCAAGAATCAGTAGGTAAAGCAGCATAGAGAGGGAAGAAAACTGGGGCTTCTCAACTGCGACCAATTCGCCAAGTATTCCCAACTCATTTCAAGTTGGGTCAATAACTTGGCACAAACTGGCGACGCGCTCAGCTGTAAATTTCGCAGCTGCCAAAAGTCGCGCCACACTTATTGCCCAGCAGCTGCTGACGCGGGAGTTTCTACGTCTGACAAATCGTGCGATGCATTCCGACAGCTCGTCTATAAACTCTGTGCGAGGGTGGTTCGACAAGTTACAAATGCAGGCAATCATATTTTATAATTAGATTAGGATTTCTTTGCCAAAATCGAATCTATCAATAAATTGGTCAAGAACCGATCGATTTTAATAAGGAATACCTTTCGTATAACCGTTTTACTCTCTCGTATAACAGTTTACTCTCAATTTAAATTCCACTTACTAAACATTTATATTAACTAAAGTGCCATGCAAATTCGCAATTCTTGTATATATAAATGGATGTGTGTATGTATGTATTAAACGCAGACCACCTTTACTTCAATTCGCTGCAAATTCTTGCCCCTCTATGCGATTCTCATGTATACAAGTTGGGTCAAAGTGTGTTTTTATTTGATTAACAACCATCATATTGCTACCCTCGTCAGCCCCTGGTCAAATTGGGCAGTTGCAAGCTTGAGAATCTAGCATCGGACTTGTTAGAGACAGTTGGACGCCTTTGGGGTTCAAAATATGTGCTGTCTCTGGAAATATGCCCGGAACGGTGACGCGTCCATCAACTCATGTAATTTGACTTGTTCGACAAAAGTTGCAGTTGAAGTAAAGTTTTTTTTTTTTGTGTTCTTCGCCAGCTGCTCGTCGCTTTGGTATTCAATTACAAGAATATATTGGGCGAGCGCCTCCAACTGTGCGGAGGGGTCATTAAACGCCTCACGTTTCGGCTCCACTTGCTTAAAATTGGTACACTGCCACGCCCTACCCGCACTGGCCGCCCAGTTCGTATGAATATAGTGCACATGCCGGCAATTCTTAATTAATCACGCGTTTTCAGTTTTTAGCATAGGCTGCAGTTTTTCCAGCTCGCTGGCACAGACACAATCGCCTGATTCATTTGGCTTTGGTTTGTTTTTTGGGTTAAACATAATCGCCCGATGATCTCAGGTGACAGGTGACAGCAGTCGTGACACAGAATGCAATATGGATGTGTGCTCTTCAGTATTTGGTTCGATGACAAATGTCATTAATAAATAAAAATGCATTTCGAATTGCAATCAAATATCTCAACTTACCTCAATGCCATTCAAACTGACGCTGCGCCTGCGTCGCAGCTCAATATGCACGGCGTCGACGTTGACGTCAGCAGCGGCAGCAGTGGCCAGTGTGTCCAGCCAGAGGGCGGCTAAGACAATTAGGCACAAGCGATGACGATAACGATAACGATAACGCCGACGCTGAGGCTCAGGCTGATTGGCCGCAATCGCAGACATAACGACACTTTTTCAAGTTGACAACAATTAAGCGCCTTGTAATACTATTTACATTAGTTGCTATTGTTGTTGTTGTTGTTGTTGTTGTTGCTCAAGCGGTGGGACTTGTTGTTTTTGGAGCTACCACGCGAACAAATTGCATTGGTTGCAAAATAAATGTTGTGTTGTTTCTTTGTGGTGATTGCCTTTTGATTCTGCTGCGCAAGCTAATTTGACTTGCGTATTTGCGTCATAATTTTTACTTGTGTTACATTTTCTGCAAAACATTAAAACAAAAAATTTGGTATTTCACTTAATTTTTCGATTGCAGCAGCACAAGCCGTAGAAGCAACAGGGCAGAGAGAAAAGTGAATGCACGCAGCGCTGCTGACGGCGACGTCGACGCTGACGCCCGCTGCTGGCAGCCAACTTTTGCGGCAGTTAATTTAACTGTTTATGCACTAATTAATTGCCGCTGTTGTTGTTGTGTTGTTGTTTTGATGTGCAGCAGCTTTAGCAGCGCTTTGCTTTACTTTTTCTACCATGCACCAATTTTTTTTATTTGCCCAATTTTCTGTGAACTGCAAACGCAAGTTTGTTGCTTAAGTCGTTTGTGGTATCGATTGCGATACTCCGATTAGAATATCAATTGGCCACACTTATCAATTCAATTGGCGCTTTCTGTTTGCATTTCCTGATTGCACCGCAAACAGATAACGATTGCTGGCGCACTTCAAAAAACATTTAAAATTCGCCAAGTGTAGCGGCTGCTGTTAAATAAAGTCGTTCTTCTATGCGCTGGTTTTTGTTTTCATATTTACACGCATTTATTTTTATTTAAACGCCGCCGTCGCGCATACACATAAAATCAACAGCCGCTCTCAAGCATAACGATTTTGAGTACAATTTATGATTTTTATTACACTTTAGTCCAAATATAAATAAATATAATATAAATCACCGTGTGCAGACCGTTTCAGTAATATTATTTGGAGGTCAGCTCAATCGATTTAACAAATGTTTTATATTTAGTTGGAACAGATACAAGAACCGGAGAGTTTAACAGAATTTCAAAACTCGAATGCGCGCGGTTTACCAAAAGATCTTTTCACGGCAGCGCCACATTCGCGAATGACGAAAAATCACGACTGCGGAAAACTTTATTCAGGCAGCGGGCCGCACGATCGACGCGAGAGCCGACGGCGGCTCGTGAGAGCTGCTGGGTAGTCTTCTTGGCTGGCCGGGTCTGAGGTTGAAGATTTAGCTATATGCTAATGAGCCAGAGTCGGACGGAAAGGAACAATAGAATGGCACCGTTAACTAAAGCAGCCGAAAAATTAGCAGCAAAAAAAAAATAAAAATAAAATGATAGTAAAGAGTAGCAAGTGCAGAGAACCGAACGGTTCGTTGCCAATTGTTTTCTTGTTTTTTGTGGTCAAGTGCCTGAAAATGATGGGGTAGTCGGCCAGACGAAAACTTGACACTGATCATCACAGTCGAGTAAAAAACAAACTAAGAATTATGCTGCATTTCCGTTCAGTTTGAAGCTACAGCAGCAGCACCAGCAGCAGCAACAACAACATAAAGAAAAGCATTGTGAAGGAAATCTTAAATCAGCAATGCAAATGTAACGCAAGCGCTAAATTGTAGAAGTACATTTGCCATGAAGCCAGCCAATTGAAGTGATCAACTTTTAATTGATGCAATCAGTCAAAGAGACAATGATAGATCACCAGCTGGCAAATATTTACATTTTGATATATCAATATCAACTTTTACAATTTACCAATACCATGCTAAAGTTCAAAATTATTTGCAGATATTTTTGCAATTTAACGTATCACATTTAAATAATTTATTATGGGCAGCACTTTTTTGTAGCAAGCAAAAGCTGGCTGCTCTTCGATTCAGTGTTGCACTTAACACTGTTCATATCGGGCCCATCTGGTCACACTATTAGCCGCTATTTTCGGATTTACTTGATTCGGTCACATTATTTTCATCATCTTGCGTGCTTTTCAAATCTAAACGGCAGCGACTTGCGTTCGCATCGTGCGCAGAGCTCGAAAGACTCCCAAACAAATTCGAAAAGAAAGTAGTAATCGTTGAAAAATTATAAATTTTAAACTAAATCTGTGCAATCTAAAACAAAGTAAAAAACTAAATTTCAACAATATATTTACGTTCAAAAACTAAAGCGACGCGCTCAAGTGCAAAAACACAGTCGAAGCGTTCTTTTTAATTATAATTATATTTGTGTAAAAAAAAAAGTAAATAAATATACAAACATGGTGAGCACAGCGCTTAAAATGATCATGGACGAGGTAAGAATACATTTAAATGCACATTTTTATATAAGTTTTAACAGGCAGTAGCAGCAGCTAACGCATTGCGTTGGCAGCGACGCCGCCGCCATTGCGGCGTCTGCGTCGGCGCAGCAGCTAAGCACAAAAGAGAGGGGTAAAAAAAATGCCGTTTTGTCTAGCGTTGTTGTTGCTGCTAATGCAGCAGCGGTAATCGCGCTTGGCGCCCTTTTTGGTGCTTTTTGACAGTCTAGCGGTACTTGTACCGCTAATTGCATCTCTCTTCTGTGCACCGCATACAAAATGGCCGCCATGCATTGACCCCATGCGATCTTGAATTTTCGCAGAATGCAACGGAGAAGTACAATAATGTCCAAGTGAAGAAATTGACGGTGCCTTCAAACGAGGCAAACCACACAAAGCGCGCCGCACTCGGCGATCTGCAGAATCGAGGACTGAACCGTGGCGTTGTCTCCAAAGAAGCGGCACAAAAGGAGTGAGTTATAGGAGAATAGTAACAAAGAATAAAAAAAAATTTATACAAAATAAATATCGCAGACTGAAAGATGTGAAATTGGCCAAGGCGCGTGTGGACACACACTGGAAGAAGCAGCCGCTGGGCATGAGCAATGCCAATGCAGGTGCAGCCAAAACAACAGCCGCCTCCTCACTGATGCGCTCCAACTCGATGCGCACCAATGGCCAGCAGCCCGCTGCTGGGGTGATGACCCGCCAGATCTCGGCCAGCACGCTGAACGCTGGACGCACCGCCGCAGCAACGACAACGGCCAATGCAAAAGTGGCCGCCGATGCGAACAACAAGCGTAAGTATCCAATCAAAAAGCACAAAACATTGGCCCAGTCCAAACCCCACATACCACCCTCCCAACGTACAGTTGCAGCTGCAGCCAAGCAAAAGTCCATCTCCGACGAGAAGGTCAACACGCTGCGTCGCGAGGACAGCAACTTGTCACGCAAATCGCTGACCAAGCTGCGCGCCGCCCTGGCCAAGCCGAATGTGCCTGCTGCCGCGGCAGTCAATGCACAGAAGAAGGAAGCGCTGGTGCCCAGGGCGCAGCCCAGGACTGCAGCAAATGCGCTGGCAGTTAAAAAGGATGCAGCTGCTGCTGCAGTGCACGCAAAGAAGGAACCCATGGCCCTGGCCAGGCTGCCCAAGATGCGCCCCACACCAGCCGTGGCTGCCACAATAGTTCCATCAACCTTATCGCTGGCCGGCAAGAGGCTGGCAGAGGTGGAGGACATTGATGCCGATGATCGGGAGAATCTGGTCTTGGTATCGGAGTATGTGAACGACATTTACGACTATCTATATGAACTGGAGGATCAGCAGCCCATTCATACCGATCATTTGGCCAATCAGCTGGAGGTGTCACACAAGATGCGCGCTGTGCTCATCGATTGGATCAACGAGGTGCACTTGCAGTTCCATTTGGCTGCCGAGACATTCCATCTGGCCGTGGCCATTATCGATCGCTATCTGCAGGTGGTCAAGGATACCAGGCGCAAGTATTTGCAGCTGGTGGGCGTCACAGCTCTCTTCATAGCCACCAAATACGAGGAGCTCTTCCCGCCGGCCATTGGCGATTTTGTGTTCATAACCGACGACACCTACACGGGTCGCGAGATTAGGCAAATGGAACTGCAAATACTGAAGGCCATCGATAACAATCTGTCGCGTCCATTGCCCATACACTTCTTGCGGCGCTACTCGAAGGCCGCCAGCGCTGAGGATGAGCATCACGCCATGTCCAAGTACTTCTTGGAACTGGCTGGCATGGACTACGAGCTGGCCAGCTATAAGCCCTCCGAGGTGGGTTTGGTTTATCTGGTGACTTGATGATTTAATTTTGATGTGTCTTGCCTTACAGATTGCGGCTGCCTCGCTGTTCCTGTCGCTGCACTTGCTCAATGGCAATGCACGCGCTGCCACGGGCTTCAATGACAAACACTGGACGCCAACTCTGGTGCATTACTCACGGTACACGGCCGCATATTTGCGTCCGATTACACGGCAAATTGCGAAACTGGCGCGCGATGCGCCGACTGCCAAATTGCGGGCCATTTACAACAAGTATCAGGCAAACAAGTTCCAGAAGATTGCGCTGCGTCCCGAACTGAGCGGTCCGCTCATGGACTCGATTGTGGGCAAGAAATAGTAGATGCCACACACTCACTACGCGTCGACTTTTGGCCCGTGCAGTTATTGTTAATATTGACTGCATTTTATAGTTTAGTTCAATTTGTTTTCTATTTAAATTTGTGTATTTTTCGTTTCGTGTTCCCACTTTATGTGCGAATGTGTGCGTGCGTGTGTATAATAATCATTATATGATCCTCATCATGATTACGTTTAATGTCCTCTCCTGTGCGCGTCTTGCATTTGTCTCATCGCCGCTTTTATGGTGATCAACGGCAAAGGCAGTCCCCCTCTCCCTACACCCCCCCTACCATATAACAGGATCCAGTCCGTCGCAGGCTCAACAGCTTTGCTTTATTTGGCCACAAGTTGTTCGAGTTTGTCCCTGGTCTGTGGCCCACGTACCCCTACTGCTGATATATATGTACATATATATTAAATATGTATGATTGTATGTGAGAAGATGGTTGGACACTGAGAGCACCAATGAGCAAATTTTATATAAAAAGAAAAGAAAAAAACAGAAAAACCGGTGAGCAACGAGCGCATTTGCTGGCTGAAGATATCGGCGTTGCCTCTCAAAGTATTTTAAGTTACTTTCCCCAAAAAAAAGAAGAGAAAAAGATAAACAGGCAACAAATTCGCCATTTTACGCATATATTATATTATATTTAGTTTAAGCAATTTGGATTTTGGAAATTGTGCTCTATGTATTAAATCAATTTATAAATATAAATATTTAACGAAAATCCAATAAAATTCCCAGCGAACTTGCGAAAATCCCATCAAATATCCCGCCAATTTGTTTTTGTATACATAATTTCCCTTAGGCCATTGCAAATAAATTAGTACTTTTTTGGACCTCCCTTGAGCGTGCTTTACCAAAAAAAAAAAAAAAAAAAAAAAAACGTGCAGCTGATGCGGTCTGTGAGAAAGTTGAAAACCGGAGCGTAACATAAAGGCGAAAGAAAAAAAAAGGCGAGACGACCCCTGCGCAGTCCTTATCAACTCCCAGATACACACAACCGTCTAAAATCAGACAATGCCAGCAAATGGGCATTGAAACTTGGGTTGCCTTTACTTTTGCTTTGCCGTCTCTTCTTTGATCGCAGGTCAGTTTTTCCGCCCTTATGTCTCGACTTCATTTGCTGGCTGAGCACATGTGCGTGCGTGTGCGTGTGTGTGTGTGTTTTCTCTCTGTTTTCTTGTTTCTTTTAGGCTGCTTCATGGCAATTGCCTGGCGGCGTCAGCATTGGCTCGACGTCGTCGCTGTGTGCACGCGCACGTGCATGTAAATGTGTTGCGTACGTGTCTGTGTGTGTGTGTGTGGGTGCCCATGTGTGCGTGAGGCTGACTGGCACCGAGACTGGCTCGACTGCGAGTGCGAGTGGCGGCGACTGCTTGCTGCGGCCGCTGTTCGCCTGTTCGAAATTTAAGTTTGACGGTTTTATAGCTCCCATTAATTTCGACACTTTTACGAGCAAACAAATGCAATAAAAAGAAAGCTGGCCAACAACAACGTGGAGCACACAGCGCCAAGCCCGAGGCCTAGTAATTTGTGCCTCTCCCATGGAAAGAAAAATCGCAGTAATTTTTTGTTTTTGTCTTGTGCGCTCCCCGCCAGGAGCCAGTTTTACCCGTGTCCTGCCGCACACAGACCCACACACACAAATACAAATTATTGGATATGGGCATCTGCTAGAGTCGATTGGGCTCGTTTCTAGCCTTGCGCCTTTTTCTGGTTGACTGTTAACCAAATATGCAGAGCGTGAAGTGAGCGGCCGTACCCGGCTATTGAACTGTGGCGGCGCCGTCGCTGATGAGTTGCTGTTATCCTGACGGGAGCGTCAGGATTGTCAGGTAGTAGCTGCAGATCCCGCTGAGGGGTTGCAAGGTCACTGCGAAAGGTTGTGAGAAGAAGGACAGCTGCTGCTGCTGGCGGATCAGCTGAGACTTTGCACAGATTTGTTGAAAGGACCTCGTCCTCCTTCCCGTCTGTCTGTCTGTCTCGCTGTCTGCTTGTGACAGGATTTTAATTTGTAATTGCCAGCGACAATTATTGGCCAATGTTAACATAGGTCATCTTGAATGGTCTCTGGGATAATGTAGAGAATGGTTATAGTTCTATAATGCTGGATCAGATATCCAACTTTATGTGAATATATGAGACCTGCTCCCCAATCCGAGTAACTTTTGACCCAACTGTTTACATTTGTATATGTTATGCATATTCAAATATGTTTTTTTTACTATTTTTTTCAACTTAGGGAAATAGTTTAGATCAGATATCCACAAGTTGGAGTTTCTATATAATGCTTTAGTTTGTATAGAACAGCGCCTACAATAGCTATAAATACGCACTATATCATCCATATAATAGACTATATGGAAGTCGCAAAAACAGGTTAATTGATTCTCAAAGAGGGGGTTGCAATGAAACATTGGGCTTATCCAATAATATAGAATGATCTCTTATATATTAGCTATATTTCAGTTAAGTTTTAGTACTAAGTCTAAGACGAGTAAATCCATCTAAAAAAATTTTCGAAGTGATACTAGCCGTAGGTGACATAGAATCTACGAGTGTATATTCCATTCAGGAATACCTTAATTTGTACAATTAGTTGCGGGATAGAAACTTGTTCTTAAATGAGACCAAGTGAAGTTTAGATTGTAGATAGTTCAGTTAGGTTTGAGGTGATCATCAAATTGGTAGTTGGTTGCTAGTTCGAATCCTAGTAAATAAGACTACATTATGATTTCTAAGTAGTATATCTATTTATCAATCTATTAAATCCATAATGCCAGCATATTTTAAGTGTATAATTTAGTATCGTTTTTATTTTCATCGTTTCACAATCATCCACGAACGGTATTTCGACTATTCTCGATTACAATATTTCAAATATTGATTATGTTTTTAAGCTAGAACAACAGAGTTTATCATTTGAGTGGGGCTAATGCTGAAATTCGAAGTGGGGTAACTTCTGCTGCGCTCTTTACGTCCGTCCCGCTCTCTCTCTCTCCCCCAGTGTGTGTGTGTGTGTGGCAGGGACGGGACGTGAATCGTGCAGCAAAGGAAAACATGAATGCGCAAAGGTTTTTCTTTAGTTTTATAATTTTTTTTTGTTTATATTTTCTTATGGTGTATGTTGGTTTTTCTTTTGATGATGTTGTTGTTATTATCATCTACGCGCAGTTGGCAGCTTTATTCAATTTTTAACGTGACTTTCGGCTCAGACATTATTTCATTTAATTGCTTGCAAGATGTTTGGTTTGCCTCGTATCTGCGATATAACTGCACGCGGTGGTTGCTGCTGATGTTGCTGTTTAACCCTGGAAGGTGGACATGAACTTCTGGACAATGTCCTTCAGCTTAGCATCGGCGGCCTCAGAGATCTGGCCATCCTTGGCAATGCCATCGAGAAGACCCTGCTCGGATGTCTTGATGTGCTGCAAGAATTCCTTCTCGAACTTGGTGATCTTTGAGGGATCCAACTTGTCCAAGTGACCGCGCACACCGCAGTAGATGACAGCAACCTGAGTGGAGGAATCAACATAGTTAGCCATATGCCTGGACCATATCTAAATCAATCAAATCTGTACCTGATCCTCAATGGCCATGGGCACATACTGGCCCTGCTTGAGGAGCTCAGTTAGGCGCACACCACGGTTCAGCAGCTGCTGGGTGGATGCATCCAAATCCGAACCGAACTGGGCGAAAGCAGCGACCTCACGGTACTGGGCCAACTCCAGCTTCATGGAACCGGCAACCTGCTTCATGGCCTTGGTCTGGGCAGCGGAACCGACACGGGACACAGAGAGACCCACGTTAATGGCGGGACGGATACCCTTGTAGAACAACTCGGTTTCCAAGAAGATCTGACCGTCAGTGATCGAAATGACGTTGGTTGGAATGTACGCGGACACATCACCGGCCTGGGTCTCAATCACGGGCAGAGCGGTCAATGAACCGCCACCCATAGCGGGGGACATCTTGGCGGCACGCTCCAGCAGACGCGAATGCAGATAGAACACATCACCGGGGTAGGCCTCACGACCAGGGGGACGACGCAGCAGCAGAGACATCTGACGGTAGGCCACAGCCTGTTTGGACAAATCATCATAGATGATCAGGGCGTGCTTGCCCTTGTCGCGGAAGAACTCGCCCATGGCGCAGCCAGAGTATGGAGCCAAGTACTGCAGAGGAGCGGCATCGGAGGCGGTGGCAGAAACAATAATGGTGTAACCCATGGCGCCGGAGTCGGTCAAACGCTTCAGAATCTGGGCGACAGTGGAACGCTTCTGGCCAATGGCAACGTAGATACAGTACAGCTTCTTCGACTCATCCTGGCCATCGTTGAAACGCTTCTGGTTGATGATGGTATCAATGGCCAAAGCGGTTTTTCTGCATGCCAAAATGTGATGATAAGTTCTTATCCTTATTATTGCCAGCAGATTACTCACCCAGTCTGTCTGTCGCCGATGATCAGCTCACGCTGACCACGACCGATGGGCACCAGAGAGTCGACGGCCTTGATGCCAGTCTGCATAGGCTCGCGCACAGACACACGGGGAATGATACCGGGGGCCTTGATGCCGACACGGAAACGATCCTTGGTGTTGATGGCGCCCTTGCCATCAATGGCATTGCCGAGAGCATCGACAACGCGACCGAGCAGCTCATTACCGACTGGAACATCAACAATGGCGCCGGTACGCTTCACAATATCACCCTGCTTGATGAGCTTGTCGTTACCGAAGACGACGACACCCACATTGTCGGCCTCCAAGTTGAGGGCCATGCCCTTAAGGCCCGAGGAGAATTCCACCATCTCATCGGCCTGGATGTTGTTCAGACCATAGACACGAGCGATACCATCACCAATGCTCAGCACACGACCAGTTTCCTCCAGATCGGCCTTGGGTGCAACGCCCAGGATTCTCTCCTCCAAAACGCTGGAGATCTCCGCGCTGCGCTGTGTGCTGGCCACATGGAGCTTACGGGCAGCAAGACTGGTAGCTGGATATGCAGCTTTGCAGGCAACCTGTGGACGAGTAGCAATTGTGGCCATCATTAGCTTATCTTATATAAGGAGCAAGTGCGAAAGGGGGGAATAAGAATTGAATAACCACATGAACAGAACTGTTGCTATCTCGCTCTAGCACACAGCAAGCAGCCACACGCAGGCGGCCGGCCTAATTCAGAAATCTACAATAATTACTTTACACTTGTAAATTTTTATTAAATTTTGTCAAAATTTTGCTTTAATTTCTTTGTATACGTTTTTTTTGCAATTTCTTTTGGCAACATTGATACGAAACGCGCACACATAACCTCAAAGAGAGCGCTGCCAACGAGCAGCAGCAGCAGTCGAAGCTGAGACCCGTTGCCAAATTATGTAACCTTTTATAAAACACAAATTGTAGGCAAAAACTCACTTTGATTTGGTCTTAAGAATTCAACATTTGCA
This sequence comes from Drosophila borealis, assembly GCA_035045885.1. Lineage (NCBI taxonomy): Eukaryota > Metazoa > Arthropoda > Insecta > Diptera > Drosophilidae > Drosophila > Drosophila borealis. The sequence goes on along the minus strand of JAWNOR010000384.1, from coordinate 463,883 downwards.
ATATATTTGCACAAAGTACATTTTACTTGTTATGTAACTTTTTTGTGTGCGGCAGCAGCGGTTCGCATTGCGTAACACAAAACTAAAACTTTAGCCAACATGAAATTAATGCGACTGGTATATGAAACGCCAGGTAGCTGAAAGTATTATCCAGTTGGAGTTGTCCCTAAGGTTTCAATTGCGTATTTTAGTTGCAATTTACGGCCAATTGGGTTGGGTTATGTGTGTTTTAAATATTTGCTTTTTGCAACTTTTTTACTCGTTAACTGCTTTTTTATACCTGTGCGGCCGCCTTGGGCAAGTTGCGAGCGACCGACGACGCCAAACGAGCAGAAATCATCGTTATTTTTTTTTATTTTTAACTTTTTATAAGCCGCAGAAATTATTTAATTCCTACACCGACTGCTCTCCAGACTCGTAGGTATTTTTCACAAAGATGGTTGCCGTTCGGCTCACGTTCGCTGCACGTCTGTGTGCCCAGAGTAGAGTAAAAAGAGCCAACGATACTATCGATAATTGTGCATGCAACATTGCGACGCATATCGATACTAAATGTGTCAGCTGGTCACTCCAAATAGCGATGCGCTTAACAGCATGTTGCTCACTACAATAGAATGCTCCACCGGCCTAACAGTGTACGTTAAGAAGTAGTTTGTTAAGAGTGTAGAGATTTGCTATGTTAGTTGTGCGTTCGGTTTGGAGCTCGGCAAAGGGGGACTTGGGCTGGAAAGTGCACCCGAGAGCGCCAGCATCCTGCGAAACTCTACAAAACTGAGAGCACCAGCCGAAGAGGAGGCTGTGTGCGCGCCACAGAATCTCAGTACTAAATTGTAGAGCCATCCTGAAGCACTCTGCCAGTTCATAGTCGGAGGTTGTGCGGTGTTGTTAACGCAACGCGTTGATGAAAATATATTAAAAAAAATACAATAAAGTGAATTCAAAAGATGTGAGCATGTGGACTGGGTGAACGCAGTCGTGGAAAAAAGAAGTAATTTAAATCGTTTAATATGTGCTTGCGAGCTTTGTACGAGTTCAAATGAAAAAACGTGAACTGTAAAGCGCATCAATGCAAAATAAAAGTGCCGCATAAAAAGCGCACTTTCGAAAACGAATTCAATTCGTGGCAGAATTTTAATGTCAATTTGGCGAATTTGCATTTGTGTTGGTGCAGACAAGTTTCGGCAAAACTAAATTGAAGCAAAGCATACTTTTTTTTTAGCGGGCGGCGAGCAGCTGTTTGCCAAAAGCGGCGCAAAGCGACGCAATTAGGCGGAGACAATTCGAGCAGCCAGAAGGGGCAGCGGGTCATCGGGCGCTCCTGTCAAATCGATGCCAAGTGCTGACGATGATTGCCACGTGCTAATAGCATCATGTTCGCATGTCAGCAATAATAGCTCGTTAGCCAATTGCAGGCAGAAAACAAAAAGTAAGAGCGAATCGGAAAAGTGAAAGGATTAACGGCAATTTCAAGCGCTCGCCTCTCGCAAATTATGCAAACAATGCGCTGACAAGGAAGCAGCATCAGCGTTGCCAATTATTAAAAAAAGAAATATGAGCGCAAAGCCAGACAACAAAGCGAACCAAGACAAAGCACAATAGCAATAGCAATAGCAATACGCAGGCGAAACACATCCAATCTCCAAAAAACAGAAGAAAATAGCAATAAAAACGTTACAAAGTGCACGCTAAAAAGGAAAAGCAAGTAATCAGCAGCGGCAGTTAAAAAGAATAAAAAACAACTGGAAGTTTTGTGTTTGTCTAGCAGCAACAACAAAAACGTGTGCGAAAAATTTGTCATCAGGCTGGCAGCACCCGCGCGCGCGTAGAACAAAAGAAAACGTAGCAAACATTCCAAGCAGCGCGACAGCATCCAAAAAACATACCAATACATAGACGAGACATACTCACACACACACATACGCATACGCATATACGGACAGACGCACTCACGCGCACATTTCGAGGCGCATAAGCTTCGCACTTGACTTGAACATTAAACGTGTACGGCAACCCGCAACACCCTCGCTTCCGCATCCCCCCGCACATCATGGAAATTATCGAGGCTTACTTTATTCTGTTTTTTCTATGGGTGATGCCGAACCGGCCGCCGCAACTTATCGCGGTTTACGTTTGGTCTCTGTGAGAGCCTTTGGCACCGAACATTTTTGACAGCTGTCAACGTCGCGCGTGTTGTTGTATTTCTCCTGCGGTCGTTGGCTCGCGCCTTTGTGTGTGTGCGGCATAGTTTTTACCACTTGGCAGCAAGGTCAGCAGTAACAGCAGCAGCAGAAAGCAGCGTCGCCGCCGTCATGCAAATTGCAGAGCGCCTAAGCAATAACAAAGCTAAAACATCGCCAGCAGCAGCAGCAGGAGCAGCAGCAGAAGTCGGCCGCAGCTGCCGTCGCAGCATAAAAAACTGACGTCGCCGATTCGCCGTCGCTGTCGCCGCACGCAGCGAAAATGTTTGAGAAATATGTCGCCACATATGTGCGCGTGTGTGAGCAAGTGAAATTAAAATTCCCGCATGCCTAATGAATTCTCGCGCTCTCTTTCTGCGAAATGTGCCAAGCAGCAGCAGCAACAACAACAACAACAAGAACAACATCTTTGTCGTGTGCGCGCGTGTGTGTGTGTCGTGTTGTTGTATGTGTGACGCTGACTTCTAAATAATGGACGCCGCATACTAAACAATGGCGTGTTAAAACAACAACAAGCTGAAAGTGAAACGGATTTGCGAAACGAGGCAGAAGCGTCGCGCATAGGTAGAGCACAATAGCGAATCAAAACGTAACGAATAACAAAAGAAAGCAAAACGTTAACCACAAAGGATCAGTTGGCCAAGCGCAAACTGCAAAAGGAATTGGCAACGTATATAAATTGAGGTGAATGCAAGTAAGCGATTTTTCTCTCTCTCTGTCTATGTTTGCATTTATGTAACTGTAAATTTATGATAGCCGTTAACTGTGTGCATGCATTTGGCAATTGGCACACTTTGCTTTCAGAGTTGATTTCAATTTAACAAATATATTTGTTTTCGGTATGAGAAAAGGGTAATTTTCGGGATGCCAAAGATTAAATACCTGAATACATGACATGTTTTTTTTTTTTACTTTTCCATTAAACATTCAATAACTGACTGATTGATACAAAAGCTGCTATATTATTTTGCCAGCTATTAAATATAGTGTTCCCATTCGACCAATACCGATACGTTGAACTGTCTGTCTAAGAGACAGACAATCGGAACTACATATCAACCCGGCTGTTGATACTGCTTTATTAATTTGAGTTAATATTATTATATGATTTACTATCATTACGAGTTAGTAATTATCCAATGATTTCAGTTGGCAATTAAAATAAATTTCAAAACTATTCTTGATGCGCAATGCAATAAGCTTTTCAATTTTATGTGTGCATGTAATTTTCTTTGGTGATGAGTAATAAGCTAGGCTCATTATCAGCTGAGATTTACCCAGCAATGAGATCTTTCGGTCAAATGCGTTTAATGTTCTTAGTCGCTCGACTTCTAGGGTTCTCTCATATATACATACATATATATGTATATACTTTATAAGTTCGACGATGTCTTCTTCATGTGGAAATTTATAAAAGATATTTATCAACAAACCTAGTATAATTACTATATCAGAATATTGCACACAACTTAAGATTTTCCCAGATGGAAAAATACATATTTATTGCTATGCTGCATTTCAATGCATTGTAATCCAACTATCTATTTGAACTTTGAACTTAGAAGCTTACGATGTGTATGTTTTTAGTCTCAAGTATATTATTTGTGAATAAATGAACTAGTCAAAAGCCATGCAATATGCAAACATGCACACGCATACAAGCATTTATGCAAATTATAAACCAAATTGATTTTGCAATTGCGGCTGCCAAACACAGGCGCACATACACATACACACACGCACGCATGCACACACTCTCACGCACCCACAACTCTGGAAGAAGAACTACAACTTTTATAATAAGATGTACAAACAGAACAAGAGATGTACAAATAAATATATATGTGTGCATACACACACACACACACACACACACACACATACATGAAGATGTACTCGTATTGCAGATGAAATCACTTCACCATCACTTCCCCAATCGAGTGGCGGGGGTATGGAGGGTGTGGGGCAAAACCAATTAAAATTATTTGCCAGCCAGGCAAAGGGCAAAGGCGCTGCCGAATGGCAAATAAATAAACGTGGCTGGCAATGTTGTGAACTGAAATAAAATGAAATGTAATGAAGAAATGTGAATGGCTACGCAACAAACACACGCACACACACCAACACCCACACACACACACCAACACCCGCCCTGCTCATCAACTGCTCCCACTTTTGGCAGTGTCAGCCCCATCGTAAATAATGCGGGGCCTTAGAGAGGCGCCCATTTTCAAGCTTATGCTTTGACTGTGATTCTGCTCCAGCTCCTGCTCCTGATTTTGGTTCTTGGCGTCCTTTTCGTCCATTGCAGCGGCGCATAAAAATGTTAATTTATGTCGGCTGCGCCTCGCCGTTTGCATATATACATACATATATATATGTATATGTATATATATATATATAAGATATATACCATATAGATTCTTATTTTTTGTTCGGGTGCTGCTCATTTTCAAAAATGTAGTACACAAAAAAAACGAACATAATAAAAATTGCCAGCGTCACGCAGATAAAAACTCTTTTTACCCTGTACCCATGGGAGATCCATAAAAAAGGGTATAACGTAAATGTGCACATGTATGTATGTAACACGCAGATAAAGTGTATATATTAGTGTATGTTATATGTTATATTATCTTCGATTAATGCACATATTTGAAAATTATCTTTAAGTCCAGATAATCATAATGACCGAATAGTAAATATATTAAGCTGCGCAGCTGAGTAGAGGGTATCTATTAGTTGGGCGCTCTACACTGGAGCACTTGCTCTTGCATATTGTTGTTGTTGTTTAGCGCGCTGCGGCGGCTTGGTACGTGACTGAGCTCCTAAATATTAGGCGAACAGCTTGCCAATTCGGCGAGATACAAGTTTTTAAAGATATTTCCCACTGCAATTGGAATCTATAGAATTTTTGAATTGCTATTTGTGTATTTATGTATTTTTATATTTGTTTTCTTGTTTTCGTTTGTTTATTTATTTTTATTTGGGCTGGTTCGCGCAATTAACAAGTTGGCACTTTAAAATGGCATTTGGGCGAAAAGGATTCGCGGGGGTTCCTGGGGGAAAGATTGTGAGGCATGCGTGCGTGAACATTTAATTAAAGCAACTTATTAAGTATGCAAATTTCCGCAAATGATTAATTTGCATATTTATGAGACTAAAATGAGAGCCATAACAGCAACAACAATAAAAACAACAGCAACAACAACAACAATCTCTGACGGCGGCAACTGTCAATAATAATCAGGCGTGTGATAGAGCAGGGGGAAGGGGGGGCGTGAAGAGGGAGCTGAAGGGTTTTCTAGACCAAGTAAGAGAAACTGACAGCCCGCGACAGGCTATAATAACAATTTAAAATTGAAATTATGAATTTAACATATCGCCAAACGGCGCGCATGAGTTTTATGCCATTTAACTGCAGCTTAAGAACTTAAGCATTTCCAGCGCTAATTAGGAGGCGTAAAAAGTCAGGGGCGGTTTGAGTTGGTACTAACTTATGCATATCACGTAAGCGGCTTAGACAGACAGAGAGTGGCAACAAAAATGTTAATTTGCAACTGGCAATGGCAAAGCTGTCCAGTAATGCCAGTTGAAAAGTTCCCCGAGTTGCCAGGAAACTTAAAGCCGCAGACAAAAGCAATTCTAGCCAATTTATGAAAACAAAATAGACAGCCTGGAATTAGCTGACTTGTCCATGGTTTACCAAATATAAGCTTACCACGCATTTTCCGCTTGTTTGCGTGGATTCCGCCAAATCGTTGGCATCCTATTAATAAATTTCTACCCACCATCGAGTACAATTTTCCTTGAAGCAAAACGAAATTATACTATAGTTGCTTTGGAAACTTAAAGTTTTTGCATCAAGCCTCATAATAGACAAATAGAAATTTCTAATTTTTATAATTTTCCATTTGCAATTATTATTATTATTATTAAGATAGGTCTATCGATAGGCAAGAGAGGGAGGAACAAGCTAGATTGTAAAACGAAAAGCTAATAAAGCAGAAGATTAATTGTGAAGTAAAGAACCAATTAAGAGATTTAAGCTAAGATATTTTAAGTGAAACTTTCAGTATTCAAGTTTTTATGTTCATAATCTGATGTGTATTTAAGAATTTGATTGAGTTTTTAGTAGCATATGATTGGAGAGGGCAAATGCATTCCGGAGTTCGTGCATAGCTTGCTTTCTCTCACACTCCTCCCCCTTGCTGTATGTCGGTCTCCCACTCGCTGTCGACACGGGCACTAATTAATCATATGGCAACCACGAATAGCAGGAGGAACTAACGCACTTCGCTTGCTCCAATTAAGTGCATTTCTTCGTTTTACGTACCTTGCGCCGGCCTCAGCCCGAACCAGCTGTCCTCTATGTCCGCTACGTGCTCCAATTAGCATGTTAGTGCCAGTAGCTGGTGGCAGTGGCTGGTGGCAGTGGCTGGTGGCAGTGGCTGGTGGCTGATGGCTGGTGGGGCAGTGTCCAACAGGATTTTCCATTTGCAGCCCACATTTGGGCAACGTGCTCGCATTGCGTGTCAATCAATAGCATTTTCGCTGTGCCAACAGCAACAGCTTTGACATTCTATTGATGCTGTTTCTTTTTCTTTGCCACTCATTCTTATTGCATGCCACACACACACACACACACACTCACTTTGACAGCCTGCCACATTTTCACATTTTTGGCACTTTTCCACTAAGCTGCTTACAGAAGCAACGATGAACGCTTTAAGAGTGACAGCAAGCCCTCAACACCTAACAGCTCATGCCTGACTATGCTTACATCAATGTCATTTATATAATATTAGAGTAAATTACCAGGCGTTACCTGGCTTAAATAAATGGTGTTGAAAATACAAGTATATGTAGTTGATAAAACTAGCGAATTACGAGAAAATTTTTAATGTTTTTGTTAACATTTGTTCGTTTTTAATGTATACACAGTAAAAGCATGCCTCTCCTTTGGCCCGCCAAAATTTGTGGAAATTTTCTAGAGAAAATGTTTCCTCGTTTTAGTGGAAGCTTTTTTAATATTTTTTTACAACTAATTTGCTTCTATACAGAAACGAAATCCTAATAAGATAAACAATTTCTCTTCAAGAAAGCAGGCTGGCATTGAAAACCCTTCGGGATTAAAAACTAGAAAATTTATTAAACATACATCTTATTGAGCATGAAGTTAAACAGAAACATGTACAAATTTGACAGGGGACAAAACAATGTAGATCCAGTAAATTATTAGATTTACCCGTTTGATTTCTTCAATAAATATTTTAAGAGAAAATCTGACTTAGTGAGCTTTCACTGTGTGAACTTTCACTGTTGACTTGTTTGCTGTGCCGCTAATTGTAAGCGTCAAATAATGTGTGAGTGCGCAAATAAATGCGAAGACGAAGCACTGCCACGTTTTTGTCACAATTTGCCACATTGTCACGTTGCCGCATTTTACTGGCTGTTGTGCCACATTTTTGCAAAGTCAACAGTTTTTAATTTGCCAAACAAACCGTATATAATTAATGAAAGTTAAGCTAAAGGCAACTGGGCCAGAGCCGAGCAACCGAGTGAGAGGGAGGCGGGGTGTTGAAATTAGAAATTAAAAAGTAGCCATACAAGTACAGTAAAGCCTGTTACACTTGAGCAAAGGTCGCTCAGTCAGTTTGCTGCTTTTGTTGTTGTTGTTTCTCTGCATTCGTTTTGTTTTAATATGCAAAGTCAACAGCGTTCTGTGTCAGCCAAAGGGCAAAATCAACAAAACTATACACACAGGCACAGGCACAACAGAGCGAGGGGCAATGGGGAGAATTGATGGCGATAGAGGCAGGGGGAGTTGACTGCCCAGTGGCCGCATTAGCAGCGAGCAGGCCATGTCAACTAGCTGGGCCAACTGAACTGAATCTGTCTAATCGACCAGCAGACAGGCGGCACGGGGATAGCTTGCAATAGACAGAGATGGAGAGTGTGTGGGAGAGGGAGAGCGAGAGAGAGAGAGGAAGACAATCGCCACGCGTCGACATGCGAGAAATTTGCATAACCCATAGTTGCTGTTGCCATTGCCCAGCCGTTCCTGCCCCTCCATTTCAGACCATTATCTTTTAGAGCTCAATGTGTGTAGCTGCCATTGGCATTTAATAGGCGCGCTGCGGCTTGCGTCACAAAAGGCACGCACACACATACACTCGCATGCACCCACAGCAGGGCAGACAGTTGATGACGTTAGCAAATATGCTGTTGCCAAGCTAAGTGCAACATGTAACAGGTGCAAAATGCTGCAGCACTGCCAAAGAGACGCTTGCAAAGCAACGCAATTAAATGCCAAAGCATTCAGTTCGATTAAGATGCAGATGCAGATGCAAACGCTGCTGATGCAGATACAGATACAGATGCTGATGCTGTTGCTGGGACAGTTTCTGATGGGAGCTGCCGATGCGCAAACTACAAAGAGCTACAGCATGACAGTCGGTTGACTCATATTGAAAATGAATTGAGGTACACAAAGCTCAATTAGCACATTTCTTACACTTGCCTACGAAAATGTTTGCACAAATTAAACTCTGCTCAATTAAGTGATTTCTTTAAAGTGAAAAGTGCTTGAGAAATAGTTCTGTTTCTCTTTTCGAGTGGATAAATTATAAAATAATGAAGAACAGCTTTAGTTGAGGGTAAATTAAGAACCAGCTCAAGTTTAGGTACCACAAAATAGTACTTCTCGGTAACTAACTCAATTTGAGTACGTTGCAAATGAACGTAAGGCAGAAGTAAGTGTGCTCCAGACGGAAGTGAACAATTAGTAGATATTCGGATCTTCACGCTGAGCTACCTTTACAAACATTCCAGCTTAATTCTATACATGCATACGCACACACACACATATTGTAATCGGACGGACAGAAGAAGGATGTGATAAGATGGACGATATCCTGATCCCGAGTATATGCATTTTAGGGGATCGAATAGGGCTCCTTCTAGCTGTAACATACCTTTGCACAAAAATATCTTACCGCTTTTGCACCATATTAAAACTATGTAGTTAAAAATGCAGTTTCTACCTTTAATTTACTATTGAATACAAAGAGCTAGAACTAGAAGTCAATGCCATAAAAAGAATATTGAGTGGAACTACATAATTTTATTTAGTGAAAATCAATTAACTCAATTTTTTATTATATGAACTACCTCAAGGATAAGTGGTTCGCAGAGCGTCTTCAGCTCTCGCTGCAAATGAACTAGTTTAATATACCTCTGATAAATTTCATGCAAATTATGTGAATGCGGCAGCGTGAAAAAATGTAATTTAACGCAAAATTACTTGTGTGTGCTTTGCGTGAGCAACTTGTGTGTGCTGCGTGTGTGTGCTGTGTGTGTGTGTGCTGAATGTGTGTGCATGTGTGTGTTATTGCCAATTTGCCGTCAATCAATGGCAGACGTTGCTGAAGCCGCAAAATGTTTGCCAGCGAATTTATAAGCCACATGGGCAAAAGCTGAGATACAACAAATAAACATGTGTTGCTGCGTATATAAAATAAATTTATTTATGTCTATAGATTTATATGCATTATCGCAAAGCATGTGCATACACATTTGTATACCATTTAATATGTGTGAGTGTGTGCGTGTGTGTGTGTATTTTAATGGAAAATACAATATATATAAATATGTTTTTAATTGGTTTGTAATTAATATTGTTACGGTTCGGATTGTTGTTGCCGTGGCTGCTGTGGTTTTTTTTTACTTCGATGCAGTTGCAGATTGTGCCGGCTATTTGTTTAATAATTAGTACATTAAATGCATTTCAGCTAAACACAAAACCAAAGCTCATAATTGAAATACACACAAACAAAACTGAAAACCAACAAACATACACACACACACACGCACACACACACACCCGCAGCTAAACAGCTGCTGATGAAAAGCTGGCAATTCGCTGTGCATACAAAATGAGTTTTTGGAAATGCATCTCAAAATTGTTGCATTAGCCCAATTGCATTTTCCACATGATAGCCAACAATTTTGGTTACATAAACATTTATATATACGTTTGAATATATACACACACAAATATATATATAAACGATCTTGATATCGATCATAATTAAACAGCCGCAAAATGGCGTCATAAAAATGGAAATGAAAAAAGCATTGCCTACTTTTGCGGGCACTTAATGCGCTACCCATTCGACATTACGAATGGATGTGCGAGTGCGCGCGTGTGTGTGCCATTGGTGTGTATTTTGCTGGGCCATAAAATGCAAAAGCAAAAGCGTAAAGCTGCGTAAAATTGAACTTTGGCAGCGAAAGCAATCAAAACACGTGCGCTTAAAAGTTGGTCACGCTTCAGATGCAGATAAGCAGCAAACAAATGACGGACAAGGATAACGATAAGAACTCGCTCTCTTACTCTACTCTCCCTCTCTCTCTCTCTCTCCCTCCCGCACCCAGCTGTTGATCTTGGGGTCCACTGCAATCACAATAAAAACCGCTCGCATACGCACAATTTTCATTATAATAAAACAGCGCATAAATATCTAAATGAGCAATAAAAATGTTTTATGTGCAATGCGACGCAGCGCATTAAAGGCGCCACCTAATGTGGGCAACACACGCACACACACATACGCATACATAGATATACCTATGTATATCTATGTGCGTGCATATAGATAGATATATGAATTTAGATGGCAACGCACTGATACATCTGTGATTGGCAGCCAAAGAACTTGACCTGCCCTCGTCAGTGTTATACGGAACCCTATGTGGCCAGCTCACAGAAAAAACCACGCCCCCTACGGCGCCTCATTTTGCTGTCTGCCTGTCAGTTGAAATGCGCTTTGTAATTCATATTTGCATGAAAATGCCAAACGGCAAAGTGTCATAAACTTTTTCAAAAGCAAATAACAGCAGGGGTTGGGTGTCACAAGGGCTATGCCAGGGGGTGGGGCAGAGACAGAGGACGCGGGTAGGGGTGCATATGAAGTCGATACACATGTCTAAAAAATTCATATTTTAAAGAACAGGCGTCGTACATTTTTTCTGTCTTTTGGCAGCACAATAAAAAGTAAAATAAAAATTCCAGAAATAAATAAATATTTTTGCGATTTTTGGCAGCTGTTGTGTGCATATGTGCGTGTGTGTGACAGTTGCGTGTGCGAGTGAGTGAGTGCGTGTGCTTATCATTAAAATGATATGCAAAGTGTTAAAGCCCCGGCTAAAGCTGAGCTGAAGTGCATAAATATGTGAAAATTGCATCAATAAACAATGTATTTATTTAAGTTTATATACGCATCAATATGTATTAATATATAATTATATATATGTGTGTGTGTGTGTATATGTGCACAATATCAATTGCAATTTTTTGCATACTTTTGCATCGAGTAAATTGCCAGAGAAGTTGATTAATGCATTTCACAGGTGGCAGCAACCGCAGCAACAGCAGGGGCAGTGGCAACGATGGCTGAAGCAGATTGCTTAATGACAGTAGCTGCAGTAGAGAGAAGGCTGGCCAAAGGGGCGTATGCGTGACGTTAATGCAATTTCAGGTTAAGCGTGTGTATGTGTGCGTGTCTCTGCAAAATGTTAATTTGCGCGATATATATAAAAACATGTATGTGCGTAAGTGTGTGTGTGTGTGTGCGTGTATGCAATGCAATGAGAAACTTGTAAGCCCGCATCTGTGGCAACAACAGGAACAACAATCGGCAAGGCAAATATTTATGCCCTGGCAACAAAAAACAACTGTTTATTCATGCTCTTTGTGAGGCAAGCGAAGTGGAAAGGGACTGGCGAGGAGTCCGGCCCCACCATGAGCGTGACGACATGGCAGCTGTGTGGCGCCTGCTGCGTGGCGCGCTAAATAAACCCACTGATATCCTTGTTATCCCCCAGCTCTGGGTCTACGACTGGGCCATCGTCATCGGCACTCTGACTTCCTGTCAGCTGCAGCGGCCAAGCTGATGCTGTCGTTGCTGTTGCTGCTTCTGCTGCTGCTGCTGTTGCCTGGCGGACATGTAGAAATATGGCACACGTTGCGTATACGTCACGCACAACATGCACAAGCAAATGATGGCGATGCCAGAAAGCACAAGTGGGGCAACATTTTGAAAGATGCGATGAACTTTAAATACACTAACAACAACTTTCTAAAGCTCGAGTTAACGAGCAATTTTTAAAATATATATATGAGTTTCCTTCCTCTGTGCTGACGTGTGGAGGTTATCGAACAATATTGCTTTCAGCATTATTGGTGAAAAAAAGATAATATTATAGTATAATTAAATGTATTCTTAAGAATATCAAAAGTCAAAAAACAGCTTGTGGTTGTTCTGCAATTGTTGAGTATCTTTGATGAAAAAATTTTTGTTTTTCACAAATACTGACATTATAAGCAAGAAATGTACAGTTGAATTATTTGTTTTCCATCCATTTTTTAAAGACTCAATTTTCATCGAGGCTGAAATTGGCGTTGCTTTTTGATTTCGGAATTACAATTTTTTATTAACCATGAACTGAATGTAAACCTGAGACGAACCATATTTTTTTTTAATAACCTATTTGCTTATTAGAATTTGTTCTATTTGAAAATATTTTTGCAAAAGCGAATAATAGCTTTAGCACTTTTAAAAATCTCACTAATTTTAATAAATATAAAATATGTAACAATAATTAACTCTATCATAAATTAGAAGCTACAAAAAAACCTAACGAAAAAAATGTTCTGCTGTGCTTTTTATTCGGTCGTTTAATTTAAAGCTAAAATGTACAGTTATTCGATTCCGCAATATCTTTTTATATGAGAGAGGTGCACTCGTAAACGCAATGTATTTTCTCAACATAAAGTTCAAACAAAACAAAATTTTCGATGCGTATACTTAATTTTTGGAATAACTTTTATTACTTCTGGTCACACTCTTTTAAACAAAAATCTACCATTTAGTGTGTTGCGTGATAGAGAAATATTGCCGAAATGCTGGCTTTTACAATGATATCCCGTTGAGAATATTCTGCTAGCTGAACACTCGTACTCAATAGCATACTTAAGATACTTACACACTCTTGCATAGTCGATGGGCCCAAGTTATTTTATGCAATACAAAAGGAAATTGTACAGGATACAAAATGGTGAATGTCCCCACTCAAAAGAAGATGTCATGTGTGTATCTGAGCGTGTGTGTGTTTGTGTGTGGGGCGAAAGCTAAAGGCAGTAGAAGCTCAGAATCTGCCATTGAGCCATGACGTTAGGCTCATTTATTTATTATTTCTGCTGATTGAAGTGCCATCAATAACCCAATGCAAACAATGCGAACCGAGAAGGAGACTTGGACGTGTGCGATTGAGAGAAAGAATGCAAAATAATTCGCTTCAGAGAAGAGAAGACGCAGCTGCCATACGACTCATCAGTTAAGCAGTTATCGGCTTATATATAGCCAATTGTTGTGCCAAGAATGCAGCTTACTTTGAGCCAAGTTAAAGCTGTGATATTTATGCCTTATACGATACACACCACATAAAAGAGTTGGCTTAAAGTGTGCCCAGTTATTTGCATAAATCAAAAGTTTTTTTTCTTACTTTTTGGGGCTGCAAACTTTTTCCCACGTGTGCCATTCATTTAAACGAGTGTCTGTGTGTGTGTGTGTGTGTGTGTAAGCGTGTGTTGCATTCTTTTCATACATTTTATGTATGGACATGATTTAGTGCCAACGACGCGCCTACCATACACCAACTGACCCCCGACTAATGATGTCAATCTGCGTGTCTCTGTGTGTGTGTGCGCGCATGTGTGTGCGCTTTAAACTACGCAACCTGCCCGCATATTTTGGCCCGCATATTTTGGCCGAGTTTATTTGACCAGCGGCGGCCCGCATATTCATCATAAAATGAGTTGTTGCCGCACATGTGAGTCGTGGAGGGGGGTTTGTGGCGTGTGTGGCAAGGGGGAGTGGGGAAAGGGCAACACGGAAAAGCAATCGCCGTACAAAATGTGCGCATTTTTCATAAACCAGTCTGTCCCAGAGCCAAAAAACCACCTCGTACCCAAATACTCCCTTTTATATGGGGTCAGATCCAAAAAGGGTCGTTGCTCTGTTATGAGGCTGCTTGCCAAAAAATTACATGGCCCATTGGTCAGCAACAGCAGCAACAACAACCAAAACAACAACCAACCCAACAACAACAACAAAAACAACATGCGGAAGTTGTCCACTCGCATATTCATAAAAAAACACCTTTGATGTATGTAATTTCGTTACCGTTTTCATATTTTTCCTTCATATTTTTTTTTTGTTTCTGCCGCGTCCCTGGCGTATTTCCCTCAGTTGCTATTTTGTTCTGCTTTCTAGCAGTTATTGTTGTTGCTGTCAGTGTGCATGTGAGTGTGTGTGTGTGTGTGTGTGTTTGTGTGTGTTTGTGTGTGTGTGTTTGTGTGCGTGTGTTTGTGTGTGTGTGTGTGTGTGTGTGTGTGTGTGTGTGTGTGTGTGTGTGTGTGTGTGTGTGTGTGTGTGTGTGTGTGTGTGTGTGTGTGTGTGTGTGTGTGTGTGTGTGTGTGTGTGTGTGTGTGTGTGTGTGTGTGTGTGTGTGTGTGTGTGTGTGTGTGTGTGTGTGTGTGTGTGTGTGTGTGTGTGTGTGTGTGTGTGTGTGTGACACAGAAAACAGCTTGTGTGTGCGAGGTGCGAAAATGTGACGCAAGCAGCAGCAGCAGCGACCATTAAATTGGGTTATCACCAAAAAATAAAACAGAAAGAGCAAAAAAACAACTCAAATAAGTATGCTTTTAGGGCAGAGTGTACAACTGAAAGATATCCTGTTACTTGACAAATATCCCAAATTTATCCCAGGCTTATTTTAACTAATGCTTGGGTATAGATACTTTAGACTTCTTTTAAGGATAATTAATTTACTTTGTAACTTTGCTTTCGACTTGCTTGAGTTAAGCGGAAAACCTTGGGATAATTAAAAAGTACGAACTCGAGCTGACTCGACTGCTGATCAACTGAGATATACCCTATACTCCAAGCCAGAACGTTTTGTTTTTTGAACAACCTTTGCTTTTGCTATCTGTTTCGTCTGAAATTTTCAGAATATATTTAAAATATTCTGAAGCAGAACCCAGGCGGGTGTCAACTTGTACTCAGCTACCATATACCCTGTACGCTGCAAAGAGAGGCATTGGATAAGATCGTTAGTTCAATTAGTATAGCTAGCTCATTGTTTTTATAAATACACAATAATTTATTCAATTTAGAATGTTTTTCACATTCCAGACGGGTTGATTAATAATCTAATAAATTTATATGTGTGCCATACGGTATACAAGAGCCCACATACCAAGTTGTGGCCCCAAGAGTCACGACTTTTACGCTCTTGAACAAATGAAAATTACAAAAAACTTTTGGGCCGTTAACACAGAATCAAGAGCATATATGCTTTATGGGGTCTTTAACTTTATGATGCCCCTTTCGAGCATTTTTATGGCAACAGGGTATGAAACAACAACAAAAATATATGTATATATGGTTTATACGCGAGGATGTTTTACTTTTTGTGCTTGGTTTTACTTTTTTTTCTCTTCTTTTGCCGGCTGCTGCATGCCGCCACAGGGGAAATGAGATTTGCGCCTCTGAGTATGCGTCGTGTCAGTTTCGAAATAAGAACGTGGGAATTTGGACAGCCAGTGCCAGGGGCAGGAGCGGCAGCAGGAGTGTGGCGAAGGGCGGGCACCTTTGTGGTCGCAAAGGGACAGGGCCACACTCTCTCACACACACCAATACAAAACCACAAAGTAGTCAAACAAATAAATAAACAAACACACTGACATCAACTGAATTTTAAGCTGAAATGGTCTCTCGTCCGTGGCTTCTTTTTGAACTTGAGTCTATAAATGTACGCAATCAGTTTCCAGCACTTGTTTAATTGACAACTAGTTAAAGCACTTGGCCAAAAGCATTAATAACTACACTTATATATCAGTTATATCATTAATAGCTAATGCCGAAAGTTTGCCCAATTAACAGGCCTGTCTTAGAGGCTGGAAGAGGCGGGCATATGAATAAGGCATAACTTTTTGTTGAAGCACATTCGAGTGCGAGCACTCTTAAGACAATAACACAAATTAGAAAAACAGCCTATACGTGTCACCTCCCTGAAATTACATGAGTCCTTTCCTTTGAAATTTCAAGGACTCAGTTTACCTTTGACATTTGCCTTAATTTATTGTTTTTGAACTGTTAATTTGTTTTCAAATAACATTTTCTTTACAGGCAATCGCTTTTCGAGATTTCATTGATTTAAACATTTGGCATGCTAGGTCTATATGTAAATCTACATAATCTATCTATAATATAACTTATTTATTTATGTAGATATATCTCTGAAATGATTTTGTTTGCTTTAATTTTGAAACAAGTCTATATTCTCAATGTAAACATTTGAGCCGAACATAATATCTTTAATTTGAATTAAATCCAGCTTAAACAAATTAGCTGTGTTCACAACTTTATGTCAAATTATATCTGTACAATATAAATTGTGTCCTTAAATAGTCCTTACTGTCAAATAGACTTACCTTAGAATAACTTACTTACTCAAAATCATTTGATAAATAGTTTAACGGCGCACTTCAACCATTTTTTTCCGCATCAAACTTTCGTGCATCAAACTCATCACGCTATTATCTAAAGGATACGCTATATCTTTGAAATTCCATGAAATGCCTCGAGCTAAATACGTAACTGCTCAACTGAAGATTAGGGCCCGAGAAAATAATTAGAAACGTCTTTAAATTTGTTCAAGCATTTGGCTATTGTTCAAAGACTGTGAACTTAATTACTGTAAACTAAACTCAAGAGCGTTTGACGATGAGGCTCCACGTGGAACTACTTGAGGGCGCTTTATAGAGAGGAATGCTGCGTGTCCATTTGTGCTATGAGTTTTGGCCATTCCCGTTAGCTGACAAAGTCATCAAAATTTCACAGCCACTTGGGAAAGCAGAAAAGCGCAAAATTTTTATTGTTTTTTCATTAGGCGTTGGCGTGGCGGCCTCGCCCGGCGCTGGTCAATGTTCACAAGTTGGACCGGGGGCCAAAAAGCATAGAAACCAGCCCGGCAATTGACGCTTGGGACACACGCAAAGAGCTCAGCTAAGAGGCGACCAGGGGTAGGCGTGAACATGGGGCCGGGCGCTGGCCAGGAGGTTAGACTATAAAGCATGGAGGGCAAGCTCTTTAGGGACTCTTTGGCATTGAAGAGACAAGAAACTGGAATGTTTTTGCTTTTCTAAGTGTGCGACTAAAAGCTGTGCTTTATGTGTGCAAATCTAGAAAAAGAAATATTTTTCAATTGAAAATTAGTGAAAATTTAAGATCTTTCATAGTTAACTTTCTCTAGAGTGTGCTGGCATAAATTCAATATAACTCTTGTCTACTTGCTAGATAGGTAAAAGCTTAATTGAAGTGCAGATATTAAGGTGCAATGGAAAATCAATTAATTGGCTATATATATTTATATTTATTTGCTTCTGAAACCATTGCTGTACAGGGTATAAGCCAACCGAAACAACCCAGAGAGCTGGTGAAAATGAACAATATATAAAATTTGCAGACAAGCATATGATTTGTCAATATGCCCCTTGAAAACTAAATATTACTGGGTATATAGAGTGCGAAACGGGCCGAAAACACGCGCCACATTGAAAAGGCAAATGGATGAGCACGCGAAAAACTTAATGAACTCCATGAAAAGCGGACGCGGCTGATTGTTGCTATGTTTCCTATGTGTGTGTGTGTGTGTGCGTGTGCGTGTGTATTTGTGTGTATGCTAACTAAGCGCATCACCATTGGGAGTTTGTTGCTGGCGCACAAGTATGCTTAGAAAATCTCCAGAGCACGTTTCCGGAAATAAATAAATAAAATCCAAAGAGGAGCCAGGCGAGAGGCGAGCTCGAGCTGAGGCTGGGGGCCAAGCTGACCAAGCTGCCTACTTTTTTGAGGGGTGAAGCATTCAAAAAAATAAGTAATACAAGAAGCACAAATAAACTAAAAGGCAGACAAACGAGCTTTGCATAGAAATTGACGTGTCCGACGAAAAAGGAAGGCAGCAACAAGGATAACAGCAAGCAACATAAATTCCCGTAAAATTTTAATGATACAAAATTATTTCGGCAACTGAATGAAGCATTCACAAATGCGGCTGCCACAAATAAATTTTGCTGTTGCCAGTAGAGGCCAGTGTGTGTGTGTGTGTGTGTGTGTTTGTGCCTTGTGTTTTTCTGCTTACAGCTGCATGCACTTGATTTGTAATTTAATATTAATTAAAACGTAGTAGCAACAGCCTCATCTTCTTCAATTTGGCCCCGTTACTAAATTAGAGCCCACCTGCATAGTTTTTAAGGCCCCCATCCAACCCACTCCCCCCGTGCACCCTTGGCTTGGGCCGTTCTACCAAAATCTGATAAGTTGAGGTAGCTGCAATAATTTTATTGCAAAGACATTAAAATTTTAAATGCTGCCCCTTAACTAAACCTCTTTCTCTCTATCTTCCCCACTTTGTCACTCTCTCTCTCTCTCTCTCTCTCTCTCTTCTCTCTTTCTCGCTTGTTCTGTCTCCAGTATATTCTCTATTCAAAGTGTGTCTGTCTGGCGCACCTCTTCGCTTGCGGCAACTTTGCGCCTGTGGATTTTTCGTCGTCAACAGCCATGCGGCATTTTCTGTTGCTGCCCCTACTCTAAATCCCTTGGCTCCTTCCCACTCTACCCCTTAGCTCTTAGTTCTTGTTGTTGTTGTTGACTGCGCCAAAAACTTTGCCACTGGGAGTTTTTGCCGGGCGTCTCGGCGTTTGCTCGGCTTTTACGACATCGCCGCTGCTGCTGCCGCTGCCTTTGTGTTATCGTCCAGCGTGTGTGTGTGTGCGTGTATATGTGCGTGTGCGTGTGTGTATGTCTGCATTAACGAAACTCAATTTCAACTTTTCACTCTGTTCATGTGGAAAAGTTGCCAGCAGCCTCAAGTGTGGGGCCAAAAAGAAGAAAAAACCCAGGGAGACAATCATTATGCCCTGTACCAAATTAGTATAAAGGTATGCCCAATGGGAGGAAACCCCATAATATTTATCAAAGTTCTTCATAAGTTTTTTTCATTTGATCAGGAACAAGAATTTTAATTTATTTGCTGTGAATAAAGTTTTATTTTTCTTCATAAGGAAGCCAAATATACATCTGATTTAATGCAATGCATTATAAATATTCCTTGCTTTTACCAAAATCGGAATCTTGCTCTCTTTCTTTCTCGAAATTGAATTGAATATTTATGGAGTGGGCAGAAGCAGACCCCATTTTTATTTCAAAGGAACGTCTCTCTTTAAGGTTCGGTTCGCAAACCTTGTTTCTCAGGAATTTCAATAGAAATTTACAATTCATCATAAATTGAATACATTTTATAAATATTGCCCGGAACATATTTTGTTTCGGTTGTTTTATACAACAAATCTGTTTTAATGCTCGTAGCAAATAGGAAAATGTAATTCCCGGCCAACAAAGGTTTGGTTTAATACCAGTTTGAAGTCTTGGCAACTAACGTACACGGGACTTTGGAAAATAGATTAAAGGGTATCTGCATAGTATGGAAATTTATGTTGCACTCTCGCTCATAGCTGTATGAATGCTGTACGCTTCGTGGCTGAAATGGAATTGAAATACTTATTTGATGTACGCATTTTTTGGGAGAGGAATTTTAATAACAACCTACAGAAAATTTAATGAAAACGTAAAAGCCAGGCATGCATAAATCAGTTTTATAGTTATGTAAAATAATCGTAATGCACAATTAAATATGCTGGACAAGACTCCGAGGGAGCAGGGTGCAGGCGAAAGTTGGCAAAGGACCTGGCCAACACAGTGTAATTTATGTAGCTAGCGACAAAGCCAAAACACAGAGCAAGATAAATATACAGTCGGAGTCGGCGAGCTGGCAGAGCTTACTGAGTTGGCCGGAAACCGGATGCAGGAAGACGCCATAAAGGCAACATTTTTCATGGCTGGCCTGGCCTGGCCTCAAATGCAAACGTGTGCAGTCTGCAATTGGGCGTGGCCGCAAATGTCTCTAATTAGATTCGACCAGGACTCGTTTTTTTTTTTTTTTGTTAATTTTCTTTCCTTTTTTGGCAACTCATCGATAAATCAATGCGTTAAGTTCCAGCCTCGGCTGTGGGCAAAAGAAATCGCAGTCCGACAGCTGCCGACAGACGACAGCTGATTGATGATCCACGAAATTACAAATTACACAAATGTTATGCGAATTGGCAGATAAAAATCGCGCAAATTCCGCTCACCAAATCACTTAAGCGTATCACCTTATTTGCTTTGTTGCCCCTCCACGCAAGCCCCAAGCTCTGCGTCTTGGCTAAATGAATTTGCCCAATACAAAATTTGATTGATTATGGCCATCAACAATATAAAGGTGCCACTGCCACACGAACCCTAAGCTATGGAAATGTTATCTTTTTTTCTTTTCTGGGGTTGATGAAAATTTAATTTCCTTGCAGACATTTTGAATTGATATAAAAGTTCAGTTAATTAGGTTAATTAAAATTGCACAAATTTCCGTAAAATTACACTGTTACTGTGGGAAGAATCTGTTAGAATTATTGAAGCAGTTACTTATAGTCAAACTCATGCGGATCAACCTCGAAGCGCTTAAAGCGCTCCGAGTATTGCCCAAAGAAGAAACCCTCAAGCTGGAGTATCATGAAATTGCGGTAATCCTGTTCCGAATTGTAGCGAGCATTATAGGCACAGATGCATTGATTTGGCAAGGTGTCAATATATTTACTGATATCCGGTATATCGAGATCACAGGGCAAGTGTATGATATTGAAATCGGTAATCTCTGGTGGGCATTGGACCTCTCTACGGCGCTGAACGTGCTCCAATGTCGCAGCGTCTGTATCACTGGTAGTATAAGTATCACTGCCCCCAGCAGTGACAGCAGCTGTGGCAGTAGCTGTATCGTCATCATCCAAACTATCATCACCGACATCGACATCGTCATCCATAGCCACGCTGCTGTTGGTGGATGCCGGCGAATCGGTGGCATCCATTAGAGTGGATGACATTGCATTTGCATTGTCGGATACTGGCGGAGGTAAATATCTGGCCCTGCTGCTGGGTAAGCGATTCTGTGGCGAACACGTGAGGGATGGAGGGAGAAAGTTGGCGAGGGGGGGTATAGGAATATGCTTACCAATGCAATGAACGCGGCAGCCATCAACAGTAACAATTTAAGTGGAAACTGCATTTTCTTGATATGTTTGTTGTATGTTTTTGTATGTGTATTGTAGAAAGTTAAGTACAAGTATACTGAGGTTTGCCTAGCCTGCCGCCTAACCACCTCACCCAACCCCCCTCTTCCTCTCGCTATTTGCTTTATGTAATACGAAAGTCAAACAAGGTTCGATTTAGCCAAGCCAAACACGACTGCTCATAAAATGCGCGCACACTTGCAAATTATTACCAACATGTGCGCCAGGCGAAAATTGATAACCAGGCGCCCAGCAGTTTTAACACACTAACACACACACACACACTTGCACACACATAACTCGATACAGCATCAATTACCCACGCCATGTGGTCAGACAGCAGCGTTTGCAGACTCCTGCCCGAGGCGGGGGCTGGTGCGAATTGAAACAAGCGAGCTTATCTCGAGCCACGTTGACTTGAATCGTAGATACCCTGCTATTCGTTTCGTTAGTCTATCAACCCATTGTTATGCATCTTAGAGGCATAAGTATGACAAACTAAAATATTCAGCTTTGCTTGTCATAGACTTTCATTTTATTTTTGATTAGACTTAAGCTTCTTATTTTTATCAGAAATATATTGAGAAACAGACTTTAGGCATTTGGTCAAAAATTTATTGGAATTCCGGGCTTGTATCGTTTCGGGACAGTCTTGATTAAAAGATCAAGAGAGTAACTGAGAGATCAAACTAGGTAAACAAGTAATTTCAAATAATGGTCGATGTCTCGATATGACTTACAAAGTATAGATAACCTTTGGGCAATTCTTAATGGGGCACAGGGTATAAAAATGCGCCAACTGAATCCAATTGGTGGGCGGCTTGGGTGGACTGTCCAACAGTGAGTGCAATGACTGCGACAGCGGATACTGGGATATTAGAAAAGCCACACGGCCGAAGTGAAGCATGTTAAGAGTGACAGCCAAGTGCCACAGACACACACACTTGCACACACTTGCACACACTTTACACACACTCACGCACACAGCAGCATTGATAATGACCAGCACTGCAGATCGATATGGAACATATCAAGTGTGAAAATAATATGACAGCAGTAATCACAGGCGACAACAGGGACCAAGCTACCCCTCTCGCCAACAACGACTGCGGCAGCTTTTGATATTGATTTCAGGCGTGGTAAAACGCGTCGCAACGCAACATCGCAAATTGTAAGCGAGCTGAAAGCGGCCTCTAAGGCTACAGGAAATGGGCAAAATAACTGTGCGGAAATGTCGAGAGCGCATTGCAATGAGTCCCAGCTGGCTGGGTTGACTGCCTGACTAACTGACTGACTGGCTCGCTGGCTGGTTGGCTGGTTGGCTGGTTGACTGGGCTCTTAACACATGTCACTGGACCATAATTGCAAGATATATTTTGGAGTTGGAGATGGAGTGCGATGTGAGCTAGAGCAAAGCTGGGAATGAATGACAATTGTTTTGACACGCCTGACAGCTGGTGGGTGCGTGGGCAGCGCCGGTGGAGTGTGGGGGGCAACGATCAGAGGCAGCTGTCAAAAGCAGACAACAGCTGCCAGGACACAGGCACACAGCCGACGCATAGTCCATGCATATACAAACGCTGATAAAATTCATGGCAAACACACTCGCACACACACACACACACACACACAGGCACACTCACTTCCTGGCAAATTGAATTTTTCATTCTGTGTGACGTGTAGAATTTATGCGGAAATTATTTTGTTGTGCGTTTGCGTTGAAATGCAACTTCATCAGGCAAGCTTGAAGCAGTTTCCAATTATGCAATAAGCTCAAGCACTTTATTGCCTTAACAGTTAATTTCGCATTCAATTAGGCTAAAGGCAGCGCACGAGAAGCCCAAAGCCGAGTGCCACACAGCGTTTAGCCACTTAAATGGGCAACGTGTGGCATGCAACCAAGTGCGGCATTGCGCTGCAGTGCTTGATTATGGCCCTTAGCATCCTAACAAATCTCTTTAGTTGACTGCGCTCAAAAGTCCAACCATTGATTAATAATCTCTCTGAAAAGCCAAACTCTACGTTTTTCTCGGCCGCATTCCACATCCTGCCTGCCTGCCTGGCTGGCTGCTGCCTGTGCCTAAAGCTGCCAGGATAGCACATATTTCGCCTGCACCAGCACATTTGTTGCCAGCTGCAAGTGGCGACTCCCCCTCTTCATTTTTTATTTTTATAGCTGCAACTGACGCTGTGGTGCCCGTCGCCGCATTCTGTTGCCTTTTGTTCCATACCCTGTGATGCATAGAAATGGGTAGTATTGAGTTCTGACGAGGCAGAATATACTTTTTGAGGTATACAACACTATCTTTAAAAAGTAGGTTCGATCTTATTACTTTACTTTACTTTACATTCGTCCTCAATCTGTTATTCAAAAAAATAATTACGTATACTTGATATACTTTTATAGTTTCTAAAGGTGAATGAAATTTGATAAATGAATGAATGAACTTTGATAAACTTATCAAAAAGTATATTTACTTTATATATACGAAAGTCAAATATATTCTACACAGAGATATTCCCTAATGCAGGGTGTCTCTCTAGTAGTCTCGCATACCCTAACTGTATTTAAGCTGGGTATATCTTTTTGTTATTTTTATTGTTCTTGACGTCATAGTTGTATTTTATTTTGTTTTGCTTTTTGCACGAGGCGAACCTTTTGTTTATTTGCGCTCCGGCGGATCACAAAAACTGTAATAGCACCAGTCCGGGGCAAGACTTGGGATATGGATGGGACGCGAAAGCAGGATGCAGAACACAGGACGCAGGACGCTGAATGTTGGACGTAGACGTGAACGTGAACGCGGACGCAGGCACCTCGGCACAAAGGCGAAGCAGCGTGGAGTTAAAGCGCAGCTAACAAAAATGTTTATGTGCAGCGCGCTGTGTTGGAAGGGGACTGCTGAAAATTGTGGGCGGGTGCGAGCGGAGCTACGGGGGGCGTGGCAAGATGGCAGTGTGCACGTATGTGCAGTTATAAATTGCAACTCGTGCGCAACGTTTGCCAGTCAGAACTGGGCGAAACGGCATCCGTGATGGCGTCAAAAAGAGAGCACAGCTACGATTTAGAACCAAGAATAGTTTGGTGAAAAGAGAGAGAGAGAGACAGACAGAACAAGTGGGGGGAGGGGGATGTATGTGAGTGTAACGTTTGGGCTGGATAGTTGGTTAGTTGGGTTAGTTGGTTTAGTTGTTGTGTGGCAAAGCCGCAGGCAGAGAGTTCGCTTGAGCTGCAGGTGATGCATCTGCGGCTGTCCAAGCATGTGTGCGTGAGCTGGTGCAGGTGTGCCTGTGTGGCAAGTAAAGGGCGGAAAATAGTTACAATAATAGAATTAACAAAACAAAATTAAAACTGGGCACAATTAAATATTTGCGCGGCCAGCCATGGCAACAATGTGGCCGCCGCAATTTTATGTTGCGCATTGAAAATCGCTAAAAATCCAACGTAAACTGAACAATCATTTATGGGCGCGCAGCGTGGGCGGGGGCAACAGTTATTGCTGCCACCTGCCACACGCTATTGCAACATTTCAAATTAAACAATTTTAAATGTGCTCCATGTGCGGGGACGCTGTTAAAATGTAACGACTGTAACGACTGTGAATTGCAGCTGCGGTTGGCTGCATTTATGTTTATTTGCATTTTGCATTCTGCAATTTGCATTTGGCAGGTGGGCGTGGCATTCCCCCGTTACCACCCATCCATATGAATCGCTTCGATAAATAACGCCCAGCGAAACAATGCCGGAACTGTAAAAAATGTTTTAAGTGCTTTTAATTTGATTTTTATTTACGCGCAAAGAAGAAGAAGAAAAGGACGCGCACAGCCGTAAAGCCATTGGGTAAATATATACCCAGAGCCAGCATCGCCAATTGAACCGATCTTAAATAATGTTTGTGTAATGCTGCTCTTATTCGAAAATATCTGCCAATTGGCAGTTGAACATTATTTTAAAGCGATTCAGAAGTTATAGCTGTTGTTGAAAAAAGAGGAGAAGATATTTCCGACTCGATGCAGTACACATACATATATAGTATAAATTATATTTGTATATTAATTTATTAACTGTCGACGAAACGAGTGTTAACCTGGATATGTATATGTATATACAAAAAGTTATCATATTCTTGAACAGTGTCAACAGTCGATATATCTATGCCCGTCTGCTCGTCTGTATGTTTCCATGCCAACCAGTGTTATAGCTATTGTGTTTCTGGTGCAGCCAGATCCAATCTACTATATCACATAGATTTGTTAGAAACGAAATAAATACATGTGCTGTGAGCTTTATAAAAAGGTTACACAATCATAAAAATAACTTGTCCACGGATCTCTTAGACGATAGTAGGCACACATAACATTATAAATTAAGCCAGAATAAACAAACTATAATATATTGTTTGAACTCATTGGAGCTCAAGCAATTCTGTTAAGTTTTAGTGTATCTAACTTTATTTTCTAAGCAATTTGTTTATTGTCCTACGACAGATTACAAATGAAAAGCGGGTTAAAAAAAATATGCAAACTATTTTCTTGATTTTTAAGCCATCTTAACTAAACTTTGGCATTTATTAGTTTATATTCTTAATATACATATATTTTTTAAAGAATTCTTTAAATCTTGCAAAATATATAGTCAAAATTGGAATACTTTATTATTATCAGCCAAACAAACGACGGGCTAAGAAATGAAGTACTTTTATAAACAAGATATGTTGACCAAACTTTTTACGAGTTCTACTATGCTCTATGCCCATGAACAGAGTATTATCCACATCGAAATACCATATCATATGCACAGAATCTTATTTTTTGTTTTCTCTAAAAACAAAGCTGTTTGTCTGACTGGATGGCTTATGGTATTGATTGACTGAAAGACTGATAAAAGAACTAGACCGCTAACATTTTTGCTGTGCCAACCATCTGTGATGAAGGTGCACGCATCACAGAGTCGCGAAAAATGGCCGTAACTCATTTTCAATGATTTATTGGTTATTCGAAACATGTTTCACACTTTTAGCAAAATCCACCTGTCTAGGGGGGAAAATGCGGGTAAAAGGTTGATTTCCCGGCTTCAAGTTCCTCGTCACAAAACTAAATTGAACGGAAAACGCAGATGCCTGCCTTTGGTTGTTCATTCGTTAAACTTTAAACGCATTGTCAAAAACATATGTAAAATATAACTTTAGACGTGGACGCTGGCGGGAAATGGATAGAAAATGAATGCTTAAAATTTAAAGCAAAAAACTTGGACCGGACAAGGTCGGTAAATACCAGCTAGCATATATATAGCTTGTACGTATATAAGATTATATTCTAACACAACCAATAGGAGGTTTAAAATGGACTGAGCTGGTGGTGCACCCGCTTGGAACTGGCTAGAAAGGGTCCTTTTTAGTCCTAACCCATTTGTAAACGAAACTTAAAACAGTTTTGAAATGAGTTTGTTTTGATTATAAAATAACCCTTAATTGGTTAATAAATGATCCTAAATAAATTCCCTTATGAATTGTGCTTTAACTTGTTGTTGACCATTTAAGGGGCGGCGTTTGGACAAGGCTTCAACCTTAACTTTGACAAAACTTAACAGACTTTCACGTTTAATTGAATGTTGACCCTTGTTTGTGCCTAAATCGATTCTGCATCTAAAATGTATTATTAGCTGAAATTAAATGCCATTATGCCTCGCTTTTAACCAATTTAATTGCTTGTGAATTCGTGAGCTGTCCTCAATCAATTTTAACTGTTTGGTATTTTAATAGCATATTAAATTATAAAGAATCAGTTGCCAACACAAGCTTCATTAAAAGAAAGGAAACGCTTTCGAAGTAATGCAAATTTTATTAAATTATATGCAAATATATTTTTATTCATGGCGAAATATTTATTAATTTGTTAAATGCGTATTTTATGGAATACATAATAAATGGACGTATCTGCCGTCAAGTATTCATTTATCAGGAACTTTTGGCAGGCTATAAATCATGGCCTCTCAACACATTTATTATACAAATTCGTTTTGCCTGTAATATAATAACAATTCTGAACGAAATTTGCCATTATTTAAATCAATAAAATTTCCAGCGCTGAGCACCTCAGCGGGATTTAAAAAAAACGGCTGAAGCGCCAATTTTAATCAGTTTATTTGGCAAAATGGCAGCGAAAATGCAATTAGTTTGCTCAATTGTGGTCGGTTTACGTGAAAGATGTTGGTATTCCATCAGCCTGACGGGTTGTCATGAGCCATTCGATGCTGTCACATACAGCTGACAAATGTGTGCTGGGCATAATCGCATACGGGGCGTATCCTGGTTTTTATTTGTATACCCTGTATACATTAAGTGTACTTAAAGGGCTTAACTATTGCCAAGGCGTTAATCGTAAGTGTTAACTTGTAACACTGGCATGATTCACAGTTTGAACCTGAAGATCTCAAAGTCTCTTATAAAAAAAGCTGTATGAACTAAGGCTTATAGAAATTACTTTAATATCTCTATATATAAAACTGTTTGTCCTGACTGACTGATTGATGAGAGCTAGGAAGCTGAAATTTTCCCTGTAGTTACCTTATCTAATGAAGCTGCACGTTAAGACGGGGTTTCGGGAAACTGCTGACAGGGTATTTCCCAGTCGGGCATAGTTGAATAAAGAACCACTTAATCGTGTTGCTTTTATTTTTTAAGCTTTTGGCTGGGCTAGGATATCAGAACCCTAATCTGGCAAGCAAGGCGAAACCGACCCCGCTGCTCACCCGCAAAACCCCTTTCGCTTGCGCTGCTGAGATACTGTCAACAGCTTTGTAATTAGTTGCCTTTTTTGTACTCCATGGTCACCATCGCTCTTCGGGGTTTCCCGCTGTCGTTGTTGCTGTCGCTGCCTCAGTCGCAGTCGCAGTCGGAGTCGCAGTCGCTGCTAATGTCAGCGCGAGATTGATGGAGATTCATTTTTTAGTCCGCTGTCGCTGCTGCCATGCGAGATGGACAAATGCTGACCATCATTTTCAGCTGACTCGCAGCCGGAGTCACATTGCGTATACATAAGCTTTAATTAGCCAAGTACCGTTAACTCGGCGAAAATGTGAAAATGTGAAAATGCTGAATGCGAATATTAGATCGCATCGTGCCTAGAGCGAAGCGTATCGCAAATTCAAATATTGTCAGGCGAGAGAAATTGTGAAATTGAATTGCATCCTATTTGCAAATTTGCATAGTGGCTAAAGCCGCACTTGTCGCTACCCGTTACCCGCTCCCTGCAGCCCGCTGCTCACAGCTTGGTTCGCATACGCCCCGTGGGCCACATAAACGATGCGATTGTAATAATATTGACTAAACTTTCAATTGAAATGCATATGGAAATAAATATAAGTGTTTCTTTATTGTATATTTAATATATTCAAGCGGCTAGCAGCTGCCATAGTAAAAAAGAAAAGTTGCCGAGAAAAAAATAAAAAGGAAATTACCATATTTTCACACACTTTGACAGACACAACACATACAATGTGTAACAATGAAATTTGAAATTTGTCACAACACCTGATAGACTACGAAGAACCCAGTGTTTGCCTAATAGATGAATAGGTATATGGATAGTGTTTGCACAGATCTTTAAGATAACATATTATAAATAAATGTAATATGGACGTTAATCCTTAGTTTATTTCAAGTAGTTTTGTGTGTAAAAATTATAATCTTATTTACTTTTAATATTCTATTTTCTGCTATTTAAATTGATATAAATTTAATTTATTTTTCTTCTTTTATTTAGTAACAATTTTTATATTAAGCTAATCGAACCTTAACCTCAACCTCCATATGAAATGTTATTTATTTTTTCTATATTTCACAATGATGAAGCCCATTTTAGCGGATTTATAATAAAATCCAAGCAAGAGACAACAAGAGAAACTTGAACATTTTTAGATAGCCCAAAACACCCCAACTGCCTGTCAATTACAGGGTACTGACCAGCAAAGCGTTGACAAAACCCCAAAAGAGGTAAAAATTTAACAGAATTGCAAATGCTGTTGACACTTGCACAACGCAAACAATTGTCCGCAATCTGCTGCTCTCTCACCTTGCTGCAGTTTCTCTCTCTCTCTCTCTCTCTCTCTCTCTCTTTGTCGCTCTCTCCTTCTTTCTTTCACTCTTCCTGCTGCGCTGTGTGCAACTGCAATTTCGGCTTGGCTTTGGGTTTGTATTTGAAAACTGGCTGTGAAGCATTGGGTAGCGTTTTTGGCAATTTTCGTGTTTGCATAGTTTTTGGCAACACTTGATTGCCTTTTGGCTTTGGCCGGAACGTAGTCAACCTGGCCAGCAATCCGGCCATAGCCGTTCGCACAGTTTTTGGCTAAAATTTGAAGTTTGTGTTTTTTTTTGTCGCTTTTCGTAATCAGAAACTTCACATGCCACAAAAATCGGATATGCAATAAGTTTTGCACGAGTTTGTATCCCAAGAGTTATGCCGGCGTGCAGCGTGCAGCCACGCCCACAAATTAGCTGAGCTGAGTCACATGTGTTTGTGTGTGTGGGTGGGTGTGTATTTGTGTGGCACATAAATCATATTTAGCTTTGCGGCGCCAGCGAACATTCAATCAAAGTGCAACAAATCCCTCAAATTTGTTATGCGTCACGTACAAGTGTCAAGTCGCAGATGTGTGCGTGCGTGCGGGTGTATGTGTGTGCCATTAGTAAAGGACTTTAAAGTCGAGCGAGCCTAAAAGTTAATTTATATATAAATAGATATACTTATATGGATATATACATAGATACATAGGCACACATTTTAATATTATATAATGCGGGGTGCGGTTTGACTTGGGGTTTGTTTATGCTTATAGAAATAATCGTTAGAGTAATCGTTATCGGAATTGAAATCGAATGCGTTGCGTGCTCCGACACATTTGCTAGGTTATCAACTTTATATTTGGAGGCATTCAGCATTTCGGCGTTTCTTTATGCCTGCCACGGCTTATTAAATATTAAATTGATAAGGCAGCAGCGCCCGAGCAAGAAGTGTGCGACAGTTTTTTGTTCCTTTAATTTTCCTCTTCTTATTTTTTGTGGGGTATTGGCATCTATAAGTAGCATTTGTAGCCTATTTTACTTATTCTTGCCGTTTTGTGTTTTTGCCTAAGCGGCTTTTGCTCGCATTTCACTGTGGAGCACGTGCCCCGCCCACAACCTCATCACCTCACTCCCATTCCCGCTCTCAGCTGATACAATGCTGTATGTATGCTAATATTGCGGGCATATTTTTCATGTCGCAATCATTTTGTGTGCCATTTTTTTGTTTTTTACTTTATTTTATACTTTTCATTGCTGTTGTAGTTGTTGTTGCTTTTGTTGTTGCTGGCATTGCTTAAGCGTTGATTGCAAGCATTTGCATAATTTAAGATTGTTCTGTTCACTGACACTCGACTCGCTCACACTGACACACACACACACAGAGAGAGGAAATTTCAGCATCCCGTGTGTTCCACTCTGGCGGCATTAAAATGAAAATTCCAAGCTCAGTCGGCGCTCGTTCAAGATTAACATATTTCTTTGAAGCTCTGCTAAATTATTAAGGTTATAAATAGCAGTGTTGGTAGCCGGCATTGTATTTAACCAAGCACCCATTAATTGTGTTTAATGGCTGTATTAAGATATCTCAAGTGGTACAAAATATTGTTGGTCAACAGCTGAGACGACTCGAACATGATTTTTAGATAAAATAGCAGTTGGAGAGATATTATTTGTTACGTGCATTGGTATTCCTTTATAAACATGTCGCCTTTCTCTGCAATTCTCATGGTCGCAAATCACGTTGTTTCACGCCCTTTTACTTTCTGTGGTTATCCAGCTCTCTTTTTCTCTCTATCCACCTTTATTTGATATTTCCCTACTCTTCTTCTCGCTCTAAAATATAACCTTTCTACAGGGTATATTCTCTTTGATCACTTCCAGCTCACCTCCACGCTCCCGTTTGTTGTAGTTTTTGTGCTTAAGTTTCGTTTTTGCTTTTACAAATATTGAAAAAAGTTTCTCATTTCCATTTCAATTTCTCATTGCAGTTCAGCAACCGGAGGAGCCTCAGAGACAGAAACGACGACGACGACGACTACGATACGACACGGCAGGTAGTAGAAGTAGTAGGAGGCGGCGGTAAGCATCCGGTGCTGTGGGTATGTCCACAGCCAAAAGACTGGTGCTCTCGCTACGTGGACGCAAGAATTCGCAGGGCAATTCGGCCACATCGTCGACGCGGCTCGTATCCGCTGGCACCTCGCCGGGCCATGAGCTGGACGAAATAGCCGTTGTCTCCGGCACCGGTTCGACTAGCCATCATTTCTCCTATGGCGGCTGCATTGGCAATAACAACGACGCCAGCAGCGCCGCCGTGGCTGTGGCCCGTTATTCAACAGGTAGGCATTGCACAAATAAAAAATATAAATGAAAAATACGTACACACCCAAAACCCCATCACCATCACCATACCTGCAGCTCCTACCCATAACAATCAAATGTTTAAGTACTTTTTGTAGTCAATTTCCACCTCAATGCACATGCAGCAAAACCACCAAACCACTAGACCAATCAAACCCACCTTCGCAAACTGAACTTGTAAACTCGCCACCACCACCACCCCTCACACCTGTAACCCCTCTGCATGCTGTCGCATTTATTGTGTAGACCGTATTGCTACATCTTTGACAGTTATATATAGATATATCTAAATACAATACTGTGTGTCCTGATTTACTGATTGCTGATCAACGGAAAATACCTACCTGTACAGCTTGTATCAATAATCATTAAGCTATCAAGTAAAAATTAGGTCACGTTCTTATCTATAACTTTACATTTATATGGGAAATGTGAACCAAAGGGAGAAAATCAAATTCGATCATGTTCGATCATTTCTAAGCTGTTATCAAAGTTAATAATTTAAGCAGAATGAGTATTTGATTTACCTCTTCCCTAATCCTTTCCATTTAGAATTCAAGATAGAAAGGGAAAGAAGAAAAATTCCTGGAAAAATACAGCTTGCAGGCATATTGTAAACTTAATCTGCCTAGGATGCGATTACAGGATATATGTATATATAGATATTTCTTTTAAAATTGATATTTTTTTCTAGCTAAATGAATTTTTAGTTTTAACATTAATTTTTGCGATGCTGCCTATATAACTTCTCGTTAAGACTAGTCTATAAATAGCTGAGTGTAGTTTTGAGTTTTGCGAGTGAGGATTTCATGGAATATATGTCATTAATGTGGCGTTTATATAAGTAGCTGTTTGTTTGTTTAAGGGCCTCTGCATCTCTTTGCAGTAGACTCTTGTGTCGTTGGCTTTGTCTTTGTCTGTCCCTGCGACTGCAGCGTTTTCTCTCAATGACCCTTTTTTTCGTAGCATTTAAATTTTATATGCCCTGGCTTTAGGGACGAGCGAGAATTGCCTCGACAGTTGCAAACAACTTTTGCCATTGATTGGCATTTCGATAATGTCAGCAAAAATAGACAAAGCCAGCGCCAAAGCGAAACTGCAGTCAAAGGTGCGCCAAACGATGCCATTTCGCATTTGCATATTTAATGCAGTTGAATGACTTTCAAATGGCACAACTTTAATGCCATCATCAGATCCAACGGCTCCCCACAGTTCCCTCAAGTTCGAGCGCATTATGTTATGAAAATTGCTATCTCACCGAAATGGCAATTGTTTAGACAGTCACCTTTCACCTTTTGTTATGTGCCTGAACTCATCAAAAATACCATTCTATTTAGTTTTGCATATTTCTGCGTTGCGGCTATCAAAAGATATTGTGTGTAACTTACTTTTATTAAAGGGACGCATTCGTAATTTTTTTTAGGTTATTCTCTTCGCGTACTTCTGATAGTCTTAACAAGTTTTATAGAAATTGTTTTTAAATAACTATACGAACTGAGGATATATACGAAATTTGGTATGAGGTTTTTTTTCGATTTTATTCTTCAATATGGAAAATGTTTTCTAGAGCAGCATCGGTCGTTATAGTCCGATCTTTATGCCATTTTTAGCCCATAAGTGTGGTAGAAAAATTTATGTAAATGCCAAATCGCAAAATTTAAATTTTATTATTATTTTTTTTTTCATTCTTTTTAAAAAAATATTCGGGTTATGCTTATAATTTCTTAAAATCTGGTTTTATTCGGAATGGGGCTCGCTCTGCATATCACAAACTATAATATATATTTTAAATATCATGTCTCTAGCTTTTGCAGTTTTCGAGTACGAATTTAAATTTTACAAAGCTATTCAGAATAATAGATTCTTAAAGTGCGTCAAGAACAGTTATTCTCAAGACTTTTTAATAGACGTAAAATTTCATATGAACCCGCTTCTATTCTTGTACATTTGCTAGAAAAGTTAAGCAAAAAAAAAAAATCACTGGCCTGTTAGAACAGAATGCTATTTATATGCCTCTCAAAGAGCAGCATTTTTGCGGTCTACTTCCCACAACTAAATAATAGAAAGGTCTATAGTAAGGAGCACCTGTTATTTGAGCACGCACCTATCTAAAGCTGCTGCCCCGGATGATATGCTTAGACTGCTCTGATTTGACAAAGCGCCTTAGTTTGGGTCCAACTCACGGGCAACCTGTATTTGGAAGGCCTGTCTGTCACAATTGAGCCACAAGTCAGTTTGTCCCAAAAATCTGGCGCTTTGTGTCTCTTGTATGGCAAGGAAAAATAAATCAATCAAATGACAAATATGCTTAGACAATTGCCAGGCCAAGGCGCTGTTCAGCCTACAGCTTGTGTCCTAATTTCATTGCCAGGCTGCAGCAGTAAACTTGACGCTGCGGTCTCGCACACACAAAGCACACACACAACACACACACACACACAGA
The DNA here is from genome assembly GCA_035045885.1 of Drosophila borealis. NCBI lineage: Eukaryota > Metazoa > Arthropoda > Insecta > Diptera > Drosophilidae > Drosophila > Drosophila borealis. The sequence continues at coordinate 429,530 of JAWNOR010000384.1, read as the reverse complement.
CAGAGAAGCAGGCGTTGTCTTAGCAAAGCCACAGTCGTAATTTGTTGTTGTGCTGCTTCCTTTTGCGGTTGCTGCTTGTCACATTTTATAGGCTGCATATGTTGCGACCATTTTTCTTCTGCCAGCTGTTGTAGTTGTTGTTGATTGCGTTGTGGCACGTTCACTTTGGCTTACAGTTAATTTTGAGCGAAATTCAATTTATCACTGTGCGGCCCATAAATCCAAATTTCGTTGCCACTTTTACTGCTCTAACGAGTCGAAAGCATCCGAGGAACCTGGTCTACGACTGGACAACAGAGATTTATGCGAATGATTCTGTTGTTGTTCCATATGTTTCAGCATCAGCTGAAAACGCCTGCAATTTGCACGCTACCAACAACAACAGCAAAAACAACAACAACTACAACAACAACAACAGCAAAAACAACAACAACTACAACAACGACAACAGTAAGAGCTTCACTAAATGAGGGTCAACGTGACGTATGCGCTATGTGTTAAGGACTGCAGCTGCACTGCATAATACTATATGCAAGTACATATATGTGCTTGTATGTATGTGAGTGTGTGTATATGGTATATGTGTGTGTATGCGTGTGCAGCAAAGTTTTTCAGGCACTGCTATTGACATTTATCGCTTGGTGGCTTGGATTTAATGACTGTTAAGTTGTTTATGTCCAAATGAACGCTTTAACGCTCACACACATGCACACACATAAATGCACACATAAACAGTCTGACACATTGAGAGTAAGCGAAAATGCCAGACTGCAAGCTATCCTGCATAGAGAGCTACTTTGGAAAGCTCAGTGATTAAATCAAAATTAAACAATTAAAGATATAAACTCTTATTTTGGGTCAGGTTACACAGAAATTCATTTAAGTACTGACTGCCAGATAGCTTAAAGATACATCCGCCTACTTTCAATAGGGCGTGCTCACAAAAAATCTGTCAATAGACTTTAACAAAATTGGTTCTATCTTTGTGATTTAACCTAATGAAGGCGTTGCTTGGTTGCCTTCTGCCTAATACTTATAGGGTATCTTTAGCCGTCAGAAGCACAGTCCCAGTTTCAGCCACAACCACAACAACAGCCAAAGCCAGTAGCCAAAAATAAAACGAAACTTTTCAACTTTTGGCATATTCCTTTTTTTGTTTTGCCAATGAAGTTGACAATTTTTAGGATGTACGTACGTTGCTCTTTTAAGACTATAAAGCCCTCTCTCTGTGTGCGCGTATCTGTCTGTGTGTGTGTGTCTATGTGTGTGTGTGTGTCGTTGACAATAGCAATTTGGCCGTGGCTTTGATCAAAGTTCTTTTTTTTTTGCCTTCCATGGTATCGCTAAATTGAATTTGACTTTGACAAAGAGACGACAGCGAGCAGGAACTCTGGGCATTTTTTAAAAACTGAACGTGCAATATAGGCGCCTCTCGATGAATAATATAAATAACCAAGTTCTGCTTTTGGAGTGATTTTATTAATAACTGAGGGCAACCAACGTTGCGAACGTTTAGAAACGACGAGTCGCGGCTTTGATACCCTAACTGCGACGAATAAGTTATATGTTGTAGAGTATATCCAATGCAAATCGATTAAACAGCTGTTAGTTATGAGCATATCATTTAATAAAAGCTTATCTAAAAATGTTGTCCAATCAATATATAAATTTAGAAAGAAAATGTCATACGAATCAATAAATTGTGCAAGCAAACAATTAAACAAGTAAATCATAAGTGAGAAATTGGAAAAAGATTAACGAGATTGAGTGTGTATCGGGCATATTTTATTTTGCATGTGCCACAGAAATATGCGTTTGCAATGAATTTAGTTAGATTTTATTTTACAACATACATATATGTATATCACAAATTTCCATACTTCATTTAATTACAAGCGAACATATTTTTGTGATTTATTTATTCCAAGTGTGTTTAAACTTAAAAACTGCAATTTATATGAATATATATATATGAAATATTAAAGAAATGTTCATTTAGAGATGTGTCAATATAATGTACATATTAAAAAATCTATACATTTTGCCATAAATAAGAGTTTAAACGTATTCCCTGGCCCTCTGCGCTCACATAGTAGAAATTAAACACTCACTGTGGGGCATAAAAGTGCGCATAAATTCATATTGTTGCCGCTAAAAGAAAATTGTGTTGCCTACTTATTTGGGATGCATCCTGTAGCAGAGCCAATCAATGGCAACGGCTAAATATGTGATTATTTATCCATGTATCTATCAGATACAAATATCTTTAGTCCCTTTCAAGCGCATTTGAAGCTTAGCTCAAGTTGTGGATGATGGAGCCATCAAGAATGGCCATGTGCATGCCTTTGTCTATTCCACACTCTTTCTCTGTCTCCCCTTTTCTCTTTATTTTGCCATCTCCCTCTGTCTGCCTCTGTCTGTGCGCTCTGTTCATGCCATAATTGAGCTTAGAGGTCTTATGGCAGCTGCATCATTGATTTGGCCGCCCTCTGCCACCGCACCGCCCGCTATCAGGCTTCAAGCTCGGACAAAGTTTCGTGTAAAGTTTTGTTGTTGTTGTTGCTGCCGCTCTTGTTGTTGTTGTTGTTGTTATTGCACGCTTGTTACGCTTGTTGTTGTCAGCTTTAGCGCCGAACTTCAACAACAGACATAGCTGCTGCGAAAAGTTTTTCCATCTCGTTTTAAAAGTGACGTACCGCCCCACGACCTCCCCGACACCCATCCCACCTAGGCTGTCGATGATTTGCGCATGTATAATTAGTTTTATTTACCACCTGGCACACAAATTTTAATTAGAATTTATGCATGATGTCCAGCCTAACGGGGCCTGTGTATCAGCTGGCCAAGGAGAACAACAAAAAACAGCAGCGCCTCAAGACTAGCTGTAATCCAGCCCGACTCCTGACTTCAAACCCGACAGCTGCAACAGGGATTGGTGACAGCGTCGTGTGGCAGACAGTTTGATTGCCGTGGCTTTAGCTTTGCTGTGGTTGTTAGTAATTTGAGCATTTCAATTATAAAAGCAATCATGACGCGCTGTGTTTGCCGAGCGCTTGTCCGGCGTTTACATTGTTGGCCATATTAGTTTACCAATTTGATAGCCCGGCTCAGATCAGGCAAGGCGGCGCTGCAGAGTGCGAAGTTAACGGCAACTGCAGCGCCAAATTGAATGCTATTCAAAGCGCGCCAGGTGGCACAAGAGGCAGCTGATGCGCCACCAAAATAGTTGGCAGCGTTTATTATGGCCACAATGTTGCATTGGCAACGCGACTTCGCTCACGGCTGCGTTTTAATTTTCGTTCGCGTTTGTGCCAAACGAGCTGATGACCTGGCAACCATGTTGCGTATACGCCGCGTCGTCTGCCTGCGACAATGTTGCCGCGTTAGTCGCTTGTGGCACACACAAAACTGTGCAACAGCAAAAAGTGTAAGCCAGAGAGCGACAGAGTGCGGGAGACAGCAGTTATAGAGGAACACAAAGGGGCACTTAAAGTTGGCACACACACACACACAAGCACACCCACACACACACCTACGCAAGTGCTTTCAAAAGGTTTTGCTTTGTCGTGCTCGTAATGCAATTACAAAATGCCAACAGTGGGAGGCATACAGGTGGGGCAGGCGCTGCCTGGCAGACAGCCAGACCAGCCAGTTGGCAGGTGTTGGCCAAAGAACGCTTAAGAATAGTCAAGAGAGACAAAATGGGAGGAAGAGATGGAGAGCTGATAGAATAAAAGAAAGCCGAGATAGCCATGGATTTGCCGCTGCTCTCAAGTGGTTGACTTATCAACTAAAGTGCAGCATTAAAAAAATTACCAAAGCTGTTCGCCTGTTTTTCTTGCACATTTGCCAGCGGCAATGCGTCGGCGTGGGGAAGGGGCGACGGTCCCTAAGTGTCGCTTTTCACGCATGTACAAAAAGGCCGCAATGGATGGATCAGAGTAAGCAGCTAAAGTTGACCAGCACATGCCATCGAATTACGTGTAGTTCTAAATGGAGTGCTTCATGCTCAAAAAGTAAGCATGCAGGACATGGGCTTAGCAAAGTGTCACTTATTTGACGTAAAATGTGACTAAAACTGGGATTGTTTTTGGTAGCACTTCAGGCATATCCATGTAGATAACTAAATATTTATATGGAGGACATAATATCTGAAACTTGTCAGTTAAAATGAAAAGTAATTAAAAGCTCAGCTATGTTTTAGCATCCTCACTAGTTTAAAGTACTTAAGTACTTGAACAAAGTTTTCGTGGCTAGATAATCTTTCATTTATATTGGCAAAGTAACCACGGAAGACATGTGACAATATTAATATTTTTATAACTAAAAAAAATGAAAAAACTAAGAAAATAACTAAAACTAAAATTTGATAATAATAAGCTTAGGCATGAGAAAAAAACCTTTTTTTTAACTAAAGTAACCATGGAGGACTTAAAAACTTTGGCTGATAAGATAAGCTGTAAAATGTGATGGTTAGAAAATAATACTGTGGTAATTGCTGCTAAATTTTGACGAGTTTCGCAGAGCAAGCGAGCAGCGTTGACAGCGTCGAGAAAAATGAAAAACTTTTTTAATGCAACTATTTACTTAAACTTAATATATATACCATAAAACTCTTATTTTATAAAGTTTGGCCACTTAACAAGTCTGAAAGTTAAATCAAATTTGCAGCCATGAGAGGTTTTTATAGGTGTTTAAGAGCTGAGCTTAAACGCAAGTGTCATTGACAAGCACACGCACGCACACGCGCATAGTATACACATACAAAACACATACACAGGCAGGGCCACAAATCAAATATTAAGCACATTAAAGTTGAAATAGGCTTTCGGCCATTTGTTGTACATTGTTGTTGGACCACAATTACAGCTCCAGTTACGGCGACAGTTTTGGCATATCAATCACATGACTGATGCCTGCAGAGCATAAACCTATTATTTTCCAACCACAGGCGTGTCTGGCAAGCAGCTCTCTAGAGAGACACGGAAAGAGGCGGGGAGGAAGATGTGCAGAGATTGCTAAGCTGGTGTGACTCCTACACATGTTTAGCCTTATCAGGTTTGGTCAACTGGCAGCGATAATTTGCCAGTCAGTGGCTGCCGGGGCTGGCCGGCACACAGGCTCTCACATATGCTGACCCGCCCGGGATTAGCTGGTTGGGATTAACAGAGCTAACCAAACCGCAGACAGACAACGGGGCAAAGAGGGCAAATGTTCTCGTCTGCATCAGCATTAAATGTCAGCTAACTAAATGCCTCGCAGCTTGCCAGTTGCCCGTTGCTGCGATGCGAGTAAAAACTTTTTTAAAGAAGCAATTTGGCAAATTTATGTTGTAATTACCCGCCCCAACGCCCCTCTCTCCTCTCCTCGCCGGCCCGCAGCATTGCCACGCAGCAAATTAAGTTTTGCGCTTTGCTCTCTCCCTTTGCCAAATGGCAACTGGCAACTGACGATGGCAGCTAAGCGGATTACAAAAAAAAAAAAAAATTGTTATATTTTCTTTTTTCTTTTATTTTAACTTTATGCCGTGTGCCAATTTCTTTTGCTTTTATTTTTGGTACTTTTTTATTGTTTTAATTTTTTATTTTTTGGCTGTTGCTGTTGCTGCTGCTGCTGCTGCTGATTGGGCACGTGGCGTTGCGGCAAATTTGCCTTCTTACAATGCGATAAGCGCAATTACAGCGCCAAGGAAATTATAAGAAGCAGCAGCAGTAGCAGTAGCCTTAGCTAAAAACAGAAACCAGCAGTGTTTTGCACTTTGCAGTGCGCGCACGTTTTTTGGCAAAAAAAAAAAAATGAAAAACGAAACTTTTTACAAACGCAACAAAAAAGTGCATGCAATTTTGATAGCACAGCGTGGGCGAGGGCGAGGGCGAGGGCTGTGGCAGCTAGGTGCAGTGCCTGCAACTTTGTAGCTGAAATCGCATTTGCTTGCCAATAAAAATGTTGCCCAAAAGCTCGTGACAGCCAAGCGTACGAACGAGTGGACGAATATTTTGACTGAATGAGAAACGTAACTGAATTGAGGAGAAGCTGCTAAAGGCAGATGAGTTGCTGGCAGGATGCGATGTACATGTCCATGCGATGAGCCATGTGCGAATATGAATACCCAGCTATGCTATTCACCCCCCCCCCCCCCCCCCCCCACACACACACACACTTCCCGCATGGCTGTGCGGCATTGATAGTGCGGCCCCTGCGGTAAACTATTATGACCACAATCAAATAACCAAATGCGACAGTTGATGCCAAAAGCAGCCGGTTCCATTCAATCGCAAACTGTCAACTGGACAAAGGAGGCGGTAGCAATTGGGGGCGTGTCAGCTGCCCCTGCATATTTAAACACACACACACACACATTCGCGCACTCGCACACTCATAAAATAATCAAATTAAAGCGCGTCCAGGGAGAAATCGAAGAGAAAATGCTGCGACAAATTATGAAATGAAAATTACCAAATGAAGTCAGCTTTTATTGTGTACAGACGGACGGCAATTGACAATAAAAAGTTCAAAGTATGTTATTTTCATGATGTTTTCAAAAGAATTTAACACACACACACACAGCCAACGAATTGAGTTGAATTGAGAATTGAGCAGCAGCAGAAACAGGAGAAAAAAGTAGCAGCCAGCAGCATTCGAATAAGAGCAGAAATTGCTTGACATTAAATTCAATGCGATTAGGTCACACACATATATAGCAATAAGATGAGCGCGAGGTTAGCTTAAGAAGCTTACGCAGCTGGAAAAATTTACAGCAAATCAGAGCAACCAAAAAAATTGACAGGTTATCGGCAGTACCTGGTTCATAGTACCAGCCTTCATTCATATGATTTATATATAATGTCATGTAAAAAAAATTTTTTTTTTTAAATAAGCGAAATGTTACTCAGCACAAATTGAACAAATTACAAACTGTAAAATCTCTTATGTTAGAGTAATCAAACTATGGTGTAACATTGTGTACACCAAAGTTACAGCTAGTTAATACTAAATGTTTTAGAATAATTCTGTTAAATAAGTCTCTTAACAGAATTAAAAATAAGCTAATTCTGCTATTTGAAGTACTAGTAACATAACCTTTAAAGACTCTACTTAGCATATCTGTAAATTTGAACAATTTTGACATATCAGTAAAGCAGTAGGGTTTTACTTTCTTACTGAACAGTAAACTAGCATAGCGCTGTGAAAAAAGGCTCCATGCAAATGTTATTTTTGATTTAACGAGTATGCTAAGCACAAGATTAACAGCAAATGTTAAATGCGAACGACACATACATGTTAATAACTAGCATGCTAGCACTCTGGAGAGCTTTCGCTTTGAACTCTTGAAACTTTTGGCATAACCCTCGTCCCTTGGTGTCTGACCCGCACTGATGTGTGTGTGTGTGCGCTTAAATTTGATATCCTTTGTGCGCTGTGCTCAGTGCTCAGATGCTTGGCTCGAATTGACTACGACTTAAGGCATCCACATTCACTCAGCAGACTGCCGCACGCCCCCTCTGTGGCACAGTAGGCGTGGCTCTTATTATGTTTGGGCTTTTTGCCGTTTGTCCGGTTTGTCGTCGTTGTCGTTGTCGTTGTAGTTGGGCAAGAAAGCTTTAGCCGCATTGCTGTTGGGGCCATTAATGCACAAGCATTGGAATCATGTGACCTAAATACGCTACCCAAGACCTAATGGCATAATGGCGGAAGCCGGAGTAACAGCCAGCACTAACCAACAGCAGTAACAACCACAACAACAACAAATGAAAGCAAACATGCTACCAAAAAAAAAAAAAAAAATGAAAAAAAAGTAGAATGTTGAAAGTAGCGGCAAATGCTGGGCAATTTCTCATCTGCCGCCCAAGCGACGGCGGCGGTGGCCACTTTAAAAGTTGGCCACAAAACGAAATTGAAAAGTCAATACAATGTAATTGGTTGCTGCTGTTGTTGTCGTTGTTGTTGTTGTTATTAGAAGTCAGCCCTTTTGGGCAGCTTTTTCAATTTATTTGTAATTTTTTAACAATTTTACTGTTCAAAAAAAGCAAGTAAAACAAATACGATTATGCCAACGAGCAGCCGCAAAGGCAAATGCAAAACAAAATAAAATTAAAATAAAAGCGCGGCCACGCCCCCTCGCAGCGCCCAAATGGCGTACTCCTCACCCAGTTAGTCGCGTGCCTCGAATGTGAAATTCAGTTGAAAGTTGCGTAGCTGTCGACAGAAATTAATTTAACTTTTAGCCAGAGCAACACGCGGGGTGCAAGGGTCAAGGGTCGCTGCTAGCTATTGTTCTTGTTGTTGCCGTTGTCGTTGTTGTTGTTGTTGTTGTTGTCATGCATTTCGTCAATTAGCAAACGCCGCCAGCGGCTTAGCGGCCCAAAGCGATTAATGCATTAATTCCATTTAAGCAACTTGCTTGAGTGCAGCGCCAGCATCTTGATGTTTACATGGACTACATGTCATGTTGTTGGGCGTTCAGTGGGTATGGGCGTGGCAACACTCTCGTGTCTGTGCAAAGTTTTAATTATAGTTACAGTTTGTTGTTGCCCTTGCCCCTTGCTGATGCTGCTACTGTTGCTGCTGCTCATATCCTTGAGGCATTTTGTTGTTGTTCTATGGCTGCAGCGTCGGAAATTGCAACTTGAAGCGGTTTTAGCTTAATTTGAGTTGCTACAACGCACACACACAGCACACACACACACGCTAACAGACACACAGTGTGTAAACACAACACTCAGGCCTGGCTGGATGCGCCAGGCTTGCATTGCCTTGCCTTGCCTTTAGTCGCCTTGGCATTTTTGGAATTGCCGGAAAACTCTCTGCGAAACAATGAGGCAAACTGCTGGTCGCATAGGTAGTGCAACTGCTGCCAAACTTGAAATTATTTGTGGAATGCAAAATAAACTGCCAGCAAAGCAACGCAGCCAAAGAACCCATGCAGCATCAAGTTTGACTCTGCCACAAAAAGTAAAAACACAAGAGTTAGTCAGTAGAGCGTACTCGGCTAGAAAATACCCCTTATCGTGCATCCACAATTACTTACATGTATGTATATATCTATAAACATACACAAACAGATAATGCGACTAATTACATTTACATTTTATCCTTTCGGGGAGTGGAAAAACACCCAAGTTAAATAATTATCTGTGTATGCTTAGAAACCCTGCATACCATACAAGTGTCCTTGTTTTTATATTTTGCAAGATATGCTCCGAAAATCACAATCGATCATTGTCGATTTTGATTAAAAGTTACAGCTATCGAAAGAAAGTCAAAATGTTTTACCTTTGAGCCCTTTTTCTTTTGCCTGTTACGTACATTTTCACATCTTAAATATACCCTTTTTTTGACCCATTTTTAAGTAGCTCGAGGTAGCTGCTATTTAAGCAAATGACGTCAGAGCATGCTGGCTGAGAGCATTGTCAGCTGCTTACTGATTGATTGATTGACCAGTCGACCGATTGATGCTTTAACCAGTTCACGTCACATACGCATACAGCAAAATTCTGCAGCATTTGCAATTTTGAGAAAAATGTATAGGTGCTGGCATAACACATACGCCGCGTGCGACTGAGCAGGGAGTAGCACATGGCATCTTCCTTATTAGGCTGCCAGCATTAATAAATATTAAAAGAACCTTAAATGCATGGCGTGTGGGCGTGGCAATTACCAGCATTGGCCCCACTTTAATCGCAGCCAAAAATTAAAATCTAAGCCAACACAAGTTGGGCACATGTTGGCGACATTGGCGGCTTTGTGCTAATCACATCACGTGCGACGCGTTCCCTTGGACCTAAAATACACACCTATACACTCACACAGACACACATACTGATGGTGTTTATGCAACTATCTTGTGCCACAAAATGTGTTTATATTTTTTTTTGGGGCCCAGCTCTGCCCCAAAAACAAATGATACGCCTGATGTGCTTATGGGGCGGCTGCTTTGTCGCTTGTGGTATTTGTCGCAATTGCCGTTAACTGTCAGCGCGTGTCTGTGTGACAGTGCGTGTGCGTGTGCGTGTGTATGCGTGTGTGTTGGCTCGTTTCATTATCAAAGCCAAGTTTGCCACTAAGCACGTCGTAAACAATAAGTTGGCCCAACACGGTTATTACATTGTGCCCAGCAAACGACGACGTTTATGTCATGTGTGTGTGTGTGTGTGTGTGTGTGTGTGTGTGTGTGTGTGTGTGTGTGTGTGTGTGTGTGTGTGTGTGTGAGTGTATGCTTGTGCTCGTGCTTGTGGTGTGCTCCGGAATGCCTTTATGGCATATATAATTTTTGCTTAAAATTGTTTAATATGCCGCCCTCTCCTGTTACGCATATCCTGACATATACTTTCCGGCCCTACCCTTTTATTCGATTTGTGTGTCCGTGTGCGTGTGTGTATTGATATTTCTGGGGCTTACTTTATATCTGTTATAATTTCAATTTGGACAGTCCGTAATGCGACTTTTATAAGGAAGTTCCGGTAACACTAATTGATATATGGTAATTATGTTTGGGTGGCTGACTCTTTGAGTAGCAAAGCAAGATAATGTATAGTGCAATATCTATTAACATAATCGTTTTTATTTTTATTTAAAGAAACGATACGTATCATTATGTAATATGAAGCTTAAGGAGCCCTTAAAAACTTAGAAATTTTAACATCCATCAAGTCCTGTAACTTGTTTTGGGACTAGAGACGACTAGAGAATCAAGCCATGTTTATTCTTCAATCCGTCTGAAGGAACGTGTCTAGCTGGAAACATTAACGATTTAATAAATCTTTTATATGTAATGGCAGCTTGTCGCTAGGTTCAGTGTATGTCCTAGTCAAGCACTCCCCACTAGAGCACTGGCTTAATAAGTAATTTACTAAAGTCTTCTCTTGATTTCGCCTGCGCCAAAAAGTGTGCTATGAAAACGGAACCGAACATGAAAATTAAAAGTTTATCTAATTCTTTCGAGCATTACAAATGTTTGGCACAACTAAATAGTTTATAAATCCCCAGGCAACGGCACATTTATCTGTATATATATGTATGTGTATGTGTATGTGTATGTATGTGTGGACTATAAGCTACTATATAGTGCTCTGCTTTTTGGCTTATCCAGTTAGCAATTGACATTTAAACAGACTGCCAAGTGCTTGTTTCAGTTGCCGTCTTCTTCGTTTCACTCCTTTCAGTTGCATTCTAATTTAAATTAAACTAATTTGTAAATCTTAAACAAGCGCGCATACAGAGCAAGCAGCTCGACCGGGGCACTTGCTACAGTTGTATGCCCTCAACATGCCCTTGCAACATAGAACGCACACACACACATAGTCACATGTACACAGTGTATTTTTAACCCAAATCCATTAGAGCAGTTACTCAAGAACGCTTTAGATATTTATGTGCTGTGCACAGTAACAGATACAGATACAGATATACACGGCGCTTGAGGGACACTCAACAGATGCACAGATACAGCTACAGCTACGCAGAGGTCACACACACACACGCACACGTACGCACACACACGCACACACACGCACACGCGCACACCCAGACAACAGCTCAGCGGCAGGAAACATCAAGTAAATAGCAAACGGCGACTGCACTTGGGGGCAAATAACGCTGGCAAACAAATACGCAAACATTTATAAGACTGCTAAGCTCATAACGAAATGCACTTACACTTGACAACGCACACATTCTCACTCACACACACACACGCACGCGCGCGCAGTCACAGTCACAGCTATACCTTAAGCATGCAAGCAGCTTTAGAGTCAAATGCCTGTGCAGCTGCCGCGACTGGTTGTATCTTTACGCGCAGCACAAGTATACGACCCCCAGTCCAGGTCTGTATTTGGAAGGGAGCTCATCTGACATTCATACGGCTGCCCCATGTGCCACAGCCACTAGCGCGTACTCAACCACTTTGACTGTGTGCGTGCGTGTTGTGTGTGTCGGTATGCTGTATCTGCTAATGCTGCTGTTTGGCTTGGCTGAAGAAGGCTGCTTGAATAGTCGTCAGTTGCTGCAGCTTAAGACTAGCGAAAAATGTGGGTGTATGTTGCGTGTGTGTGTGTGTGTGTGTGTGTGGCACGTGTCTGTGTCTCGTGTCTGTGTTGCAGCTGCGGCTGCAAATCGCAGCTGGTCAAATGTAATTAACTGCATATTTCAGGGGAAATTAAGAAATTGCCCGGCCAGACAGCTGCGGGCCACACGTTTTGCACACGCTCGTTGCCAGTTCACATGACACACACAGCAGCAGCTGCTGTCTGCACTGTCTGGCCCTGCTGTCACTCAATGCCTGCATATGGCGCCCGCATCACACACACACACAGTCTCATTCACAAACACATACACTTTACACACATTCTTCCACATGTCCGCGCATATTAAAAGTTTAATGTAAATGTAATGAGCGCCAGCGCATGCAAATGAACAGTTTGGCTTTGGCCTTTTTACTCTCTCGTTTTTTTTTTCTTTATAGTTTTTTTTAACTGCGTGCAGCATGTGAATGTTGTTCTTGAACACCAACTTCCAGCGTCCTCTAACCGCTGCCTCAGCTGCTGCTGCTGCTGCTGCTAATGAGCGCATTCACTTAAACGCGCTGAAGTTGTTGAAAAATTTAATATGTGCTTAGCACATTGACTCTGCCGCCAGACCGAGTTAAATTCGGTTAAACACTACAAAATGTTGCAGCTTGCGGTTTGCTCTACGGCTATGTGCGAGAGCTTATCTTTGAGAGAAAAGCAAACTGGAGACTTTTTGAGAGTTTGTTATGACTGTTTGTCAAGACAAATTCCGATGATGAAAAGGAATTTTTTTAAATCAGACAGATTGACAAATGTTCTAAACAGAGCTTTAGACAACAAGTTAAATAACAATTAAATGAAAATTATATTTTCTCCTTTGACTGTATTAAAATATTTTGTTGTGTACGATAATAAGTACGCAAGGGAAAAAGGTTGATTTCCATATATGTTATTTTTAGAAGGTGTTCAAGCTGGTGGAATTATTTTAGGTTAGGATAGAAACAGAAAATATCTTGCTATCCAAGCAGCAGAAGCACCTTTTCGTAGTTTTATTAACATAGCTTTATGACAAACAATTTTGAAAATAATTATGATTCAGCTTCTGAAATGAAATTAAATTACGTAAAATTCTTCACTTTAAAATTCGGTCTAAATAGAGATTTACAAAAAGAAGGCCACACGTAAAAAGGGCATGGAAATTATCAAATCTTAGTTTGGGACAATCCTAATGAATAGAAGTTTAACATTATATTAATTGTAATACTGCAAATATTTTATGAGTAAAAACATTCATTACAAACATTTTTAATATCTAGAATATTAAGATTAAGTCTCAATGATGCTATTATTATTTTAGTTGTATATATTGTCATCGCGGTTCAAATTTAATTTGAGCTCTCAACAAAAATGTGCCCAAAAGTCTGTCAGCTGCGCCTAGCAAGCCCATTTCGGTCAGGTTATTAAAAGCATTATGAATAAAAAGCCAGCTAAGCTTGGCCATTTGGTCAATATGAGAGTACACACCTGTATATACCTTATACATATATATACATATATGTATATATTTATATAATGTAGTCTGTTGTTACTTTGTGGGTCTGCTGCAGCTGGGACGTTTGTGCCTGCTAATTGAATTGGCTGATGCCTGCTGCTGTGGACACATCTCTCTGTACACCTGTCGCACGAACACACACACGCACATACACACACACATATATATACATATATATATATTTATATAGATATATATGCGTATTTACACGCACGTGCGCACAAGAACTACTACAGCGGCGGTTCCGGCAGCCTGCCACGCCCACTTGTCGCACACAGTCAATGCCCAATTCAGTATTCCCAATGGCGTGCACCTTAATACGCATTCATGCGTACAAAGAGGCGTATGAGTGCTGCGATATTTGCCTTTCTGCCAGATATCTGCTGTTATCTGACTCAATGATGACTATGACAAGGACGCCATTTTCAGTTTCGTTTCGGGTTTGCTTTTCTTTAGCCGCCGCCGCTCTTCCCTCCTCTCCCTCTCTCTCTCTCTCAATCTCTCGCTTTGCCTTTGCGGGCGTTTAATTAAATGAAGTCGTTTGCATTAATGTTGTCATTACGCATTTGCCTACGGCGCGGCGCAGCAGCTCGGCAAGTGTCGGGTAGCAAAGGAGCAGCCGCAGGAGCTGGAGACGCTGCGGCACGAAATTCATTACATAAATGGAGCCCAGGTGCCGTCTATTGTCCATGTCCTGACATATGCGCAGCGGCAGCCTTATAGACAAATTTGTATTATCAGACATCGGGGTTCATGAGTTCAAATTCGATATGACAACACATCGCTTACAGCTCGAGGATAATTTCCAACTTAATGCTGATTGCAATCATTACGTAATTGCATTTATACAGCTATCTGTGAACTGAGAGGCTTTGCTGGCAGCTAAAGATATTGAACTATTAATTGTCGCAATTCAACTGCACACTTGACACAAGTTGATGAGAGGTCAAACAGGTTAAGTAATTGCAAAGCACTCATGGAGGTGTGCTCTTATAGCAATATTTCCAATACCATCAATTGAGATAAATATACTATATCTTTTCAGACAGTCAGTAAATTAATTTGATCTACAGATGCAATCGAAGTTAATATGCAACAAGTTAATAATCTAAGTCCTTGCAGCCTTCAGTTTAGATAAGAACTTCACGAATCGAAACACATCTCTGCCTATAGATAAGGTTCGTTGAATACCGAATTTTTTAATTCTTGAATGAAGCAATTAAATTTTAATTTTTAATTGAACGGGCGCTCAGTGCAAGATGCGGGCTATATAAACCTTCGCATTCAACATCTTACTAGATATGAATACAAATATGTTGGGTTCGGGTTTTAGTTCAGCTCTTTTTTACCGGTCGCTTGATAAATATAAAAACAAGTTCCCAGCTCGAACTAGTTAAGCTCAAAAATGGTTTTCTTTCTTAAGTTTAGGGTCTCTAACATATATAAGATTATACAAATTATATTCACCAGTCTGATAGGTGCGTTTTTTATTATTGCTAACCAATCATAGAGATGGAAATTTAAATTAAAATGAAGACGCTTTCGACAAGATACGATAGCATAGCTTAGATAAAGTATCCTGACTCCGGCAGAAGCTTGTGCTACTTGTGCTTATACCTCGATGAATGGTTGAGTTATGGCTACTAATTAAAATGGTGTCGCGCTGCAGCAAGCACGTGCTGATGACCTGCTTGGTGGTGTTTGTTAACTGCCGCATGTGAGGTAGTTGTTGCAGAGATCTGTGGTGCCAGCGCTGCTGTAGACAGCATCCAACAGCTATGAATGCATGTGGAAATTGTGCGGCACTTCTCCCAATCCATGCACCATGCACCATGCCTGTCCTGCCAGTGGAGTCTATATTCGGTTAACTCGGTTTATTCGTTCTACTTCAGTGATTCAACCCGTGGCTACAGTCAACGTCAATTTGGCAACGCGTGTGCGTATGGCCATAATCTCTGCTGAGTCTCGATCGTGGTGCGCCAGTTTATGTTGCAGTTGCAACAACTTGTGGCCGCTGTTGTCTTTGCACACGCTGATTGTTTGCTTGCCAGGCGCAGCAATATTGGGGCACAAATCAAATCAAACACGGTTTCAAGCTGCGCCAGCAGCCGTCGAGGCAGCCCACCAAGCTGCCAATTCATCCACAAAAACGACCTCAAGTTGTGTGCGTCCACCAAGCGACTATGCAGCCAGGCAGCCTGGCAGGCTGGCGGGCTGGTTGTGTGGCTGGGCATCTACCTGTCAGCTGCCACCTGCCACCTGCCACTTGTATCGATTGGTTTTTCATTCCTTTCGCACACACAAAACGTTGCCGCTCCTGTTGACCCAGCAACATGGCAAAAAGCACCGAGATGTGGGCCGACTGGCTTCTGGCCGAATGACCGACAGGCGACCGGCTAACCGTGTTCTTAATTACTGCAAACTCGGGCCGCGTCTGTGCGGTGCTTGCGAGCATTTTAATTGCCTCCTCCCAAAAAAAAAAGAAAAAGGAAAGCAATAAACTCAAATTTAGATTTAGTAGAAGCTGCCATGCAACAAAACTGGCAACTAAGGCCTTAACTTGCTTCAAGAAGCACTTCAACTTGTGATACTCTGCAAATACTGGACCCTATTGGGCTATCAAAGTGGAGTGTGCATAAGTAACTTAAGCTGATGAACCAAGGGCTTGGAAACAGTATCTTTGATTGCTTTCTGGACAATATACTCTACAAATAATTTTCCTGTCAAGCCGAAGAGTCTTCAGATCACGTATACACAGAAACACTATCTAACAGCTTGCCAAGAAATAGATTTGATTTCTAGATTCGCTCGGTTTTGGACTCGATTTGGAGTTGATTATTTGAATCTCTGGTACAAACTATCTCGGTTTGGAAACACAAACCACTAGTCTATTTTATTAGACAGTCAAGAAAATGAGCGAGAGCATCAATAGTAAAATACAGCACCTAGCTGCAGTCGGGCTAGATGCGTTGGTAATTGTGTTGTTTATCCATTCCATGTGGTACCACACATCAGTGTAGAGCGAAGGCGTTGACCTTGAGCCGCAGCCGAGGCGTTGCGAGACGATGGCCACCAGCGTGTTGGTGTTATCAATCATCGGCCCGCCGGTGTCGCCAGCACAAGGACTACTGTCCCCATCCAGGTTAAAATTGCCCGCGCACAGCATTTCGGGATACAAGGTCTTCACCATGCTCAGACAAGTCTTACGATCCATCAGCGTCACAAAAACATGTATTAGATTGCCAGCCAGTGGACCACCCTGTGGACAGTGGTGCAAGTTGACTGACTGAATGTCTGCGAGTGGGTTACTGCCACATCTCACCTTGAACATACGGCCCCAGCCAAACACCATATAGCTGATACTATAATTGGGCTCCCCCTTGGGCAGGCTAATTATTTGGATGCTGGGATTATCTGTTGGCCACGAACCTTCCAGCTTGAGCAGCGCAATGTTGTTTGTGCTGTGCTTTATATAATTATCCGACACAAAGACCCTCTGCACCTTCTTAGTAACAGTATCTTTGACGGGTATTAGCCGGTTGGGTGTGCCGCCAACGACGACAATAGATCGCAACGTGTGCTTCACTTTACGATCGCTTTAGATAGGTTCGGCTCTTAGGCTGTTCATATTCATTAAAACTCCAAGAGATACTCACGTCATGGTACACTTGGCAGCGGTGAGAACAAACCTGGGCGCTACTATGGAACCCATGCAGAAATGATTGTCTCCAAAAATGATCTGCGGCTTGTTGGATCGTATGGAAACAATATATTTGGCCATCATCATTGTCTGCTCATTTTTTAGAGCTGAGGTCAAACGTTTCGTGCGTTCCACAGTTTTGCTATCGGCGCGCACGTTCGCCTCCAACAGCAGATATAGCAGCAGAATATCTAAAACTGAACAATTTCGGTGTTGCATTTATACAAGTTTTGTAAAATGGAAGAATTCGTAATAGAGCTGCAGGCCGAGATGGTAATGCATATTCCTAGACCCAACTAATGCATGTTAATGTATAGAGAAATCCCCTTAAAATAATTTGATTTTTCGACTGACAACTAGTGTTTAAAATATGTATAAAAAGACTGCTTGACTAGGGAATACCCAATACTCAGCTCCAAGTTGCGGGAATATACATAACTTAGCTATGCAGTGGCGTTCCTTGATTACATTTGTTGTATTTGACCAATCGTTGATAGATTTTCTTGGTTTCAACACAGAATACCACTCAGAAGCTTGTGAAAAGTGGGAAAAACACTGATAGATAAATGTGAATCGATTTGACTGCTGAGACCAACCAAAAGTATATAAACAACCACCTTTTGCCTGCACCATGCATTTGCGCAATGAAAATATGACCTTTTCTTTTACCGATAGCAGGTGCAAGGCAATAAAAACTAACACCGATATTATAATTAATATACATATATTTCTCTGAGCCCAATCTAAAATGCTACCACTGACAGTGAAAGCAAGGTGATCTTTATTATGGAATGCTGTGCAGCATTCATTATACTATTGATCCAATTCATGTGATACCTCACATCCGTATAGATGGAGGGCAGGTGTGTTCTGCCACAGCCTAGCCGATAGGCAGCAATACCGTACACAGTATCGTTCATGATCATGGGCGCACCTTCGTCACCCTCGCAGGGATTCTGATCGACGGTGTCATTTCTATGCTTGGCGCACAGCATCTCCTCCTTAAAGGTCATCAACATGCATTTGCATTCCTCACGATTTAATAGAATAATATCGATATGTAAGATGGTCGTGGCCAAAGGTCCGCCCTGTAAGTGAAATTGTGAAACAGTTTAGGTGCAGCGACAACCTGATCAACAATTAACTCACTTTATATAGTCTTCCCCAACCAAGGACTGTGTAGCTCGCATTGAACATGGGATTTGAGTTGGGGAGATTGATAATGCCAATGCGTGGATTATTCTTGGGCAACGGATCCCTTAGCAGCAACAGGGCAATGTTATTGGTATTTTGGCTGGTAAAATTAACGGGTACATATATATCCTTAACTGGCAAATTCACAGATACATGTTCAACGAACTTGAGCCTGTTCGGCGTGCCAGCCACAACGAGTAGCGACCGGCTGGAGAACTTGAATTTGCTCTTGCTTTGGGCAAGGGATATACATTAAATTTAATCTAGCGGTCTACAAATGCATTTCTACCCACTCCATGACGCAATGAGCAGCAGTTAATACATATGTGGACGATATTATCGCACCTCCACAAAAATGATTGTCCCCAAAGTACATACGAGGAGTACGCGACCGGATGGATACCACATATTTGGCCAGCGCCTTCACTCGGTCCTTGTCGTAGTCAGGCGTTGAAAGGCGTTTCACGCGATTGTCAGACAGAGTGGGTTCTACGCACAGCAACAAAAACAGCAGCAACGTCTTCTTCACTGAACAATTTCGATAGTTCATTTCGAGCTACAAGTGTTTCCAAAAGTTTTTATGAAAATTTGGAATAAATTTCCTGGCAAATTATCGGTCGAATTGTGATACAATTCCGACCACTATATCCATCCTCCGGCATTGCAAACGAACTTATTTATGCGCGAATTAACTAACTATTTTATCAAAATATTCCAAGTACAGTTAAATCATAGAGCAAGTGTTTTTAAAATTTATTTCACTTTTGAAATTTATTTCACCCTCAAAAGGGGTAAAAAGGGTATACAGATTGGGTGCAAATGTAAGTAACAGGCAAAAGAAGGCATCTTCGACTTCCAATCGATATATTCGATTGGTAATTAATAGATGAAAAATGCTTGATATAGACATGAACGTATGCGGATATCCTTAAATATTATATTTAATGATCAGTAAATCCCAAAGAATCGGTCTCCCTGCTATGAATACTTATTATTATGCTTGTGAGTAGAGTTGTGGAGTATTTTAGTCGCAATTAAGATCTCCTGTTTTATTTATTGCAAGCGGTTTTTTTTGCCAATTACTCCTGGCATTTGACATTTAAGGCTGGGTCTCCCTGAAACCTTTTTATTTTTAATCAAATCACTTTTGAAAAGAATATGGTATGAATTTCGTTGTCAGATTGTTGTCAGATTTCATAATCGGGCTTTGCTTAAAGTTTCAAGCTTCATCAAGTGTATACATTTTTCAAGCAAGCGGATATTTCACGGCATCAACCGGAGAAAGTTTTTTGCTTTACATTTAAGGTCTCTTGTATCCACACCTTATCCTTCCGCATTAGCTTAAAACCCTTGTCTTAAATCAAATATTTTAAATAAATATTTGAAAATAAGCTTGAAGTAGGTCGAATGAAGGAATAAAAGGTATTCCAAAATTAGTTGAACAAAAGTGTTGTTTTCAGCAATTTTTGCTTGGAGGCCCAATTTCTCATCCAATAAGGTAACTACAGTAAAAGTTTTAGTTTTCTAGCTCTAACGCTTTGGGCTAAACGTTGACCACCAATTTGTCAGTCAGTCAGACAGTCAGTCAGGACAAACAGTTATGTCTACATATACAGATATGTGCTATGTATCTGCAAAGTTTTTGAATCTTCGGCACTCCTAAAATAACTTCCCTGGCTTGCCAATAATATTGTAATGTTTTCTTTATAATATTGCTAGACTCCATTTAACATTTCAATTTGTTGGGCAGCTTATGTTTCCATTCGTTCCATTTGACGCTGTCAGTCATGTATTTCTATTTCTGTTGAAAATTTGATTACATTTTGAAATGGTTGTTCCTCGGCATTCAGAAAGTTCAGCTCTGCGTACTCGGCTCGGTTATGTTTTGGCCAGTTGTCAGTCAACGATTCTGAAATACTTTTGGTGGACTTCTGTGGCTGTGGCTGCGGCTGGCCCAGTGCTTGGGCTGAAGTTCGTTCGAGCGGGCAACCCGCCTCAATGTCAAGTGAGTTGACAGCTGTTCCACTAAACACTTGACTATTGTAATTTTCAATGTGTCAGATATGTGCGGGTGGTATATGATGGGGGGCTTGGTGTTTCAAGTTTTTATTACGTGACTTCCGTTTTGTGTCCTTTTTTGTATATTGCGGCAATTCTACAGCCACTTGCAGCTACCAGTTGCCAACTCTTTTAGCTGTATGTGTGTGTGTGTGTTTGTGGCGTTGCTCTCAAGTATGTTTTAAGCAAAGTTTGCGCATAAACTTTTGGGAAAAAGTATTTCTGGCTACAAAGCTCAAATATTTTCATTTGCTTGTGGCAGCTGCACGAAATAATTGTGGCTCTGTTGTGACTATCTCGCCCTCGCTTACACTGTCTTTGGCCACATCGTGACTGGCCGCTTTGCTGATTTGTGGCAAGCAAATTTATTGACAATTCATGGCGCCAACACCACCACCAACACCACGAGCACCAACTCCGGCACCACTCAACAGCCACAAAAGCTATTCAAGCGGTTTCTTTTTTCTGTTGAACTTTGGCGCAAGTTTGTCGCAAGTTGCGCTTTCCGGCTGGCCGCCCATGACAAACTGCCTGCCCATTTAAGCCGTAGATTTGTCATTTTTCATCTTTTGCGCTTCTTCTTGTTCTTCTTCTGTAAGCACTCGCAATGCCAAGACGGAGAGCGGCGCGGCAGAATCTGTGCCTGCAAATGGAAAAAAGACAACAAAGTTTAAATTAATGGCACTCAACTATTAGCAAAAATTAAAAAGCCGCCACGGTTTGAGTTTTCATGCGAGTCAAGTGGGGGCAAGTGGCGAGCTGCTGCGGAAAACTTCAAGAGGGCGTGGCTAGGGCGGCTAGCAGCGGTCACGCCCATGGCTTGAGCCACAGTTATTGCGGCCAGAAACATCGGCAAACTGTGGGCCAATTAGCGCTGACAGCGAATTTAAGTCGAGCAACAGGCCAAACAATCAAATGTGTGTGTGTGTGTGTGTGCGTGTGTGAATTGTCTCACATTCGTACACACACTAAAAACTTTAGTCTACGTGACATGAAAATGCACTCTCACTTGGCCAAAAATGGCTGCCAGGCAACTGTGAATGTAACTGTAACTGTAACTGTAATTTTAACTGTAACTGCAATTGTATCTGTTAACTGTAGCTTGGTCAACTGGCTAAAAGAAAATGGCTGCTGACACATTTATTAAGAATTTATGCACCTGAATTAATAAATTAATTCGACTTATTTGAGTGTGTGTGTGTGTGAACGCTGTGTTTGTATGTGTATCTGTGTGTGTGCGGCAGCAAAATTAATTCGAATTTATTGCGCAACTCGAGCAGCGGTAAGTGCAAATACATGTCGCTCATACGCCGCGTTTGCCGCGCAAATTAATTAAACAATTTTGCATTGCATGGCAACAGGGACGGGGCGGTTGGCCTTTGAGGGGCAGCAGGAGTTTAGTCGGTCCTCAGCCCAGGGCTGATGCATTGCTTTTGGTGATCTAATTGAATTAAAGGCGCTTCAAGACAGCGCAGCGCAGCGCAATAATTAAAAGCGGTTGGCCTGATAATCAATTGGCAGCACAGCTGGAGACAGGTACAACAGCAACAACAACAACAATAACAAAAAAAAACAACTGCTGAAAGTTGACAAAGCAACGGCAGCCACTGTGGCCGTAGCAACTGTGGCAGCAGCAACAGGCCAGACAGACAATCGGCAGCATTCGAGTAATATAAATATATTGGCGCCGCACGCAGCTTCAAGCAAGCTTCTTGGCCACGGCAGTCAAGTGCCACTCGTGCTGCTCTCTGTGTGTATGTGTGTGTGTGTGTGTGTGTGTTGGCTCATGAATTGCCAAGTGAGCCAGTTGCCAGCAGCTGCTTAAAACTAATGAACCCGCTCGCGCGCGCGAGTGTGAGTGTGTGTGCATACACGCATCCCTTCATGTGTTTAGATGTCTTATTTTCTTCAACATGCCCCATAAAGGCGCACGTAATTAAATCTAACTTTATTAGCACATTTGTTCAAGTGAGCGAACTCTTTGCATGCTGCCAAGCGCCAACAAG
Source organism: Drosophila borealis (assembly GCA_035045885.1). Taxonomy (NCBI): domain Eukaryota; kingdom Metazoa; phylum Arthropoda; class Insecta; order Diptera; family Drosophilidae; genus Drosophila; species Drosophila borealis. The sequence goes on along the minus strand of JAWNOR010000384.1, from coordinate 407,015 downwards.
AGACCCACAGCCCGACAACAAAAGTCAAAGAAAACAAAAGAGAAAAAACTCTCCCGATTATCTACATACCTGTCCATTCATTGTCCACACGTGCCAAATGTTCAATGAATATTGCTTAAATAAGCCATGAGCAGAATATGGTGAATTTATTCAAAGGTTTTTTTCCACTCTAGTCGTAATAGTGCCGGGAAAGTCAAAATTAAACAAATGGCAACATTTAGAGTGTATAAAATGTATAAATTCGTATTGCACATTAGTATAAGGATTTCAAGTCTGCAGATTTTATTGTTTCTTAGATCGAGGTGTTCAAGTGTGTTATATATGAAACAGAATATTCTCTTGCCGCACACGAATATTTATCCATGTTGTTAAGTTAACTTTCAAACCAATTTAATCTTTGTTTGGTTTGGAAGAACAAATAAATCAAATTGGAGCTTGTTAATTAGAAAGCTTCAATATGTAAAAGACACTTGTGTTATATTTTTGTGGTGGAAGTTTTGTTATTTATATACTTATATATTCAAATAGTTAAATATATTTACAATTTATAGATATAGAGCACAATCATAGTCGTTAAAATTTTGAAGTTGTTGTTAAATTGGTCTATATTAAAAAAAAAAACATCTTAGAGCCTTACAGCTTAAGCATTAGCTAACTTTCTTTTAGAACTTTAAATACAAAGCGTTAAATGCATTTCAAATGAAATTTCTAAAATGAATTTTGAATCGTTACGAAAGTTAAATTCATAGCATGACTTGTTTTTAAAATTGTTTATTTTTTTATCATTTGCTCTGCCTCTTCACAATTTTGCTACCTTTTGCCCCCTCCAACCTTATGTCAATGGAAAAAGCTTTATCCAGTATTTAATTTATACACTATACATAAATATAAGTTGTTCGAATCTTGTTGTTGCTGTTAATTGTTGTTGAATGTTGTTGTTAATTGCAGTTGTTGTTAAAGGCCCAGACACCTGTAGCCACAAAAAACAACCACCAACCACTACATCACCACTGTCCGTCACTTTAGCTGCCCCACCCTCTTTTTCTTTATATTTCACTCTGTTGATAGCAGCTTCCTTTCCAAGTACACACAAACGTTTAAAATGGTTAATATGCAAATAATCTTATTATGTGCTCACATTTCTCTTGTTTTTCAAAAAATAAAAAACAAAATAAATAAAATAAAACAACAAACAAAAACTCGGACATAAATGCGACAAATTAAATAATTAATGCAAAAATCGATCAAAAACAATTGCAAATAATTTCAACTTAATCGCTTGGATGGCTGCAGCCGAGCTTAACAAGGCCACGCCCAGTGGCCGCTTGTGCCGCACAGCGGCCATTGATGGTGGTGACGCAGTCGTCAACGCGGACGTCGACGCCGCCGCCGACGCCAATGCTGGCTGTGACGTCAACGCTGCTGACGATGATGAACGATGGCGGCCAAATGTGCTGAATGCAACAACTGCAACACTTGACAGCAGACAGACCAAAACGACAGCAACTAAAACAACAACAACAATAGCAAAACATCAAAACAACAAAAGAAATACAACAACAACAACAACAACAACAGCAACTAAAACCAGTCAAAGATTGGCGCCACGCGCCAGCTTTCCTGAAATAATGCAGCCACGGCTATCCCTGAACGGCATGCTAAATCCACCGTATCCATCGTTAATGCCATCGCCGCGTCCTCTGTACCGGGATCACAGCTCGAGGTCGATAAATCCGCTGACCGCATACGAGCAGCAAATGGCCGAGCTCGATGGCAGCTTCTATGGCAGCAATGCGGCATATTTGGGCGCTGGCATGAGTGGCAGTGCCGGTGGAGCCACCACGTGCACCAATCTGACAGTGGGCGGTGCTGCGACAGCAACTGTTGCTGCTGCTGGTGGTAGTGGTGGTGGTGGTTTTGGCGGCGGTGCTGCCAGTGGCGTTGGTGGTGGCGGTGGTGGCAGTGGTGTTGGCGGTGGTGGTGCTGGCGCCTTTCACACAACCGAACTCTCAATAACACCAACAATGCCAGCTGATGAACAGTTTATTGATTTGGGTAGCCTGCGTCGCTTCTCAATCGATCGACAGAGCTTTCTCGGTAAGACTGCAGTGTGTCTCTCTCTGTGTGTGTGTGCGTGTGTGTGTGTGTGTATCCCTGCTGTGCGCTCTGTATGCCCTCTGTCCGCATAACTTCATCAACCAGCAAACAGTTGAACTCCAATTTCTCGTCTCTTCCTCAGATCTAGGCCCCAAGTTTGGCATGTCCCAGCCGAAATTCGGCCAGAGCGTCTCGCAACAAGGTTTCTTCACGTCGCATGACAGCCTGGCCACACCATGCGCCTCCAGAGCATCGAACTCGCATATGGCCACCGTAAGCACTGCCTCCGAAATGGATTTATTGCACAACAAGCAACGCCCCAACAACAACAAATCGCGCGGCCGTCTGAAAACGACCGGCGGCGATCAGCCACTGCTGGGCACCTGGAATCGATCCACAGGCCGCGGCTCGCAGGATAACACGCTAAGTGGAGGTGGTGGTGGTGCCACCAGTGTGCTCATGGGGCATACACAATATGGGGGAAACTATTGCAACGGCACCGATCGGTGAGTACACGAACTACCCCTCCACTTTTATAATCTATTCTATAATCTATTTGAACTTCGATTCCAATGACAGCTACCCGCGTTCACGTTCGCAGCAGCAGTCGCACCACAATGCCGGACAAGCCCCGCACCACCCATACCAGTTGCAGCACTCTGCCTCCACGGTGTCGCACCACCCGCATGCGCATGGTCAGTCCGCACACGGCGGCCCCGGACCGCCCCATGGCGGCCATCCGCACCACCAAATGCATGGTGGTGGGGGGCCTGGCAGTGGGGTTCCCAGCGGACATTCAGCACAGCATCAGAAACCGCATCGCACTGCCTCGCAGCGTATACGCGCCGCCACGGCCGCCCGCAAGCTGCATTTTGTATTCGATCCGGCGGGGCGGCTCTGCTACTATTGGTCCATGGTGGTTTCCATGGCCTTTTTGTACAATTTCTGGGTGATAATCTACCGCTTCGCCTTCCAGGAGATCAATCGGCGCACGATCGCCGTGTGGTTCTGCCTGGACTATCTGTCCGATTTTCTATATCTGATTGACATATTCTTTCACTTTCGCACTGGATATCTGGAGGATGGGGTGCTGCAAACGGATGCAATCAAACTGCGCACACACTACATGAACTCGACGATCTTCTACATCGACTGCCTCTGCCTGCTGCCGCTGGACTTTCTCTACTTGTCGATTGGCTTCAATTCGATACTGCGCAGCTTTCGGCTGGTCAAGATCTATCGGTTTTGGGCATTCATGGACCGCACCGAACGGCACACCAACTATCCGAATCTGTTTCGCTCCACGGCCCTTATACATTATCTGCTTGTGATATTCCATTGGAACGGCTGCCTCTACCACATTATTCACAAGAACAACGGCTTCGGCTCACGGAATTGGGTCTATCACGACTCCGAGTCGGCGGACGTAGTTAAACAGTATCTGCAGAGCTATTACTGGTGCACCCTGGCATTAACCACCATCGGGGACCTGCCCAAGCCCCGCTCCAAGGGCGAGTACGTGTTTGTGATATTGCAATTGCTATTCGGCCTGATGCTCTTTGCCACGGTGCTCGGACATGTGGCGAACATTGTGACGTCGGTGAGTGCGGCGCGCAAGGAGTTTCAAGGTGAGTGCATGATAAGAAATATGTTTTAACGATTGGGTGGTGAATCGGCTATGAAGTGAAACCGGGTTTGAAAAAAAAAACCGGTTGAATTCATTGTAATTCAAAACGGTTGAACAAGGAAATGGGAAATGGTTTAAATGGGTAGATACGTGTATATCTGGAAAACATAAAAGATGTCGAAAATGCGACAGTCGAAACAGTTGTGAACCGGTTATATGCAATTTACGGTTAAGCAAGAAATAGTTAATAGATAGACGTATAGCTTGAAGACATAAAAGATAAAACAAAATCGGAATCAGAAAGAAGCAAAAGAAAGTTTGGCTAACAACATATTACATAGAATATGCATATAAATACCATATGCATACAACGGTTGAAAATTTAAAACGCCTCTGCTGCGAATGGTTTGGCAATATATAAATATGTGTACGAGTATAAGGTGCAAAAAAAATCAAACGGAAAGATGACGAACAAATCAAAAGCAGAAACTGTCTTAAAGTGGCAGAGATAAAAGCTCGAAAGACTTTCGACAAAACAAAAAAAGGGGCTTGTGTACATTGGAATGGTATAACAAGGACAAACAGCTTCCACTTGAAATGTTGCGTGATACGGTAAAACTGATCTTTAAAAAGAGTACAAAGGCAACACGTTTTTGGGCCCAAGCGAATTAGGGCCAACATATAATTATTAGGCTCAGGAGGGTACCACAAATCACAGCATACAATGTTGAAATGTAATCATTATCCGTTGTTGGTTTTTCTTTTTTGCTTTTCCTTTTTCTTCTTATTCTAGCAAATCCTTATCAAGACAATTTTAAGCTGGAATATATAAATTGTTGTTGTTTCTTTTTGTGGCTTCAATATTTACGAGCTGTCTGATTAAACTGTTGCTCAGAGCTAGGTTAGATACGCACACATATGGGAACAATAATCCGCAGCTAACATAGCAACAAGATGAGAAAGCTGGAGACACAAAACGGACAGACGGATGGAGCGACGGACAAACGGATGGGATACACGAATGGAACCTGGGGGTAGATACATTTGACAAAACAGAACAATGAGCAAAGCTCTCAAAAGTATGCAAAACTTTTTGGCTTTGCCATTTTAGCTGCTTAAATTGAGGAAAATGTTGTATGTGTGTTTGTGAGTCTGTGTTTGTGTATACGGGCAATTGTATACAATATATACAAATCCTGGCTGGCTTAAGAGACGTTGCTCCTTTTGTGCCCGACAAGACTCTCTGCTCGTGCTGCTTGAGCACACGCTCCTCGAGCAGTGTGCACTGAGAGGCAGCCTCTTGTGAGCTCAGTAGGCCATGCGGCCATTAGCTAAATGAACTCGTTTATTTGCTCCATAAATAACTGGACAAAATGCAAGTGTCGCCATTGCAGGCGTCCGACGGCGTCTTGTCGTTTTAATTTCAAAAGACCGCCCAAGTCAAATGCCTGGCAAGCAATTCAAGAAAATGGCAAAACTGGGGCTGTCCGAGAACGGACTTTCATTAGGCGAACGTCAGCTGAAAATATTAAGGCCACTCAACGGCAATGGGCCACAATGGCGAATGCCCAAGGGACAACGGATGCTAAACTAAGAAGTGGACAGTGGCCGGCAGCTGGAGCCGTAGCTTGGGGCAAACAAAGCAATTCCTCTGCTCATTGATGGGCGTGGCAACAGTTTGCACCTCTATAGAGAGTAGCTGCCAGATGCAGCATCAACATGTTTACACAACACTTTTTCATGTGCATATATGTGTGTGTGTGAGTGTTGTGTGTGCGAATGTCGCATGCACACAAGGGAGTCCAAGTGATTGAGGGCTTGAATCTAACGGAGTGCGGAGAGTGAGGCAAAAAGTCAGCAAGCAAAGCTCAGCGGCTTAATGGACGAAACGTGCTGCTGCATTAATTTCTGGTTTTATGCACTCGAAACTTTTTCTCATATTTGCATGCAGCAAATCTCAATTTTTATTGCACCACTGGAAATTGTGTACACCTTTTTTATAGGCGCCCCGACGCTCTTTCGCTAGGTCCGCCCGCATGCATATAGTCGAGAAATGCACTTAATCCCACACGATGTTCGTTGTGGGTGTCCATTTCGTTAATTATTAGGCTGCTGTCCGTCTCGCTAATCACCTCACCCATGCTGGCCATCACGGTGCGCACATCGAGAGCGTCAAAATACCCGACACCCTTGCGATCGAACACTTCAAAGGCCTTGCGCAGATTCTCATCGCTCTCGATGTCGCGCAGCCTGGGCGCCATCACCTGGAGGAACTCTTTATAATCTAAGCAGCGCAGATCACCGACGTTCGCCGCATCGATAAATTCGTTGATGTCCGCTTCGGTTGGTTCGTAGCCCACGTCACGCATGATGAGGTTCAGATTACGGGCCTCAATGGACCCATTCCGATCCTCATCATATTTGTCGAAGACCCTTCTCAGTTCCAAATGCAGCTCCTGGGACATAAACTGGGGCATTGCGCTAGCTAAGTAGATTGGCCAAGGATATTCGCGAAATATATTCAAAAACTGCTACGAAAACAAAACTAAATAACGATATATAAAAATTAAATAACTGATTCTCTAAGCGTAAACCAACAAAAAATAACAAATAACGAGAAACCAACTGACAGCCAACTCAGAGCCGCAACTTGAACTCGAGGGCTAATAAAACACTTAGGTGACCGTTGCGCATCGCTGAATCGGCAACTTTTCACGTCGTTTTTGCCCCAAAGCCGACACAACTTTTGCCTCCACCACAATAATAATACATCATATAACCATGGACATGCAACGAGGACCATCCATCAATTTGTCAATTCAGCGCTTGCCGCTTCGAGTGCGCGAGACCACAAGAAGCAAAGGATGCTCGATGCTCGATGCCTGATGCCTGATGCCTGATGCTTGCTGATGCGGAGCGCTTAGCGGTGCGGGGGTGGGCTGAGTGGATGTTCGCTTGTGAGCAAGCAGAACTCGCAATAAAAAAAACATGACCGAAATCAAATGCAGCATTTGGTGAAGCTCAAATGCTCTTCAAGTGCGGCCACAAAGCGTATGTGTAATATATTGTCGAATATAACTCATGCGCCTCGTCGACCACATGTAAAAGCAGCGAATAAAATGGTGTCAACAGGGAAAGGTTAAATAAAAAAAAAAAACACAGAGCACGTTTGACATCTAACAAGTGCGCTGCATTTTAAATTCTCAGCGTAGTTGCAAATATCCATGTGTTATTCAACATTATAAGTCTCAAAATTTGTACAAAGGCCCTTGTTAACTTTGAAAGTTTCTTTCGGGATTCTTTTATTTTAAATTCTAGTCATGAGATTTTGTTCATAGAGTAAAATGCAACCCATAGCTAAGATTTGCATACTTAATGCAACATTATAAAGGCCAAAGCGCGTCTACAGTGACGTCTGTACGGAAATAAATAAAAACTGTCTCATTTACCTTCCTGGTTTCATTTTCAATCACTCTACTCAAACACTTAAAGAAAAGAGCTTTAAGTGACGTTGAAGCTTTAAGTTAAACTTGAAAAATTTGTTTGTTGTCAACGAGTTTTTCCAATTAACTTTCAGTGCAAGCAGCTATAATCACTTCCGGTCGATTTATGAGTGTCATAGCATTAAAAGCTGTCTTACTAGGCTGCCATTAATCTTAAAGTTTTCGAAAGTACTTACATTTCTTAAGAACATTTACATAGTCCTTCTTTTAATGAGAATTTTGTTCTTTTTTTTATTATTATTTGCTTATATTTTGTAATTCCGCTTGCAGCTGATGCAGCAATAATTATCATTAATAATTATTAACCCTGTAGCTTGACATGATCCCGCTGATCTGTGATATCTCAACCTTTTGGCATTTCGAAACTCATTCAGTTTTGTTGCCATTGCTCTCCTATTCTACTTTTCCTCTTTCTTATATTATTTTTTGCACGCACTTTGCAGGCAAATATCGCAAATACCGCTAGTCATGGCTTAGGGCGCAACACTTTAGTGATGGCCTTCTGCTACATTAAGCAAACTCCCTCTGGCCAACAACTTAAAAACTTATATATTTACTTAGTAACAGGCATCCCGCTACGCATCTCCGCATCACAGCATCTCCGCATCGCAGCATCTCCGCATCTCAGTATCTTCGCATTTTCTCTGTTGCGTACTCATCTTGGTTTTCTTACTCGTTGTGTTGGGTCGAGCGCATGAAAATTGATTTTCAAATAGTTGGCCTGCCTTTTTTCAAATTTGATTGACGTTATTACATTACATAACATCACATCAGGCGCTGAGGCAACTTACACGCACACACACACACACACACACACACACACACACACACACACACATCGATACGTATACAAGCAGCTGGTTTAAGTTATTCATCCATTTAGCCCCACTTACGGCCCGGTTGGCTGACTGGCTGGCTGGTTGGTTGCCTGCCTGCCTGCTTGCCTGGCTGACTGGCAACAACAAGTGGAAAACTGTCATTATATTTGAGTTATTGATGGTTTTTCAAAATCATTTTAGCAACAATGTTGTTGCCACATACACCAGCACACTCGCACACCCGCACACACGCACGCCGCAAGTTACATTTACGCTTAGTTAAACGCCATAGCTGCGGCTTGTTAACGCCAAACAGACGCAAACTTTAAGCGCTGTGCGAGTTTTGTTGCTGTTATGGTTGCTTTTGGGTTTCGCATAAATCCAAAAACGCTTTTCAAATATGCCATTCAAAATTATGTTAATTTGTTGCTAGCTGCCGGCTGCCTGCTCTTATGTAATTATTATTGTAAATAGTTTTTTATGCAAATTATGCGTCAGCAGCGCTGTCAACGCTTTTGATTGATGTTGTGCACACAACTTGTCTGTGTTTGGTGTGTCTGTGTGTGTGTGTGTGCGTGTGTATGTGTGGTGTGTCTGTTTGTGCTCTGCTGCTACCACTGCGGCTGTGGCTGCGGCTGTTGCTGCTTCAGCTGGTCACTTGCAACGCCTTTTGCTGCAGTTGTTTACTGCAATTAAAACAATTTATGCGCTCAATTTACTCACACACACAGGCGCACACAGAAATATATATATATATGTATATATCTATATACACTAGCTAGGCACTGGCTCAGTACTTTGAGACTTGTAGTACTTTACGTGCGAGATTTGCAGCCATTTTGACTTGAACCCGTTTCGGTGCTCCGTCTCACTCTCGCACTGGCTAGCTGTGCGTGCTTGTGTATGTTTTTATTACTTTTTCTTTTTTTTGTTTTTTCTTTTACTTGCAGCAATTGTTGTTGCTGTTGCTTTTGCTCTCGCACAATGAGCGCGTGTCTAAAAATAGCATTGAGCGGCGTACGCACGAGTTGCGAACGGCTGAGCGAGCATTGGCTTGAGAGAGGGACGCACAAATTCGCAGTCGGTGCGCTCTTTTGCCTTTTGCCATTGCCTTTGCTTCAGTCTTCAGTCAAGGCGAGCAGCAGCAGCAGCAGAAGCAGCGTCCATTATCCACTTTAACTTGGCCGCCTTGCCAGTGTTGGGTAGCGTGTGTGTGTGTGAGTTGGTTTGTGTGTATTTGGTTGGCTTGTGCTGTTGTTGTTGTTGTATTTGTTGTTCGTTTTGCTGTTTGCTTTCGCTTGCCACAGCTTCAACAACAACAATAAGAGCAACAGCAATGTGTGTATGTGTGAGTCTTCCTCGCTCTGTGCATGTGTATTTGTGTGTGTTTATGTTTGCTGCTGCTGCTGCTTATGCCCTACAGCTGTAACCGTAACCGTGAGTGCGCTCCAATGTGTGACTGTGTGTATGCGTGTTTGTGTGTGTATTCCAATCAATATTGTAGACGCAGTCGCCGCTGTTGGCCGCTTTGCCCATTAAGCTGCATGTACGCCAACTTACCGTCGTATTTTTAGAACATGGCTTTTTTTTTGTAGCGGATGTTGCTGGCATTGTATGGCATGTAGCTGCCCTTTAAGGGCAAAATATTCCATTATCCTTGAAAAGCGAATTTGCCAAGGATATTGCTAGTGCTGCCACGCGGCTGCAGCTGCAGCTGCAGCTAACATGCGCATTGTTATTGTTATTGTTAGTGTTATTGTTATTGTTATTGTTATTGCAACGCTGGCTAACGGAGCGCATTTATATTTGTTTGCCGCCCGAACAAATCTACGAGAGCATCGAGCATCGAGCAATGAGAATCCCAAGTACAACATACAACATTCAGCATTCTACGCCACCCGGCACCTCATCAAGAGCGCGTGTGTTCAGCAGGAACCGCATATGCATAATTAATGATACAAATTGGTTTTTCTGGAAAACTCAGGCAAGCGCTAAAGAAAACCCAACCATCAGTCTTTGCAGCGGAAGCTGCGAGTGCTTACCAAAGCGTGGCCAATATTTAATTATATCAGCTTTTAAAACAAACTCCGGTTTTTCTTAAGACCCTTAGCAAAAGTCAAGTATATACTGGTTTTGGTAATAGAAAAAAATCATGCTTAAATTTTCTAGAAACAAGACTTGCAAGCCCAAGCATAAATTGTCTTTTTGAACCAGTTCTGTTCGTTAAGGTAGTTATCCGCATCCTTGAACCACAATTTTGGCTTAATCCAAAATTTAAGCTTTAATTTATAATTGCCCGTTCTACTGAAAATATTGCCAGTCGTACATATTACATATAAAAGATTTAGTTCAAATATACCCCCATTGTTGTCTTGCCAAATATGGTTAGATACATTGGAACAGACGCTCCCTCAAAAAGTTATTGTGATTAAATTCTGGATTGATTTGGTGTGATTTGAGGCCCAACCCTTGGCAAAAAAAAAAAAAATCCCGGGCTCGAACTGGTTCGGCTCAAAACCCGTTTTGTAGCCTCGCTTAGAATACATTGATTACATTTATGAAGATTTTGAAATATATACCAATTTTAAGCTGCCTAACTAAAGTCTTTAGGAGTTATGAATGGGCAATTTATCGTTTTGAACGGCAAATATCTAACATCTTCCATTTAGCCTAGAATAATTGTTGTATTGTATGCCGAAAACCACTTTTAAATCGTATCTATACTACTTTCCAGCTAGTTTTCAGTCCCACAACATATCAGCTCAATATTAAGCTGTTTTCTATTTTTTTTTGTACTCCTTTTCAATGCAGTTCCGCAGAGAACTTTTAGCTTTTTCATAGCCTGCCCATTGCTGGGCTGGTTCTTTGTCCTAGCAAACTGCATGCACGTGCACATCAGCGTCGCTCTTAAGTGGTTTCTAGTTAGTTTGAAATTTTCACTCGGCCAGTTACCCACAACGTATATGCATTCAGCTTGGCCTGCACCCCGAACCGAACATCCCCTTGCTGTGCTCCGTGTGCTTTTTGTCTTGGGCTTATGAAAAGGCAGGAAGAGCAAGTTTTTGTCACGCATTTTTACTGTTTGTATAAACTCGTGGTGCCACCCGCTCTCTGCTGCATCCTGCTGGCCTCAACTGAAAAACTTGCTGCAGCTTGTTTGCCAGACAATGGCTTGAACTTTTGCACCCCAGATTTTTATATTGTTGCGCCACAAAAGGCTAAAAACTCACACATGATGCCAAGTTTTTTTTTATTTGTATTTTCATATTTTTTTTTGCCATACGCACTTAATCCCAAACCCAGCGACAATTGTCTTGATTGCCAGACAGTCAGACGCGCTAGCTGTCGGCTCAGAGGTCAGATTTGTTGCCACTTGAGCTCTTGATCTGGACAAAGCGGCCGTGTGCAATATCTAAATGCAATTATGGTTACAGATTAGTGCTTAAGGTGGCAGGCGCCGCAAAGTGTGGCCCACAAACTGCTGTAACAACAAGAATAACAACAACAACAACAACAACAGCAGCAGCAGCGGATCAAAATGCGCCAGAGGCAACTGTGGCCAAGCAGAGCATAAAATGAAAAATAAATATGAAAAACGAAGAAAAATAACGGAAAATCTGAAGAAAATGTGCGGCAAGATGCGAAGCCAAATGCAGTTTACCCAGCCCCAATCCACAGCCCCAACCCCAACCCACAGCCCAGAACCACAACCCCTGCATGGCCACGCCCCAGCTGTGCTTACTTCAGGGCAAAATGGCAAATTAAATTTTGTGTCGGCAAAATGCAGCGGAATGGAAAAATGCGTTGAAAGCAGAACGCAATGCAATGGGGCTAAGGATAAACTGTGCGCCACAGCCAACAACCACAGAGAGCAGGAATTAAATCTCAAATAATTGCTACATAAACAAAGTGTACAACTAACCACAATTATTGAGCCGAGACCAAGCGAGGCAACGCTCCAAATATGTATATATATATATATATAAATATGTATTTTTGGCAATTTCCATTTCCTACACATACACACAACCGCATAGTCGCACACACATGCAAATAAAATGCTGCTATGGAATATGCAATTAATATTTAGATTGATTTTCAATTGTTAAAAAAGAATCCACAAAGCGTAACGTGACATGCACAACCAGCACTCGAATCCGTAACCAGCACACCCCACCTCCGATTCTGTCACCCATTCAGAGTCCCAGTCGCCCCTCACGTCTCAGGCTTCATTGCCGGAATGCTGGCAGTGTCATGCAGTCAAGCAGAACCGCAATAAAAATCGCTGTAATTTTGCATACTGTCGCCCTGCTGCTCGTGTGCCACGTGTGTATGTGTGGCTGTGTGTGTGGATGTGCGTGTGCTTGTGTGTACTTGAGTGTGTGTTTTTGCTATCAGCAAGCATATCCGTTGTATGTAATGGTTATGTGTTCTGTGCCAAGACGCTGCGTTGCCATGCAATAATCCTTGGATGCGTTTCGTTGCCAATGAGGCGAAATTGTTTGCAGGCAAAAGAAGTAAACGTATGATAATCGATACCTCGATACCCGATACCCGATACTGCTGCCAGCATCAGTTACGCAATATTTCTTACACAACAACAGCAACAACAACAATAAAATAATAAAAACCCACAAAGTAACACGCTTTGGGGCAAACAATGCAAAGTATTTCAAACAGCAAACGGATAAGCCCAAAGTATGCAATGAATTCCGTGCAAGCCATGGGCTACAATATTGATAGAGATAGAGACAAAGAAGCGAACGAAGTAAGTCGAATCTTGTATTTGATGTACGCTCAAACAATGTCTATAGACTAAAATGTAATGCAAATAATCCATTCCTTAGAGTCCTTTGACAAGTGAAACGTACAATCCGAGTAATCTAAACTAAATACGTTTTAGTTAAGAAATCTTTTACATTGAAATTTCCAATCAATTTATCTATGGCGCACTTACAAATTAGCGGATAAAGGCAGGCAGGTTTTGACCAGATACTTAGCTTTATTATTGAGACAGAAATAATACTTGAACAGTGTGAATTAAGCTTTAAGTAAGTTGAAAAAAGTGCCTCTCAAATTTTAACCCTACCACCTCCCTAGTTACCGATTGTAACTGGAGCTGCGCCTTAACTTACTTAAAGGTACAATCATAATAATATAGCATAACAGAAAATAGCAAACGATAATTAAATTTAATATAGCATAGCATGATGTAATGTAAAATAATAATATATCTTACCTACCATAACGTAATAGAATCGAAAATAACTAACCAGCAGATAACACTTAACATTTTATTACATACTCGAGCGCCTACCAATATTTTAATTTGCGTAGGTCGAAAAAATTAATTGTAGTCGATCCCAAATACTCCCAAACACAAACTTAATTCGGAGGTCAAACCTCTTGACCCTTTAATCAAAGTTTTTCGACTGCCTTTACCATTTACGAAATGCATTTGTGTCCACCATATTTATTTATGGGCTATTCCTGACCACCAGACGTTAATTCGACACACATCAACTGGCATAGTTGGCAGCATGGAACATCATGCAATTGCCATTAGCCAGTTTGAGTAAACCAACAGCCCTGGGCAAATATATTGCCGGCTGATCGGTGCTCTCATTGCCGTAATTGCTGCCCGTGGCGAAGAACTCCATTTTTGGCAGATTCGGTTGTGCCTCATTCTGCAGGACGACCAGTTTGGGGCCCCGGGAGCAGCAGGCGCGAATTAACAGGAACCAGTCGGACCATTTGTCAGCCACGGGCGGGCAGCCGCCAGCAACGACGTCTCTGCTAACAGAATGAGGCTGCGACAGAGCGAAGCTGACCATTTTAAAATGCACTAATATTTTTGCAGTAGTTGCCAATAACTGATTAACTGGCTAAGGTTGCCCTTTATAGCGTATTTGATACCGGGCTTTGGTGATATGATAAGCAAGTTTCGGCTTTGCATAAGCAAAAGATAAGAATAGCGATAGTGACTATAAGATATCTTAATTGAAAGGAAGCCCAATGCAAACATGTCATTATCTTTTATAAGGAAAACAATTCATAGATATTTAGAAAGTGACTCTGAGTCATCAAAGCAACAAAGTCTATTGAGTATTATTTCAAGTTATTGATAAGCAATTTATTTCCATCAACACATATCAGATGCCGTTAAATTTGTGTATTAATGGAATTTTTTTTTAAATAGAGTTTTTACCCTTCCCCTCTTACAGTCAATAATCATACTTTAATCGGATTCGTTCAGTTTTTCAGCTTCATCATATATTTTATTTAATCTCTGCCAACTTTTCACATTAGTCTAACATGTGTTAAGAACAATGCATTTTTAACTTTTAATGAACAAATTATTTGTTATTTACCCCACCACCTGAGCCTCTTGGAAGGCTTCGGGTTTGAGGCAAATGCGGGTAGTTAGGTTTTGTGACTGCTGCTCGCAGACAGAAACAGCCCAGTTGGAGCAGTTTCTGATCGAGAGGCGATAATTTCCAATGCTCAATCCGCTGTAGGTTCCAGTTAGCATCAGGCAGTCGCCGTCAGTTGTTCGGGGCTGGCCCGTGGCCCACGGCAGATAGCGGGACTGTTCGCCAGTGTTTTGCCAAAAGTAGACGCCCTTCTGGCCCAGACTGTTGCCCGAGGTCCACAGCTCCAGCTGGTTTGGTAGGGACGTATTCAGCCACTTGTTGATCAACTGCAGCTGCGTATCATTCTTCAGGCTGAGCAGACCGGCGCCCTTGGTGTGACAGTAGCGATCTGCCTCGTACCAGCTAAACCAACTGTAGACAGCCAACAAGCACTGGTCGCCCACCTGAGTGAAGTTCTTGCTGCACTTGGATGCAGCTGTTTGGCTGCTGGCACAGTGCAGCTGGGTCAGCGCCAGGGCGAGGACTGTGCAGGCAATTAATTGATGCCACAACATGTTTGCAATATAAAGAAAACAATACTAACTAACTGGTCTGTTGGGCTTGTTGCTTATATAGTCGCAGGCTAGTTTAGACTCAGGTTCGCCTATCTAACGCTTATCACTTGGGCAAAATGATAAGCTTTGATTGACCAGAGTCGAAAATAGAAGAATTAACTATAAATTTCGCTTATCTTTACAAAGGAATCCCAAGCGACTTTCCAAGAATAAATCGATGAATCAGTTAATAATTAACAATAAGTCTAATGGAGAGGCACTCTAATAGGCAATATTTATTTTGGCGTTGCTTTGCAGATAGCCAACAAGTCGAATGTGCGAATCGAGAGTGCGCCACTAAAGATACGTAAACAATACCTCAAATGAAATTAGCTTTTCATTTAATATTAAGAGTTTAAGGGGGAATCGAAAAAGTTGTTTAAAATCGGAAATCAAATAGTTTTACAAATGCGCACTTAAGACTCGGAAGATTGCAACAACTGGGAAAATGGGAATTGAGCACACAAGAAAGAAGACATTGGGAAATCGAACATTTATAGAAAGTTTACCTAGAGTCTAGCCGGAACCTCAAACAAGATGCACTGAAAATATATTTAATGTAAGCTCTTCCCTCTGGATGATGGCGATAAAGCAGGGAGCCTTGTCAATCTTCAGAGCTACTACTATATCATATTGCTCTTTAGCTTTTTATTTTTTTTTTCGCATGTTTGGAAAGCCGCATGGCAAATGTCTACAAAGGTGTTGAATCTTCGGAGTACCGAAGGTAGCCGTACATAAAGATCTCTGCACAAGACTCTGCATTTACGAAATTCAAAATTCGCCTCACGTATCTGCAAAGTCGACTATTACTAAGTTATTATTTCTTGTTTGTTGCAAACACAAAAATCTCTTACAATTGCTTAACAAATTCCAAGGTCCAAGACACCCCGCAATTCTCTTAAGTCAGATCATGGAACCTTTTAATTAATTGACAACAACCTGCGCCGTATCAAAGGCAGTTGGCTTCAGGCAAACTCGCGTCTCGACCACCAATCGGTAGTCAAGAACGAGCAAACTGTGGTCAGCCAAGAGGAGCAGGCAATCGCCATTTGCAGCTTGAGGCTGACCCGTGCTTCAGGGCAGATAGCTCGCCAGCTTGCCTGTGCTCTGCCAGTTGTAAACATCCTGGTTGCTCAGACTGTTGCCCGAGGTCCAGACATCGCTGCGATATTCATTGCGCCAATTGCTAATCTGCTCCAGCTGTGATTCGTTCGGCCGCATTAGACTTACTGCTAACTGAATGCAGCTGGGTTAAAGCCAGGCTGAGAACAGTAAAGCCGGCTAACTGATGACACAACATTTTTGGAGTGTGTAGAGACAGAAAGTCACTAAATTTGAGGTTGGGTGCGCTCTTTATATAGTCGCCGATCAATTTTAATTTCAGATATATTTTGTTGACAATATGATAAGTTAATTTCGGCACGTATTTTCAACATCTTTATGACCTAATCAATTTGACTTAATCATAATTTTGCGATAATCAAGCTAACAGCAAACAATTAGTAGAACGCGCTAACCTTTTAAGTTGAAGATTGCTTTTATTAGGAGGCATTCTTTGATTTTTTCTATCAAAACTACATTTTTTATTAGATTCTCAAATCTTAACCTAGTTTCACAAGAAACTTGTTATTATCAAGTTAATGCCAACAAATTTTTGGAAAGTCTTTCAACGAATTTCCAATTACCTACATGACTTTCGAAGTGGCTTTTGGTGTGTTCTTCTCGTGGACTTTTTTAATTGACTTTTTCTTGTTCTTTTAAAATAAAATAAAGAGGCTAGAGCTCAAATAACAATATTTCAGCTCAACTACGAATGCCGTATTCTCTTCTCGTCTCGCCCATATTGGCCATAATCATCTAATATTAACTTCGTATGTGACGGTAATCACAATTATAGATTCCAAATTTCAAATCCATTATTTCAATATACGAATGGCCGGACTGTAAGTCAGGCATTGCACACAATATATACATATGTATTATCTTTTCACTTTGTGAATGATTGAACTAAAACAACACTCATTATCTTTAATGGTATTTTCTGGCGAATATCAATTATGAAAAGCCACCCACAGCATTTGGTGTTGGCTGCTAACCTTTTGAACCTTTTCACATCGACTGACTGATTGGGCGACAAGGTATTGAAGCCAACAATGATTCAATGATAAATGAACGTGGCAGTGTGTGGCAAGAAAATGCGGGGCAACTGTGACTGCCTCGCGTCACTTGCATTATAGATGAGTCTGTGAAATTAGGAGAAGCTCTGTTGGGAGTTTGCCTGCTGGGCCGACAAGCAATTTTATTTATTTGTTTTCAATCTGTTTGCTTGTTTGCCAGTTGGTTTGCTAATGTTTACACGAGCAAACAACTCCTCCCGCCAAAAGCTCTCAGCCGTTGTCTGTCAATGTGGCACCACCACCATCAACAACAACAACAAGGAAGAGAATAACAACAGCAGCACCTCCACCACCTCCGACAGCACCGCCAACATCTACAGCCAGCCGCAGTTGTCAATCGACAAATTGTGTCAATATTTGCTGGCAGTGACGTTGAGCCAAGTAGAGATTTAATTTCCTCTCATCGAGCGCCGCTTGGTTATCCAGTCAAACACACACACACTAACACACACACACACGCACATACCTGGCAGCCAGTGAAACAAAGACGTCCGGAACTGCACTTAACTCTAGAAAAGGAACGTAAATTTCGATTACACAGTTTGTAAATCTAGCTAAGGTTCCGCATAAAGCCTAGTTCTAAAATAATATTCAAGAAATTGCGACACTCTGCAAACATTCCTAAATAGCCCGAACTAATTACAACTTAATATTAAGCATACGCCAGGTGTTACGGCCTGAATTGCTTTTATTTCTAGGAAATTGGGCTAAGCATAAATAACTTGTACACTGAGAGAAAGCGCAGATTTGAGTTGAAGTAATTCTAATTTAGTTTTAATTTTAATTTAATATTTTATTATCTATTGAAAAAGGTCTCAATGTAGTTGAAGAATTTCTTAAATGAAGAAGAATTTTTCGATAGTTGATTTATAAATTTTGTTATCAAATAACGTTCTTTATCTAAGATATACTTATTTGGTTTCAAAAGATTCAAGTACAAAAAGCTTGGGGTTTTTCTTCGAGTGTATGCGCATAATGAAATTTATGCAGAACAAAACGCTGATTGGGTCTGAAGCCGCAGCGATTAGCTGGAGGGGCCGCTGGCCAATGGCCATTTGTATGCGGCGAGGGTTTCGATTTGCGTGTAATCCACAGCAGAAACAAGCATGCATATATAATAAGCATATCTATATGTATATAGATATGTATGTATGGATTGGGAAATAAATCGAATACTATTGCCATTTGTAGCCAAGCTGGATGGAGTTAAGACGTACATGCGCATGCGGCGTGTGCCGAATCATCTGCAGGTGAAGGTCATCAAATGGTTCGATTACCTGTGGCTCACGCAAAAGTGCTCGGACGAGGAGCGCGCCGTATCCTGTCTTCCTGATAAATTAAAGGTAAATAATCCGCACCGTACACAAAACAGATGCCCCAACCAACTGCTGTGACAACATGAATTGTCCATTTTCTGTAGCATGTTATCCTGCTACTGGTTACGCCCTTTGTCCTTAATTCCCAAACAGGCCCAACCGCTCAGCTGTGTCTCTGTTTTCTGTTCTGTTCTGTTTTGCAGGCTGAAATAGCAATTAACGTCCATTTAGATACACTTAAGCGGGTTGAGATTTTTCAAAACACTGAAGCTGGTTTCCTTTGCGAATTGGTGCTGAGACTGCGGCCCGTGCTCTTCTCCCCGGGCGACTACATTTGCCGGAAAGGTGAGTGACCAGAGAGACGCCCAGCTTACGCTTTTATATAAATGCACTTACATATATCTCTATATATGTATATACTATATATGTATCATCTGCGAAACCACCCTAACTCACTTATTTCCCTTTCTCTCTCTCCCTCTCTCTTTCACTCTTGCAGGCGAGGTGGGCAAGGAGATGTACATTGTGAATCGTGGACGATTGCAGGTCGTCGCTGACAATGGCAAAACGGTGATGGCCTCGTTAAAGGCAGGTTCCTATTTCGGCGAGATTAGTATACTGAATATGGGCACCGCAGGTAAAGAACTTGGTAAATATCCCGTTTTAGTGCGACAGGCGGAACAATAACAATAACAACAAATTAATGTAACTACAACAACAACAACAACAGCAACAACAACCAATCCAAATGATAAAAAAACAAAACACAACACAAATTTTTAATAAGATTCTCCAAATTTTTTTTAGCTATGTGTTTTAAACGTGTCTTTAGAAAGTAAATTTAGCAAAAGAAGTCCTTAAAGAGTATTCCACTTCACATTAACTTAGTCAACGCTCTTGTTGCATTTCATTTAGCAGCACAACTACCTTGTCTGGTATTTGCCCCCCCCCCCCCGCACACCCTCACACCCTCAATTATCCACAATCACACTCACTTGTTGCCTGTGTTTCTTGCACACATTTATTTATTAGTTTTACAATTTCGGTGTATTATTTAATAGAGCAGACATCAGCCACGCGCACTCGTAATCGTTTAAATTCCATCAATTGATTGAAATATATACAAAAATACAATTGATTTATTTTAATTTATTTATGCTTACATTTATTGAAGCATTTCAATTGTTTTTAATACGCTTGCGCCGGGTATCAATAATGTGTCATTAAATGTGTAACTCATTTAAAAATACCCGCCTGTATCAAGTAAATTTATTGGTCTATATGAATATATCGTATAGCTACAATGGAATAGATAAGTTAAAAATGAAATGTTTTTGTATACAACTTTTATGCTTTTTCAAGTGCTTTGATGCCTTTTCTTACTAATATATTATATAGCTCAGAAACAAAGACACAGTTCACAAAATAATGATAAGTTCATACCAATCGAGTTGAATTACATAACATGTTATAGTCTATATTTGCCATATGTATAATACTAGCGGTCGATAATTGAGATCTTAGATAAGCAACTCATTTATTTTAAAAAGTATTTAAAACACAGCTCACATATAGATAGGATGGGTCAAAATCAAAATGTAGATAAAACTCAACAATTACGAGAGTATATCATGCTTTCAATAGATTCCATTTTATCACATATATCACATAGGAACTTGTTTACGAAAAGTGTAAATTTTGTGTTAACCATAAAAATGTATTATTTATTGACCTGATTAGTTTACTATAATTTAGTGTATTTATAATTCGGTAAGATGAAGTTTACTTTTGTTTCCTGTATTTTATTGTTTGTTTTTTTTTTGCTGCTTTTCATTGGCAGCTGCAAAACGCACGCAGCAATTTTTTGCTCTTTTGCATATTTTTGCATTTTTCTGTCAAAAAATTGTTTTTATGCCCGTCCTAAAAGTATGTAATGTACTTTTATAGCACACTAGCACACTCACACACGCAAAAACAACTTTATTTTATTTTTATTATTTTGTTTTATTTTATTTGCCCTGTTCTCTTAACCTCTTTACCCCCCCGCTCACTCACTCGCTTTGCCCTGGCACTGAGCACAATTAATGAATGCCAAATGCAATTATTACACCTGCATGCGCACCGTTATATTTACCTACATATTGTATAAATGGATATATATATATATATATATATATATATATATATATGCATATATATGCACACACATATGTACAGTGCATTTTGCACAATTAAACAATGCAATAAACTACAAATAAATTGGCTTAAATCAGCAATAATAATGTGCAATTTATTGTTACTGTCAAAGTTAATTTTGGTTTTAATTTTCAGTTGATATCGAGAGGCAGCTTAAAGTGATGCAAGTCGATTTTAGCTAAACGCAACTCAACTCGACTGTAAATTACAGCGATAAATCACGTACACACACCTTATATATACGTATATATTCCTTTATATAATTTATATATAGGGTTCTCATGTGTGGCACATAATTAACAACAATGCCAAAATTTATCTTAGCGCATCCATTGCTCGCAAATAGTGTGTGTGTGTGAGTGTGTGAGTGTGTATGTGTGTGCAAGTGGGACATTGCATAGTGCAGTGGCGCTTCACTTGCAGCCGCTTAATTCAATTTGCAGCAGCAGCAGCAACAACAACTTAATTCTATTTGCAACGGCTGACAAAAGTTGCCGTTTGCCGTTGCCAAAAACTTTTGCCTCGTCTGGCTCAATTAGTCGTTGACTTTGGCAGACAATTGGCCGAGTTGCTGTCGAGCTGTTGTCACCTCGAGCGAACTGCTGCTGTTGTTGCTGCTGCTGCAAACTTGGACACCCAAATCGATAAAATCGAAGCATTTAGTTTATCATTTCAATTGTGTATCGTTCATTGTTTTGTGCACCTGCATGATTAAGGCGCTTTCATTAACACCCAAAACTCAATCCAATTAGTATGTCCCTTAAGTAGTTGTAAGCGTGAGCAACTGAATATTTCATATATCTATTAATTTCTTTTTCTAGTCAGCTCTACTTTCTCTTTATCTCCCCCCCTCTCTCTGTGTATCTCTCTCTCTCTCTCTCCCTCTATATATTTATATCTGTCTCTTTGTGAGTCGTTGTTGTATTGCTTTGCCTGGCCGTAATTTAAACGTTTGAATTGTTTTTGACAGTGTTAAAATTAAGTATACGTCTCCTTGTTGCCACAATTTATATACATTTCGATGTTCCACACACACACACAAATACGCGAAGACATTTAAATTGCACGCCAACTTTTACCCCAATAAATAGATAACATCTTTTGCTACAATTCATGCTGCATATCTTTGGGAGTTTCCGTTAGAATGTATCAAGCAATTCATTTTGCTACATTTTCGCAACAATATTGCATTTTCTTAAGTTGATATGCTGCTGTAAGCTGACAAGAATTTCCAAATTTGACGAGTTGTTAGCTTGCATTTTGCTATCTCATGCTCAATGTCAAGTTTGGCAGCGCCTAATTAATAGTGTTGTATAAATTCTTGAAATTTCCTATTCAACACTGCCAGCTTGCCGAAGACTTTCTGTCAGCTTAGCATATCATAAATCAGTCATAAAGACAAGGTGGCAACGCTCTACCTTGTAAATATTTAACAGTTGTTTTGACTAGCTGGTAAGTTAAGGCAGGTTGTTCAGTCCACAAAAACTTGTGAGTAGAACATGAAATTTGACAATAGGTTGAAGTAAATGTTAGGCCTGCCAAAACGTTTAAAAACAAATTTTATGTTAATTGCCTACAAGTTAAGTTTAAATGCTGAAATGGCAACTCAGCGACTTAGCAACCGCCCAACTCCCAACGGCTCAACTAGCTGAAATCTGGCAGCTCGAAAAAGTATGCAATCAAATATTTAAGCACAATTTCAGCTGTTGGTCTGAATAAACTGTTGCTGTTACAGTAGCCAGCGCTCGATTGCAGCAAATGGACGAACAAAGGCGACAGACAGACAGACAAACAGACAGACATGCATAACACATCTTTGTAGCTGTATGTAGCACTTGTGCATCCAATAAATTGCCCTGTGAAATTGTCAGCCCAATTTCCAATTGCAACAAATGCCCCAACCCTGTATAGCTCGCAACCAATTGCCTGCATACCTTCAGTTGGCATGCAATATTAATGTGTCTGTGTGTGTGTGTGTGTGTATGTGTGTGTACGAATGTGTTTGTTTGTGTGCAGACAACAATAAGAACAACAGACTACACCAACAACAACAACAACAGCAACGAGAAATACCTTTGGCAAGTTATTGATATTAAACTTTATGGCTCATTCTCTCTATTGCTGCAAACGTGCAACATCGCCACATTTGCCAACTTGCCACACTGTGCTGCTTGTGCAGGCAACAGACGCACCGCCAGCGTTCGGTCCGTGGGCTACAGCGATCTGTTCGTGCTGAGCAAAAAAGACATGTGGGACGTGCTTAAGGAGTATCCGGCGGCGCGTGTCCGCTTGGAGTCGATAGCCGTCAAGCGTTTGGAGAAATACAAGAAGGCGCCACTGGAGAAAGGTAAGTTGCGAAGCAGGTCATAAACTTCTTTACATAGTTATACCCCACACACAGCCGCTCCAACACACATCCACTCACACACACACACACACTCGAAATTAAGCCCAAAAGCTGGGTATGTGCATACACTCAGAGAAAAACTCGTACTCAAATGTTGATGATAATCAAATTCGTATTTCAACTAATCTGAAAAACGAAATTATTCATTTCAAGCATGCAAAGTCTTGTAATAAGTATTTTGTACTTCATTCAAGCTTTTTTGTGTAACGATTGCGTTTTTCTCCGAGTGTACGAATTTGAATGCGAATACGATTGCCCCCTTGGAATAACACAAATCGATTGTTTTGCTTTCCGTTGGTTTTTTTCCACCCACTTGTTTTTTCTGTGATCGTTTTTGATTTTAAAACACAGTCAAATACTTTAATGTAGTTGCCATGGGCCGCTGCCAGTCAACGCCGGGCCTGGTGGAGAGCTGCGGCCGCACCACGCTGGAGGATATGTGGCTGCCGCCGGCCTCAGTCAGCATGCTGCATCAGGTGCAGCAGCATCAGGTGCAGCAGCAGCAACAACAGCAGCTGCAGCTGCAGCCGCAACAGGCACAACAGCAGCAACAACACCAGCAGCTGCCCCATGCACATGGCTACAGGTGAGTCTTGGCCTCTGCTCGCTGATCTGTCCCCGACTAAATGCTTGCAGTCCACGCAGCTATACGGAGCATTTGGTGCGTGCCACGGACTCGCCGCGCTCGGTCAGTCCCAGCGCACATGGCTCCGAGGAGCGGCCGCGCAGTCGCGCCACCTCGCACCACTCAATGCGACCACAATCTCAGCCCAGTCACACAGGTAAGCTTTCATTCTCTCTCTCTCTCGGTCTTTAAATAAAACTTATCTAACTCTAACACGCCCACCGTCTCGCTCTATCTTTCTTTTTCTCTCTCTCTCTCTCTGCTTAGGTCACATTTGCGACTCGAGCTCGCAGCTGGAGTGCTATGGCGCTGGCGTTGGAGGTGTTGGTGGCGGCACCACGCCGCTGCTCGGCTCTCACGAGGCTCTGGAGGATGAGATCAAGCGTTTGAGAGAGCGCCTGCACACAGTTGAATCGGAGAATCAGGCTCTTAATACGAAACTCTCGCAGCAGCAATGGGATTTGGAGAATCGTCTAGCAGAGATTGAAATGCAAATCTGCGGCGTTTCGTCCACATCCAGCGTGGATCCCGATAATGAGGCCGAGGAGCTGGAACGGAATCGCGAGAGTATCATATAACACGGGAGCGTGCTGCCCCATCAGCATCAGCCGATCGGTATGGTGTACATATCATGTTCCTCATGACTCCATGATTCATTCGACATTCGACAAAAATCAAACCAAAACCAAAAAAACAAGATAATGAAATGGGCGTGGCCCTTGCCGCCCGCAACGAATGCGAAAGCAACGCCTCATAAACATTTGCATCATACTCTCTCTCTCTCTCTCTCTCTATATATATCTCTCTGTGTTAAACTCTCTTTGTGTCTCGCTGTGTGTGTGCCGCGTCCCCCTCCAAAAATTTGTTGTACATGTGTTTCATACTCTCGCTCCCTCTATCTATGTGTGTGTCTGTGTGTGTGATTGTTGTGCATGCGGTTGAAATATTGCCAAATTGACAAATTGCCTTACTAACTGAATGACCCCGACGCGAACAGGAGCAGCAGCTGCTAGCACAAGCAACAGCACGGCGGGGGAGAAGGAGCTGAAACAGGAGCTGCAACAGCCACAGCCGCAGGTACAGCACCAGGTACAGCCACAGCCCCAGCGACAGCAAACTGGCCAAATCTTGCGGCGCATGCAACGCGCCAGCAACAATGCAACACAAACAACAACAACAACACACAACAACAACAACCACAACAATGCCAAATATTGCTCGCTGTAGGACAACAGAGAAACGAAAAATGTGAAACAATAAACGAGAGACACAAAAGGCGCAAGTAAGAGACATGAGTAAAAGAGTTTATGAATATTGTTTTCAGTGTAGGCAGAGCTAAGTGGATAGGCTAGTGTTAGGAATGCATGTGGCTTGTGTTAGGATCCACCATTCACCCACTAAATGGCACTGCCAGAATTGTTTAGACAACTGCAACAACCGCTCAGAGGTTCGCATAGGTCAAAGCAATATGTACATAAAGCTAAACCTTAACTAATAAAAAAAATGATGATGACAAAATGAATAAATAAGCCCATTTACTAGTTTAGTTTGCATCTTTCAAATTCCAAAAAGAAAACAAAGGAAGTTATAGTTAAGTTAAGACTTGTGAAAAACTTTTTTAAAAACTAAACCAATATATTTGCAAAGTATGTATTTAAGTAAATACCTATATCGGAAAAGCTTTAATAGATATTCCGAACTACAGAAACTCCAAAACAGAAAACTCAACTCAGATCATATAAACCGTTGTTTGACAGCTCTAGCTGTAACTCCCACTATACCTACAACTTTTTGCTATGCTACCATATTCATAATTATATATCCATGCATATATATACATATATATATATATATATGTGTATAGCTAGGTGTGTAGGTAGCATCATTAGAGTTTAGTATCTTCGCTAATTTTAATTAAATGATTACAAATTACACGCTCATTATTAATCCATATACAACTACGCGCATTGTATGTAATTTACATTGTAAATATTTTCTATCTAAGGATTCAATTAGAAAATATCAAAAGCTAAAATGATTATCTACCAAAAATACAAAAAAAAAGTAACAAACACAAACACAAACAAACCGGTATTTACTATAATAATAATTTAATTTAAATTGACTAATTAATAATAATGTAATAATGAACAATTAGCGTATTGTAATATTTGCTAAATGTAATTGTAATTTGACAAAATTTACTAGATGTGTATATGGGAAACGATTTACTTTAAAATTGAAAATAATATTTAAAACACAAAAAAAAAGAAAAACTAAACAAATTTATGATAAAACTAAACAAAAGATATTTGCAAAATATTTGTACTATTGGAAAAGAACTGCCACAGCATACAACAGACACTAAAAAACTGAAATACAAACAAAAATAAGAGAAACAAAAATTAAAAATACATTATACACATAAAATACATACAAAGTCGAAACGAAAAACCAAATCCAATAAATGGGTAGAAAAAAGCAAAGAAAATGGTAAAAAAAAAACAACTGTCAAACAACTTTTAATGCAATATTATATTGTACTACTATATTAGTATATTGTATGTAATATGGCATTGGGTATGTTGATATATACATATAATATGATATATATGGTATGGATACTCTCAACTGAAAGATCTAAATGTATTGTAATGTTAGTTAGTTGCCAAGCGAAACGAATGCTGAAGTCACATTTGAAATAAGATTCAAAGATATATAGTTGATGATGACGATGATAACAATGATGTTGATCATGATGATGATGGATTCTAAACGCTGTAGAGTAAGTTCTGTAGCAGAACTAAGCGATGATTTTGGTAAACCCATAATATGGGAACGCACTGCAGGCTTAAGTGATCGAAGACCGAAGAATTTAGATATTAACTTTAGAAATAAAAAATAAAAAAAAAAGAAACTTAATTAGTTACCATTAGATGTGTACAAGGGATGACCAAATAATATTTCAGAAATTGTTCTGTGTCAACACAAATACACTTACACATACACACACTCACTCTCACACACACACACACACACACACTCATACACACACACACATAAATTCAACAAGTAATAATTACGAGTATATACGACAAAAATTAAGCTATTTACTTAAGTGTATCAATGAGTATGCGATTAATTGACGATTGATTGATAAATTGATTGATTGATTGAGTGTCTATAAGCCGCTAGTTAATGTGCTATTGTAGCTCCAGCTGCGAGCAAATCCCATGTAGAAAGAAAAACCAACTATAACAAATTAATTCACTTCATGCTGATGATGGAAATTCCACGCACACAAACTCATTTTGTTAGCATTTCTCTTAGATTTTTCATAGTTTTTTCGGAGAAATAAAAGAAGCAAAACAAGCAACTACAATTTCATAATTCCTTTTCATAGTTTAAAGCTAATTGTATTGTATTTCGAAACATTATTGCCATTTATTATTATTATAAACGAAAGAAACATATATTAAAGAGAAGTTTATTCATTAATATGCCTACATTAAAAATTACAATAAACATAAAATGGGGTTTCATCTAAGACGAAAAATGAAAATGAAAATGAGAAAAAAAATATTGAAAACAAAAAGAAATTACGCTAAAAATTGTTGAAGGTTTTTGATTTTTAGTTAGCCAAGTGAGAAAAAATAACGTTATTATTAGATAATTCTAATTATACATTTTATTGCTTCTTAGCATGCTTAAACATAGCACCTAATGCAGAGAATGCTTAAACCGGGCCTGGAAGGATTTGGAGATGATCTTATTGAAGAAAACATCAGAGAATCTCGATATAGACAAAACTTCCTTCCCCGGTTGGCATCTACAAATGTTTGTTGGCTTTTCTTTGGTTAGCTCAATGTTTTCGTTATTCGATTTGTTAGGAAGAGTATATAGGAAAAAGGAAGAGAAGAAACTACATCGATTTGGTTGTGTTGTTGCTAATTGTAGAACAAATATTGGGGAGTTGCGGAAGGTAGAGCCGTGGGTTTGTCGTATGTTAAAGCTTACAGTTTGTGTAAGGCTTGAGAAATGTGCTAAATAATTTTGTGAATTAATTTAAAGCATTGTACTATGAGAAAACCAACAACATTTATAGCTTTATTTTGTGACTATAAATTAATTAATTAATTTATAAGATTATACAATAAATTAATTCAGCATGACTTCATTCACAAGTAAAAACAAAACAAAAAAAATTAAAAAAAAAACATAAGAGCAGCAGCAAAAAATGAAACCAAAAAAAGAATCGTATAAAAACAAATTAATGGCATTTTTTAAGATAATATTCAGAGCAGTCAGCGCCGATTTGCAGCAAGTGAATCGAGCTTATCAAATACACCTGTATACCCAAATACTTATGTACGTATGATCGTTCAGTTCGATCATAAACAAGAGCATTTTAAAGCCGTGTCTGTGCTTAGCCACAAAACAACACAAAACTGACAGCTACAGCGCAAGCAAAGGGTAACAAATATGACAAATTGATGAAAAAACGAACAACAAAACTCACAACAACAAAAAAAAAACACTAAAAATACAAATAAAATCAAAACAAACAAAAAAAAATTCTTGAGAAATGAAAGAAAACGCATTGTTTCCACTTATGATTTGGGAATTGGGCGAAGGGGAAGTAATGGGTCGGCAGAGGGAGGGCGCCTGTAATAGCTCAAGCTGCGTTTTATAATCAATAACTTTTGAAATAAGCCGCAGCGACCCATACAAATTGTTCAATTATCAAGAGAAAAACCACAGAGTCATCGATAATTAACGTGCAGTCCATTAAAAGTAACTGAAATAAAAACTTCAGAATCGAAATGCGTTTCGTAAACGGAAACGCCACTAAACCACTCGCAACAACAACAAAAGCAACAGCGACAGCAGCAGAGGGAACTTTGGAGCGAATGAAGAGCCCAAAACAAAAGCGCAACAAAGCTGGTAAGCAAAACAAGGCAAGATCGCAATGTGGAAACGATGACGTCTTCGGCTGGCTTCCAGCTAAAAGCTTTTTGCGGCTGGAAATGATCGCAACTGAAACTCGGCTTAAAGCGCGCTACGTAGTTCAGTCGTTGTGAGCAACTCGTGCGCGCTGGACGTGTTTTTTCGCTGAACCAAAGTAAAGCTAAAAAGGGGGCCCCGCCCCACCGCGCCCCGTTCGAGACAAGTGTAAGAAGAGGCGAACAGCAACAAGTGCTAAACAAAAACAACACAAAAACAAAGATAAAAAGATAATAAAATATGATATAAAAACCTAGCGAGAAATGCTATAAAAATAAATAAACCGCCGCTTAACTTGGGCCCCAACTAACTTTGATATAAAACTAACAATAACTGCTCAAGTGCACCGCGTACCAACGCCCGCGCCCCGCGCTCCGCACCCCGCTCCGTCGCCATCCCCAGCCAACGCTCAAGCATATTTTAATATTTATGCATAAGTTAAGCGAGCAGTGTTTTGACTGCTTCGCTGTGTGCGTTGTTTTTAGCCAAGTTTGAAACACATTCTCAAAGTTATTATTCTCTGTGCCTGCCCGAGACGAGACACAGGCACAGCTGCTCGCATCTCAGCTCGCGTTGCGTGCTGTTCTAATTTCCAGCAACAAATTAGGCAGCCATACACCATTATTGTTGCTCTACCTCTGCCTCTTTATACATTTACAGTATATATTTATATATAGCTCATTTTTTTTTGTGCCTGATATTCGTGCTAAACACGTGAACTAAATGCGGCCGTGTGAACAAGGCAACGGCAATAATAGTCGTAACAGCAAACATCATAATCACAATATCAGAACAACTAGTTCACAATGGCAGTTAGTTTTTGGGCGTGCAAATACCAAAAGTCGCGGGCGTTGCCTTAAACATATTTCTGTTGCTGTATTTGCATTTTCTTGGCCCATTACGTAATGCCGCATACGACGATCAGCGCTAAAACCGAAAGTTATTTCTTGTGTCGGAATCTCTATCTGAATCTGGTTTTTCGATTGGTTTTTAGTTTACTTTTTTCTGTTTTAGCTTCAGTTTTAGTTTTTAGTTTTTGCTCGCCTCAGTTGCAGTTAGTTAATGGTAATTGGGCTGTTATGGACTGCCTGGCACACTGGCTTTTTTCTTCATTTATTTAAGTGCCCCAAAGTCGAGTGTGTAAAATAATGAGCAAAAATTAAAAAAAAAAAACAATAGAGGTAAAAATACAATAGAACACACGGCTGCGCTTTGGTGACGTCTAACGGCATAAATCAAAAGACTGAAGACACAAACATGAAGCGCGCCTCAAGTGTGTGCTGGGTATGTGTATGCGTGTGTGTGTGCATTTGTGCGCTGGTGTGTGTTCTCTTCTATTTATGAACAGCAATAAATGCTGCCAAAAATAAACGCTCGTTTGCCAACAATTCATAGGAAACGCGACGTTAATGAGCTGCCAGTTAGTTCAAGGCGTGTCCAAAAGCCAAGTTATAGATAAATAATGGCTATATAGCTGACATAGCATTTGCCAATGAGACAGCCGAAAGGCATACAAGGCAAATAAAATTAACATGAATATCATGCGAAGCCAATAATAATGGAAACTCGTTGTATTATAAAACAAATTACAATTTACAATTCATTGGCATTTCCTATTATATGTAAAAATAGCTGATGTTTTTTACATATTAAATTCATGAATGATCCAAAAAATATGTGCAGCTAATAGTAAGCTTTAAATAATAAATATATTAACTTGGGGTCAAGCGAGCCAACTTATTTTTACAGCTGTTAGCTTGACTGCAATGAAAGCCTTTTAACAGACTCCAGGAAAACATCTTATATAATTTGACTTTGTTCTCAAGTTAACATGACTGTCATGCAAGCCACTTAACATTGGGAGGACATGTAATGAGATTTATATAACAGATTAATGTAACAAGAGATCGATTACAGAGGACATTAACATTTTCAGCCAAAATAAATCACAAATACAAATGCTCTTGATTAAATTTAAACGTAAAATCAAAGTATTAACAAACCAAAAAAACTGAACTGAACGAACAAAATGACTGATATTTGTATAATACATTAAATATTTATCAATTAAATATATTAAACACTCGGGTAACTAATTGCTCTGCTCTGATGAGCGTTACTCAAAAGCTTTGAACACCTTTTAACTCATTGACATAATTACTCGAAGCCATAACTGACTTTTAACCCACACAATAGCAATTATTTCCTCTCAACACTAGAAACTCCCCTGTTTATTGTTGACTTGACAACTTGGCTATGCCGTCAGTTTCGCTACAAGTTGAAGCATAATAAAAGTGTCGTATCTTACATTGTTTTGTATCACACTATAAAATCATTCACAATTCAATGCGCATTTGTCGCTTGCTTTGGCACAAATCAAACTTGAAACCTCGCCCACGTCTAGAACGAGGCGTTGAACCACCACAGCACAGCACAGCACAGCACAGCGGCCAGAAGCAGCTCCATGTTCATGTGGGTGCTCTGCTGACGCTGCTCTGGGGTTGTGTGTGAATTAGGTGTGCGTGTGTGGGTGTGTGGGTGTTCGGGCAAGGCGAATTTCGGACAGCAAAATCGAACCAAATCGAAAAATGTGTAAAAATGCCACACAGCCAAATGGAAAAAATATAAATAAAGGAAAACACCTACACATGCAATGCATGATATCGTTGCAAAAACTTGGCCAGCTCCAGTTTGGCCAGATTTAGTGGCTAAGCCTAAAATATTTTCAGCCGCTTACGTAATGTAACTGGCATGGCCCTAAAACTAAAACTGGGCGTGTACACGTTGTATTGTTCGGCTCAAACAAGCCGCTTGAGTCACGTTAAAGATGTTAACAGAAAACAACAACAACAACTGACGACAACAACAACAACAAGGCTAGTAAAAAACGGCAAACAAATGAGGCAACTAGCCAAACACTTTCGTTGACTGTTTGCTCTCTTGACCAACTGTTCAAACAGCGCATTGCCTCAATTGTGGCTAGTTGGTAGTTGGGAAGTGAAGTTAAAGCTTAGAGTTGTTGTTGAAGTGGACGTTAAACTTCAGGCTGTGCCCATTCCCATGACCTTGCGAAATTAGCTAGCGCTGTCCCAGTAAAATGACTCGGTTTAGAACGCGTGCTCATTAACTACAACTAATTACGACCAGGTTCATTGCCAATGCCAATTGCAACAACATGACATCAGCAGCAGCAGCAGTAGCAACAGATCACAATTGACTTCATTTCAGTTCAGTTCAGTTCAGTTGAATTGAGTTGACTTCAGTTCAGTTTAGTCACATAAAGTGTAATGTATATATACATTCCACATGTACGAGTACATAAATCCATAACTCATTTCGCTGGCGACCTTAAAGCTTTTTTTCAGCCTGTTGACCGTTTACACATGTGGAATTCACTTCCAACTATTTGCTGTGTATCTAAATTTATGCAATTTGCGCAGCGCAATTCATAATGTAATTATACCCGGTTGCCATAAAATTGTTCAAAATGCAGGGTATCATTAAGGTAGACGTGGTCCACGTGATCTAGCCTTTACAGAAAAATATAGGTACAAATAGTATTGCAGATATACATATGTATATGCTTGCAGTTCGCTTTACAGCTGCTGTGAAAGCAGAACTGTACAGAGCCACTTAACAGAACGCAAGAGTATTGCGATTAGAGTGCACTAAATTTGCTGTTAAATAACAGAAATGTTGATTATCATTCTATTAATATATTATGAATGAATATATGACCCTCTCGGTCAATTAGGGTCTCAATTAACACAACTTGGGATCAATGTAGGTAATTCATTTCGCTGTCAAGTCTTGTAGAATTTAAACGGATAAATTAGAAGCATCTTTACATTGTAATGTATGTCTGAGAAAGAGATTTAGAGGCCATGCGAACTGCGCACAGGGCATCAGCTCGTCGAACACAGCCGTCCAGGGCGTTCTTACTTGTTTTTTCAATCAGTTTTTGTACAAAACAGTCAGCACACAGAGCTTGTCGACTTGTCGCGCTTCCATGAAAGATGCGTGATGTCATCATCAAATACAGTAAACACGTTCAACAAAAATTGTTTCTCAATATGCGAAAATAAAACAATTTTGGTATTTGAAATGTGAGCCCCAAGATGATGTATGATAAATGGCTAATACGAATATGTATGGTATATGAGTCTATAAAAACCAGATTTCCGATAATTAAGGCCTTTGCACCATTGACGCCTCGCTGTCTTCTGCCCAAATGCAAATGTCGGCCAGCATTGAGTGGGCGCGCGGGGGCCTTTGGACCGCAACGACAAACCGCAATTTGCGTTTTTTGGCAGCATTTGCTAATCGAACTATCAAGTAGACCCCAATTAGCGCATTTCAAGTAGCTTTCAATTTGGCCAAAATGCCTGCGGTAAAAGCGAAGTGAAATTGTCCACATTGATCAATTGCCCAGACATTTACAATTGCAATTGTCTGTGTGTGTGTGTGTGTTTGTCTGAGCTGCCAGATTTGCTGGCGCAGTGCGTCAGAGCGACACCCACCCAGACACCAGCGAGACCAGGCCGCAGCAAACGCTGTCTATATGGGCCGTAAGCAGAAACCTTGACGGCCTTCTAACTCGCTACACGCTGTGGTTGTTGGTTGTGAAAGACTTACAGTTTCCTACGCTGCGCCAACAACAACCACACACTTTTTATACCCTGCAACAATTGGAAATGGCTCAAAAAAAGGTATAGTAGGTTTGTGCGAATGTAAGCAACAGGCCCAAGGAGGCATCTCTGATCGCATAATCTAAACATATTCCAGACAAGGAAGACGACCAGATTTGATCTAGCCAAATTCGTCTGCTTATCTTCAGTTTATTTCAATTTGGATTGTTGGTTTATTTAAGCATAACTCGAAGATTATAAATACTAAGGATTCCAACTATGGTATATGGGTTCTTCTATACTATATACAGAGTAGGAACTCTAGATACTGGATACTGGGTGCAGGGTATCTCCTAACTAGCACTCCCTTACTAGACCACTTTTATTTGTTTCATTTTATTTTTTTTTATTTTTTATTTTATTTTTTATACGCTGCCCACCGCACTGAGATCGCAAAGTTTGTGTTTTTGCGGCGAAATTCCAAACTAAGTGAATTTTTTCTGCTGTTGTTTTTTTTTTTGTTTTCGTGTTTTATTGTCAGATACTTTTTTCAATTTTCCTTTTAGCTCGCTTCGCTTTGGTTTGGAATGAACGTTGCAAACCAGTTTTTCTATAGCCAGATTCGGATTGGCATACCCACATTTTTGTAGCTCTTGTTGTTGTCGTCGTCGAGCCGAGCTTTAAGCTCTGTCATGACGTCATTGTTTTTGCACTCACCGCCTCGCATGTTGTTTGTTTTGGCCCGAAAGCAAGTGGCCCCAAAGTGGCAGCCACTCAGTTCGCATTGGGCAATGATCGCGTGTGCTCGGCAATCGAAATCGAAATCGAATCGGAGTCGAAGTCGGGAAATCGGACGTTGAAATCGCAACGAATCGCGTTTCCCAATTAACAACTTAATAGAATTTTTGTTTATCTTTCGTTTCACGCCGATTGGACAGTCATTAAAATAAATCAAAAAATACAAATACAAATAAAAGCAAATACAATGAAACAATTGCCAGCTGAAGTTGCATAGAAAAAAACTGAAGCAAGCGAAACGCAACGAAAGTGTAGCGAAGTGAAGTGAGGTGAGGTGACGAAAAGTGAGCGCCACAACGCCACAATGGACGTCAAAGATATCAAGGGCGCCAAGGTGACGCACGCGGGTCTGCTCAAGCACAACACGGATGGCACCACCGAGACCCAAAAGATCACACATGCCGGCCTGGTGGCGCGCAGTCCCGAAGGCACCGCCGCCAAGGGCATGAATATACGCGGCAACGAAGACCTGTGGGTGGAGATCCAAGCGAACACCTTTCGCAACTGGGTCAACGAGCATTTGCGCGAGACGGGCATGCAGGTGAGTGCCATGCATATGGGCTAGTCCGTAGACGCTTATAGCTTATATAAGTGGCGAGCGTTCAGTGAAGCGCAACTGTCTAACAATACGACGCTCGGTTACTCAGTCAATGGGTCGGCCAGTGAATAGAACTATCGATTACCTGTATGTAACATATAAATGCATTAGATCAGCGCCTCGAGCAGGGCCTGGGCTCATTGGCATGCCCAGCTACAGCTTGCACGCTTGGACAGCTCGTGGGCCTGCAGCTATGCCAGCTGCTCTGGTATGCTGGTCTTCCGCGGGGCCTTAAAAGGCCTTAAATGGCCATGCACCATACGCC
The DNA here is from genome assembly GCA_035045885.1 of Drosophila borealis. Classification (NCBI taxonomy): domain Eukaryota; kingdom Metazoa; phylum Arthropoda; class Insecta; order Diptera; family Drosophilidae; genus Drosophila; species Drosophila borealis. The sequence continues at coordinate 371,989 of JAWNOR010000384.1, read as the reverse complement.
ACCCGGGTACAGTCATAAATATCAGCTCAAATCTCGACTCATTGTCGCCCACACAAACGCACACGCGGCGTATACGCAACGCCCACGCCTGGAGCAAGTGCGACGACTTCAATGGCAAACTTTACTCACACAAAGCCGAAACACTCGAAGGCGATATATTTTCAAATTGCGTCGGTCAATTTAATTACAATTACAAACATGCAATCGCTGCTTTGCGCTCAAGTGGCATGCATTTCATTAGTCAATTTGAAAGCCAGCTTCGAGTCGAGTCGCCTTTGTGGGATTTTAGTTGTTTTTGATTTTTTATAGATATTTTTCTCACACATGAACTGGCCATATTTGGGCGCTTGAATGCCAAGGCCGCAGCTCACAAAATACAACAAATTAAAATAAATACATATATAAATAAAAAACACAGCATCGCTGCAAAGCCATTACGTGTTACAAAACAAAAGCCAGATCTTTCAAGTTTTATGCATACATTTTGGGACAGTCAAAAAAAAAAACTGAGAGATGATGAGACGAGGCAGCCAGGCAGCCAGGCAGCTGGGGCAAGGCCGCAGCCCTCCAAAATGGGCAGAGTTCGCGCATACGAGCGCTAATTGAGCACCCAGCCAATGACAATAGGCCTTAAAAAATGAATAACAACATGCCAACAAACCTGGCTGCTATATTTAGGTCAAAATGCCAAATTGAGACTGTCAAGTGTGCATTTTATATTCTAGCTTATGGCTAATGAAATTGCAATCAACTCTCTGTGCCATATTCTCTGACGTGCCATAAAAAAACAGCTAAGGAAAACTATGCTCGGCATGCCACAGCTCAAATACTCTATCAGCTGCATTTTATTGAGTCTAAAATGAATTAGGTCTTTGATATACATATTCACAAACTGTTTTCACAAAAAACTGTAAAGTATTCCCATGCAATCTTATATTGACGTAACAGCAGCCTAAAATGTTATTAACAGCCCATACTAATTACTAGCTTAATATTTTTCAGTTTTGCAATAAGTCAAATGTTCATTTTTTAAGGTAGGAAAAACAATTAAAGTAAAACTAGAATTCATTAAATTCATTCACAAAAACTAGTAAAGGGTTCCCACACATTTGCCTGTTAGCATTACAGCTTGTTAGACTGTTGCTAACAGCCCCTTTAACATGTTTGACGTAAAAAGCTTCTCAGTTTTGCAATTAAACTAAAATGCATTTACTTAATACATGTTGGAAAGAAAACTAATTTAAAAAGACGCTTATTTTGCACTTGTATAGAAATAAAATATCAAACAGCTATTGAATAGTAAATTATATCTAGAAAACTGTTAACAGATTTGTATTAGTCGACCCAAGAATCGCCAGTTGTTGCGAAATTTAAACATTGAAAATCGAATATATATTTAGTATATTTTATGCAAAAAATAATGCAAGAAAGGGAATCAACAAAGATTGTAGGAAACTATATGTTAAGCTATTAACATCTAGTGTTTTACATAACTTATGATGTTATCGAATAACAGTAGCTAATGCGAATGGAGCAGATGTCAGCAGAGAGTCCTCTGAGCCAGTCCCCCCGCGCATATGGTTGCCTCTAGGATATATGAGATGAAACTTTTCGCATGGCAGACAATAGGAATTTATGAGCGCTTCTTGATAATATCCACTCCCGCATAGCATAGACTTGCAAATTCAAAGGTTATGCGCACATGACAACAAGACGAACAACAACAGCAACAACAGCAACAACGATAACAGCATAAGACAACACCCCCAACTGCCAGCCAAAGTGGAGCTGTTGTTGGCGCTTGTTAGGGAACAGCGCGTTGGCAACTATGTGCGAGATTTTTATGGCCATCCACAGAATATTTGCTGTATGGGGCACGAACAGAAAACAAACAGCAACAGACACGCGATTGTCTCGCCGGCTGCTGACAGCTCCAAGATAAAAAGCTTTATGTCAAATGGCAAAAATTGCAAAGACGATGCCGGAGAAAGCCAACTGGCAACAGCTCCAGCTCCAGACACAGCCTCAGCTACAGCTACAGCTACAGCTTCAGCCTTGCCGTGTGAGTGTATTCCGGCCAAGTCAGAAGGCGGTACACGCCCAATGTGGGCCACAACTAGCGGGCTTTTCTACTTATTGTTGTTTTTGTTAATATTGTTGTTGTTGTTGTACCTTTGCTGCTGATTGCCCATTATGAAAGCTGGCTGACAAGCAGCAGGCATGTAGGTACATTAGCAGAAAACATGCATAGTTTCGCACAGACAATGCTAATTAACGCCCATTGAAAGATTCGCCATTAGTGATTAAAAATAAAAACATAAATAGAAAACTAAAAGAAACAATCTGCCATTTCTTCCACTTGGGGCAGGTGCATGACTGGGCTACGGACTTCTGCGATGGCACCTGTCTGTGTGCGCTGGTCGAGAATTTGCAGACGCGTCCGCTGAAACCATCCTGGAACCGCCGGCCGGCCAATCAGCATCATTATCTGGAAAATGCCACAACCGCTCTCAAGTCCATTGAGGCGGATCACATAAAGCTGGTGAACATTGGCAACGTGGACATTGTCAATGGCAACGTGAAGCTGATATTGGGCCTCATCTGGTCGTTGATTGTGCGCTACCAGATCGGACGCAGCAAGTTTCCGCCGCGCAAGCTCATGCTGGCCTGGCTGCAGGCCGCGTTGCCGGATTGCAAGATCACCAATCTCACAACGGATTGGAATAGCGGCGTCAACTTGGCCGCTTTGCTGGACTACTGCCAGCCGGGCCTGTTTCCGCACTGGCGCAGTCTCGATCCTAGTCAGAGTGTGCGCAATTGCACCAATGCCATGAATCTGGCGCAGCGCGAGTTCGGTGTGCCCAAGGTGCTGGAGCCCGAGTATCTGGCCTCGCCTTGGTTGGATGAGCTATCCGGGATGACGTACTTGTCGTACTTCATGAAACCAGGTGGGCCCGGCTACAATGCCACCATGCGTTGGGTTAACACACAGGTTAAGGAGAGCGTCAAGAACTTTACGGTGAGTAATAATAATATATTGACCCTTAATAAATACAAGGTTTATAACGGATGTTAGTCCCATTCTCTCTCACACACGCTCTCTTTTTCACTTATCTTGATTCTCAATCACTATTTTCCCCCTCATACTGTCAGTCCTAAATATCTCCCTTCTGTGCGATTTTCTTTAGCTCTAATAGGACCTACAATTCTTAAATGATATCTTAATCACGTGAAATATCAATAACTAGAAATGTTATAACTTTTACTCTTTTTCTCTCTCATCCCTCCCTTGATCTCTCTCTCTCTCTCTCTCTCTCTCTCTTTCTCTATCTCACTCTCTTCCTTACTTTTCTGCACCTCTAACAATTCCCTCTCTTCACATCTCTCTACTACCTCTGCATTTACTTCCTCTGCTTTGGACCCACTCAGATTTCGTTATACTCGGCTCTCTATGCGATTCTCATACTGGCAGTTGAAACGGTTTTTTAATCGACGTATATATATAATTATATAATAGTGTTATTTTAAACAATGGTATTTTAAAAAGCCATTGGTCTGCTTACTCACTGTAACTTTACCCGTCACTCTGGCTGAATATACAATTGCGCGCCCTTAATTTTAATTGTGCATTTAATTGTAATTGGTTTAACTATTAATTGCATTGCATTGTAGACCGATTGGAACGATGGACGCGTGCTGTGCGAAATCATCAAGGGACTGGGCGGCTCGGCGCCAGCGCCAGATAAGCTGAGCACCGATCCCTTTCACTATGAGAACAATATACGCAAGGCCGTCGATGCGGGCGCCAAGTTGGGCGTTCAGCCCATATTGACGCCCAAGGACATGGCGAATCCGGAAGTTGAGCATCTGGGCATCATGGCATATGCAGCCAATCTGCAGTGGGTGCCGCCCCGTCCACCGCTCTCCGACCTGGTCAACGTTTATTTGGAGAGCACATCCGGCCGTGTGGGCGAACCGGTATGTACCACGCATAGCTGAGTGCTTGACATGACCGGCATTAATGCTTAATACCCATTTCACACGCAGACGCATTTCCGCATCGACGTGCTGTCGCGGGACATCAGCTTGAACTCGGTGCGCTGTCACGTGGTGCCCCCGTCCGGTAATCCCGGCCAGCCGGTGCGTTTGAATGCGCATGGCGAGGGCGTTTACGTGCCGGAGCGCTATGGTATGCACGAGATTGTTGTGGACATTGGCGAGGACCGCCTGGGTGGTCATTTCTTCCGCGTGTTGCCGCGTCTCCTGCAGGTGGCGCCCCCTGGCATGGCGCCCTGCGCTCTGGGCAGCCTGGTCGAGGTGCTGGTCAATGCAACAGGCGCGCCCAAGACGGAAGATATTCTGGTCACAGCAGTTTCGCCGACGGGCATCTCGCACAACTGTCCGCTGAAGAAGATCGACGAGGGACACAGTGCCATATTCAAGCCGGATGAGGCGGGCATCTGGGAGATAGCCATCACCTATCAGGGCCGTCACATCCAAGGCGGTCCATTCACCTGTGCCGTGTTCGATGCCTCTGGCGTCTCTGTGCATGGCCTCGATGGCGCCATGCCGCTGCGCGCTCACACCTTCGAGGTGGACGCACGCGGCGTGGGCGTCAACGGCGAGCTGCATGTGGACATTGTCCATGACAAGCACTCGCTGGTCTGCTCTGTGGAGAAGATCGTGGATAACAAGTATCGGGTGACCTTCATGCCTCGCCAGAACGGCAAATATCGCGTGTATATCTACTTCAATGGCTACGATGTCAAGGGCTCGCCCTTCATGTGAGTAACCCAATCGATCCTAAGCATGTGCTCTGGCCTAATCCTCCATCAAATCTTGCAGCATGCGCGTGGGCACCAAAGGTCGCTCGGGCAAGACGCGCAGCAGTCCGCTGCACGAGAGCAAGCATCGCTCGGAGAGCCCCTCGATGCACTTCATCTCCACGACAAATACGCGCCATAACGAATATCGCAATGCGTCGCTTTCTCGCCGCGATTTGCACGGCCACAATACGGCCGAGCGCACCAGCAGCTACTCGCCGCAGTATTCGCCCAAGCTGGACGCAACCGACTACCACACGTCCAGCTCCAGGTACTACAAGCGCGAGAGCGAGGTAAGTAAAGGCAGGCAGCATGGCTTCAGTTCATCCTAAGCACGCGGCGGCACGGGCTTCTTGTTAATGCTTTGCACAACAATCACAATGCACACCACAAAATTGAATGTTTGGCTAACACCTACACGCACACACACGCACACACACACCCCCTTGTACCCCCTGACACACACTCAAAATTACATTCGACAGGAGAACCACGGCTCCCCCACACCGCCCCTGCCGCCAACGACTGGCGGCTCCCCCACAGTGAAATATTTGAACTCGACGGACCTTTACACGGAAACCGCCGGCGGTCGGCGCGACTCGAAGACCTCTAACAGCAGCTCAACCAGGAATGACTACTACTACGACAAGGAGAACGAGCTCTATAGCCAGCGGCGCATCGTCAGCAAGCCCAAGCTGGCGCCGCCGCGCGAGGAGCGCGAGCTGACCACCAATAGCAACAGCAACAGCAGCAGTAGCTTCCAGCGCCATCAACAGCTGACCAGCTCGCTCAGTCCAATACCTAGTCCCACACTGAATGTAACTAAATTTTTGTTTGATCCGTTTGCTTGATTCGAAAAGATAAACTAGTGCTCTTTATGTGTGTCTGATCTTCAGTTTGACAAAACAAAGCTAATCTTGTCGTCTTACACCTCATCCACAGACGCGCTCCAGCGAGCTGCACTCCAACAGTCCGCTGACCATCAAGACATCGAATCAGTACGAGAGCTCCACGCGCAACATAACCAGCAGTCCGCGGCACGCCTCCGCCTCACCCGTGCAGCGTTATTCGCCCAACAATGCGTACATCAGCACGGCCACACATCGCATTGGCAGTCCCGTGACCAGCACCCTGAACAAGGTGAGCATGCACGTAGTTGCCCGTAATGCCGGCCCAGAACTGACTCTGCTGTATTTCTAGAACGGATACGAGTCCACGCGCGTGGAGAAGTCATCCACCTACAAATCCACCTCGAACTATGTCACCGATTCGAATGTGCGCGCCAGTCCCTCGCTCTACGGCACAGCCGAGCGACTACGTCGGATTGGCTCGCCGGAGCCGCGCATCGATCACTCCTCCAATGTGCGCGTCTCCTCGCTGAAGCCGGCCTCAGCGCGTCGGGATAGCTGGGATGTCATCAACAAGACCAAGCACATGCTCTCGCACAATTCGCTCGAATCGCTGGCGAACATGACCGAGAAGCAGCTCAACACGGAGCTCAACTACGCACGCCCCGATCTGGACAACGAAACGCAGCGCAATACACAGTACAACAAGTTCGCATTGCACAAGCAGCAGCAGCAGCAGCAGCAACAGCAGCAGCAGCTTCAGTCGGACTATCGACGCGACTCGCCCGACGACGTGGATCGCTACAAGTAATTGATATATTCTCCAATATTATGCCAGACCCTTTATCTCTTCCTCTCTCTCTTTCTGTCTCTCGCTCAGACCCAGTGCCATCACCGTCAAGTCACACTCGAACAATACGTATACGGACAAATCCGGCGGCTATATCAAGACCGTCAAGGAGTCCAGCGAGCATGTGGTCACGGAGAGCAATGGCCACAGCTCGGCTAATGGGCCGGGCTACGGCTACAGCTCTCTGTCGCGCTTTCGACCCATAGACAGCAATGCGACAGGTGCTCGGGCCATACGCGTACAGGACATACCCAACGGCTCCATTGGACGTCCGGTGGAATTTGAGATCGATGGCTCCAAGGCCGGTTCCGGCAATTTGGAAATTTTGGTTAATGGCGGCCGAGTCACATCGTCGGTCCGCTCGCTGGGCGGTCAGCGCTTCATAGCCAGCTTCACGCCACACGAACATGGAACACACACCGTGCAGATCACATTCAATGGCGAAACGGTACCAGGTGAGTCGGGGCAAAGATTATGATCAAGCAGGAAACTCAAGTATGACGCCATAAGCTGCATATTACGTGGGCGTTGCGCACTTTTAAGCCAAGTTCGGCATTCTTGCGCTGCGAATCTCGATATGCTACTCGTTTTGTACCCTTACCTAAATTGGGCATGCCAAGCTGATTGGCGTGTTTGATTTATAGTGTTTTTTAAATTGGAATGCTAAATATAACTGAGTAAAAGGTTGCTAGTGCGTAATAATAAAAGACTTTGGGGAAGTCATAATGCTTAGGATATTCACAATGGTATTCACAACACTGTCATCATAGTTTTCTTAAGGTTCAGTATTGATTTCTATAAATTTTAATGTTTATAAGGTATTATTATTAGAATATGTGACTATATATTATTGGTTTGATTTACTCAGGAAATTAAGATAATATATATTTTACAAGAGTAAAACCATGAACAAAGAGCCAAGCCAAGAAATCTGGACCTATGTCTATATAGGATATTTGAGGGTACCATGTTTACATGAGTTTTGACAAAGAATAATGTTGCCAGATTTGAATGCCTATTTGATTTTGTATATATGGATGTATATATGGATGTTTGCATGTCTGGATATATGCATGCATGTATGAATGAACGAAGGAATGAATGTATGAATGTGTGTATGTAATTATGTATGCATGTGTGTGTAAATGTGTGTGTGTGTGCATGGGCGTATGTATGTATGTGCGTATATACGTATGTATGTATGCATGTAATTTGTCTTCTATACCAATAGCAGACCAATTTGTCTTGTTGCGCGGCAAATTTAAATAAGAAAACGTATTTATTAAAGCTGCCCTCCTCCTCGATTCTCAAAAATGTAAGTAAGGCTTGCAGGCTTCACCTATGAATTAAGCGCAGGCGGCTGCAGCGCTGGAAGCTGAGGAGCCGGAGGACCATGGCGGAGGTCAAGGAGGAGGAGCACCAAGGGAGCGGAGCAGAAGGTGGATGTTTGTAGGTATGTTTGTAGGTATGTATGTATCTATGTATGTATGTACATATGTATGTATGCATGTATGTATGAATGTATGTATGTATATATGTATGTGTGTGTATGTATGTATATATGTATGTGTGTATGTATGTATGTTTGTATGTATGTATGTATGTATGTATGTATGTATGTATGTATGTACGTATGTATGCATGTATGTATGTATGTATGTATGTATGTATGTATGTATGTATGTATGTATGTATGTATGTATGTATGTATGTATGTATGTATGTATGTATGTATGTATGTATGTATGTATATATGTATGTATGTATGTATGTATGTATGTATGTATGTATATATGTATGTATGTATGTATGTATGTATGTATGTATGTATGTATGTATGTATGTATGTACATATGTATGTACGTATATATCTATGTGTGTGTATGTATGTATGTATATATGTATGTGTGTATGTATATATTTTCACATGAATTTTGACCAAGAATAATGTTACCAGGCCTTGTCCGTCGCAAGAGAGACTAATGTTTCCGAGATAAGATGTTCAACATCAAAGATTTCTAGCTTTATTTAATTCAAAGATAACTTTGACTGCGTCGTAGATGTTGGAAGGGTGGTATTTATACCGTTATTATAAATGTACTCCTATAGCTCGAAAAGCTGCTGAAGTTTAGTTCAATTTTTCATTCAGAAGAATTCTTCGTGTACACTCTTTGTTAATTTATTATTATTATGTCTTCTACATTATTTAAATTATAAGAAGGATAAAAACAGTATAAACGTATACAAGTATAATCTACGAACTGTATACATCTATAAATAAATATTCACTTAGTATTAAGATTGCGGAAACATAAGCTTAAGCCGTGCTTGACAGAGTCTATTTGAATTCGCCTCTACTGATGGCACTGCAGACCACGGTGCGGCGAATTCATGCAGTTCGCTTGAGAGAAGCAGAGCTGCGCTCTCGCTCGCACTCGCACTCACATTCGCGCTCACTCTCCCGCTACTGATCACTTGTTGCTGCGCCTACCTGCGCTCACCTGCCGCAATTCAAACGCTCTTTTACGCTCCGTCGCGCTCAGCCAGCTGTAGTGAGCGACCTGCCGAACGAGTTTTGAGCAGCGCTCTGAGTCGCGTTGGCAGCAGCCGCCGCCGCCGCCGCCAGTCACAGCTCGCGTTTCGAACATAACTGACACGTCGGCGCACCGTCAGCAGCAAATCGCAACGGTTAAAGCCAAGAAAAATTTGATGAAAAAAAAAAAATTAGAAAAACAACTAGATAGTAAGGAAAAGCAAAGGCTAGAAGTGTGTGTGAATGTGCAAAGCGGAAAAGAAAAGAATTGTTTGTAATCAGACAGCGCAAACAAAAACATTGTCAAACGGTTGAGAGAAATACCAAAACCCACCAAAAAAAAAATAAGAAAAGAAAGATAACTTTTTTTTTGTGGAATGTTAAGCGAATCGAAAAGATTCTGTTTGTGAGATTTCTATGCCAAAGAAATATGCTAATATAACCAATGCGAACGTCGCGTTCCCGTTCCCGTGCCCGTGCCCGCGCCCGTGCCCTTGCACGTTCCCGTTGCCGTTGCCGTCTCTCAAAACAAAGTTGCCCTCGTCGCATTTGGGTCTCTGTTTGTTGTGTGCATGTGTGAGTGTTGCGTGTGTGAGGCGCGCGCTACGAAAAAAAATATTATAGATATATATAAGTAAAACAAAACTAAAACCAGTTTAATGAACCTTTTAGCTGAACATATTTTCAATGGGACTAGACAGCTGCTTGGCTTAAAGGTTGAAATCGGTTGAAATCAACGTCAAAAGCGTAGAAAACTGTCGCCCTGCAATTTGCAATGTTCATTGAACACGATTCTGGGGTGTGTGTGTGTGTGTGTGGCAGCCATTTTGTTAAGAGCTTGCAACATGCCACAGCCGCAATTTGGCTCGTTTATTGGCCAAGTTAAAGGCCCCGTGTGGCAGTGCAGCCACATAATCAAGCGACAGGCGCGCATAGTTCAAACGCAAGCTCATAGATACACACACACACGCACACACACACATACACACACACATACGCGAGCGCACACTCGCGCAGCAGCGGGAAGTGGTCTGCATTTATATTTTTTCTTTCTTTTTTTCTGCTCTTGCTGTTTGCTTTGCAATTTTCAATCTGTTGTCGTTGGCTTTTCTATGTGGTTCAAGGCGCACTTGTTGCATGCCTTTGTTAGCCGTTGCCGAGGGAAGTTGCACGCCCTATGACAAAGCCACATACAGCTGCAACAACAAGCGGCTACAACAACAGATCCAACAGATACGCGTACTGTTGTTTGCCATGCCACTTAATGCGGCTGCAGCTCGAAACCCGTTGGGATAGGTTGCCAGCCTGTATGCCACATTTATACATACTTGCAACTGGCGGTATGCGGCAAGGGCGTGCCGGACAGGTACGCGTGAGATCAGCCGCACAGATTGCAATTTCTTCGACTGCCTTCTGCGACAACGTGGCTGCCACTTACTTTCCCACTGACTTGACACAACACACAAATATTTGAGCGGACATTTCGTTTTCGTTGCGTTGCGTTGAGTTGAGTTTCGTTTTTTTTTTTTCTCTTTGGTATAATGAGTTGTGGCCACACCTCTTTCTTTTGAACAGAGCTTTTACCCCGCTGCTGCCGCTGCTTATGGCTATTTCCGCTGTCCAACATATTGGCATACATGCCCAATTTCACAGCTACTCCGCTGCCCCTGCCCTGCCCCCTAGCCGCTGTCTCTATCACTCTGCATTTTTGTGATTTTATGAGCTACATTCAAAGTGAAATTTTTGTTTGGTACCCGCATGGCGCACAGGCAACTGGTTTTTAAGCGACGGTCAACATAAATTAAAGCAAAAAAATAATAATAAAACAAACCAAATACGCAATTAAAACAACTGATAAATTACAAATCGTTTGGCTTTTAATTTTGTTTTGCGACGGCCGCGGGTAACGTTGAAAAACGCGAGAAAAACGTGCGCGATTCGTGATTTGCGCTGAACAACATTTTTGTGCAATGCTCGACGAAATGTGATAAAAAAAAAGCAAAAGAGAGCTCTTTAAACTAAATTGTTTTTTTGAAATTCGCACAGTGCAGCATTTAACACAATATACATAAAAAATACACAAGTTATTTATTAAAAAATTTATAATTAAAATAATAAAATAACAAGTCGCTGACATAATCGCAGCGCGTTTAACAACTTGACTTTCAAGTGGTTCAAGTTCAGACGTGCCGCCCGCTCAGCAATTGTGTATTGATATACAAAAGAATAAGGTCCAATCACGCGTTTTCAGATACAAGATCTTGCACTGCCCCAAGAACAACTACAACAACTACAACAACAGCAACAAAGCCTCGCTACCAACGCTCCAACGCATCATCAGCAGCTACCAACACAGTCACCACAAAACGTAAATCTCCATTCTGCGAAATCAAATACCAAAAATTCTTTGGCTATAGATACACGTGTATTTAGATACTTATGTGTATTTACATTTTTATACATAAACTATTCGTAACGGTCGCTGTCAGACATTCTGGCTTTGAATTCTTCTGCTGCTGCTGTGCTAGCGACAGCTGCTGGCCATCTAACGGTTTGCATGCCGCAGTCACGTAACCGATTTCGTATACGCACACACACACACACATATGCACGCTCAGACACTCACACAGATACTTGTACTCGTATGCATATTGAATAACAGCATTCAGCCATCTACTCTTAACTGCACTTGTTCTCTGGCCACATGCCGGAAAAGTTGGTCGCTGCCAGCGACAGCTACTCGGCAACAAAACCGGCCGCGGCCAGAACCGCTAGCAGCAACAGGTAGACACACCGAAGTCAAAAATACCCTTATCCGCTACGTGAATAACGCACAGGATGCATGGGGCCTACTTTGGGTTGCCGGCCCGAACCTAAAGCCAGATTTGTTGACCAACAAATTGGTTCAAATAATCGTGTGTGTTCGAATTGGTTCGAACCGTTACCTGGCTATTAACTTTCAGTTAATGTGGTATGAGAATGTCGCCGGAAATAAACGTGAGAATTATATCCACTGTATGAGTGAAACTCGCAATAACTTGCTTGAAGATAGTTTAAAGTTTTGTTTTTTCAACCTTACCCGCACTTTGCTGAAGTTGCCTGCTTTAACTCAGCTAGTTTAGGTCAATTGTATGACAAACTATAACTTTCTGGGCTATGGCAATCTAGAGATAAATAGGCCAGACTAAGATTGCAAGCAATCTGTCTTAAATCACGCTTTTATTGTGTTTATAGAGCAGCAAATTATGCAAAAATGAAGCCAACTTAAATTTGAACTAGATTTAATAACTAAGACCAGCGCAACTAGATAATAAACTATTTGTTAATTGTGTAGACTCTTTAGTGGTTGAATCAAGTTCAAGATAATTTGCTGATTTTATGTCTCATTTATAGAATATTAATACGAAGAGTTGAGTCTGCTCTACTTAAACAAAAGCGACTCTTAACATGAAGTCTGGACATTTCCTAAAAGTTATATTTGCAAAGTTCAAATGTAGTCCATCAAGGTTCAATACTTTAGTTGTCTAAAACTTTATTATTTTTAATAATTAGCCATGAAAGTAGTTTTTGAATGAAGTTCAACTTACTTGAATGTTTACCATTTTTAATTCCTTAACATCCTGTTCATGTTATAGAGTATATTTGAATCGAAAACCCAGCAGCAAGCCTTGCAACTTCATACGTTCGTTTAGCGAACGCAGTTCGACCAAGAGTTCATACTTACATGAGCTTCTCACACGCCACAAGATGTGCATAAGACTCTCTTGAGATAGCTACAAAAACAACAACAACAACAACAAGAAGAAGAAGAAGAAAACCCCACCAAAACTGAGCCCGTTAGAGTTGCAAATGCAAGCAAAGTTCAAGTTGCAGGCTCGTCTGTGCGACGCGTAGAATGTGGCAGTGACAAAGAGGCAGAGTTTAATTTATGAGCATGGGAAACTCTTACCTGAAGCAGTTGAGGTTTATTAGATGACCGGCTAACTGTTGTTCACATGGAGCTCGAGCTGTGTGTGTGTCCGGCTGATAAATGTTGGCCCAAAGTGTGCCGCCAATTGGTGGTCAACAAACCCCAAGAGCGGCATTCAAATTGAGCTGTGATAGTTTTGAGTGTGGCAACAACAACAGTTCGCGGCCGAATTCGGTTTCAATTTTGTAGCTGGCGCATCGCAAGAAGTTTCCCAGGCAAAAAAGGTTTGGGTTTTTTTTTCCGGCCAAAACGAAATGTTACGTTCAACGATTTGCGCAAGACAAAAAAAGTGCCAACTCAAATCGAGTTTTGAGCGACAACGCAACAGTTTGATTTTCCATTGAACTGAAGCGACGGTACGAGGCGCAACTCAACTGCTGTGGCAATTTTCATGGAAAAGCCATAAAAAGCAGCACCAGCAGCTGCAACCGAAACGAGCGCTAAAAGGAAAAGTGCAGCAGCACACGAAAAAAAAATATGAGAAAGAGAAATGTGTGGAAAGTTGCAAACAAAAGTAAATTTTTGCGCCAGCTAAAACACGACAGCGGCAGCAACAACAACAACAGTTGCAACAACAATCGACTAAATCAATAAAAAAAAAAAGGAGAAATAAGCAAACATTTAACGAGCTGCTCGTAATTGCCAATTGCAAGTTCAATTCGCTTAGCGCCAGCTCACGAATGTATCTCGGTCTGTCTGAGCCTCAAGCTTTAATAGCTTCGAGCTGGTTGCTCCATCTCCAGCAGCAGCAGCTGTAGCTACTGCAACTAACTTTGGCCAATTAATGTGTTATAATCTGCTCGAGTTGATTGTCTAGGCATTTGCAGCTTGCTGGCCGTGCCCACTTGGATGCCCACAAATGCAGATACAGCAACAGATACAGCTACATCCATCTAGCAGAGATACATTTGCAGATACAAATACGCAGCTCAAGATACGCAATTGTGCCTCGCACTCAGCCAGCTGGCAACGAGGCGGCACAAATTGTTGTTGCGTTTGCTGCGTAGCTATTGCGACAATTATAATGGGACGCAGCGGAAAACAATGCGAAATCCAAATAGAAACCTTGTTTGTTTTGACTTCCACGCAGGGGCTGCCACAAAAATGCTCTACGTTTTATTTGGAAAGTTGAAAAATTGACCCAGAAACAACAAGATTTTAATTAAAGAAATGAGATGTGGCTGATTTTAGAAATATAGAAAATAATACATGATATGCATAACTTTAGGTATTTTATTATATATACGAATCCGAGGAAACGGCTTTATTTTTATTTATATAAGAAATCATAGAACCTAGTTAAAAAGTTATGCACATGTCAACTTTTTATATAAAAGCAACCAACAAATTATGGGAAATATACTTAAAGTCAAGTAAAAAAAATATAATTAAAGTCAAGTAAAATTCCTACACAAACGTTTTTAATATAAGAGCTATAATTATAATAAAGTCGTTTTTGGCAATATGTGTACTTTAAACACGTCTTAAGATATTAAGAAAAATCAAAGTTGCTTCAATTTTAAAATTACTTAAAACTAAAGCGGGCAATGCAAACTAGAATATCTCAAATAAATCTTGATTCAAGTTTTTACGTACTTAAAAAGACCTTCGTATACTTTTTACTCTCATTTTCATACTTAAATCAAGTGCATACGACCGTATGCCATGCTTTTGAGATGAGGTTAACTTAGTTTAAGTTGGAAATGTTTGAATAGATAGATAGATCTATCGATTTTATTGTAGCACTACTTCGAATACCTATCATAAGTCTAGGAATAAGGTCAGATATTTTATTCAACTATATATTCTATAAACTTTAAGTTGAAGTTAATTTATTGAGTCACCCTCGCTATAGCGACGAGCTGTGTCTCTTGCCTTAGTCAAAGCGAGCAGCGTCTCAATTACCAGCGCTGCCGCAGCATAAAGTCGCTTTGTGGGTCAAATAACCAGAGAGGGTATAGGGGCAGCTCGAATCACAAACACACACACACACATATATTTTATGTGAGCTCTTGACTGACAATCTTTTTCTGATTTGTGTTTGATTGCAGGTTCACCGTGGCACGCTGAGATCATGTCGTCACCCGGCCTAACCGCTCTGGGCGAATCCACACGCCTTGTGCCCGCCAATACGCCGGCGGTTTTTGAGATACTGCCGCCTCCTGGACAAAGCCTGAGCAAAGGCGAGTGCGTGGCAACGGTCTTGACTCCATCCAAGTCAAAGCTGAATGCCAGAGTCACCCATGAGGCGGCAAATGGTGCTGCACGCATTGAGTTCGTGCCCACCGAAGTGGGCACGCACATCATTGATGCGTCCATCAATGGCACGAAGATCGCTGGCGGTCCTTTGATAGCAAAGGTCTACGATGCCAGCCTGATCCAAGTGACCGAGGTTAACGGCGGCGTGGTTGGCCAGCCATGCCAGTTTCGCGTGGACGCCAGTGCGGCTGGCGAGGGACAGCTGGAGATATCCATAAATGAGGGCGAGGTGCCCAACCATGTCCAGGTCGTTGGCGGCGGTCGTTGTCTCGTCTCCTTCACACCCGAGCAGGCCAAGTCCCATTTGATAGACATCAAGTTCAATGGGGAGACGGTGCGCGGCTGCCCCTTTGTCTGTGCCGTGGCGGACACCTCGCGTGTTCTCCTCAACCTGTCCAATCTGGAGCTGATACCGGTCAACCGGCCCTCCTCCTTTCACATCACGGTGAGCGGTGGTGGAGCCGCTGAGCTGGCGGTCAGCGTCCGTGGGCCACACGGCGAGTTGCCCGTCCGCGTCACTGGCGATATACACGCCGGCTTCACGGCGGAGTTCACGCCCACCAGCGTGGGCGGCCACTCGATTAATGTGGAGTACAATGGCTTTGCGGTGCAGGGCACACCATTTCTGGCCAAGTCATATGATGCCAGCAAGGTGGTCGTTGGTAGCGTCTCCCGTGGCACCATGGGTCGACCCGTCCAGTTCACTGTGGATGCGGGCGATGCTGGCGAGGGCAATCTAGAGATAACCATATCGGCCAAGGGTCAAAATATACCCACACAGGTGCATCCCCAGGGCAGTGCAAGGTAAGCATAATCAGGTGTTAGCCACCTGCCAGCTTCTCTTACTCACACACTCTCTCTCTCTCTCTCTCTCTCTCTTTGTCTCTGCAGATTCTCCGTTTCGTTTGTGCCGACGGAGTCGTGCGAGCACACAATTAATGTCTCCTTTAATAAAATGCCCGTGCCCGGCTGCCCAATAACGGTTGGCATTAGCGGCGGCGTCGCCGGGCCACAGGTATCCCTTGGCGGTCCCGGGCCGGTGCATCAGACCAATTCTTTTGTTATCAATCACAATGGCGGCCGTTTGGAAGACATTGAGGTCAACGTCGAAGGTATGTAGCTGGCCAGGAGCTGGCTGAACGGGCTCGCTCACACTAACACACGGTACTCATACGCTATGTGTACCTCCCCTCCCCCCCTCCTCCACACCCTCTCACACTTATAAGCCCCGTCCGTCCACCCCTCTATATCATTGTGCTCTGCTCGCCTTCATTTTGTTTGCGTGTGGTTTGATTTGCATTTTGCATTTTGCATTTGATTTTGGTTCAAGTTATTCGTAATTGTAATTAAATTGCTCGTTACCTAATTTGTTAATTGTCTATGTGTATGTGTGTGTGTTTGTGGGAGAGAGTAATCGATATCGTACACACCCACACATACACTCCACACACAGATACGCATACGCATACATATCTGTTCATAATCCGTATCTTTAGCTAGCATCTTATCCGTATCCGCATCGACACACAAAAATACATGACGTTTTTTCCCACACACACACACACACACATTTTCACACTTTTCAACACAATCTACGGAAATTGTTGTTGAAACTTTTAAGCATGCCAGCACGCCCCACTCCGCCCACCACTCCGCCCAACCCTTTTCAATGGTAATTCACCCACAACTGGCCCCTTAACTCTACGCCACTCACAGCTCCATTTCTGCTTCACACGCAGCGCTCTTGACAATAGCTTTGCTCCACCGTGCGGCAGCTTGTAAACTTGTGTGGCGCCCCGCACCACTTAGCCACTGTGGCTAGCTGTGTGTGTGTGTGTGTGTGTGTGGTGCTCATTTAGTATATGTAATTATGCGTCATATTTATCATTTTGGCAATTGCTACGGTTACACGTTGACGCATTAGCATCTGTGCTTAGGCATTACATCTGGGAGCAGGCTTTACAAACTCTGGATGCCGCAACTGTGTAGGCGTGTGTAACAGTGTTTGTATGTGTGTGCGTGTGTATAGACATTAGAATGTACGTTATGTAATTGATTTCACTGTAGTATAGCAGCACATTTATATATAATTACTTTTTAATCGTACTGTATATATACATTATAGTATGCGAATGTGTCTGTATGTGTTTGTGCCTGCGGTATTTATTTCTATGTATGTATGTGTGTATGTTCCGTATCTAGTTGTGTTTAAATGTTTTGTAATCTTACGCCCTTTAATTTGTAATAATTTGCTCACTTTTATATCTGTATTATATTTCAGGACGGCGAAATCTTTTGTACTAGACTCTATAAATATGCATATACTTACCTATATATATATATATAACTTTATATATGAGTACTTTCTATCTCTCTCACTCTATATATATGTATATACTAGCTCCTTATATCTACTCTATATATATATATGTTCCGCCTAACAGTCCGTTTAAATTGAAAAGAAACCATAACCCAACAGCGTGTTTACCAAGCGAAGTACTACTGTATCGACCACGAGTGAAAGAACAACAACAGCAACAACAACTATAACTATAAAAAAGCACCCACTACACCACACTAAACAACAAAGTACTCGTATTTTTTTACCTTACTACTAATGTCCTTTTGCGCCTCAGGGCAAAATATTAACTAATTTGTTCAATTGATTTTGATTAATGTCTTTTAAAAGAAGCGCAAGCAAACAAATAAATTGATGTTTTACGAACATGATATATGCATAAAGGATTGTGTGTATTGGTATTGTTTTGTGTTCAGGCAGACTTTCAGTATTGTACATAAGCTATATAGACACTAGAAGTATATAACTACAGGGATATATTTATAATATGTCTGCTCGCTGCTCGCTCTGTCTCTCAAAAAACACATGCAACATCTCAAGTTTACTAACCGTTTCTGGCACGTTCTCGGTATAATACTCAAGACAACAACTGCAACAACCACTGCAACCACTAACCCAACAATTACAACACCAGACAACCCACTAACCAGCTCGTTGGCATCGTTCATATTAAGTTCCTTACAAAACCAAATCCAAGCCTAATGCCGTTACTAATCTGAGTAAACATTTTTCCAAATTTTTTACCAATTGCGCGAAACCAAAAAAACAAAAATACCATAAACAAATCACTAACTACACCACACAACAACAATTACGACAACTACAACTACAAAAACAACAACAACAACATGCTCTATATATGAATTTCAACAAAACAATCAAATGAAACCCTCTCAAAACTCATTTCCGCCCGCGTCGCAAACGAAAATTCTTGATTAAAAACTTAAAAACCTAATAATACTAAAAACCAAAAAAAAAACAAAAAACAACTAAATATACAAATAAAATGCAAAATGTGCACATTGCAAAATCGGGGCAACTCAGGTCCCGCCGGACAATCGGTGCCCGCCCAGGTGCATCAGTCCGCCGAGGGCGTCTTCAAGGCGGAGTTTGTGCCCCGCGTCGTCGGCGAACATCGCGTCAATGTCACTGTCAATGGTTTGCCCACAGCTGGCAGCCCCTATGCGGCTAAGGTAAGTTCATGTATCCTTATACTTATCCTTACTCCAAAAGTAAATTGTAAAGTTCATGTTAACTTTCCTAACCCTTGTACAATATCTAAGTCCATTGTATTCTGTTCATTTTTTGCGGCCATAACTTTGTCAAAACTAAACAGCTTTTTGTTGTACCTTTTTCATCATGGGTTTTACAGAAATATTTGAAAAGCTGAATTTGATAAAAATATCTTGAATATTTTAACATACAAAATCTAATTTTTCGACTGATTCTGCCTATAGAGCTATTTAATATGGTAGTACGATTTTGATCAAATTTGGCTCATAGATAAGCATCAGCGTTTAACTAGTAAATTGATTTGATCAAGATATCTTGATAAACAAATATTTTTACCATACAAGAACCTAATTTTCGACCGTTTGTTCCTAAGGCAGCTACACTATATTGCTGACCGATGTCCGATAGGATTTTTCATATATGTAAAAAGCAAACTAATAACTATATAAAATATACCTGAACCTGCCTATGTTAGCCCTAAAACTGGCAGGCAAGTTTTGCATAGAAACAGACAGACGGACATGGATATATCAACTGTTTATGCTGATCAAGAATATATATGCACTCCTTGGGGTCAAAGATGTTTCCTTCTTCTTCTACCATCTAAAAGAAACTTAATTTGGAAAAATTATTTCACAGTCACCGTGCTTGTGCCTATCTTTGAGGTATATACCTCCTTCCAGATGCGACTATAAATTCTCATAAAACCTATGAGTAATAATTATTTGCACATTTTCAATATTAAGCTTTTTGCTCTTCACAGGTTTATGACGTCAGCGCCATCAAGGTGAAGAATGTGAGCAGTGGAACGGTGGGTAAGCCTGTTACCTTCCTGGTTGAAACATCCCAGGCTGGTCCCGGCAATCTGGAAGTCACGGTAAACGGCGGTCGCGTGCCCACCTCAGCACAGGCCCAGGGCCAGCACACATATGCGATCAGTTTTACGCCGCGTGAGGCCGAGAGCCACACGGTGGAGCTGCGCTTCAACAGCCAGGATGTGCCCGGCTCGCCATTCACATGCCGCGTGGCGGCCGCAGCACGCATACAATCGCCGGAGACCATGGACAAGGTCAGCGTGGGTCGGCTCTTCGAGTTTGTGGTGGAATCGGACACCAAGCCAACGGTGGAGGTGCTCGGCCCGGCCAGACGAAGTGTCCCGGTAAAGATCGATGCACTCGGCTCAACGCAGGGCTACAATGTCAAGTTCGAGCCCATGGAGGTGGGCGATCATTCGGTGGAGGTGCGACTGCCTGGCGGCGGTCATGTGGAGGGCAGTCCTTTCCTGCTGAAGGCCTACTCCGCCGAAAAGGTAATCGTAACGGACATACGACCTGGCGTGGTCAACAAGAGCGTCAGCTTTGGCATCAATGCCTCCCAAGCGGGCGCCGGCAATCTGGAAATCATTGTCGCCGTCAACGGCAAGAATGTGCCAAACTTTGTACAATCCGAGGGCAATGCGCGATTCAAGGTGAACTTCAAGCCCACGGAGGCAGCTGCCCATTCGCTTTCCGTGCGCTTCAATGGACACCCGGTGCCGGGATCACCCTTTAGCTGCCACATAGCAGCTGCTGCCGCCAGTTCTTTGGGCTTGCCACGCGCCCAGGCGCTGGGCGAATGCCTTAAGCAAGCGGCCGTCAAGATGGACAACACCTTCGAGCTAGAGGGCTTCGAGGGCATCGAGCCGCAGATATTTGTCACCTCGCCCGCCGGCGACAATGAGCACTGTCAACTGAGTCAGCACGATGGCGGCAGCTACAGCGCCTCCTTCCGACCCAGCACAGTGGGTCGGCATCTGATTAGCGTGCTGGCGAATGATCAGCATATTAATGGATCGCCTTTTAGCTGCAATGTGTTCGATGTCTCCCGCGTGAGCATCAGCGGCTTGGAGCAGCAGTATGGACCTGCCACGCTGGGCGTGCCTGTCACCTTCAGTGTGGATGCAGCTGGCGCAGGGGAGGGCACACTCGAGCTGGTGGTGTCCACCGACAGCAGCACCGTCAAGGCCGAGGTGGTCGCCTGTGCACGCGGCCTCTACGACGTCACCTTTGTGCCGCAGAGCACCGAGCCGCATTATGTGAATATAACGTTCAACGAGGTCGCCGTGGATGGCAGTCCCTTTCGCGTGGACATTCAGCAGCACACACAGCACATACAGATTGGCAGTTTGGCAGCCATTGATTTTCCGGCCGATGATCAGATCGTAGAGATACTGGCGCCCGATCAGAAGCCCGTGCCGTACACCATCAATCGCCAGACGGCGGAGTTCCGCACCCACATGACCGGCAACTATACGCTGCGCTTCATTGACCGCGAGACGCGCCAGCATATTGGCACTCGCACGCTCTGCGCCTTCGATCCCATGCTGGTCAAGATCACCGAGGTGGGCGAGGCCCTGTGTCATCGTCCGGCCAGCATCAGCGTCTCGCTCAACGAAGCCGGCCAGGGTGATCTGTCGGCGCTGGTGCGTTGCGGTGTCACCGAGGTGCCGCACACCATACGCGGCCCCAGCAAATCGGGCGTCTACGAGATTGTCTACCAGCCCACGCGCGTGGCCCCGCACAAGATAAGCATACTCTTTAACGATGTGCCCATATCGCTGAAGCCGCTCGAGATCAATGTGCTGCCTGCCAGCGCTGGCAAGGAGATCAGCGTCAGCGGCCTGGGTCTGTATCAGGCGCGCGCCGGCAAGACCACATCCTTTGCCATTGACACAGTGAAGCGGCCGGCGCGAGAGTTCGATGTTGTGGTCTCTGGGCCCGGTGGCCAGGCTCTGCCCGTGCGCTGCTATCAGACCAAGAATGGGCACCTGCAGGCGGAGTTCAGCATTAACAAGCCGGGTCAATGCGTTATCGGTAAGTACCGCCACAGCTACAGCCATTCCCTGTCCAGTCTCTAATCTCGAATCGTCTTCTTTTGCAGAGGTGCTGCATCAGTCGAAGCCACTGCCGGGCAGCCCCTTCACCTGCGAGGCTTTCGACAGCAGCAAGGTCAGCGTGCAGGGCGTCACCAAAGAGCCGCTGGCGCTGCACAGCGCCAATAGCTTCACCGTGCGCACAGACAATGCCGGCACCGCCGAGCTGGAAGCCTTTGCAATTTCGCCCACCAACCAGAGCCTGCCCGTGCACATCAGCGAACAGTCCGAGGGCATTTACAACGTGGAGTTTGTGCCCTCCCAGCCGGGCAACTATAAGCTGACGCTCATGTATGGCGGCGAGACGATTCCCAGCTCCCCGCTCAACTTCAGCGCCTCGTCGAGTGGCGTGCGCAATGATGCACGCGCTGCTGGCCACGGCCTGGAAGTGTGTCATCGCAACAAGGAGGCCTCCTTTGTCGTATATTGTCCCATTGCACCCAATGTGCAGATCGAACGCGTCGATGAGTTTGGCGAACGCATCGAGCCCAAGATCAAGGCGCTGGGCAACAACGAGTGGCGCATCTCGTATGTAATCCTATCGGTGGGCACCTACGAGATTCGTGCCAGCTGCCCCAACCGCGGCAGTCTGCCCGGCTCACCTTGGCGCGTCTGCTGCGTGGAGTCGACAAAGGTCACTCCTGTCGGCGGCTGGGGCACGCTGGTTGATCATGATGGGCGTCTAATATTGCCCGCACGCATTATCTTCGATGTGGAGAATGCCGGGCCCGGCAAGCTGGTCTGCAGCATCGATGGCATTGAAATACCCGTGGATAAGCTGGCCGATGGCAAAATGTGTCTCAACATTACGGACGAGAATCTGGCCGCCGGCGAGCATGATCTGGACTTGACCTGGAGCGGTTTGACCATCACACAGTGCCCACGCAGCGCCTTTGTAACGGGCCAGCAAGCCGCCGACAAGGTGGTGCTAATGGGTCGCGGACTGGCCGCCGCCCAGGCCGGCGAGGCGGCGCACTTTACCATCGATGCCTCCAATGCGCCAGCCGGCCGCCCGGAAGTCATTTTGATCACGCAGGAGAATACAGCGCTGCCCGTGAGCCTGGCACAGCCGCGGCCCAGCGAAAACATTTGGCTGGCCTCGTACACGCCTCAGAAGTCCATGACGGGCACTCTGACGCTCTCGGTCAAGTGGAATGGCCGGCTGGTCAAGGGCTGCCCGCTCACCGTGGCCGTCGGCTCCTCCATGGACGCCTCGAAGGTCATTGCGTCTGGTGAAGGTCTGCGCCACGGCATCGTTGGCAAGGACATCAAATCCTGGATAGACACCCGACGCGCCGGCCCTGGCGAGCTAACCGCCCACTGCGCCGGCGCACGCAAGGTTGCCTACTGCGAACTGTATGACCACGGTGATGCCACCTTCACGCTGAACATTAAGCCACAGGAGCCGGGTCGCCATCTGCTGACCATCAAATACGGCGGACAGAATGTGCCCGGCTCGCCGTTTGCGCTCAAAGTGGCCGGCGCACCGGATGCCAGCAAGGTGAGTAATAGAGAGAAGGCAAATATAGCTTTTATCCACAATCCGTTACCTACATATGTGTCTCTTTAACGAAACAGGTTCGCGTTTATGGGCCCGGCATCGAGCATGGCGTGCTGGCCACCTTCCAATCGCGCTTCATATGCGACACACGTGGCGCTGGCGCCGGGCAGCTGACGGTGCGCGTGCGCGGACCCAAGGGCGCCTTCCGCGTGGAAATGCAGCGCGAGAGCCAAAAGGATCGCACCATTCTGTGCAAGGTAAGCCGGCGGCTTTGTGCGTTTCAAGAGCGTGATTAACTTGGCTTGTTCTCTGCGTTTCCTAGTACGATCCAACGGAGCCGGGTGACTATCGCGTCGAGGTCAAGTGGGCTGGTGAATTTGTGCCCGGCTCGCCGTTTCCCGTCATGATCTTCGACACTGAGGAGGAGTTACGAAGGTACTTGCAGGGCATATGAGGCCAGATTAACCATCCCATCATCGTCTTCCCCAGTGGCCTGAGTCCGCCCATTCGCTATCAGCCTGCAGCTGCCACGCAGCAGACGCGTCGTGCCGCCTGTGTGCCACTCTAGCGGATGGCACAAATATTTATAGTGTATTTTTGGGGTACATACACGAGCACGCACATGTAGCTACAATCGCAGATCGTTAAGGTCAACCATTATATATATATATATACATATGTTACGAGTACTAGTTTAGTTTTAAAACCGAACGAAACGAATCGACTACGATAAGTCTAGATGAAGTCGGGGCCCGCCAGGCTCAGCTCTTCGGGCTACGATAAATAGCTTTCTGTTCTTATAGTTGTAGACCTAATACTTATGTAATACAATGTTATTATTGCGAAACAATTTGATCCAAATTTTTAACAACGTATTCAATACAAATACACGACATTAAAAAAATACACTTACACACATACTAAAGAAAATCCAGAAACCGCACAAATTGGTATATTCGAAAATCATAGCATACTTTTGTGCGCCCCTCAAAAGATGCAATCGCCGATTCGTGCTGCATACTTGAGATTTGAATTAACGAAAATTGCTCAGCAAACCTTAAAGATTTTCAAGGGATAAATTGCGCTAGGATCACATTAACTTTATCGATCAGTAATTTAGCTTAAAATGGTCTTCTAAGAATTACATTCTTTTATATAGACAAGCAAAATACCAGGACAATTTTAGAAGCATTCGATCAATTTGGTTCGCGGTACGTATGGCTCGCATAGGTTTCGATTATATGTTCGCAAAGGGCGTGACAGACTTGGCTCTAAACCATATATAAATAACTAATTATTTTGCTTTTGCAATCTTTACGTGAACTGGTGCAGATCATCGATAGAGTTGGCGTTTTTAACTCAGCAAATTCCATCTATATAGATTGCAATCAACATTTTTATTTTAGGACCGATCCCTTTTGTCCAATTCGGTCATAATTAAGAACTTTAATTTTGCAGAGCTAGTGGTGTTTATGAAAGATATTAGAATTGCGACATTTGATAAAATGGCTATATATTTGATAAATTAAATCAGTTCTTGAAAAGATCGCAAGGTCAAGCTTTAATGGTAGGCCTACGAGAAAATGGAAATCAACCAAGTATTGGACACAAAATCTTTCATGTTTCTAAAGCTACCCGCATGTTTAATTCGTCAAGATCATAGTGAAGGATACAGTCGAAAAATTGATATTTTCTTTTAGAAAAATGTCCTTTCTACAAGGATTTTTAAGGATTTTCGTCCTTTTTTTTGTATATTCCATTTAAAATAAGTTCTTCTTGTGCAACATAACTATAAGTTAAAAAGCATTTGGTTCAGCCTTATACATAGCACGTATAACCCAAGCTTATGGATATTAGACACGAATACAGATGTTACGTAAACCTTAAAGAACATTATTATTACTATTACATTACATTACTATTAGAAAACCGTATGAAATGTAGCGCATGGCTAGGCCTGTTCCTCTACCTCCCAATCCTCGGGCAAGGCAAATTCGTTGATAAACTCCTTACGATATTTGCGCAGAAATTTAAGTAGATTCGCTTCCAGAAAATTTTTGCATGCATCACCGAAATCGGTATCTCCAATTTTTATGCCCCTGACGCCGCTTTGTATGTGCTGCAGCAGCGCCGTGAGCGTGTCATGGTTTTTCGTCTGCATGTCATCGAAACGATCGTGCATTAGATATTCGGTCCAGGGCGCCTCAAAGAAGCTAACGAAATTCTTGATCAGACCCATTTTCCAGCGACTATTCATATTATTGAGCAGCGTCTCATGCTTTCCGCAAAAGTACTCCAGAAAATAGAGGGGCTTATATAGCTGAGCAGGGATATAAAATTCAAGCTGATTACATAGGAATCTCATGGCAAATATGTAGATATATTTACACTACCTTACGTGTAACGCACACTATTTCCTCAACAATCAGATTCGGACTCAAGCGTACGCGAAAGAAATCACCTGAGCTGCAGTAGCTAGTCATGATATGGCTATACTCATTTGTGAGCTTGCCCAGTAAGAAGCGCTTGGGCACAGTTATCTTAATTACCATGTGACCCAGGGGCAGTAGACAGTGAAATAAACATGGCTTGCTAAACTTTTGCTCCTTGGTGTACGGCTCCTGGCTCAGCTGCAGTATGTCTATCAACTGGAAGACGAAATGTTTCGAATTGCGGGATGAAGCATACAGAGGCCAGTTCTCACTCACCTTTTGGGCCATCTCGCGTTCGCTGGTATAGATATACTGAAAGAATGAATCCAAGTCAAAGGTGACATGTTTGCCAGCCGCATAAATATGCGGATCATTTGTGCAATAGTCCTCATCGACAAGTATCTTGCGATTCCTCATATTAATATCGCTTTTGATAAGCACTGAAAGCATAAAAATACTTTTAAGCATTTAGTAAATATTCCCAATCTTCAAGAAACCCACTTTTTTCGATGGACATGGGCATAAAGTTCTCCATGAAATTGATGAATAAACAACAGGAAAAGGATATAGAATTTCCGCTGGGCACTAGCTTGAAGTGGGCCCTATCAATAAAGGACGCGTTTGCATAAAACGAAAAGTTCACAAAATTGGCTGATTCGTAGACTTTAATGCCCAGATCAGAAACCATTTGAACAAGTATATTGTCCAGATTCCGGTCATTTGTGGGATTATTTAAATACTCAGGCTCTACTACCTTATGCGGCTGAACATACACAATATTCTCGGGCCGACAGTTGTGCTTCAGCAGGAAGTCAATGCACTCGTATAGAGCCAAGGTGTAGCCATAGATGATAACCTTTTTTTTGATCAACACGCAATCGTTAAGCTCCGCGAGCTTGTGATAAAGCATAATCTTGTCGAGGCGTCCATTGATGTGCGCATAGTTGTATGGATAGGCCTGATTGGACCCATTACTCCCTCCCAGCGTAGGCAATCCAAACTTCGTATCACACAGCAGCAGCAGCTTGTCATAGAAGACCTTGCAGTTGTTATCCAGACGAATGAACTTTTCAGCACTGCAAAACGGTGCGTATACGTAACAAATAAACCCAAACCAAATAAAGTTACTCGAACACCCACCGATCAATATACGTCACCTTTCCAGACACAAAGTTGATCCAGTTGCGCATATCCAGGCGTTGTGTGGTATCCATTACGAAAGGAGAACTGTTCTTATTGCTCAAATAGCATTCCTCCTTGCGGTTACAGTATTGGCACGCGACATTGGAATCGTACTCCGCCTCAATTTCGCCATTTTCGACAATAACTGTTATGTCCACAATGGGCAGGCAGTTGTTCACATTCACGTACTTGTAGCTAAGGGAAGGTCCTTTTAGAGTAATCCAAAAATAGGTAAAAAAAAAAAAAAAACAATAAATTTCAGCTCCTACTCGGGCGTATTCCAGCCGAAAACCATGAGACGCAGAAAAGCCTTGCATATGTCCGAGAAGCCGACGATAACTATAGGATTTTGATTGCCCATGAATTTGGAGGGAAATAGATTGTGTCGAAACAGATAGAACTGATCCATGACGCAGTTTATCTTCGACAGATCCACCTGTGCCGACGAACGCCTGTAACAATGCTGGCTTTGGGTGTCTATGAACCAGTTTCTACGCAAGCGACGCGGCTCCACGGGCATCATTTTGTGTGCCAAATCATTGGGTAAGGGCTCGCCGATGATCTCCTGAAAGTAGAAGATTTCCCGATAGCCCGATCTAATGGCCACGGTGCGCAGCACCTCATCCGACCACATGTGAAAGTAGGGATGCAGGCGCAGCATCACAAGCTCGCAACGATCAAAAGTCATGTAGTCTTCATCGTGGGGCAGCACGAACTGCTTATACACCGCTTCATAGTTCGAGAACGGACTGCGAGACGGAACGTTAAATGTGTGCCACTGGCCACGCCCACTTACCGTAATATGGCAAAACCAACAGCCGTGGTATTCTCTCTGCTCGTGTGACCGCAACGTATAATCCAGAAGCCAAACTCGGACATCGGGTTATACAGCACATCTGAGCTAATCTGTTTAATGATTTTGATCTGATGGCTGACCGTCTCTTTGGTATGCGATTCACGGCCACTCTTTAGACTCTCGTTGCTCAATTTACTTTGGTTGGTGACACTCAGCAGCTTGATGACATCCTCGACATCATCCTTAACCAGGCGGTAGATGCTGAGCTCTGTGTTTATGGAACAGCGATGTGCCACAAAGACTTCGTCGGACATTTCGGAGCTGGGGCGATGTTGCACGCGCTATCAAAGTGGGACTCAAGCGCTTGTTAAGCCCAAAACTATTCGAAACTACTCACTATAAAGAACTTCAGTAATGCCAAGAGGCTGACGGAATTATTGGCGCCGGGTGCCACGGGCACCACGCAGTAATCGCGATCCGGATATGCGCTGAACATCGCGCAGAGATAATAGTAGGTATACTCCAGTCTGAGACTCGGGTGCAGTATGAAGTTCTTCAGCACAAACGCCCGGGAGGCATTGCTTAGGCAGTATTTCCTATTCTTGATCATGCTCTTGCGCGCCGGCATATCAAATGATATATTTAGAGTTTTCGATACTTTGTCCAAATAGTTGCTGCTATTTCTGAGCTCTGCAATTGTGGAAGCTTACAAGAAGGTCTATCAAGGGCTCTAACCTACCATCGGTTATGTATTTGAATTTAGTGAAAAGGCTCTCATGTGCAGCCAGTTCCTTGGGATCATATTCGGAGTAGACACTGCGTTGACTTAATTTTCTCAGCGAGACACTGCGTCGCTTAAAGTAATGCATATTTCTCTTGAGATTAAAATATTGCCGCTGCTCTGCCGTGCTGCGTGGTCAGCCATTGCCATAAGCAGCTTATTCTGATCAACTATAATTATCCTACTTACAAGACGTCGAAACGGACTGTGGCGTGTGGAACATCGGGCGTACACGTCACCAGGTTGCCCAAGCTCTCCAGATCAAAGTTCCTAACCAACTCCTCGATGTCCACCTCCTCCGAGAGCCACATCATACCCGTGCTGCCACCCGTTGTGGAACCGCTTTCCTAAATAATATAAGCTAATCTAAGTGAAAGTGTTTTAAATATTCCACTCATTTTCCGCCAATGTAGGTGAATGTTAAAAATCGGCGAGACTTAGCAGAATCTTTATACCGTTCGGACAAAGATACCAAGAGGCGGAGATCAACAGCTTTTCCTTAGTAATCCAGCCTTGTTAGCGGAATTAGCCAGGTAACTGTTATCAGTCCAACAATCCAACAACCATTCTAAAAATAGAAAGTTCGGATTTACTTTGTACCTCTGTAACAATAATTTTATTCTTTTCCATATCGCCGCCTGCTGTGCCCAGAAGCATCTCGGCTATAAAGAAATCTCCATGCTCTTTGCGCATTTCCGGCTCATGGACGTCAATCATGTCAACAACATCATCATTGTCCTCAGGTCTGCACAGTTATAGACGATTTTGCATTAATCTTTAGTATTGTGGTAGAGTTACTTACAGCGCCTTACGAAAAGCTACGGATGGCATAAATTTGCTGCGCGATAGTACAATAATTGTCGGCAGATTCCTGCATGAGAACATATCAAAGGCAATGGGGTAATAGATCTTGCCAAGTTTTTCCAGCTTCTCAAACTCCTTGGATGAATAGTTTGGGGGCCTAGTCACAACCAAAAAAGATACTTTATGCTCGCGATAAAATACCTCCATTAAGAGTTGAGTCAAAATATTTGCATGTTCCGACATGTGTATGTAGAAATTAAAAAATATTGTATTCATCAGCGTAATGGGCAGATCCACGCTATAAGGCACAACACGCAGGATTTTAAATTTTATAGGTCTTATAGGCTCGTAATAGCCTATTCGAATTTCTCTTACCAAAACCGACATTTTAGCCACTGTGGCCAGCAGTCATTGGAGAGCACCGGTATATTTGGATATATGCAAAACTCGCTATAGGCCAATATAGCATTAGAACCATTTGGCTGGCAGACGACCAGGCGATGGGTTTGGTATTCATGGAATAGCTGGTTTAGGGGCGGCTTTCGCTTCTCGCCAAAGTATTCCGCCGAATTCGAGGAGAAGAGCGACTCAAGCTGATCAACATCGTATTTGCTAGCCGTGCGTATTTCATACTCCATTTTTAGTATATGTGAGCAATTATTGTTTTTATTTGTATGTTGATAAATAATGAATTGTGTTCCATGCAACTACTCAGTTTACTAGTTATTTGAACATAGAAAATTTGGATTAATTTCCATGTCCCGAGCGAAGGTCCCTAAAGTTGTCCATGTGAAAGTAGTCTTCAGGCAGTACGAAATTGTGATGAAAGTCGCCCCGGCGTTGTCGCACAAAGTCCAATAGATTCTGTTCCAATAGCTGTTGATTGACCTCACGTAGATTATTGTCGGTGTTCTGTTGAAAAGAAAGTAAAGTTTTTAGTAGCTATATGCGTGCGGGTCCAGGATCAAGGTCTACCCTTTCCAAAGTTTGTAACATGGGCCTAAGCATTTTATGATTCTCGGCCTGAAAGTCATCGAAATCATCGTGCATTAACAGCTCTGTCCAGGGCTCTTGAAGGAACTGCAAGAAGCACTTGATGCTACCTGCCTTATAACGGGCTTTCAGATTATTCAACATCTGCTCGTGCTTGCCACAGAAATGCTCCAGATAATCCAAAGGCGCACTCTACAAACGAAAACGAAAACGAAAATTATATGTAACATCCTGGGGGCTATCGAGGAGACTCCACACTTGAGCTCACCAGTTTGGTGACAACAACTATCTCGTCCACAATCATCTTCGGGGTGAGTCCAATGCGGCAAAAGGTATTGTTGGTTGTATGGTAGGTGCTCAGAGAGCATTTGGCACAGCCGAGGAAAAAGCTGGCCAGATAGCGGCGAGGCATGGTCACTTTTGTGATGAAGTAGCCAAGTGGCAGAAGGGCCTTAAAGAATGTGGGCTGCGAGTATTTATAGTCAAGAGGCGTGTCGTATTGTCGCAGCTCCAGTATTTGCATTAACTATAAGAGATTGAGAGATTGTTAGGAGCGTAAGATAAAGGCAAATCTCATTCCGCAGCAGCCAACCTTCATAGCTGTTTCCTTCTCATTTGTGTGCTGGTACTGATGATTTATGGGCTCATATATTTCTATGAACTTGCCCACGGCATAAATGTCCGGATCGTTTGTCTGAAAGTTCTTATTAACCAAAATACGTCTGCCACGCAGATTAATGTCCGATGCTTTCAGCCCTGTGTCAAAAATAAGCTGAAAACGCAGTTAGACTTGACATTAGTTAACTTACATTCCATGGTGTTGGAGTCCATGCAACCCTCCTGGAATGATATGAATATATCGCAACCGAATGTAACTACTGATCTCCTTTTTTTCAAGTGCTTAAACACAACCTCAAGTATGAAGTTCGCTGTGCCATGTTGTACCCAATGTGAAAAAGTGAGATCCCTATGTATTTGTACATCGAGATCGTCCAACATGTCATCAATAACGTACTGTAGATTCTCATCGACGAAGGGACTGATCAGTTTCTGCTCCTCCTCAGAGCTCATCTTTTTATGAGGCAAGACAAGGATGATTCGCTCCGGCGAGACACCATGGGAGATCAGGAAGGCGATGCACTCATAAGTATACAAATTGGAACCATATATAAGTATTAAATAATCGCGCTTGTGCTCCTCTATAAGCACCCGCAGCTTATAGAAGAGCATAAACTTGTCGAGGCGGCTGTTGAGCTCAATGAAATTAGAGGGTATACGTCCGGGATGATCGTCTGTGTGTTCGTTAACTTTTAGTCTGAAGCTCAAATAGTTCATTAGCAGCAGAGTATCGTAGTATATCTCGCAGGTCTTATTAATCTTCACAAACTTCTTTTCCCTGTGACAATCAGTGGGATTTAGAAATGTTCATTAATCTGTAAGACTTACCTGTTAATGTAATTCACATGCCCGGGCAGAAATTGAACCCAAAGGCGCAGATCCATGCGCACCACGACATCGCGCACATAACAGGAATAGTTTCGATAGCTTAAATAGCATTGTCCGCCCGGCGTGCAGTAGGGGCAATCGAACATACAATCATATTCCGCCTCCACGAGACCGGGAGCTGCAATAACCGTAACCTGCAAGCGTGGGAGACAGTTATAGGTCTCCGAGTTCTTGTGGCTGCAGCGGATTTTAGATTAGATTAGATCCAGAAATTGGGCGAATCGGGCACTTACTCCTTGGTATTCCACTGAAAGACCAGCTGACGCAAGAACGCCTTGGTGCTAGCCGTAAATCCAATGATGACCAATCTGCTGGCCTTCCCATACCATTGCGAGGGATTCAGCCTGTGGCGAAAGACTACCAAATGATCACGATAGTAATCGAACTCGGGCAGACCCGTAAACACCTTCTTGCAATTCCATTGAAGCTGTTTATCAATAGATGTGAAGAAAAACTTCTTCATGGGCGTGGGCTCGATGGGCATCATCATCGTCTTCAAATCGTTGGAGAATAAAAATTTCTGCGACAACAAATCGAGTGTACACAAAATAAAGAAATATATATATATATATATGTATATGCCTACATTACGTGCATATATGAAATAGAAATCAAAATAACTGGTCTTCGCTGCCAGATTTCGAAGTATCACGTCGCAGCAATTGCTGAAGAGTGGATGCAATCGCAGGGATATAATCTCGGCACGTTCATTATCCAGATGCTGGTCGTTTTTGGGCAGATGATAGTGATGATGCAATTCGTGATGCTGGAGATACTTGCGCAAGATCACAAACCCAACGGCCGTATTATGCATGGCCGCCTTGGTGGAATCGCCACAGCGTATGGTGAACACATCGTAATCGCTGTTCTCCTTTTCCAGCACGTCGTTCATGATCTGCTGTATGACCTGCACCTCATTATCGATGTGGACGAACGCATTCACCTTGGAGCTATACGAGAAGCTGCTGTCCGGCGACACCTCTCTCAGGTCTGAGACCATTTGGCCGCCCTTGGCCAGTTCCACTACCGTTTTAAAGTCTTCGCTTTCCAAGCGATAAAGGCTGGGCAGATTTGTAATGGGTAATCTAGAGATAGGCATGAGTACATTTGGGCGCCACATACCTAATTTCTCCGAAAATGGCGCTACGGTGCGTGATATAGATATCCATCAAGTTGGCCACTCTGCTGGGACGCATCGCCACGGGCTGTGTAAAAAAAATAACGGGCAATAACTACAAATCATGGATTTTCATCAAGGGTTTTTCTGACTTGCCATAAAATATTTAACCGCCTCCACGTGACTTCGCAGAGAGTTGGCGCTCTTGGGTATGGTCATTATGCAATAGTCGCGGTCCGGAAAGGCTGCGTACATCGCATCCAGGCAGCTAAACAAACGCGCCAGAGGAAAGTCCTTGCGCACACAGATGTACTTCAACTCGAAAACATTGGAGGCAGATTGCACGCCATCCTCGTCTCGCTTCTTGCGATCCGTATTATAATGAAGAGTTATATACTTGTTTTGCTCATTGATGTAGTAACCAGTCGTGACTAGCTCTAGAGACATACACACATAGGCATTAGACATGAAGCTCTTTTTCTAGGACCTAAGACTTACTCTCGAATATGTACACAAACTTCATATAAAGATCTTCACGCATATAGAACTTATCCTGACTGGTCGAGACGTTCGTATCTACGATATTGCCATGAATCGAGCTCACCCTTAGCTTGCTCAGACTGGCCACACTATAAAAAAGAAGTGAGTACGCTCGAGTCGAAATTGCCCGACTAGCAGCTACCCTGTACCCCAGCTCTAAACGAGCTTATGTGCATAAGAACTTTATGCCTTACGGCAATCAACATACCAAATGGGAACTACTTAGGTGTAATAACTGCGAAGTATGCCCCAAAACCGAAGCTAATGTTTCATATAAATCGATATCGAGGAATTGAATGAATAGATATGTTCATTCAACCTAAACAATCAGACAGGCACAAGGATCGACAGCTTTTTACAAGCATTCGAACTCGTTCGATTCATTATACCCAACGGAGCCGGAGACAGGGTATGTTAAGCGAAGGTGTTCAGAGCTGGGAAAGGGGAAAATGAAGTATCCAACCTGACGCCACTATCATTGCGCTGCACGCCGCCAATTATGGTCGTTTCGTTGAGGTCGTCCATGGCATCGGCTGTGAATAGGTTGGCCTCAGCTTTGCGCTCCACGGACCTGGGTAGAGGCCAATTGAAGCTATGCCTGGCCAAGATACACGAGGAACACTCACGACACAGTTATTTGCTCGAAATCACACGGCTTGTTGGCTGTGAACTTGACCAGATTGCCGAACATGTCCATATCAAAGTTCTGCACGTAGAAGCGTATGTCCACCATTGCGTCTAGCCAGATGAAGCCCGCAGTATGCGATTCCTTGTTTTCTTTCTCTAGCTCGGCCACAATTATCACCGAATTCTTGGCATCCTCATTCGAGCGCAGTAGCTCTTCGGCAATATAAAAGTCACCCAGCTCGGCGCGCATCTCGGGCAGTTCGTGTTCGTGCATCTCGATGATGTCGTCGTTATCTTCGGCGCTAAGGATGCACTGGCAGCAGTTAAAGGATTTGGCAACAGCCGGAACTGTGTCAGAAACTTACAGAGCCTTGCGATATGTGATATTCGGCAGAACTCTGAACCGCTCCGTAACATATAAGGACTGCGTGTTCGAATTGGAGGAAATGCTAAACTCGCGTGGATAATAGACCGTCGCATACTTCTCCAGATCGTCAAAGCTTTCGGCATAATACAAATCCTCCCGCAGCACTGGCGTTCGAACTGTTATCAAATACCAAACACGATTCTCTAGGTAAAAGACTTCACGCAGCAGCTCGAGCAACGCCTCCGGATGTTCCCTTCGATAGACGCAAAAGTTAAAGAACATGGAGTTCAGCCAGCTTATGGTGACTCGGATGCTGATGGAGCAGGCTTTGTTAGCACTGCCAATTGATAGATATCTGCCAGGCATATATTTAATTTTTACCAATATTTCTCATGCAGCCATTCCAGCCAGCTGTCGCTGGGCATTGGCCCGATCGCTGGATAATTGCGAAACTCGGCATAGGCTATTAGGGTGTTGTCTATGGAATCGTTAAGCTCGACGGCCATGCGATGGGTCTGGTACTTTTTAAAGATCTCATTCTTTTCGTATTTGGGACGCTTGTTGCCAAACCATTTGACAGTCGGCTCATAGATCAGCGCCGATATCTTCTGCAGGTCATCTTTGGTGGCGCCGCGCACTGTGTACCCTTGCGACATTTGTATAAATGCTCTGTATGTGTATATATGTATATGTATGTGTAATTGTTTTTTATTTATTGTTTATTATTCAGTGTGCTTGAATTTTGAATAGTAAGGCACATCAGGTGCTACTCTCTTCGGGTGCTGCAATCCCATCGATCGCATAGCACTTGGCCTTGGCATCGTGGCACTGTTGCTTGGTGCCCGCCTTCTCGTCGCCCTCCCAGCGAAAGTAGGGGCACTCGTGCTTCTGGTGATAGTCCGACTGGCAGAGGTATACCATCAGCAGAAAGGGTCGACATGCGTTCTTCAGCATAGCCTTGGCACCCGGACTGGTCTTCAGCAGATTGTAGACGGTCATGGCTGGACAAAAATATGATATTTAATATCGTCCAGCTGGCAATTAATTAAAGATCCCACCATCCTTGCGACAGAAGTCAAACATTTTGATGTGATACGCCTGCTCCTTGGGTCGATCTGCGTACAGTGTCTCCGCATCGAGCTTCACCATCTTCATGTTGATCGTATCGCTTTTGCCGATATATTTGCGCTGCTTATACATACACTCCACGAAGCACTAGAGATCGGTCAGAGATTAGGTCAACACCCAACTTATCCCAACTGTATATATGTATTTTTATATATAATACCCACCGACAGAAACTTGAGCGTTTTGCCCATGTCTTTATCGCCATCCGGTGGCAGCCGAGTGGAATGTATGGAGAAGCATTTCATCAGCGTTTCCTCATCGCCCAGATACAGATCCGAGCAGCATCCACTGCGCTGGCATTGCCGTTAACTATCAGTTATTTCTCGGTACCTATAGAAGACTCAGCTGCTCACCTTCATGCCACACTGTGCCTCAGTTAGGCTCTCTACTGAGCCCGCCTCCACAGCCGTCTCCTCGGAGTCCTGTGCCAGGACCTGCCCGACCAGCAGAAGACCAAGTAGTAGGCATACTCGACTACGCATTGTGTTGTTAAATGAAATGGAGCTGAGTTTTGCGCGCTGCTTTATAACATTTCGTACTTTAATTATGCATTTAATTAAAATGGTTTTGCTTAATTAAATGTAGAAAAAAATTGCAGCTCCAGTTGTGTAATGACTCGCAACAAAAACAAATCTATTAGTCCGAGGATATGAGATCACGATGAAGCCTCATTTAAGGCAATAATTTAAGTTCCGGACCAGCATCTATATAAAGGCCACATATTTGGATTTAGTGAAGAACCAAGCTGAGCACCAAAATGTATCTAAAAATCTCCATAACATTCGCCTGTCTCGTCTGGGTAAGTTCGTGACTAAACTATATACTTTAATGCTCAACTAATTTTAAACACAGTTTGCCGGCGCAATCAAAATTGACTGCGATAAGACCGATACCATAAACGAGGATCACATCCATCAGTGCTGCAAGCATCCCGACGGGCATAACGATATCATTGCCAGCTGCGCCAAGGAGACGGGCTTCAAGGTGCCCAATCCGAAGGAGCAAGCAATTGTGGATCTGACTGCAGGTCGCGCCATTGCCGGCACCTGTTTCGCCAAGTGCGTCTTCGAAAAGCTGAGCATCATGAAGGACGACAATCTGGACATGGACGCAGTGCGAAAGTATTTGAACGAAAAGTACAGCGATGATCCGGAGTATGTCAGGGAAATGATAAACGCCTTTGATCATTGTCATGGCAAAAGTGAGTCGCAGCCATTGCGAAGCCCATCTCTGTACACAATCTCATCGAATGTCCACTCATTTCAGCTGAGGAGAACACGGCCAAGTTCATGTCAAACCATATATTCGTGCAGATGTCCCAACATTTCTGCGCGCCCAAATCTAGCGTGATTATGGCCTGTGTCATACGCCAATTCTTCCACAATTGTCCCGCTGATCGTTGGTCCAAGTCCGAGGAGTGCGCGAACGTATTGGCCTTTAGTCAGAACTGTCGCGATTCCTTGGCCACTTTGTAAAGAGTTAAAAGATTTCGAAACAATAAAAACGATATCTAACATATATCAATGTCATCTGATGTAGCTGTTTAGCCTATCTATCTTAGCTTATCTATCTATTTTAGCTGAACTTTATTTAGCTTTGGTCTATTTATTCTTTTCTTTTGAGTTTTCAGTTCCCAATTCTTTGTGAGCATGTTCCCTACTCAACCTATTCCCACTTCTTAGCTGAGAGCTCTCTCTCTCCTCTCTTTAATTCTTAAGTTAAAATCAAAGTTGTATGCTGCTTTGTTCATTTAATTCTTTTTATATAGCTCGTTCTATAATTACATAAATACATTTATATGATTGGAAATCCTTTGACAGCTTTTACATGGTGGTTAGCACATCCTTGCACTTCTTGGAGAAGGCCAAGGTCTCCGCACACTCTGTGGTATTGGACCAACGGCTTCGGGGACAGTTATGGAAGAAGTTCTTGATCACGCAGGACAGTATAATGCTGGACATGGGCTTGCAGTACTTTGCGGTGCTAAAGGCGCGCACAATGGGCAGCGACAGAAACTCCGCTGTGGCCTCCTCAGCTGTAAGTGTGCCCATGAAAAAAAAAAAATAAATAAATGCCAAGTTAAAGTTCAATCTGTTTGCTTACATTTCGAATGGCATTTCTCGAATGCATCCAACATCTCCGTCTCGTACTCGGGATCCAGCTTGTGCACGGTCCTAAAGTGACTGCGCACGGCCAGCATGTCGAGCGAGTCGTTCACCATAAACTTGTAATGATCGAAGACGCACTTGGCCCAACAGTTGCCGGACATGACCTCGTCGACAGTGATGTCCTCCATGGCCTCCTCGTTCCTGGAGGGCAGCCTAAAGTTGGTCTGCTGGGCGCACAGCTCGGTGACATCGTTGTGCCCGTCCGGATGCTTGCAGCAGTAGTGTATGTGATCCTCATGGATGCGTTCCATGTGACGGCAGTGCACGCGAATGCCCAGCGACGGCCGGATCTGCGTAAATGTATATTTTATATTGTGAATCGGGTCGGTCGACCACGCCTGACTCACCACCACCAGCCGCAGCGCCAGTGCAAAGGCCAACACATATATCGCTCTCCACATGCTGACAACTAGCTGTGGCTGCCAGTTGCCAGTGGCCATTTATAGGTCAGCGTTTAGACCGAATCAACTGATTGAAGCTTTAATGGGCTTTGAAATGAACAGACGTTAATTTAATGCACGCTCAATGGCTGGGCATTATGATGACAACCGGCGGGCAACCCCTGGCAACGGCGGAGCCGGCGGAGGGTCGTCATGGCAGCTGTTTTCGCTTGTTGTGGGCCAGCGAGCTGTGGGCATAATTAGTCCGACTGCTGGCCTTTGAAATTTGATAAGCGGTTTTCAGTAAGCATCAATCAATAGAAACACTTAAAGATGGGCAAAAAGGGCAAGGGCAAGGGCAATAAGCTGGCAAAAATGTCCGAGGAGGAGCGTGCCAGATACTTGCAAATGCGCGCCGACATGGAGGAGGAGACCAGGCGACGCAAAATGCAACTTATTGCGCTCTATATGAAGGTACCGACGCACAGATACCCTAACAAAACCTCGACTATACACTTTTGTTGCCGTACAGAACAAACTGAAACGTGAGGATGCGTTTTGCCGCCTAAACATGGCGAAAATCAACCAGGAATGGCGTTCGATATTGCGGCAGGTGAAGATACAGGATCTGCGACGTGAAATTGTCGATGTGGCGCAGTTCTTCAAGGAGGCACTCAAACGCAAGAATCTGGTTATACAACGACTCATCGGCGACATCAATACCACGGAGGATATGTATGCCAATCTGCAGCAGTCACACATGGAGAACATTGACCGGATCATAGGTGAACGCTTGACACGTGTGCTATATACTACATGTATTTATATTTTTTTTGCATTTTTTTTTTTAAACCCCAAACCCAGGCATTCACAGTAGCCGCATAGAGTTCTTCTGGCGCATCTACGAGGATGATAAACAGGCGGTGCTTAGAGAATGGAAACAGGACGCGTCCATCTTCAAGGAGCTGCAGGCGGAAAAGCAACAACAGCTGGAGTGCATTTTCTATCAACTAGAGGATAGCTCCGATCGAGCCGTTAAGGACAATCACGAGCGTTTCCTGGATCGTGTCGAGGATCTGAAGAGCGGCGTGAGTTGCGCATCAGCTAATTAAACAACATATTCCCATGTTCGTCCCAATCATCGCACTGCGCCTTCGCATACTCCGACATGCATTTGATTAGCTCACGCGACTGGCTGCACTTGTTGTTGTTGTTGTGGTTGTTGTTGTTGTAGCGGGAGTGTTCCAGATAGCGAAAGCATTGCTGCACCGTGTCCATGTAGAAGTTGCGCAGCTCGCGATCCCTTAGATCTTTGGTCAGCAAATAGCTGACCTTGCGGCGATCCGGCTGCCCGTTGCCATCCACCTGCAAGAACAGGGCTTAGCTGTTAGTGTGGAGCCGCCTTTTGCCTGCGGCTGACCTACCATGTTCATCTCCTCGAAGAAGCACTGTGCCACACAGGCGCCCCCCATGTCACCCGTGTGGCTCACCTTGTTGTTGTTGTTGTTGTTGTCCGTTTGCTTCACGCTGCGCTGCCAGCGATTGCCATAGGGCTGCTGCTGCTGCTGCTGCTGTCGCTGCCCTTGGCCCTGGGCCTGACCTTGCCCCTGGCCATAGTCCTGACTATTGTACGAGTTGTCAAAATTGTATCGCCCATTGCCGTAGCGTCTGTCGTTGTCCTCCTGATTGCTGCCGCTGCCGCTGCGCTGCATGCAGCTGCGCACAATCCGCTTCAGCTCCGAATCGCCGGCGCCATCCTGGGAGCGGCACTTGAGGCTGTGTATGCCGCAGCAAAAGCCGAGTAAGAGGAACACCAGTAGACGCATCTCAAGCACTGTTGAGCGGCTCATGACGCCACGCGACATTTATAGCCAGAGCCATTTGACACTGACGCCCTAATAGCCAGCCGCTTGACTGACACACAATGGAGACATTGACGTTGACTGCAATTCCACTAATTCCACTTTCAACGCCAATTCCCAGATGCAATTGGAACTCGAGAACATCACGGGCAGGGGCGAGGGCAAGCTGGAGGCGCTGTGGCAGGAGTATCAATCTGTGCTGGCCGGCTATGGCAAGCACATCGAAGGCTTCTACTCGGAGTATGTGGACCTGAAGCAGCGCGACGAGGAGAGCGCTCAACAGATCAGCCAGCAGCATTACGAGATTGAGCATCTGGTTGAGCAGCTGTCCAATCTGCGTCTGCTAGCCGAGGAGCAGCAAATCAAGCAGCAGGCACAGCTGACGCTGAGGCAGAGCATCAAGCAAGAGCTTACGGAGCGCCTGCGCGAGCTGCGGACTTGCGTCGACAAGGAGCTGGACACCGAGCACAAGCTGTTCAAGCAAATGACCGTGGAGAGCTACGAGGCCATTGAGGTGGGTGCTTGACTGATCTACAACATGACATAACCCTTACTGGTAACCATTTCAGACACTCAAGTGCCACTTGACCAAGGTCGAAACGTTGTCGCAGCTGTCGCGCATCTGCGCCAAAATGGAGACCCAGCGGGAAAAGCTATTTCTACTGCCGCAGCTGTCTCGTGAGATAATTGAGATACGCGAGCTGAATACGCCAGTGGAGGATGCAGTCAGCGATCCGCTCAAGGTAAGCGGAACTTTGGAGCAGTCCGAGCAGTTACAAATTTCCAATTTAGGAGGAAGTTGCCGCCTTGCCGCAGATGGAAACCTTTTGGCGGCGCGTCAACAACGTGTCCGTCGACGTGGCCTGCCTCAAGCAGCAAAAACGCAATCTGGAGGCAGCCAACGCAGGACTCAAGGCAGAGCTGCAAGAGTATCTCATCAACCTGAACATTAGCAACGGCTCCAACAGCCACATACACGAATATCTGTCCAAGCGGCCCAAGAGCATGTCCGTCGATCGTGTAACCCAGCTGCGCCTGCAGCCCAAGCAGGTCAAGAGCGCGATGGCAGCAGCGGGCGGGCGACGACCGCTGCCGCGTCCACCAGGCAGCTATGTGCCCACTTGTGAAGCAGGCATCTCGAACACTATTCGATCTCGTAACTTGCTCAGGGGCAAGCCTCAGTTGGCTAAAATTGATGTGAAAAGGCACTTATAAATTTTACATTTCGGCCAGTTTCTAAAAATTTCTTCTAGGCCTAACATTTCTAAATTTCCAGATTTGTGTAATACACCGAAATGCACCGTTCCCGGAATATTATAAAACGCTTTGTGCTAAGTCGCTGCCCACCGCCCGCTTTTGGAAGGGTGCCCGTGAAAGATTCTATATCCAATGAATATATTTATGCCCAAGCTAATCTTGCTGCCTGCTGCCGAAAACTGTACACAAAACTTTTGGATTCCGGCAGAGATCAGCTCCTAGATATACGAAGGGCATTAATAACGCGACAACGCAACAACGACATGACCTGGCTCAAGTTAACTTGCAACCTGAAGAAAAATGCCAACGAGAAACCCAAAACAATGGTCGATTATCTGAGCATGCCGCTTAGGGATTGTTTCGACTTTAAGCCGTGTCGCATTGGTTATAGGAAGCGAATTCTTTGCACGGAATGCTTCGGGTTAAACACAGGCGATAGGGAACGGAAACTCGATGCCCAAATAGCAAACGATAATACGAGCGAAGAATTTCAAAACGGAAGAGTGCGCTTCCAAAATCTGCGCGTTACCTCGAGAAATCCGCTGAAAGCTTAAACTTACCAAAACTTTTGTAATAGACTGGGACAATAAAATAAAACACAACGGAAATTCTATTTAAATTTGAAGCGCCCTTCTTTCGATATGGCGCCAGACGACGACGCACGGTGGCAACCCCAGTAAGGCTGCCAGATTGTTAAATATTGTTCGCAGGGTATTTTTCTAGTATATTTTTCGTTGTGGCTCCCATACACGTTTCACATTCACATTGTTCCGCAGTTTTCCACAGACACAACCCATGTCCAATAGTCGTTTACACAGAAATCAAATTAAACACAAAGAATAGTTTAAGTTTAATTAATAAAAGTTTGCTGCAGCTGCTGCTTAATTCAGCGCACAAATTAAAATCAATGGACAAGTGAATTAAAGCCGAAATCAAGCCCGCATTTGGGGTGTAAAAATCGGATGTGTTTTTTACATCTGTGTATCTACCGAATTCAGAGTGTGTGTGAGTGTGTGTTACTCATGTGAGTGTGTATATTTGTACGTACGCTACGCACTGTTATAGATACAACAACAAGCCAGCAGCAGCAGCAGGCTGACAGTTGGAACGGCAACGGGCACGGGAACGGTGAACGCTGAACAGCAGGAGCATATTCTTGTTCTTGTAAAATTACCAAAAAGAAATTTCATTCGGAAAATGCGGAAATGAGGCTGAGAAAGAGAAACAACCCCGAAAACGCAAACGAATTATGTACATAAGACTAAAAGGAGGCAAAAACAACAAGCAAAAAGGAGAGAAGACAAACGCTATGGTCTTTTAGCTTCGATTTAACTTTTATTTTGTGATTAATAAAAAACAACGAAAATAAATAGATACGAAATTGTGGATAGAAAGTGTGAGAAACTCGAAATAACGAAAAAGCCATCAAAATCAAAACTCTACTCTGCGTTGCGCTGCATTTGGATTGTAAATTTTTTTCTTTTTGGGCCACGCCGTCGCCGTAGGCGCTCGTTCGTTCTTGTTGGGCGACGCGAGATAAACATAAAGAGAGATAAATACAGAAATAAAAAAAAAACCAAATTA
The DNA here is from genome assembly GCA_035045885.1 of Drosophila borealis. Lineage (NCBI taxonomy): Eukaryota > Metazoa > Arthropoda > Insecta > Diptera > Drosophilidae > Drosophila > Drosophila borealis. The sequence goes on along the minus strand of JAWNOR010000384.1, from coordinate 329,178 downwards.
ATGGAAAAGCATAGACACAAATAAGTGTATATATAATTTTATTGGTGTTGCGCGCTGAGTGCTCTGCTGTGCTGTGCTGTGCAGTGCTTATCTATATGCATATGTCGTCATTGTCGCCTTCGATTTGGGTCTGTCTAGGCGCCTGCAGCTAGAGCTGCCTGCATGGAAATGTAACTGGAGCAGGCGTCGAATAGTTTTCCGAAATGTGTTCAATGCGGCCTGCCTGAAGATAAAAAGAAAGAAATCAAACCCGGAAATCAGAACGGGCCCAATAAAAGGTTTGTAAATGCGCCTGCCACAAGACCAAGTCTTTGTATTCAAATACTGCCACACCTCCCCTGCCATATATATATATGTAAGAATATATATGTGTGCGTGTGTGTGCGAGTGTGCACTTCATTTGTGCTTCTTATTGACTAACAGCTGCCACATTCTTTGCCATTTTCATTTGTGCCATTAGCCAAGACAAACGCTAAATAAAAAAACAATGATTGCCACCACTCACAACTGCGCAATATAATATCCATATAAATATATTTATATTTATATAATATACATATGCATATGTATATATATCCACCACCACATCGACATCGATACATCTGGAGCACTAACTTTCATCCAGCATCAAACATAAAAAATATGCCCCGGCAGCTTCTACTGCTGCTGCTGGCCCTCATCCTGGTCGCGCTGCCAGTAGCCAAAGGTAAAGCCATCCGCTCCATCCATCCAAGCATAAGTCTAGATCCCAGTTTGTTGTCTTTCGCAGCGCAATATCAATCGCCTCGCATCATCGAGCATCCCACGGATCTGGTGGTCAAGAAAAATGAGCCCGCAACACTCAATTGCAAGGTGGAGGGCAAGCCAGAGCCCACCATTGAGTGGTATAAGGTATGTAGGGAGAGAATACTGAAAAGCTTTCCATATATAAATTGATCTCTGATGTGCAGGATGGCGAACCAGTCAATACCAATGAGAAGAAATCGCATCGTGTGCTGTTCAAGGATGGCGCCCTATTCTTCTACCGCACCATGCAGAGCAAGAAGGAGCAGGACGGCGGCGAATACTGGTGTGTGGCCAAAAACCACGTGGGCAAAGCCGTCAGTCGGCATGCCTCGCTCCAAATAGCTGGTAAGCACCACAGGCACAGGCACCACAACTTGTTAACCCACACTTGCGAATGTTTTGGTACCATGTTTGACACCTTGTTGCTGTCTTTGCAGTTTTGCGCGACGATTTTCGCGTGGAGCCGAAAGACACGCGCGTGGCCAAAGGCGAAACGGCGCTGCTCGAGTGTGGGCCGCCCAAAGGCATACCAGAGCCGACCATTATCTGGATGAAGGCAAGCTAACGCAAATCTTAAGCAACACTTATGGCCAAATTCAAACTGTCTGGCTTTTCATTTATTTTGTTTTTAGAATGGCGTGCCGCTCGATGACCTGAGCTCGAAACCTTTTGGCACCAGCTCTCGTGTGCGCATTGTGGATGGCGGCAATTTGCTGATCAGCAATGTTGAGCCAATCGATGAGGGCAACTACAGGTGCATTGCCCAGAATCTGTTGGGCTCGCGCGAATCCAGCTATGCCAAGCTGATTGTACAGATCAAGCCGTTCTTCATGAAAGAGCCCAAGGACTTGACTATGGTCTATGGCCAAACAGCTACGTTCCACTGCTCTGTTGGTGGTGATCCGCCACCAAAGGTGCTCTGGAAGAAGGAGGAGGGCAACATACCAGTATCCCGTGCGCGTATTCTGCACGACGAGAAGAGCCTCGAGTTGAGCAACATAACGCCAAACGATGAAGGCACCTATGTCTGTGAGGCGCACAACAATGTGGGGCAGATCAGCGCCAGAGCAACGCTCACCGTGCATGGTACGTTCCTTAGCCAAGTATTCCCTCTAGTCCTCCGCCTAATTTTATGTTTTCTTATACAGCGCCACCAAATTTCTCGAAGAAGCCCACAAATAAGAAAGTCGGTCTCAATGGCCAAGTGCAGCTGCCTTGCGTGGCCACTGGCAATCCGCCACCATCTGTATTCTGGACCAAAGAGGGCGTGTCTACGCTCATGTTCCCGAACAGCACCCATGGACGTCAGCACATTACAGCGGAGGGCACGCTGCAGATCAATGATGTGCAGCAAGATGACGAGGGCTTCTATGTGTGCTCCGCTTTCAGTGTAGTTGACTCTTCCACTGTGCGCATCTTTCTGCAGGTCAGCACGGTGGACGAGCGCCCACCACCCATCATACAAATTGGACCCACAAACCAGACACTGCCCAAGGGCTCGGTGGCCACAATGCCCTGCCGAGCCACGGGAAATCCTACGCCACGTGTTAAGTGGTTCCACGACGGCTACGCGGTGCAGACGAGCAATCGCCACAGCATCGTGCAGGGCAGCTCCCTCAGAGTGGATGGTATTGCCTAGCAAATATATTTTCATAAATATAGATAATAACACTTGTTCTTACAATTACAGACCTTCAGCTAAGCGATTCTGGTCTATATACATGCACTGCCACCTCGGAACGCGGTGAATCCTCTTGGTCTGCTACCCTGACGGTAAAACTACAGCTTAATTAAAATTTCTCTATTCTGTTCACTAATAAAATTTGCTTTCAAACAGGTGGAGAAGAGTAGCTCTGCAACGCTGCATCGTATAGCAGATCCCAGCACCTATCCCGCACCTCCAGGCACGCCAAAAGTGATCAATGTCACACGCACCAGCATCTCACTGCGCTGGGCCAAGAGCCAAGAGAAACCAGGCGCCGTTGGACCTATCATAGGGTGAGCGAAATAATGTTGTGATAAGACAGAATAATAGTTGCTGTAATCGAAAATTTCTCAAAATCAAGCTCATAAGCTTGAAAGGAAATATGGATAATCTCGTGACTTTTTAGAAAGATTTAGAATACCTTAGTTAAGAGCAAGATTCATTAAAAGTTTTGACTTTTTTCGATAAATAGTTAATTTAAAAATGATATTCTATTTTAAATAAAATTTATCATATAAATGCATTCATATATTATTTGCAGATATGCTGTGGAGTACTTTAGTCCCGATCTGCAGACGGGTTGGATCGTAGCCGCTCATCGTGTGCCGGACACTCAAGTAACGGTGAGTAGGCCCTCTCTTATTGTCATACCTACGATGTGGCTAATATTTCTTATGTGCGTTCTTAACAGATCTCAGACCTGACATCCGCCACAGCGTATGTGTTTCTGGTGCGGGCAGAAAATTCACAGGGTGTGTCCGTGCCTTCGGGCCTATCGAATGCTATAAAAACCTTGGGCGAGGACTTTGATGTGACGCCGTCAAACGAGTTATCTGCAGCGCGCACGCTGCTGACGGGCAAAGTAAGGAGAACACAATCAGAACAAATTCAATTTTATAATTATGATTATATTTATATACAGGTCGTGGAGCTTATCGATGCCTCCGCTGTAAATGCCAGCGCCGTGCGCTTGGATTGGATGCTACATGTGAGCGCCAATGAGAAATTTGTTGAGGTGAGTTGTAATCCTTATCAAAATCAAGACTTCATCAACTAAACTCTATCTATTCTCCAGGGTTTGCACATACGCTATCGGGATGCTAGCTCCCACTCGACGCAATATAATGTCATCACAGTGCTTGATGCCGGAGCGGAGTCCCATGTGGTGGCCAATTTGCGAAAATATACGAAGTACGAATTCTTTTTGACGCCCTTCTTCGAAACCATCGAGGGCCAGCCAAGCAACTCCAAACTGGTCACAACCTTTGAGGATGGTAAGCATTAGCAATATTCCTTTTGTTTATGCCTTGGTTCAATCTGAGATTGTTTAGTGCCCTCCGCTCCGCCGGATAATATACAAATTGGCATGTACAATTTGACGGCTGGTTGGGTGCGGTGGACACCGCCGCCAGCACAGCACCACAATGGCAATCTATATGGCTACAAGATTGAGGTTAGCGCCGGGAACACCATGAAAGTATTGGCCAATATGACGCTAAATGCGACGACCACATCGGTGCTGCTCAACAATCTGACCACAACGGCCGTTTATAGCGTGCGACTCAATGCGTTTACCAAGGCCGGCGATGGACCTTACTCAAAGCCAGTAAGTGTGGACTTTGTTGCCTCTAATGTTGGCTCTTGCTATATGTTGTGCTCTCTTTAGAAATCTTTGTATATGGATCCTACTTATCATGTGCATCCACCGCGTGCCCATCCCAGTGGCACACACGATGGCCGTCATGAGTCTGGCAACGATTTTACTTACCACACCAATGGCATGGTCAATACGGAGCCTAATAATGCCAATCCTACGACACATCGCAAGAACACAGCATTTCCCCAAGGCACCTGGATAATGGTGCTGGTCATCATTATACTTCTCATTGTGGTGGTGTCCACAGCAACAGCCATGGTTTACTTTAAGCGGCGGCATCAAATGACCAAAGACCTGGGTCATCTGAGCGGTTAGTCAAGCAATTACCATGGTCTCCCATATATAACTGACCCTTCTCTTCTTTGGCCAGTGGTAAGCGCCAATGAGATAACCGCACTGAACATCAACAGCAAGGAGAGTCTGTGGATAGATCGCGGCTGGCGCACGACGGATACGGACAAGGACTCGGGTCTGAGCGAATCAAAGCTACTGTCCCATGTGAACAGCAGCCAGTCCAACTACAATAACTCGGATGGCGGCACCGATTATGCCGAAGTGGACACACGCAACCTGACCACGTTCTACAACTGTCGCAAGGTGCGTTCGAGCTGCTGCCACAACATATACTCTAACTAAACAGCTTGTTCTTCCTTAGAGTCCCGATAATCCTACGCCCTATGCCACGACTATGATCGTGGGCACCTCTTCCAGCGAAACCTGCACCAAAGCCACCTCGCTAAGCGCTGACAAGGATTCCGGCACACATTCACCCTACTCGGATGCATTCACGGCACAGAGCGCTGCAGCTGCTGCTGCGGCTGCTGCTAGCAACAAGTCGAACTATTTGCAATATCCTACGGAATCGATTAATTGGTCAGAGTTCCTGCCACCACCGCCGGAACATCCGCCGCCGCTGTCCTCCAACTATGGTTATGCGCAGGGCTCGCCTGAATCCTCGCGCAAGAGCTCTAAAAGCGCCGGCTCGGGCATTTCCACCAATCAAAGGTGAGTTATATAACTGCAAGCCACAAATGGAAGGACCATTCAAACCCCTCCCCCCTGCTCTATCAGCATTTTAAATGCCTCTATACACAGCAGCTCGTCGGGTGGCTTCTCTGCCTGGGGCGTTTCGCCGCAGTGCGCCGTCGGCGCCTGTCCCCAGGAGGATCTGTACAGCAATCCGCTGAGTGCTATGGGCGGCACACAAAATCGCTACCAGATTACGCCCACCAACCAGCATCCGCCGCCATATCCGCCATGTTTTGGCACCAATGGCGCCGGCGACATGGCCTCCCGCAACATACATATCCATTATCCCACACAGCGTCATGCCGTCAGCGAGTACCAGGCCGGCTTGAATGCGACGCGCTGCGCCAACAACAACAGAGCCTGCAATAGCTGCGACGCTCTGGCCTCGCCCATGCAGCCACCGCCGCTGCCGCCGCCAGCGGAGGGCTGGTACCAGCCGGTGCATCCCCATGGCAGTCAGATGCAGCCCACTGCCTCCAGTCACCAAATCTATCAATGCTCCTCTGAGTGCTCGGACAACTCGCGCGCCTCACATGGCCACAGCAAGCGACACCAGCAACAGCAGCAGCTCCATTCCGACAGCAGGGTCGAGCACAGCAGCAGCAAGCGCTCCGGCCAGCGTCGACAAGCTGCACATCTTGCCCAGCAGCAGCAGCAGAACTCCTGCGCGGAGAGTGAGAACGAGAACATGCTGTCGGGCTATGAGCTGCATCAACGCAACTATACGAGCGACTGTTGCAACAGCTCACGCGAGGGCGACACCTGCTCCTGCAGCGAGGGCTCCTGCCTGTACGCCGAGGCTGGGGATCCCATGGGACCGGCTCCACGCCTCATGACTGCTAAAAATACTTAAACTGGTTGGCTAGCGTATTTACATAAAGGTCCGATGGGGATTGGGTCTTGCGTAGTATTAATATAGCATCTAGTCCAAAATTTCATTCATATCGATCCTAGCACACAATACTACACAGCATTTTATATAACTAGAACTGTGCTGCGCCCGCGCCCGCGCCCCCAAACATATAATACGCAGACTCTTACGAAACCGAATACGTACATACACTCACAAAAAAGCAGAACAAGCAGTAGAACTACTTTAACTACAATCAAGGTGCACAGCTCGAATTATGATCTTAACTAATTGGTACTTTGTGCGGGCTTTAAGCAAATACGAATTTTAGATATTACAAAAAAAATGAACTCAATAACAACCTGCACAGAGCGAAAGAGAGATCCCAAAATAATGTACTTAAGAAGTGAATGCTGTATGATATGCTTTTAAAAAAAACAAAAAGAAAAGGAAAACAACTCGATAAATTGCTAAACACGAAATACGTACTCAAAAAAGAATAATAACAGTCAGGCCATAGCAAGTACCATAAATAACACTTTTGATAAATCCAGAACTAGTTAGATATAAACAATACGTATACAGTTAGAGTTGGCTGGCCCCTAGTCATAGGCTTGAATTAACGTTAGTAACATGTACTCACAAAACTCTTTCATATCTACGATCACAATCGAGCGTTTATCAACTATGTTCCCTGATTTTGCATTTACATACTATATAGAGAAGGAAATTACGAAGACGACGTTTAGATTGAGAACAATGAACGGCAGTTGCAATGTTTAATGGTTAGTGCTTTTCTATAAAACTGAAAACTAAAAAAAAAACAAACGAAATACTTCAAATAATAACGACTTGACCTAGTGCTTAGTAAAACTTAAACTCTAATTACTACTTATTATGCTTAATAGGCAGCATATACATAAATAGCTAAAGCCAACACTTCGGTGCCATCGAAGACAACCTCCACACACGCACACACACACACACACATAAACATATATACAAACAAGACACTGTCCGATCTTTAACCTGTTTAGACCCCTTTCACCCTCCGGCCGTTCGCCTTTGTGTGGGGACTCTCCATAACGTACATACATTTTTACAAGCTTGCATTTGAAAAAAGTCTAAAATGTACCTGTGATATATATAACCCCATTAAAGTATTTTAATATTATTAATTTTTTTATTTCTTAGTTTGGTTTATTTTTTTCTCACATATTGTTTTCAAGCAACAAAAACCGCACACAGACATGAAATTTTTGGGTGTTTTAAGAGCAAACATAGCATAATTTAGAACTTAGGCACGTACGACATTAGAAATGCAAAATATATCATCATCCCAAATAAAAAATAAAAATGAGCCCAGTGAAACGCGCTGCTTCGGCCAGCCGAAGAGGTCGCACACTTCTCAAAATTTTCGAATCATGTATGGATTCTTAAGTACCCGAAACGGTCAGACAAATAAAGTGTGCGGCTCCATTGATTAAAAGTAAAACCATTTGGACTTAACAACTTAAATACACACAAATAATATTTAAAATAATAATAATAATAATAATAATTAGCATATAGCACATAGAAACGCGCATGTATCAAACTATGAAAAATCAAAAGAATGCTTTAGCATATACACACAAGCCACTTCCTTGCGTGCACCCTAATTATATCCCTAGTTCGTTGAGGTGCTCATGCATGTAAATATACACTATATAGCGTCATATACACTACACTACACTACACAACTCAACATAACATATTTATGCCCCCCTGCCATACATACATAAACTACTATTATATTATTGAAAGCCAACTAGCTTGAGTTGAACTACACTTCCGTAGCATAATGAAGCCTGGTTGGGTTCTTGGGTTTTAATTAATTAGCAACTAGTTATTAACTACGTACATACGAGTATTTTAAAGTCATAGCGTAAACGAATTTTAAGATTTAAAACTAAAATCAACATTAATTTTTAGTGCATAATTGTATGCCATATGTAAACGAAATTTTTCAAAAACGAAAAACGAATATAAAAACGAATAAGAAAAACTGACATAAATCTACTTACCATACATAATATAACAAATATATATATATACACACATATAGCATTTAAATTACATAAACAATAAAGGAACATTTTACATATATGTGGAAAACATTAAGTCTATTTACTAAGTGTATGAATATTATAATATTTCGGTTAAGCCAACTTGTATATTTTATGCCACTAACTTCTTCATTTCCTCTAGTTTGAGCCGTTTTTTCCATTTTAAGATTATTCTTATATCTTTTTTTACATTTTATCATTCCCATATTCCATCTTCATATATTCATATATTTCTTCAGAATTCTTTAACTTCTCTATTGTGGTTTATTTTTTTCCATTTTAAGATAATTTAAAGATCTTTTTCTACATTTATCTTTCCCGTACGTCATCTTCTTGTTGATTTTATCCCCGATTGAAGCTCTTCCTATTTACCTGCATATATTCCTTCAGAATTCTTTAACTTCTCTATTGTGGTTTATTTTTTTCCATTTTAAGATAATTTAAAGATCTTTTGCTACATTTATCTTTCCCGTACGTCATCTTCTTGTTGCTTTTATCCCCGTTTGAAACTTCCTATTATTCCTTTAGGATTCTCGTAGTTCATTTGGTTTATTTTTAGTTCTAACTCACTTTAGAAAACTTCTATTGCATACTTATTAAATATGTTCCGTTTCTCAATTTGTATTTGATAGATCTGAAGAACTGTTAAGTTTTCGCAGCAGGAATTTTTCCACTAATGTTTTGTCAGTTGTGCAGCCATCTCTTACCATCTCGATTCCTAGAGCAACGCCTGTTTTCAGCAGAAACGCCACCGAGCTGCGGAACTTGGCACTTGAACCAAGTGCTGGCTGCCAGCCACAACGCGGTTTCAGTTTTCAGTTTTTCCGCATAGCCTAGGGATTACCAAGTGGTTCCAAAAAACCGGACAAGTGTCCAGTCCGGCAATTGAGCTCTAATACAGCTTACTCTCAATTGTGCTAGAGTATGGCAAAAGTAACGAAGGCTTCCCAAACTGGAACACAACTTGAAAAGATAGTTTAATGTGTGATTGATCATGCCGAAAGCCCTGAAATCTCTTCCTGCTTTAACAGAAAGAACAGATTGGATTCCCTCGACATATGCTAAGAACGATCATCTCCAATCTTGATGCGATCCGTCACAGTCATTGTGAGACGCCGCTGTCGGTCCCACAATTTGTTATCAAACTGCCGCATGCGGGCTAACCGAATACAAATTGAAGCCAGATTTCGATTACAACAATTCAAAAAATAAATAGCGGCATCTTTGTTTGACAATCCCGCAGTACTTGTTCGGTTAATTTGCGTGTACTTCTAAAACTGGATCAACTGGAAACGCAATTAATCAATTTATATATAAATTTTATTATATGAAATCGTTTTATTATGCACTCTGTAATTACATAAAGGGGCAAAAGATACTTTGTAGAGCAAATCTAAATTGTGTAATCAAATGTTAGCTATCTGCAGAGAGAGAGTCTGAAGATCTTCTGAATATATTTTAAGCCTTTAGTTAGATCAAAAGATAAGGTAAGATCTGGTTTGATCTTTTGAGTTTATTGTTGATTATGATAGACAACTATCACTTAACATTTTGTTAGCTGAAATAATTTTAAGATCGTCTGAATATATTTTATAAGATAATGCTCTATAAACCTTAGCTAGATCAGAAGATCTAATACTCGCTCAAGATATTTACTATCTATATACGAATATCTGATTTGTGGTGTGTTATACTCGAAGATCATATTCATAAAACATTCTTAAATGTTTTGATCTTTAGATTCTTTAGAACTCTCAAAATATTTGTTATCCTTGTTGAACCAGATTCCAAGATATATCTTTCAGTTGTTCAATACAGCAAAACGTTTTCACTGCCTAATTCTATTCTGAAGTGCTTGATATCTTTTGAAAATAACTCTTAGGTATATGAAGTGCAAATCTTGTCCAGCTGCAAAAAGTACCAGGAAGGGCCAAAAATACCGCCCATAAATCAACAGCAGTCTTTAGAGCCAATAAAGCAATTTTCAGTGTGTAATCACGCATATGCCCAGCCTCGCATATATAATAAACTGTGACAAGTACAGGTATTTATGCAGATACATACAGATGTATATATGTATGTGTGCGTGTGTGTATCTTGTATCTTGTATCTTGTGGTTTCCAGTTATTGGGCTCGCCGCGAAGAGAGTTGGCAATGGGGTCGCGGTCGCCTGATTTGCACTTGTTGCGTGGGCTCCCCTCTGGGCACCTCGCCCACAGCAGTATTGGATGCTCGTCTCTATTGCGTGTTGCACCTCTTCCGCAGTAACACAAAGATGCTGCTGCTTCTTCTTCTGCTGCTGCTGCTGCTGCTGCCTACCTGGTGCAGCTAATGATGATCACAGTGTGTGCGAAAGGCAGCCAAAAACCAATCGATTATTATCTGCCGCACTATATATTTCTTTCCAAGTTCCAGCGAACAGATTATTTTTTCGTTGCCAGCGACGCCTTGACACGACCACGTCCCCGCGCCTGTTCCGAGATTGGCCCTGGCCCTGGCCCTTTAGGCCAACCGGTTTGACAGGTAGCAGCTAAGCAGAGGAGAGCGCAAAAGAGCGTGACAGAGAGAGAGAGAGAGACTGAAAGAAAGCAACTCCGGCCGCACGCCTCGTTCGCGCTCTCGGCAAGGATAATCTGGATGGCTGACTGTACGAGTCCCTCGGCCTCTCGAGCCTCGGGTTCGGAGTCTAGACAATGGGCATGAGAAATCAGCGTAGGCATTTTCTTTTTACCGTTTGCCCCCAACCCGAAACGATCTCGAGGGTGCGTTCGTATGCGGGTGTCCGTCCGTCTGTGTTTTCCCCCGGGCAGGTAGCGACGCAGATTTTCCCAATTCCCGATGCCCGATGCCTGATCCCTTTTTTCTTTTCTTTTTTTTAGAGACGGCGGCGTTTTCCTTGCCTTTTTAAGGGTCCGTCTGGATTCACAATTTTTACCCAACACATGTGCGTGTGTGTGTGTGAGTGTGTGTGTGTGCATTGCTTTCCTAGTATCAATAACAATGCGTGGCCCGCTATTGTGGCTCGGCTTTTGTGCTTCCCAGCGGGTCTCAGCTCTGCAACTCGAGCTGCCTTTGGATTTGTGTGCGGCAACGTTTTGGGAGATATCGTTAATATTTTCTTGGAAACCGGGATTGTTGTGCGTCGCAGTCGCAGGTAGCGACAAGCACCAACATGAAACGATCACAGATACACACACACACACACACACGCACTGGCAGTTGGGCACAGATAAAGATAGAGGGGCATGGCAAGACAGGTACCTGCTCACATGATCGTGCCTGGAATGCATTGCTGCTTTGCTGCAATGCGTCGGAGTTTTGGCCCAAAGCTGTTATAGAACATGAACACAATGGAATCTTAGCCAAGTCTGGACTAGAAAATGCGCAGGAAAATGCTTCCTTAAGAACTGTACAACTCAGTTTTTTATATGGACATCAACATTTAGATGTAGGAAAACGTACAACTACGTTATTTTGATATATAAAAGTACCCTATAGTCAGTATAACTCCTGATAGAGATTGTTCTTATATTTAAAAGATTTTTTTATATTATATTTTTCATTTTTTCACTAAGAGATTTTTCAGCTGTTTTGCATAATCCACAACTTTTTCCGTTTTCTTTGCTTTCCCAACGCTTAAAAATATATAAATAATAAGTATAAACATTTTATTCGTTAAGAGAATTCACTAATATTTAGCATAAATCACAACGATTTTCTAGTTTTCTTTTTTTTCTTATAGATAAATAACTAGCAAGAAGAAGAAACCAAATTTATGTTGCATTTAAATTTAATTGAATACATAAATTTGTATATATTGTGGGAGCTGTCTGCCTCGAAAGTGTTTACAAATATATGTAGCTGCAAGTTTTTGTTCTGTTTGCATTGCAGAATGTAGTTTATTTAATTTTAAAAATATATTAAAGATAAGGCCCAATATTGTTTAAACATTTCCTTAAGCAAAAACTGATTTATATATATTTAAAAAAAAAGCAAAAATAAGTAATCAAATATAGAAATCATCTAAAAAGCCGCGCTACCCAGAATCTAGCCATAAACCAGCCAAAGATAACGCAACGCGCAGCTCTAATTGAGAGAGAGCGAGCGCGCAAGAGAGCGACAGTACCTGCTTGCCTATTGCTGAATTTAGCTGCCTGCCATTGCTGTTGCGCTCAGCGCTCAGCGCACATGCATTTGTGTTGGTGGCCCGTGTGTGTGTGTGTGTGCGGCCGCTCATTTATTCTGTCGCTTTGTCGCACTGTGGCTCATTCTGTTACTCGCCATCGAACCGTTCGGACGTCGCTGCGGAACTCAATTGTCGTGGTCCGGTTTTTGTCTTCACTTGAAGCTCGTTTAACGCTCGTTCGCCAGTGAATAATAGAGATAAAAGCCGTTCATCTGGACTAAACAACTGGCTCCAAGCAAGTGCATCCGAATACGTATTTGTGCAGTGCTCATCTAGTCCTCCAGTGCATCCATATAAAGAACAAGTCGCAGCAAGCGTAAAATGCGACGTACATCAAGTATCTAAAGCATAAAGTATCTCAAGAGTGAATATAAGTAAAAGCAACAACAAAAACAAAAAAACAACGACGAGTCGAGGAACTCGTTGCAAGCTCAAGTAGAAGCTGCCACATAGAATGGCCACCAACACAGAGCTGCTGCCCTTCCATCATCAGACCACAATCTCGCTGCAGACAGCCGCCGCCCTGACCAACTATCATGGCGGTGGCGTCGGAGGTGGTGGCGGCGGCGGCGGCGGCGGCGGTGGTGGGGTTGCAGCTGGCGGCATGGCAGCCGGCTCGGCGGCCGGTTGGAATATGGACGAACTGTATCAACAGACTGAGCTGCCCGGCTTGACACGCAACGCCCACCACCTGCTGCGCTTCACGCCCTACGCGCTGCATCATCGGCCACAGCTGCAAACGCTGCCACCTGCGCTCTACTTGCAACATGCGGCAGCCGCAGCGGCGGCGGCAGCAGCGGCCGCTGCAGCGGCACATGCCCAGCATCATCATCATCACCATCACCATCATCAGCACAGAGCCGCCTCGCCGGAGAGCCCGCCGCCCGTCGAGGGCACACACATCAGCAATCTGTTCCCGGAGCTGCTCGAGCAGATCTTTGAGCATCTGCCGGTGCGGGACTTGGGGCGTGCGGCACAGGTGTGCACCGCCTGGCGGGATGCGGCCTATGCGAAGAGCGTGTGGAAGGGTGTCGAGGCCAAGCTGCATCTGAAGCGCTCCAGTCCGAGTCTATTCAATTGCCTGGTGCGACGCGGCATCAAGAAGGTGCAGATTCTCTCCCTGCGACGATCTCTGAAGGATCTGGTGCTGGGCGTGCCGGCGCTGACATCGTTGAATCTCAGCGGCTGCTTCAATGTGGCCGACATGAATCTGGGACACGCGTTCAGCGTGGATTTGCCCAATCTGAAGACGCTCGACCTGTCGCTCTGCAAACAGATCACGGACACCAGTCTGGGCAGGATTGCGCAGCATCTGAAGAATCTGGAAACGCTCGAGCTGGGCGGCTGCTGCAACATAACCAACACGGGCCTGCTCCTGATCGCGTGGGGCCTCAAGAAGCTGCGCCACCTGAATCTGCGCTCCTGCTGGCACATCAGCGACCAGGGCATCGGGCACCTGGCCGGCTTCAGCCGCGAGACAGCCGAGGGCAATCTGCAGCTGGAGTATCTGGGCCTGCAGGATTGCCAGCGGCTGAGCGACGAGGCGCTGGGTCACATAGCACAGGGTCTAACCTCACTAAAGTCCATCAATCTGAGCTTCTGCGTATCGGTGACGGACAGCGGACTGAAGCATCTGGCGCGCATGCCCAAGCTGGAGCAGCTGAATCTGCGCTCCTGCGACAACATCTCCGACATTGGCATGGCCTACCTGACGGAGGGCGGCAGCGGCATCAATTCCCTGGACGTGAGCTTCTGCGACAAGATCAGCGACCAGGCGCTCACCCACATCGCCCAGGGCCTGTACAGGCTGCGCTCGCTCAGCCTCAATCAGTGCCAGATAACGGATCAGGGCATGCTGAAGATTGCCAAATCGCTGCACGAGCTCGAGAATCTCAATATTGGCCAGTGCAGCCGCATCACGGACAAGGGTCTGCAGACGCTCGCCGAGGATCTGTCCAATCTGAAGACCATCGATCTCTATGGCTGCACACAGCTCAGCTCCAAGGGCATCGACATCATCATGAAGCTGCCCAAGCTGCAGAAGCTCAATCTGGGCCTCTGGCTGGTCAGATGATGCGTTCACCATGACTGCAATGCCTGTGCCGCCGCCGAGGCAGAGAAGTCGGCGCAGGCTAACGCTTAGGATGCCGCACTCTCTGACTGTGTGCGTGTGTGTGCCTGTGTGCGTGTGTGTGCCTGTGTGCGTGTGACTTTTGTGACTTTAGCTGCGTCTTCTACTTCTTTTTGACTTTGTCTTCCTACTCGTCTCCTTCTACCTGCGTGCCGTGTTGCATGTCTGACGTGAAGGCAAGGCACGTAATTACACACACCAGCACACACACTAACACACACTCGCACACACTCGGAGTTGGGCAGACAACTAAGTAAAAAAAAAAACAACAAGATACACTGAAAACTCATAGCTTTCGTTTGCCATACCACACGCTGTACTAAATTTTTTCGTACGAATCGAGTAGAAAACGAAACAGCAAAAGCAACAGCAGAGACAGAGCGCAGGCGAGCGAGCCAACGAAGGAGGGGGGGAGAGCGAGAGAGAGAGGCAGAAAACAACAAACGCCAACAACAAAAAGCAAACAATGAACACAACACACATATACATGTACATACGCAGACACAAGCACGGCAACAGCGACTGCGACTGCGACTGCTACGACTACGGCTACGGTGTCATGGAGCTGAAGCTCGCTCTGGTCTGGTGTGTTGTTGCTGCCGCCGCAGGTTCCTAAGGGGCTGGCAGCGGCGCACTTGTGGGCCTGTGCGTTACGTTGACGGGGTATACGTTAGCAGGGGGGCGACGCGTCAGCTTACACGCACGAAGCGCAGCGGCAGCGATAAAAAGAAACGAGAGAAAAAAAAACACGGCTGCAGCTATGGCCGACGGCAGCAACAAAGTGCATGGCGATGGAGACGCGCGATAAGCATAGCGCAAGAGTAAAAGAGAGAGGGAGAAGAGCGCGGGCAACGCAGCGCACACACACGTATGCATATGCATAAATGTGTGCTTTGGTGTGTGTGTGTGTGTGTGTGTATAATGCAGGCCGCAGTTAAACAGATGCAAATAAATTTAAATAGTTTATTTTAATTCACGCTTCGGCAACAACAGAAACAACAGCGAAAAAAGTAGAAGCAGAAACAACAAAAGCCAGCGTCCTCCAACACTACAACAACAACAGGCGCAGCAATGGCGGCAGCTGCGACGCCAGCAGCGACGTGAGCAGCGCTTTAAGCTTGCCCGCAACAGCAGCAACAACAACAACAACGACGACAACGACTACAAAAAAGTTTGCTCTTTGTTGGCGCTCTCTGTCTCTGCCTTTTGTTAGAAATGTTTTTATTTTTATTTCTATTTTTTTTGTTTTGTGTATTTGGCCCAACGAGATTCTTTGTGTTGAACTTTATTTTTTGTTTTGTTTGCTTTTGTTTCGAATTTGTTTAGTGCAGCGTCGTTAGTTATGCCGTTTAATTTAGTTGGCGATTAAATTTAAAACATGTTAATAGTAGACACTTAACGAAAATTTAATACATTTACATTTAGTTTTAGTTATTAACTTGGTCAAGCAACAATTAGTCAAATAACTCAACAACTTTGTTTACTAGCAAAAAAAAGGAGAAGAAAAACAACAACACAAAAGAAACGTTAAAGAAAATTCTGTACATTTTTTATTGTTTAATTTATAAGTAAGCAAAAAGTTAAAAAACAAAACATACAACAAAAAAACTATAACGATTGAAAAGAATATGTGAATTAATTCTTTTTTCTATTGTGATATAAAATATATGTATAAACAAAAACAAAAAATTAAATGCTAAAATACAAGAATTACGTAATTTTATTTTTAACTAAGCAAAGACAAACTAAAAGAATTACAACAAAAATGAAAAAACAACTATGATAAACTATGTTATATAGTAGCTATATGTTAAGTCTAGTTGCAGCTCTGTTTCGATTTTAGCTCAAGTCCCCGATCTGTCAGTTTTGTTGAACCTTTTTTTTTGATTTCAGTCCAAATGCAATATTTATAAAGGCCTTATTTGAAGACAGAAATATCTTATTATTATTATTATTATTATTATTATATAACTATGTTGAACTCTCTGACGTTTCTTTGAGTATCCAAGTTTAGCATTAAGTTTAATATCATTTAATTATTGATATTTTTGTTGTAGTTTCAGGCGAATACACACACAAACACCCACATAGAAAAACATGAAGAAACTGAAATAAAATTCAATATGTAAAAATTAAAATAAACAAAAATTCTGGTAAAGTTCTTTAAGCCCGTGGGGGGTTGAATATGTATATAGATATAAATTTATATATATGTATATTACGGCAGGAGCTGCAAAGGAATGCAGATGCTGCCGCCAAGGGGCAAGTTGAGTTTCGGATTTCGCATGCAACATCAGTCAGCGCCAGTCTACCCCCAACATCTTCTCCAGCAGCTACTGCCTCCTGCTTCCGCTCCTGGTCCGCCTCCTTCTACTCTGCTTGTCTCATTTAACAAATGCGTTCGAGTATTTTGCTGTAGATTTATTTTATGCCAGCATTGTGCGTGTAATGAACAAAAGGACGCCACACTAATGCAATTGCAATGCAATGCAGCAGGCATCGATGTACATTTAAATACGCACACACACACACACACACGCGTATTAACATAGGCATGTATTGACTACATAAGGATATGCCTATGTATCTGTAGCATATGTAAACGACAAATGCGGTTATGCAACACATTCACACACACACACACACGTACAGCTGCAATTTATATGTATTGCAATTATTTATATTGCCCTGCATTATGTATCCGCAACGGCGCAGCAATATACACACACACACACACATTTATATATATGTATATAGCCAAACACATATTGAACACACACACACGCATAGACATAACGGTTTTACTTGCTTGCTAACTGCTTAAATTTGCATTAAATGTGCGTATGCGTGCCCACGCACACATGTGCTTGTGTTTGTGTGCGCGCTCCACATGATTATATGCGTGTATGTTCTCACATATACCATGCATATACATATATGTATGCACATATATGCTGCATGTTTGTATGTATGCAGAAAAGCCACCCAATTGGAAATGTTGCCTTAATGCTGTGCAATCAATTGCAGGCCTGGCCACATTTTGAATGCCAAGCTTTAAGCAGCTTCTCAGCCGTTGGCCAAAGTCAAGCTTTAAAGCTTGAGTTAAGTGCTGTAACTAAAGCTTTAATTGTAGCTATGTCATAAAGGAGTACAGCGGGAGGGAGGGGAGAGCTTACAATCTATTCGACTTCAGTTTAGCTTAGTTAAGTTAGGAGATATACTAATTTAAGCCAAATTTATGTGTTTATATTTAGTACGTATTCGTATACCTACTTAGGCATAAGTCTTTTTCTATTCCTCCTCCTTTGTAGCTTACAGCTCTCCTGCCGAACCTAGTTCCGTTATAGTAAAAAACAGCTAGCTATTGTTAATTCGATTTTCATCCTACCTGAAAGACGTTGTGTGTTCTTCTTCTACTTCTTATATAAATATTCATATTCTCATGTCTTAAACAAATAATTCTTTTCATTTTATAGGAATAAACAACATACTAAACCAAGGCTTCTATACCTTTGCAGATATATACTTTAAGCAGACATACTTATGTTCAGAAAGTATATATTCTTCTCTTTGAGTAGTTATATGCTGGCCCTTGAGTTACCTCAATATTCCCCGTATTAAAAGTCATTAAATGCAAGATAGTTAAATGTAGAATTTCTTATGGCAATTAAGATATATTGTCGCCCTACAGATCCAATATAGACCGAGTTTACTTTCCTTTTTGTGTGTGTATTGCATATGCACGTATACATGCATTTATATATGTATGTGTGTACGTATGTTATCGTATTCCAAACGCAGACCAAGTTTACGTCACGTTTTTGACAATTCCCCGCGCTGCGCTGCAAATTAAACAAAAACTTGTTTTCAAATTGTCGCCCTACTACGCGATTCTCATGAATTCAGGTAGGGCTTAAAGTGTTTTTTCTTTGTGTTAACAATTTGTGTGAATGTGGTGAGTGTGTATCTATGTAGTCAAATATGTGCATAGTCTGGAAGTATGTTTGTGTATTTGTATGCACATATATGTACATATATATGTATGTATTTTTTTCAGTTATAGCAAATGCAAACGGAGCTCATTTTCGGCTCCGATCCAAATTATGAACCCATCTTTTGATATCGCTCTACTATGCGATTCTCAAGTATGCAAGTAAGGCCAACAGGGTTTCATGCTTTGATTCTTTTTAATACCAAGTCTTGTGTGAAATCTGCTCTTTCTCTCTCTCTCCCTTCCTCGCTCTCTCTCTCTCTCTCTCTCTCTCTCTCTCTCTCTCTCATTATCTTTATAAATTAGTTCACTGTCTTCCTCCTTTCATGGAAGGGTTTTTGTATATAAAAAAATACTGTCTGCCTTCTACCAATAATAGCTATAATTAGTACTTTAAAATAATCAAACGTATGTGTGTTAATTTTTGGGTAACTATTGCACATTTACACACACGTACACACATATCAATTAGAAGATATATTTATATTACCTCATATATTGGCTCACAAGCTAAATTCAGGATAAACTTACGAGGAACTTTCGGCATAAGAATCTTGTATAACCATGGAAACGCCATTTAACACAACAAGTCTGTGGCTCATGCTCGTGGGCCAGTCAAAGTTGCTGTTAAGATTGGCGCATTTTAGCCCAAACCATGGTCCGGGTGGCTGTTTACAATTTTTAGCTCTAGTTTCAGTTACAAATTCAAGTCACAGGCAGCGGCTCAGCCGGGGCTGCGACTCCGACAACGACGACAACAACAACAACAACAACTGGAAGAAGAAAACCCGACTCAGAGCTATGGAAACACCGCCCCGCCCCCCCCTGCGTTCCCCCCCGCTGAGCAAACACGTACGAGGTGCTCTCAGAGAGTTTTGCCTCGGGTTGCTTTGTTTTTGGCTTGGCTGTGCCCAACTGCGACCTGGCTGCGGCTCTGTGTGGTCTTTGGCGACGTCGTGTGCCTGGCGAAAATGTTGTTTAACCAACATTTGCATTCTATGAATTTTGAATTTACTGAAAACTCGCTCAAAGAAGTCGCCGAGTCACGAGCTGGCCATGGGCATTCGCCTGCGCGCGTCTGTGTGCGTGTGCTTGTGTGTGCGTGTGTGTGGGTAAAAGCGGCTTTGCTTATCTTATCAGAGCGTCAAAGTGGGTAAACAAAACCCACCAATCGGCTCGACATAGATGGAAAAAAAAAGAACCTAGCCATTAGAGAGAGCAGCCGCCTTATCGGTCACAAATAAAAAGGGTGTGATTCCGGGCAGCTCCGTTCCAGTTGCAGTTGCAATTGCAGTTGCCGTTGCAGTTGCAGTCGGGCTGGCCTCATTAGCATGGCAATGACCAGCTCGGGCTGCCGGTCCAGGCCTTTGTCCAGTCCGCTTTTCCGGCCATCTCCATTTATCAGCATTTTCCACACATTCGCATGAGACGAATTCCAAAATCGATTTGCTGCTTACACTTTGCGTTTGCTGCCGGCGCATAATGTCACACAGGGAGTCGAAACTGAGACGCAGTCTGGCATCCAAATGTGTTCCTTGCCGCGCGCACACACACACACACACACACACACAGAGAGACACACAGTCGAGCACACACACAGCGAACAACCCTTCGCACGTTCGTTCGGTTCGGTCTAGCGCTTTGAATTTGAACCCCCGTTTGCAAAGGACCAACTTCAAATGCCGAAAATAAATGCCTCTGTCCCTTGTGCCCCGTTCCCGTTCCCATTCCCGTTTGCGTTCACGTTTTCCCAGCCCGTACCCTGCCCCCCCCCAGGCCCCGAGCAGTCACAGTCGCCGTCGCAGGCGCAGAGAAATGCATTCAACATAAAAAAGCAACGAAAGAAATTTTAATCCAAAGCGGTCCCGCATATGCCCTTTAGAAAATTTGTGTGTGTGCCTGTGAGTGTGTGTGTGTGTTAGTGGATACACATTTTGTAAATGCCGCCCAAGGTGACCAGAATTTGATAAAGCACCACCGCGGCAAGGTTATCACAGCGAAGCTGTAGCAGGACCAGGACGAGGAGCAGCAGCAGCAGTCACAGCGCTCGGCATTCTCATCCTTGTCAGTGTCAAAGGGCAGCCGTCTTACCTGCCCCTGCGACCGGATGTTGCACACACACACGCACACACACATACACAATACAATGCAAAAACTTTCCCCTTGCCAGGAACGCAACGCGCTGGCTGCAGCCGGGCAAGGATCAGCGACAGAAGTGTCAAGATTTCTTGGCTGCAATATTGAAACAGGTGTCCAAATTGCACCGAGATTACAAATAGTTTCCGCTGTCAGAACGCCGGGCGAAGCGACGCGGAGTGCGGGGCACCATGCTGAAATACCTATACGCTATAGCGAGGCAGTACTAGAAACTATCTGAATACACGGAGAGAAATAAGTTCGCAATCAAGCTAGGAAATACATGAGCGTTAATAGGGCAGATGTGAAAATAATCTTTTTAAAGTTCTGCAGAGCTTAAAATATGTAAATTTAAGTGGAACAAAGCAAGTAGAGAACTCGAAAGTACTTCAAATTATTCACTTTGGTCTTTTTAAAAGTTAATTTTAAATTGTACAAAAAAATAATCTGCTATTTTCTTAGGTTTTATACATGGTTATATCAATATCAACCCGAAATTCATATTTAAGTTTTCTATTCTTCTGTGATCTTAAGATACAATATTTTTATTTTGAGAATAAGTATTTGCTACAAAATTTCAATTACTTTCAAAACTGAGACAACAAATGCAAGATTGTATGTCCATCATCAATGGGAAATTCGTAAAATCAGTTTATCTGATGAGATTTACGAGTTGGCAAGCAAACAAGCCCGGGAAATCTGATAGTTCGCGTGGTTTCCTGGAAGTAATAATTGTGTTGTTTTAGTTGATTATTGAATTTGTTGTTGATCAAACAATTAAGTTCGTTGCAGGAATGCAACTAAATGGTTCTGTAAACTTTTGTGTGCGAAGAAACGTCGCGGGCTCAGGGTCAAAGCATCTAATACAGCTCAGGAAATGCGAGCGTTCTACGTTGAAGTAACCGAGAACAACAACAACAGCAATAACAGCAAAAACAACAAAAACAACAGGGGCAATGTGTGTTGAGAACAATGCGAAACAAGCGCTGAGATACAAATACATATAAAGATACAGATAGAGATACTTATTTTTAATTTCGATGAATCACCGTTGCTTGAATTCAGCGACAACAACTCGCAACGGCGATGACTGCATGCCTCGTTGGAGACTGGAGACAGAGGAGAGCGGAGAGCGGAGAGTGGAGAACGACGGTTCGCATACCCAGGCCGACAATCAAAGCGAATGCGAGCGCAAAGCAAACTGAAAGAATGCACAAAGAGCAGACGACGATCGGCAAAGCAGAGGAGCGAAACGCGTTCAAATGTCGGAGGAATATATGGGAACTTGCCATACAGACAGACGGAGCAGACGGACAGACATATCGTGCATATATCCCACATTCCAACAGCCCTGCCTTAGATAAGGGTTTATCGCTGTGCTACATATACAACCAGGTATACAAATACCAGGTCTGTCTGGCTCAGAGTGTGTGTGTGAGTGTGTGTGTGTGTGTGTGTGTGTGTGTGCTTTAAAGCTTTTCATATGTCGGCTTCCTTCTTGGCTTGGAACTCTACACGTAGCGTTGGGCTAGCTGAGACCTTGGCGGGGGGCTTGCACTCACGGGGTCTCCACATGTGACGTCTCTGTTGTTGTAACTGTTGTTGTTGTTGCTGGTGCTGCTGCTGGCGCTGCTTGATTAGAGCTTGAATATTATTATTTTTTTTTCATTCTTACGAAAGTTTTCGGTCTGGCAGGACTTCAGTGCCGGGCTCACAGCCCGCTTTGTGCGTAGCGGAAGTGCTTATTGTCGCCATTTGATGTGACAACGACTTCCGCTCGCCTTTCTGGCAGCTCTGCCGGCTCTGGCAGCTGTCCTCTCGCTTAGGCATTAGCTTAACAGTTGACAGCTTGGCTTGAAAATGCTTTGCATGCGCAGCAGCAACAACAACAACAACAACGAGAACAACAACAATATCGATTATTTGGCCATTGCGTGCTGCAGCGGTTGGTGGTGCGGCGGTGCACATCAAGGGCTTCATCAAAATGTTCTCGGGCTGCGCGCCATTTGCATTATTTGGCGCTTGCCCTGCGCCTGCGAAGGTCTCCAAACGCAAATTGTTTGTCAGCGCGAACAAAACCTGGGAAAGACCTTTGCATATGCATGTCAAGAGTCGCGTCTTGCAGTTGTTGCACTTACCCATTGTTGCTGTTGTTGTTGTTGTTGTTGTTGCGGCTGCCACGGCCTGTTGCTGGCTGTTGTCGTTCGTCTGGTTTTCTGTGTCAGCGTCAGCCACCTGCCCGATCATGGCAAACATGGCCTTAGGATCTCTTGTCTGCCAGACTTGTTTCTTTTTTCATTTTTTTCATTTTTTCATTTTGGTTGCAACAACAACTGCGGCGCAAACTAATTGCAGTGCTGGATACCGCCACGCCCGAAATGCATATTACAATTTTTGCGCAATAAATGCGAAAAATGCATAAATAAATAAAATGCTCTCGACCGCAACAACATGGCCGGCACTTCCGTTTGCCCACAAAATGGCGTCGCAACCAAATGATAAATATGCAGGGTCTAGGCTTTAAGGTTAACTATCCCATCGACATCTAAGCATTGAGCAATAAATATATAATAAATATAAATAAATATTTATTACCCAATGACTAATCTAAGATACGTTTGGTAAAGGCGCATTCAAGGCATTTCAAAAACGTTCTAATAGACTTTATAAAAAGCAAAGTCTGCAGCAAACGTGAATTTTAAAATTCGTTATTTACATTTTGTTGTCCAACGCAAGCCCGGCACTGAGAGCCTGGTTAAATTACAAAGTATTTTAATAATAGTGAACAAATTGAACATTCTTTGGAAAACATTAACAAAGAGCTTTGAAATAGAGTTTTTATTAAATTATTTAAGTTGATTGCTTAGCGGGAGTTCCAAACGTTTCTCCACGTCGAACTGGACAGACGTGTAATAAAAGAATTTAAAAACTATAAATTGATAAACTTGTCTGTTTCATTCTCAATCCAAACCTCGAGCCGGCTAAAACTTCATAAAGAATTTAGAAAGTTCGCCAAATAATCCAAATTATGAAGTATTTATAAGTAATTGTAGGTATACAAACAAATATTTAAATAAAAATCGCGACTAAAGATTAGGAATTTAGGAAGAGAGCCTTATTTTTTCGGAAAATATTCGCTTTAGTTTTCCCGTTTCTAAACAGAAACTTTTTAATAACAATTCGAATTGAGGAAATCACAGAAAAAAATATTAGTTCGCTAAGAACCCATTGTGCACAACATTATTTTATATAAGATCTCTTATATCCATTCCAATTGTATCCAATGTTTTGTCATACTCGAGAGAATGCCGCAAATTGTTCTCTAAGCATATTCATGGCATATATTCGGAATATATATTATACAGACTTTGACGCAACACGAAAATAGAACTCTTGCTTATCAACGAGGCTATTGTGAAGAGTATTTCGAAAAACTGATGCAACAAAATCAAAAATATAATTACAAAAATTATGTGCGTGCTGCAAAAATGCAGAATCATGTCATATATGCGTTGGGCCAAATGGGAAATATATTATTGTATATGCTTAATGGTGTCTGGCCGGAGTGTGAGGCGGCGGGTCAGTGGTTATGGTGGGGCGGACTGGCGGCCTGGCGGCCTGGCGGCTGCATGGTCTGGATGTGGATGTGGGTGCGGGTGCGGGTTGCCGGACAGGAAGCTTGATAAGTTGGCTGCACAAAGGAAATGCATGAAATGTGCAACATGAAAAGCAGTCTGGGCCGCGGGGAGGTTAAAGGGAAACGCTTCTGTTGCTGGTTATGCATGCAAATGCAACTCTGTCAGTGCGTGGGTGTGTGTGTGTGTGTACGTGTGTGTTTGCATTATATGAGTATAAATTGCATACGCAATACAACGCATAGATAATTGCGACGTTTTGATTATCGCAGCAGCTTCGAGCGCTGTAAAGTAGGCAATATATTTTTTTATTATCAGACAATGGCACAACAAATTGCAAGAGTTAGCATGTGTGTGTGTGTGTGTGTGTGTGTTAGTGCAGCAGTTGTTTTTTAACCATTTTTAGCACATACGCAATTGTTGCTGCAGTTAAATTCAAGTGCAGCCCCAATGCCAAATTGGCTGCACAGACAAAAGACCGTTGGATTTCAAATGTGGCGGCTGCTCATTCAGCGCTCAGCTATATTCAGCTCACACAGATACAGGCGCGCTCTCTGTCGCACGCACACAGACACAGCTACTGAGAGCGAGAGTGAGAGAACACGCGCCCGCAATCCGCACCGCACCGCTCCGCTTTCAACGACATCCACTACCCACCACTGGCAAGCGACGACGACGACGACGGCGACGACGACGTCGACGGCAACGACGACGCGCACGGGTTGGGGGCACAGCCAGTGTGCGCCATCAAGTGCCCGATTGCTCAGCACGCAGCGTGTCCAACCCAGAAATTGAAAACTTGCTGGGACGCGACGTGCCAGAAAGTAGCGAGTTTTGCGCCACGACACGCCATGCACCCATCAAGCCGAAACATTTTGGTGGCGTACGCGCCATAAAGTGCTCGATACTTTTATCTTATTTTTGGCTAGCTGATTTCTGCGTACTTGCTGGCGCGCCGCCCCAGCAAGTATTGGGAAATGTCAAACGCTGTGCTCTGTGCCGACAAATGCGCTGCCTGATGGCTCCCTCAAATGGGCGCTGCCAGCCCCGCAACGCTGCCCGCCAAGCTGCCCAAGCTCCAGCTCGTCGTCGTCGACGTCGTAGCCATTGCTGTAGCTGTAGCTGGAGCTGGCTGGCTGGCTGGCTGGCTGGTCGCCTTGCCTTGCCTTGCCTTTGCCTTGCTGGGTTGCCAGGGCTACGTCATGGCAGCTGAAAACTGAAAACTGCTTAGAAAGAGTCCAATTCGCATTCCACACTATGTATATCAGTATCTTTTGCGGTTTTCAGTAGAACCAACTCGTCGGCACAAATTCCACATAAATTATATACTTAAGACATTCGAATTTCTGTCACACAACGCGGGGCCAGAGTTGGATATTTGAGAATTTTAACTGCTCTATAGAAAACCTATATATACAATATTCTTTTCGATCCGCACAACTATTCTAAGCAGTCTTTTAAATGATTCTCTCTTTTGGTTAAAAGTGTAAAGTTCCTGATGCCCCTTAAATAAAAAAGTTATTTTTCAAATCAAAAGTCTATATATCCCCCAGCTCTCACTTAGGTGAAGACCGTGATATTGCTGAGTTTGATTTGTGTTGTTTTTCATTAAACCCCTTTTTCAATCTTTTTTTTAGAATTTTCGACTTTATTCAAAGCTTTCTTTTTGAAATCTTAAATCAAGTTTAATCATAATGTAAGATTTAGCTATTATGCACATGGAACATCATATATCATTTAATAAGAGCCTAAGTTTCTTTCAATTTTGAGGTTCCTTTTAATATAATGCTAGATTAAATACCAAGTCCAATGAAGCAACGCTTCCAATCCATTAAAATTTAACTTTAATCCCTATTCAGTGATTTTTGAGATCTTAAAACTTTTTCTTATCTATTCCTTATTTTGATAGCTTAAAAATATTTCTTATTTTGATATCTTAAAAATATTTCTTATTTTGATATCTTAAATATATTTCGTAACGCTTTCTTAATTTCCCTTATTTCTTGCATTTAGGTATTTTTCTCAGTGTACGTCTAATTCTTATCAGCTTGTCAGCTGTACAAACTAAAATATCATTTAAGTTTTGTTTCTTGATAAGGTTTTTGTTTTCTTTCAACAGAATTTGCCGTTGTATTCGCTGCGACTCGAAACTGTGGCAGAGTTTGAAAAGGGGCAGCTAAAAATAGAGCTTAGATTTCGATAGCTGTCCCACATCAGATATAACTATAATTTATAAATCACCCAACAGGTATGCCAGGTCTGATACGGATCTTGCCATACATTTTCAATTTCTCTACTTTGCTTCTTTTTTAGTCTCGCACCAAAAATATCCGCACAGTTATTAGCTAAGTCAACAAAAAAATGTATATATGACATAATGTTTTTTTAAGCCAAATATTTCGGGGCTTTTCCTGTTGGCACAGCTGTTTCTGGGCTCCATTCGCCTTCGGCTCCGGCTGGCCTCAAGCGGGCCAGGGCCCGCTTGTGCAGCCCTGGTCGCTGGCTATGTTGTCGCATGGCAAGTATTTTTCTTTCTTGGACTTGGACATATAGCGCTCGTCCGTGAATTTTCCCCGTGCATACAGGGCGTTCCAGTTGGTGCCCAGAGCCGCACTGACTCCAAGCTGAAGAATTCTACCAGGGGCCGGGCCGGGGCACAGGGTGAGGCAGCAATAGCTTCACAGACATCAAGGCTTTCTCGTTCGTTTGGACACATTTTCGAAATGCTCGTGGCCCTGTATTATAAAATATACTGTGAGCATGAGTGTAGCTGTGTGTGTTTGCGCAACTTTGTGTCGCTGTCTGTCTGTGTGTGTGTGTGTGTGTGCAAGTGTGAGTGTGCGTGTGAGTGTGCGAGAGTTTAAGCTTAAAGCTATTGTACACTTGGTGTCGTGTCTGCCCGTTCTTGTCCTCGCCCGCGTCCTCGCCCGCGTCGTCGTCCTCGTCTTCGTTCTCGTCCCTGTTCTTATCCTTACAGGCGGCAGGCAGCAGGCAGCAGGCGGCTGTGGCAGCAACAAAAATGACGTTGCTTTTGCTGTCGTCGTCGACGCCAGCTGCCTCTGGCCGCGTCTCTGCCGCCGACCCCTGGCAGCGTCTACTCCAGCGCTTTGCCAACGCATTTTGTTTTGTTTAGAGCGCAAGTTGTGTGTGCGTGTGCGTGTGTGTGGGCGTTCAAGACAGGCAGCATGCCTCATGCGGCATGTTATTTGGTACCTGTCGGCATCGGCATCGGCTGCCTCTGCCTCTGTCTCTGCCGCTTGGCAATTTTTGAATGCGCTGCAGTCTTTAAAGTTGGCAGCTTTGCAGCTCGCTTTAAGGCTCTGGCATTACAGACATTACGTGGAGCCTGATGTCGGCGCAGGGACAGCACGCCGGAAGCAGCTCTGCAACCCCCAAGAAGCACACACACACACACACACGAACACACGCACACACACACACGCGCACGCACGCACCTTAACACATTTTTCCACTTCCTTTTCATTTTCAGGCCAAATGAAAAATTGCACACGCGGGAATTTGATTTTAACATGAGAAATAAATACAATGGCGTTGACGTCGACGTCGACAGCGACGCCGACTGCGACGCCAGCAGCAGCAGCGGAGCAACAAGGACTGGGGGGTTGACATTGCTTCAGTTGGGTGCCTTGTGCCAACTTGTGTCGATAGTTTTGAATGAATGCGCTCGCTCGTCCTTCCTCGTGTCGATAATGATTTAATTAGGGCCGCGATTCATGCAGCCAGCGACGGCCACCCCTCGGTCCCCCCTCGCCCCGACCCCTTGGCGTTTTACCTGTGTAATTGATTTATGGGCCGTGCGCTGCGCTCAATGATTGCAATTTGTTGCTCATTTGTTGCAGCTATGCGCAACGCGGCGTCAGATAAACGCAGAGCGGATCAAATTCTCAACCCCTTTAAGCCCCCCCCACACACACACACACACACCCGCACACACGCAGACACAACCCCCCTTTGCCAAGACAACGAACGGCAGCAGTTGCTGTAGTCGCATTCCTTGTCTAATGCCGGAATTTCAATTTAAAGCCTTAAACACTAAACTTGATTACGCGCGACTCACTGAGCAGCAACTGCCAGGAGATAGAAAAGGACTTGTTTGTATGTGTGTATGTTTTTTAGGGGATAGCGCGGATGGAGGGTAGCTTTGTGTCCTGCTCCATTGTCTCTGAGAATAGGGGAGTGGGGGGAGTGGGGGAGGGGGGGGGGGGCATTTCTCGCATGAACAGCAAAAGTTACTTTTGCTCTGTAACTGGGATCAAAGTGACATAAGTTCAGCGCTCAGCTTCAATTTATTTAATGCCAAAAACTCTTAATGTAATTAAAACGGATAATGCCTAAAACGCGCAAAACTTTAAAAACGCGCGCGATGGGCGCCGTCGTCGAGCTTAAAGTGCGTGAGAGCTTTAAGAAGTGTGTGTGTGCCTCACACACACACGCACGCACACAGTTACATACACGTGCCATAAAGCGCTCAAGTTACTTGCTGGGATTACACATTGCCCAGCCCCAGTTCGCTAAAAACTTTTCTAGGGAATATATATATACATATATATCTAGATAAGCATTATTGTGTGTATGCGTGTGTGTGTGTGTGTGTGTGTGTATATAGGGGCTGTTAGTTGGGCATGCTGTCCAGTTTTGACGATCGCGCTGGGTCCTGGACAGCGCAGCGGGCCAATGCGGCGTATGCGTCATGTAAAACTTAACGCCAAGGCAGCCAAAGGAGTCTCTCTAACATTTTCGAAATGCTGCACATTTTTGTTGCTGACTACGGCACAAATACAGACACACACACACACACACACACACGCGTACACGAGGACAGGCAGGGAGCAAGTGTAACAAAGGCAGCAGCCGGGGCAAAGAGGGGAGAGGGGCGGGGCAGTTAGGGTGGAGCAGGATGTGCGAACGGTCGCACAGACGAGTCGGAAGCACGGACAAACAAACGGATAAGAAGGCAGCAGCAAAGGACGCAGGACGCGGGACGCGGGACGAAGGACGAGCCAAACAAACGAAACGAATCGAAACGAAACGAAACGAAACGAATAGAACGTACAACGTACATGAAGAAGATAAGCGCACAGAGCGCCGCTGATAACACAAGTTGTGCTAGCCGGCAACAGGACTTGTGCCGGGCAGGCGGGGACCCACCCAATGCCTGAGGCAGTCCAGGATAGACAGACAGACCGACGGACGAACGGACGTAGAGACACAGCCGCTCCATGGAGGAGGACTTGTGAATTTTAACATTTTATAGAAAAGCGAACGAAATTTTCGAATGTCAGCGTCGACTGAAACGAATTGTTGGGGCCGCAGTTGGAGCGTGTCTAGCTGCGGATGGGGAGGCTGGCGCTGTGGGGTGTGGGGCGTGGCAGTGTGTAAGTAGTAGCAATGCAAGGCAGCGACGGCAGCAGCGACGGCGGCGGCTGCGAAGCTGGAACGAAACAATTTGTAATTTATTTGCGAAGCGTGCGAAAGTTGAGGCAGCTGCCAAAGGCGTAGCCAGAGATGGCGATGGCGATGGCGCAACTGTGCCAGGCCGAAGGAGCAGCAGCAGCAGCAGCAGCAGATACAGATGATGCCAACACACACACACACACACACGCAGAGCTCGCACATAGGAAAGCACACATTTAGTTAGCGCCGTGTGGGTGGCCCTCGCAGTTGGGGTAGTTGTATGGAGGGGAGGCTGGAGAATATATATTTTTTTTTTGGTGCGGAGGACTGGTGGGGCACTTGGGCCGTGCGCCGTTTTAAAGACAACATGTTTAAGGTTTAGTTTTTGAAATTTATTTAAAACTTTTACGCTTAACACAATTTGAAATTTGAGTTCTTTTTTTTATTAGTTTTTTTTTGTGTGTGTGTGATTTTTAATTAGTTAATTTTATTTGTTTGGCTAGCCTTGATTTAATTATGTATATTGTTTGCTAAGTATATAAACTATGAACTTTAAATACTTATTACAAATATTTTAAGCTGCTGTTTACGCTCTTATCTCTTCTTCGTTTCTTGGAAGTTTTTGTTTTTGACTATGTTACTCAGTCCGGCAGTTTTGAATGAGCTTTTCGTGCAAAGCTTTTGCCAATTTAAAGACTTGAACAACTTGCTGAAGAGCACGGTGAATGTGTGCATGTGTGTGCGTGCGTGTGTGTGTGTGCATGTGTGTGGAGGAATACTTTAAAAGTAATTTGAAACATGCATATCTAACCCATTTTTTCCATTACTAAAAAGTATATCAAAATTCTTTGATTCAGCTAAATACGTTCTATATGTGTGTATATATATATAATATATTTGTATGGCCAAGCTTGAAAAGTTTGCTAAGTATAAAAAATGGTTGTAATTATTGCAACTATTGTATTGTTTATTTTCTGGGCCTGTTAGTTGTGTGTTCTTATCGAGGGCAACACAAACAAACTGAACTGTGTGGGATATCGTTATAGTAGTATGGTCTTTAGGTATTTGCTTAATCAGTCTTGTATACAAAAACAAAAAACAAAACAAGAATCATTTAAATTAGCAAATTTTCTAAGTATTATTCAAATGGCTACGGCTCATTTCGTTGTCATGCAGCATTAAACTAGGCAAAAATGTTATTGTTAGCAAATTAATAATAATACATAACAAGTTAAATGAAAACACAAACCATTTAATGGAGACACTTGAACTTGGTTATTGGATCTGCTGCAACCTACATACACCTACATACACAGAGTTATACAGAGAAATTGAGAATCAGGTATTCTTTTCACATTTTTTTGTGTGTTGTTTACATAAACGAGCGCCGTCGCTTTGTCTGCCCATTGGATGGGCGTGTTGTGAACATAGAACATTTCGCACTTGCACTTATTCAAATTATATTTTCAATTTGACACTTATAAACAATAGATTTGTAGAACATATAAATATGTATGTATAAGATGCGTTTACAAATCAATAAATTAGGAATCAAATATTACAATACGAGACAGTTGTTGTTTGTTTTCATTTCGTTTTGTTATAAAACATATATGTATATATATACAAGGTTCTCGACTTCACATTCAATTACATTGTTTCTCGTTCGAGAATGCAGCGGAACCACAGCGTCTTTTAAATGCAGTCATCAGCTACAAAAGCCAGTACAATTGGAAGTTCTTATGCATGGGGATCATCGTCAGATGCTGTGGCTGCTGTTTTACAGAACATGAATATCGCTTAATACTTGCTAACTTAAGAACAGGCTATAGATTTACAATTGTACTTAGGCCTAATATTAGAATTTACAATTTTTAGTTGTACACTAAGACGACATTGGATTTGTGTGTGTGTATGTGGAGAGAGGACGGGGAAGGAATCGTGGCCGTTCGCCGACAGAGAATATCTTTAAACATATATATATATATATATATATATATAAATATATATATCTCAATACATATATAAAAGAAAAAAAAAGTTGTAATTGGGAACACAAATTACGCGCTTATCATTTAAACCTAACTTCGGCTATCGTTGCTCTCGCTGAAGCTCTGTTCACTCGACTCACGCCGGCTGCTCACCGGCTTGGCCTTGTATTCTGTGATGAAAACGGTTACCGAATTCACGGTCACCTCACGCGTCTGCGCCGTCGAGCGATCCACGTTCTTCAAACGCGCTGGATACCGTTTGTGTCGCTGCCTGTCGTGCCCGCTGCCGTGCCGCGAACTGGACGCCGGCTTGCCGTTGGGCATGTTACCACTGGCGCCGGGCAATGTGGCCGCCTGCTGAGCGACTAGCGCCGAGTTCAGGCGCGGTTTGCGCGTCGAGGTGCCTAGCAGCAACCGCAGCAGCAGCAGCAGGAGAAAAAAGAAAAGGGAAAATGAGACCGAGCATAAACAGTAAAACGAGAGGGCGATACTATGATGCCACCACATCACATGAGCAATTGGGTTTTTTTTTTCAAATTACTCGCAATTCAAATG
Source organism: Drosophila borealis (assembly GCA_035045885.1). NCBI lineage: Eukaryota > Metazoa > Arthropoda > Insecta > Diptera > Drosophilidae > Drosophila > Drosophila borealis. The sequence goes on along the minus strand of JAWNOR010000384.1, from coordinate 297,003 downwards.
CGACGTTGGCGTTGGCGTTGACGCGGCGTCGCAGTCGCAGTTGCCTCTAAATCGAAATCGAGGTCACTCACCTTTTCTCACGTCACACATGCGACACTTGAACGCCTCCGCCGAGTTCCTGTACGTGCAGACGCTGCAGTCCCAGAAGTTCTCCTCAATTACTTTCGCTTGGCGCTTTTGTCGTCGCACGGGCGAGGATTTTTTGTCCATAATAATATCGCTGACCAAAGAGATGACAAATGCAGCTGGCCGAATTTTTGCAATTGTTGTTGTCACTGCTGCTGCTACTGTTGTTGTGGCTGCTCTTGCTGGGCGCAGCAACAGAAAGGCTCACAAACGGTCACTGCAGCGCTGCTGGCTTACAAAATATGCACAATTTAAGCTTAATTACTCCATTCATCTGCAATTGGCGAATTATAGCTGCTTTTTTCGGGTGAAAACTTTCTGCAATTGTCTTCTGGCCAAATAGAAAATTGTTGCGGAGTTGCCGTATGTGACGCGAGAATAAACACAAAATGTTGCTGAACTACCGCAAACACTATCGATATATCGGCGGCAATGTATCGATAGGCAAAACATCGCTAAGTATCTGATAAAATATGCTTTGTTTATTTACAAATTTTGTTTCTGGTTTTTTGTTTTTTTTTTTAAGCTCAATGATTAAGAAACATCCATTTTAAATATATATTAAAAACACATTTTTATTACGAAAATTGACGATATTTACATATACCTCATTTGTCCTAAATCTACATATAAATTTTTTTCTTAATTTTAGGTAATGTATATACATGTTTTCATTTAGCTTATAATTCACATTTAACTTAACTATAACTATGATCAAATCTATTGCTCCAGCATATTCTCAAAGTCCTTCAGCTCCAGCTCACGCTCTATGACCTGCGTGTAGAGATTATCAAGCGTTTCCTGCATCCGCTGCTTTAGCGTGGCATTCTGAATGGACGCAATTTCAGTTGACTTTTGCAATTGTTGATTCTTCAATTCGCTTATTTGGCGCGTCAGTTGATTGATCTTCTCATGGATTTGCTGTTGTGTATACTGTGGCTGTGGCTCATCCATGAACTCCAGATTCTCGAACTCCTCACGTTTGGTCATAAGCTGATTGTCATAGAAGCCACTGGGCGCAGCCAAATTCGAACTGGAGCCAGCTGCACTCAGCTTTGGACTGCTGTTTTCGCGTCCAAACATCGACTTGTTGAACTCATTGTGTTCCATTTTAACGCCATTGTTGCTCCCGCCGCCGCCAACGCCACCGCCGCTGGCAGCGCCAAAGAAATCGGACATGCGTGAATCATCGGCGGACAACCGTGAGGATTCCTCCAGTTCGTGGCGCTGTGCACGTGAATCATTGCCGGGCAATGTGGGCTCGTCCTCGTCATCTGTGGTAGAGACCTCTTCGCCGAATATATCATGAGCAGCTACGCCCATATTGGGCGCCCGATGTGTATCGAAATTGCTAGTTTCATCGTCATCCGACTCCACGTTTATCTCACGCTGCGAGGTGCTCTCATTGAGGGTCTTATCGCTGGCATGCATGGTCTCGTCCTGCATATCCTCATCAGCCTCATTGTACGGCTTGATGTCTGACTGATCCAGCTCATCGCTGGGCTTGTCCTCCTCATTGATGATCTCGTAATCGACGCGCACAGCCTCGTTGTCGATGCGCAGCAAATGCTTCACTTCCTTCTCGATTTCCGGCGTTTCCACGTTCTTCTTTTTCAACGTCTTGCGAAATCGTCGTTTGCGCACGTTCTTGCAGGGCGGCGTTATGCCATGGGGCCACAAATACTTTTTGTCCACCTTGTTGGGATCCTTTTTCTTGTTCTTGTTGGGCGACTCTTTCTCCGTCTCATCCTCCGGCTCCTCCTTGCATATAAGCAACTGGCAAATGTCCGCGGATTTATAAAAACTTTTATTGTCTATCGTCTTGTAGCTCTCCATAACTGTCGGCAAGTCGACAATTTTTGCGTAGAGCAATTGGTCATCGAGCCGCACTTCCCCATACCGCAAATCCTGATCTAATTGTATAGATAATCGGTCCTTGATGTTTCCTGCCTGTATGGACTCGTGCACCACAGTGGCCAGGTGCTACAAAAGGTGGCAATTTGTCAGATGTGTCAAAAGAAAGCGAACGTTGCCCTACCTTGGGAAAACGCATTATGAACTGGTTCTCTAGCTCAACTCCATCATCCCTAGGCTTATGCTCAGCCTGTTTTTTCTTTTCAAACATTTTAATTAATAGATTGAACTTATATTTAATAAACAACAAACTAAGAAATTTCTGGCACAACTTTTACTACACTGTTGCATGTTCGATACCGCGAATATAATCAGCGTGCGGGTGGCAGCTATCGATAGCCGTAGAAGTGTTGAAAAATGACGTTCTGTGTGTTACATCTGGCAACCTTAAAGAAAAGCGCGCCTAAACAAATCAAATAAGATTCTACATTGTGTTTCGGACTTCTTCACACGTCTGCTGTGTGTATGGTTAATAATTATAATGTATGCTTAATAACTCTGTATCGTAGCTGCCGTATAGCGCCCACGCTGCGCGCAAAAATGGAACCCAAAGGCCGCCAAGCAGAAAACCAAGCGCAACTTGTTTTTTAACACACACATGTATGTACATATGTATGTATGCTTAGTTTATTTGTATGCATGATTAATTATAATATTCTTAAACAAATATGTATGTAGCTAAAATCATATATAGTACAAACAGCTGATGTTAGAGTGACATTTTAAGCTGTTATATGACTGCTTATGCATATAGATCAACGTTTGGCTTTTCTTATCTTAATTAATTGCGCTCATCAGACTGCATCATTTCACACCCTTCGGATTGTAGACACCCAGAAAGGTGTTGCACTTGCGGCAGTAGTGGTTGCCCGTGCGGCAGCTATTCATGCAATAGGGCACAAAGCAGGCGCAGACACACCACCTACGGATTTGGCAATTGGATATAAGAGTTCGAGCTCAGCTGCAAGAGGCTTCCCACTTACCCCACTAGGCAGATGAGCGCTGCGGCCATATGAGTACGTGCGTTGGCTGTGTGCGTCATGCGAGTGGTCTTCTGAACGCCACAGGCGGGACACAGCACGCGGCAGGGATTCGGGCCCAAATTTGTGGGACCTGCAAGCAAGTTGTTTTTTAAAACATTTCTTGAAAACACAATTGCATGCATCCGGACTCACCTGTCTGCACAAATGTGGGCTCCAGCTGTTGTGGTTGTTGTTGTGGCTGCGGTTGCGGCTGCGCAATCACAATCGTCTCTGGAGCGGGAGCGGGAGTATGTGCTGCTATTGCCACATCATACGATGGCGGCGCCTCAATGGGCACACCGAGCTGGGCAGCAGACTGTTCGTTTGTTGGCGTCGGCAGCGGAGCGCTTGGCGTGTTGAAATCCACTTGCGGATAGAGCATGGCACGCTTCTGTTCCATGGTGCGAAGTTCAGCTTTAACTTCAATATGAATCAGATACAAGCGAGAGACAAAATCACAGCCCAAAAGCTTTGTTTGCTTTGCTAATTGTCGTCTCAAACCTCGTCGTTGTTGCTCGCTTCTCCTCTCCGTCTACGCTCTTGCCGCGGTCTTTTTCGTTTCACTTTTAACACGCGACTGAATTCAAGTTTAGCGCTAACCAAAAGAGCTGCCAGAGATCAGCGAAGAGCGAGCTTGAAAGCTAAAACGAAAACAAAAACAGGTACGAGCGAGCTGTTCGAGTGTGTCCGACTAGGAGATACTCCTCACTTAGTTTCTAGTACAATCTTATTTTTTCTACCTCTCTCTGTCAGCCCAAACTCAGCTCTAATTAAGGCAAATGCATTCTTGAATAACTTCGATGTTTACAGTCCGATACTTAGGATATTTAAAGTGCTTAGATATGTCATACAAATGTATTTGTACACCAAAACTAAACCGTCAAAAAGGTGTCGTTTTAAATTGGGGAGAGAATAGATTGGACATTAAAAAAGATAATTGTATAATCCTCGAAACAAGCTCAAAAACGGATTACAAATCTATTTTTGTCAATTTATATATATATTCTATAAAGGTTCCGAAATATATATTTTTCCGCACTTCAATATACCTTTTAAGCCATTTTGAATGGTTACAGGGTATACAGCAAAATCAAGTAAAAACTTTGGTAATCTTTTGCAACAATTGCACAACCGAAAAAAAACACGAAATTTAGATACTAACTACAAATGTATTTGAACAATTTATCTAAGGTACACAAATGCCTGCTCTTCAAATACAGGTAGCTATGTGCATGCATGTATGTAATTAACTGTATCTGTGTGTACATACATACATATGTATGTGTGCATCTCAGGTATAATTCTGTATTTTTAGCCAAAGCAGCTGCTGCTGCTGCAGATTAACGTTCATTTTGGAGTTCCACATCCGGCTGTGCGGGGGGTGGGAAGCGTGTGGGGGCTGGGGGTGGGGGTGGGGGGCGTCACTTGCGCAAATAGGTGCCCAGGTAGCGGTCGCACATGCCGCAGTAGTGATTGGTGTTCATGCAGCTGGAAATGCAGTAGGGCAGGCACACGCAGCAGTAGAGTCTGGCAGAATGGAAAAGTGTCGCAACAGTCATACAACAAAAATTATCTGTGGCCCATTACGGCGATTACTCACTGCAGCAAGCACAGCACCAGCGCGATCAGGTGGGTGCGCGAGTTGGGCCTGTAGGAGACGCGGGTGCGCGTGTAATTGTGGCAGAACGGACACTGTACATCCTGTGGATCGGGCCCATACGGCGAGCTGGGCACCACGATCACCGTGTGCTGGGTGCCTGACGCTGTTGTTGCCGGTCCGGGTCCGGTTGTCTGGGCAGGCGTGGGCGTGGTCGTGGCCGTTGCCTGGTCATAGCTGGGCGGTGCTGGTGGAGCCAATAGCTGCTGTTGCTCCGGCTCCTCGTGCACCTCTTTAGGCACCTCCAGCGGCTCTTTCGGGTAGACACTTTCCATAATTGGAGTATGACCGAAGTATGACAAATTCTCTGTCGGCGCTGTCAATGCTAGCCATGAAAAAAACGAAAACGCAAACGAAAACCTGCGACGCACCCAATCGGCTCTTATCAATGAAAGCCGTTCGCGCAGCTCTGTGGTAGGTTTCAGTTGTCTCAGTTGTTGAAAGCTTCCCGCCGATTGTGTGCTTATTTGTTTACCTAATAGGTAAAATAAGTAGCTTTCCATCAGAGTAGTATGTGCGAGTATGCGAAGCGTGTCGCTTAACACCTAACAAAAAATGTGTGTCTGTGTGTGTGTGGCGAAATTGTTAACGTTTATTGTTGCTTAGCATAAAGCTATTAATCGCTGCTATAGACGCCCACAAATTTGTTGCAATTGCCGCAGAAATGATTCGCATTCATGCAGCTGGTGGCGCAGTAGGGCAAACAGGCAAAGCACCAGAGACTGCACGAGTAACAAGAAAAACAAGCGCACACCGATAAGATAAGAGAGAGAGAGAGAGAGAGAGAGAGAGAGATAGAGAGAGATACTGATAAGAGAGTTATCTTACCCCACTATGCAAAGCAGGGCGGCCATGCAATGGGTGCGCACACTGGGCGAATACTCGACGCGCGTCAGCTTCTGCACATGGCAATGGGGACAGCTAATGTAGCACGGATCCGGTCCCACAGCGGGCGGCGGCTGTTCTGCAAGCCAATCAGTCCAATCAGTCAATCAATCAATCAATCAAATGAGCAACATTCTGTACTCACGTTGTATGATGACCACCTGAGCAGGTGCTGGCACGTGAAAGTGCGTTGCCTGCTCGTAGCTGGGCGGCTGTGGTTGCGCCTGCGCATACTGATAGCTCATGCCCGCGCCCCCGCCCCCGCCCGCTGCTCCAGGCTGCTGGAAGTTCTTCTGCATGATGGGTTTATCCGCGCACAGGTCCGTTGGTAACCAGCTTCGATTTCGTACTCTTCGTTGTTTTGCCTGCGTCTGGCAACAATGTTGCCAGCGCGCATGTTGCAGCAACATGCCGATAAAAAGCTTTCGAAACTTTCAGCAACAGTTGCCAACTCATTTAATTATTGCCAACTAAACGCTTTGCTCCGCTGTTTATTTGCGTTTCGTTGGCGATTTATCAGCGATTTATCAGACTGGGGAATTTTGTATTGAATCGCATTTATTTGCATGCAACCGGAAATGCGCTCGGCAACCATTGACACATTTTTGCCCCTGCTATGCTTAAACACGAACTCCCATTGAGTAATAAATATATCTGCTTATAACTAAATGACGAACTCCAGTGGTTGTAAATTGAGGTTTTCTGAATCATGAACAAATTTCTTAAAAATTGCATTTTTTTTTTTTAGATTTATGCATGTGGTTTCTTTCATTTGTTTATTATACTTTATAAAAATGTATGTAATTGAGAATCGAATCGAATCCCAGGCATATTATAAGTAGCAATAATAGTATTAAAATCTAGTTTGCAATCTTGGTTCCGCACTGTCAAACATCTTTCATATATTCAGCTACATAAATCAAATTTGGGTAAAGTTAATTATCGAAAATGTATATGCATATAGTATATGTATATCTGTGTATGCAGTGTATATATATTTTGTGAGCTTGTGATGAAATCGAAGCCTTGCAATCGATCTCAATTCTGATAGGAGCCGATGTAGGCACCACAACGACCGCATTTGTGCACGGCTGTCTGGCAGGACTGTGTACAATAGGGTATACAGCAGCACAAGAAGCATCTGAAGAAACGGAGGAAAGATCCTTTTTAGAAGGGGCAGTCAGATTAAAATAGCATTTGCTTACCCCAGCAAACACAGGAGCAGCGCCACCAAATGCGTCTTGGAGTTGGGCTCGTATATGACCGTGGTTAGCTGACGACTGTGGCACGTGGGGCAGGTGGCCATACAGGGCTCGTTGCCCAGGGCATTTGGTATCGAAGCTGCAACAAAATGTGTCAAATAGATGGCTCCCTTTAGGATGATCGAGGCAAACTACTTACTACTAGCGGCAACAGGCGCTGGCGTCATGAAATGCGTTTCTGGAGCTGGCCTTGGAATTGGATTGCCACCGAGTTCGCCGTATCTGGGAGGAGCGTCGGGATAACCATACTTCGATTCCATTTTCGTATGTGCTGGCTCTCTAAAGGTCTGAAGTGCTCGCAGCCTGACGCGGAACTGAAACTTGTTGTCGAGTGAAACCGTAAACGAAACCCACCCAAGAACTGAAAAGCTAAAAAGAGCTCGAACCCAAATGCGGAGAGTCATTGATAAGGCTTTGAAATAAAAGTAAAATTCGAGAGCAAGAGATGTGTCGTCATAAAACAAGTACCCGCAGGTGGCAAGTCATACAGTTATGTTTTTTTAAAAACAAAGGTTTATTGATTAATCAACAAAGAAATATTGTGAAATGAATAATATGCTTAGTAATATGAACTAAGGCTGCAGTTCAAATAGCCTCCTATCGAATTTAATGATTGCAATAATGCACCAGAGCGAACGCCAAATAGATGACAGTTCTTATGTGGGCCATTAGAGGAGGCGATTTGAATAGTATAATTTCCCTTTTAATAGCTTGTATATAAGCTATAATATAAGCTATAAACCTCTCTTTTCAAAGGCCCAATACACAAAGATTCGAAACCTCATCTTTGTTGTTCAAATGCCTGAGCTATGTTATTTGTTTATTTACTTACGTGACTAATTATTACACAAAAAAAAATAATATAAGGAGGGAGTGCTAGCTTCTAAGGCCATCGACTCTGAGCCATGTATATATTATATATCTATTATAAGTTCAGATATTATTTTAGTTAATATTGTCATTATTAACTATAAAATAAGGCTTCTTTTTCAAAAGCACATTACACACTACATCCAAAAACCAGATTCGAACCGTCATCTTCGTTGTTCGTTTGCTTCAACTATATTTTTTAATTATATATACACATATAATACCTTCAAATGAATACTATATCCATCAATAGAATACCCAGGGATTATCTTATGTTGGGTTTCTATTGCTATTCAAAATATTAACTTGATTATTCGTAATGACATTTAAGATAGTTAAAAGCTCGAGCTGAAACCGAAGAGTCATTGGTAAGGCCTTGAAATAAAAGTGAAATATGATATATAAAGCACACTAGCCAGGATTCGAACCCTCATCCTTGTTGTTCCCAAATTACTGCTTCATTTCTACAATAGAGCTAGCGAAACTAGTTTTAAGATTGATCGCATTTGCGTAATTCAGATATATTCTACGTTCTGAATTTCTTTATTCAAAATATATAATCGTAAATCATTTGATCCACAGCTTAGCGCTCGTAGGTGCCAATAAAGGAGTTGCAAGAGGAGCAATAGTGGTCCACGTTGCGGGCACAGTCCGTGCAATACAAGCAGCAGGCGCAGGGCCACAAACTGGAGGAATCGAGAAATTTGGATACTCTCTTTGGGTAAAGTATATATAAGTATATGCAGTTTCCACTTACAGTGTCAGGCACATGATCAGGGCTATGATGTGCGTTCTTGTCGTGGCATGTCCCTTCGTTCGTGTCATCATCTCCAGATGACAGTTCGGACAGACCGCTCTGGAGGACTCGGGACCAACGTTTGGGGACATATCGCTTTTGTTTCTATTAATTTACTAATGTTGAGCTCCGCAGTGCCTGCTGGTCGTTGCGATACTGTAACTATTTAAGAACTAACGGACTTTATTTATCTAAAAATATGAAAAAAAAATGACCCGCATAAAATGGGGTATAAACTATAAACTACCTCGATAAGTAAGTATGGAATTCTCTTAGACACACAAGCTTTCGAAATAGAGTTGCTCTTGTAGAAAAGTTCCATATATTGATTGAGCTTAGGTCTAATACTGGGATATATACCATCTGTATATACTGTACATACATACAAATTTGTTGCATAAATTTTTCTCGTTTAATTAAGTGAATATTTCATGTATGTGCGCGATATAATTTAATATTTAATTTTAGATTAATGCAATATTTTTTTCAAATTGAAAAACATTTAACATTTAACCTTTGGATATCTAATTGATAATTGTGAACGGAAATCGTGTGAAATATCTTGAGGACATTACAAACTCAGTAATGTTAAGTATTTTGTGATTTCAATTGTATTTCAAGCCAGATTGAAGAGCGCTTCAGTTCTGGTAGCTGCCCACGAAGGCGCCACAGCTGGAGCAGGTGTGCACGGCGCTCTGGCAGGAGTCCACACAGTACGGGACACAGCAGCAACAGATGCCGCTGCAAGTCAACAGGTTTTAGATGGTAAACAGAAGGTCTCGGGTGCGGCCGAAACTTACCCCACCAGGCAAATCAGCAGCGCCAGAAGATGGGTCTTGGTGCTGGGCTCAGCCTTGACCGTGGTCAGCAGACGGGCCTGGCACGAGGGGCACGTGGCCATAGTTGGCATTCGGCCCAAATGGTTTTGGGCCACACCTGTGTAAGTTATTAATTGTGTGTTGTGTGTTTAGTTAACCATTGCTCGGCAATTTGTTGGCTTCCACTTACCCTGCACATAAACCTGCGGCTGTTGAGTGTTAATCACGGACGCAGGCATCACCGACGGCTGCATCTCCGTCGGAATCATCGATGGTCCAAGGTCGCCATATTGCGGCGGCGCGTCCGGCGCCTGCGGATAGAGATGCGATTTGGTGTCCATTGCTCAGCTTTGGTATGCCGCACGAGGTCTGCTCCGTTTGCGGCCCGCTACGAAACTGAGAAGCGTGAAATGCCGATGTTTTCCCGATGCCTGTCAGTCAATCGCAAAGTAACACAAGTGTGTATACGCCTTGTATGTATGTGTGCGGGTGTGTGTGAGTTTATCAACTTCCAGCGGAAGAATCCAAAACGTCAGCCATCTAATCTCGCAGAGCTGAACGAGGATTTAAGTTTAAGATTTATTTAATAGCTTTAAGCAGCATAAAGTCAAAAAGCATGTACATTGGGTATATAAGGAGTATAAACTCAACTTAAGCTGCAGGACATGCGCATTGGGTATATAGCTTGTCAAATCCATCATAATAATTGCAATTTTTATCTAATGCATATCAAATGTGCATTAAGTAAGCAGTTACAGCACATTCCCTTTGGCATTACAGCAGTTCAACACATAAAGCTAGACACTTGCAACTCCATAGAGTATATATGCTTATGCCAATAATTGATTTTTTTATACCAACAAATACTATTAAGCCCTTTGTGAGTAGTTCCCGATTAGGGGATTCCCAGAATTCTCTTCACAGAATACAATACAATCGCAAAATTGCAATTCTGTTTATAGAATCCAAATGTACGTGCATGCAAATATTCTTGCAATATGAGCACAATTTTCAGCAATAGATCTTATTGTGCTAAAGAATATTCTCAATATATTTTTTGTTTGATTTATAAATTAGGCGTTCAGGTGAGGGGTGGCGATAGCTATAAAATGATAGATATTTATCTAAATGCACTTTTCTAGAAGCTACCTGACAGGTTTTTGGGACTCTTGCTCGCCAGGGTATCAAAATTTCATCATATCTCATATTAATTGAACGCAAAAGTGGGCAAAGTAACGATCTTTCCTATAACTTTATTGTCCGAATTCCCTGTTGGTAAATGTATATAAAAGTTTTGTTATTCTTGAGTTGAGAGCTATTTTGTGCAACTAATGCATATTTATAAATAACAAACGATATCGAGCAGTGCCTGGCAATCTTTACTACAGATAAACACATTTGGTTTGTTTTTATTCCCAGAACCCATTGAAAATTTGTAAATATGGAATAATCAGAGGCAGAAGGCAGCGGCTTCTGAAAATATACATACATTTTCTTGATCAGCATAAAAAGCCAAGTCGAGTTTGTTTCTTCTTAGCTTGCCCCGTTTCCAATCAATTGATAAAACTCACAACTCAAGCTCGAACTTTAGAATAGTATAAACAGATCGAGAAGTTTTGATGGGTTTTCTTGGTACGGCTACATTTGGTGTTGATAGAGAAAGGATCAGGGTATACCCTAGTCGGGCACTCCCGACTAGAGCACTTTTACTTGTGTAAACTGTTTTTGTCTAAATGTTTACAATTTAATTTTAATTTCTGCCGATAGAGTACTTAATGGATTGCTTTAATGTCCCGCACTTAGTAATGGGTGCAATTAGTTGACGGCTTTGCCCAGGTACTGGTTACAGCTGCTGCAATAATGATCCAAGCTGCGGCAGCTCTTGAGGCAATACGGGAGCGGCACCAGGCAGACCAGCCTGGAAAACAGAACAGAAGGGCGCCGCCCATGGGAACTAAGCTCTGTGCCAGCAGTTGCAGCCACACTTAGCTGACTCACCCGGTTAGGCAGAGTATAAGGGCCAACAGGTGCGTGTTCTTATTCGCACGCGGTGCCAGGCGCGTCTGCATCACATTGCGGCAACTGGGGCAAGTCATGCGCTGCGGCTCATGCCCCAATGGTGGTGCGGCTGCAACAGGAGTTGCAGTAATCCAATGGGTAGGTGCTGCCAGGTGATGCAATCACTTACCATTTGCATTGAGCACCATCACTGCAGCTGGCACTGGCGCTGGCTGAGCTGTTATCTCAGCGCGGGCTGGAGTCGTTGACATGTAGGCGTAGTAATTCTGCTTGATATCCGTCTCCATATTGAGCTATGTGATAAGCGCCTAAGACTCGGCGGGTTTTTATAGCTTTCCATGTACAGTTGGCCATTTGGCATTATGTGGCGTATACGCGATAATCGACCCATTAAGGACTATTTGGCACTTGACTTGAATATTTATTTAATGTCTGACATTTCGAAAAACAATTCACATACACATTACAATTTTTTTGTCTAACACCAAAATGATTGCATACGAGTAAATGTTAGATGCACTAAGTTACAGTCGTACTTCGCTATAATGAAAGTCTTCATAGGCAATAATATTCTGATTGTATCTTGCATTTTATGGGAATGCTAATATTTTTTCGCATTATTTAAGATTGGTTGCTTTAATTCTTAAAACGTATCTAAAAAAGTACTAATCTTTGAGGATTTCCTGTATTCCTTTTGCAATTTTACAATATATTTTCTTCGCTTTGCTGTAAACTTTTTTGTTGACCCAAAATAAGCTCAAAGCGTTTTTTGAATATATATTAAATATTAAAAATATGATCTATATTAAAAACTGTACTCAATAACAACATTCGTTAAAGCGTAGCTCGACTGTATGTAAAAAGAAGAAATGTGTATCCATAGAAGCAGGACACTGCAATTAGGCTGTGCTTTGATGTTAACTAGCTGTGCATCTAGCTGGAAATATCAGGTGTACTTCAAACTGTCAAAAGGCTGTCAGGAGTTTTCAGCGCTCGTAGGTGCCGACATAGGCGTTGCACGAGGGGCAGAAGTGATCCATGTTGCGCGCACAATCCGTGCAATACAAGCAGCAGGCGCAGGGCCAGCAGCTGGGGTAATAAATAATGAAATAGCCATTAGTTGGAGTAACTAAATATAGTTTGGCTGAGCAGTTGCTTACCAGGTGAGGCACATGATTAGCGCTATCAAGTGCGTCTTTGTGCTGGCCTTTGGCTCGGTGCGCGTGGTCACCTGTTGATGGCAGTTGGGGCAGACCACATTGCTGGGCTCCGGACCGACAGGTGTTGACATTTTGCTTTCGTAAGAAATATGAAAGGGTTTGTTTGGTTAGATATCGATTTGAAGTTGATGTTGACTTTCTCGTTCGGCATTGCATGCCAACTGGCGTGTGGCAATCAGTGCAATGTCATCTGGAAACCCCATTTTAAAACATTCTAATAACAACCTGTCCGTGGTACGTTGTTTGTTGTTGTTTCAACGTACTTCCACATGACTCTAATGCTAATTGCATTCGGGCTTAACAAAAATGCGCGCTGATACTGGATAATTGCTTGGCATGCGGCAGGCAAATTAATATCAATAGCACCGCCAGCATTCACTTAAGCGACTCCCCTGATATCATAATACGCCTGCCACAATTTCTGTCCATGATGTCAGTTTGTGGCGCCAGCGAAAGTGTCTGCCACATGCCACACAACGATGTCGTCATGCAAAAGAAGTCCCAGCAACCCCAACTTGGGCAGAGAGACAACAAAGGGCTGTACAAATAAAAACAACTAGCTACTACTACAAATATTCTCTCGATCTTCCCCTCAAACCCCCATCCTGCCACCCCTCTCCATCGCTCCACTCCTTAGGTTATGTAGGGCGTGTCCATCATATTTTGGGTGTGTAACGTTATCTCATCAATCCCTGGACAATGCTAATGTGTTAAATTGACTGTCCGCTTTATTGCCTGCTTTTAGGGATTTCACGTACAGTACACACAATTAATAAACATTAAATAGTAGCCACACTCGCGCCGCATAAACAAATTTCGAATTCGAACATAAACATTTTCTTAAGATCATCAATAGTCTCGTCATCGAACTGATCGCTGCCAGCTGCCAATTTGTATACTCACAGATTTGAGATATGTGTATATATGTTTATTTATTAGTGTATGTATATAGCGCAAATAGAACTTCTTCAGATGGTTGCTCTTAAGAGAAGCGTTGCCGTCGCGTGCTTGTTGCTCGTTGTAGCGACGAAAGCGTTTTGAAGTTCGCAGCGCAGATGAGCCGCGGCCAACCGATTGTTGGCATGGTTAACCCCCACAGTTATGTATAGGTGTTGCCACCTGATGACAAATTGGCAACACCGTGACAGTTGAATTCGAGTCTCAAGCCTTATCGATTGATAATTTAGCAGCCCTTCTCTACTTATCGAGCTAAAACTGATTTAAAATGACGTTTTTATTTAAAATATTAATAACTTTTGCAGAAAAGCCAAGTTACTGTATGCCTAAGCACAGCATTTTACCCAAAAAATTTGCTCATTGGCCACAGTGCGACGAGAACCGAAACATAGCTTGGCAACAATGTTGCGAACGTGTTGCTGAAACATGAGCTAGTAACTTCTTTATTTTGTTAATTTAACTGATAACATATATTTCTAGTAAGTATAAGTACATGTGAAATTCAAACAATGTGCAATTGTATTGTGTCGTTAAATATATTTTGTATTTTTCAGAAAAATATAATAAATGCATAGTTATGTGTATACACGATCCGTACGTTGACATGGGAAATTTGCGAAACTGTTTACTTTGAAAATGTGCTGTTTATCCATTTTTGTTATTAAAACGAATTGTTTGCAAATGCTTGCTAAAGCAAGGGTAGCATTTCAAGAGCCGCGTCTTTATCTCCCGTTTTTATAAATCAAATGTACGTACATATGTACATGTCTATGTTTTTTGCTGGAGTGCGCATATATGGAATATATCTGCATATATATATATGTATATATATAAATATATATTTATATGTGCTTGTGTGGTTAGAGTTTATATGCTTATTAGCATGTACAGATATGAATGTACGTGATTACGTTGTATTTTTGGCTGAGCTCTGCAGTTTCCAGTCCTAGAATCTGCCCAGGCAGGCCTTACAATTCGGGCAGTATTGGCTGGTTCTATAGCCGCAATCGCAGCAGCAGGGCAAGCAGACACAAGGCCAGCATCTGTGGGGAAAGACGAATTGCAATTAGATACGCTGCGATTTTTCGCCGAAATCATAAACTAAAACGTCATGACGTTTGTGTACACTTACAAAAAGAGGCAGAGTATAGCGGACCACATATAGGTGGTGCATGTTGCATGGTGCTCCACACGCATGCGAATGCGAGCATGGCAATGGGGACAAATCATGCCGTTGCCCGAGTTGTTATCGATAAGAACAGTGCTGTTTTGGTTCAATACGGTGATCGGGGGGGCTTGGTTTACCACGGTGACCGGCGGGTTATACATTGGTGCAGTATGAATCATTTCGGTTGGCGGAGCACTGGGGGCTGCCCTCATGTCGGGCTGCTCAGGTGAGTACGGCGGCGGTCGTGGAGGCAGTTTGGTGTATTCCATGGCTAGTTACACGTACCCGGAAATCAAAATGCTATCAATATTACGATTAGACTACTACGTCGTTATTGCGGGAAAAGAACTGTAATATTAATATGTATGCACATACATATGTCCGAGCATGCACAAATGTATGTACATAAACCTTTTATTTAAAATGCATTTACAATTTTTCACACTTTGCCCTATACAATTCTATGAATATTTACGTTTCTACATGATTACAAGCAATACTTACTTTATATTTATGAACTTTAGGTATTTATTTGTCGAAATACTTAGCAAAGCGAGCGAAGCGACCGGCGACTTCTTCCAAGAATACAAACGAAATGAACAAAGCGCAAAAAACGAACTACGCCAAGAAGAAGCAAAGTTTTGAGCATTCTTCATATTTGTGCGAGTGAGATGACAACACAAGCAACATTTTCAGTGCACAAAACGGAAAAAGTGCTTAGAAAAAAAAGCCTTGCAAAACATAATTGTTGCCAGTAAACATATTTTTTGGTAAAAAAAAAATAAACACGTTCTAGTATATATCATATAAATAAAGAAATAAGTGAAGCATTCATATGTGTTTCCAATCGAGGAGCTAGACAAAATAACTTTAACCAAATAGATAAAAAAAATATAAATAAATAAAACTGCAAATATTTCGATATTAAAATCATTGCATATTTTTGTGAGCACCACAAAAAGCAATCGTTGATTCTCGCTGCATACTTTAAGGTATGCGAAATAAGTTGTATGTCCTTGAAACGTGTCCAGCCGGTGGAAAATAAAAAAACGTGGTATGCCAGTCGATGCCAGAGATCCGTACGAGTTCAAAAAGGTATAACTTTCCGAAATCGGACCATTTTTAGCCGAATTATCGCGAAAAAACGAAAAATCTTCAAAATTATAACGGCATTTTTTCGCGTTTTTCAAATCGCTGTATCTCGGCCAAATAAGCCCCGATCTTGGAAAGATTGGTCGCATTCAACTCGTGGTCACAGCCATTTTCAGCCAACATCGTCATTTTTGCAAAAAACATAGCAGTTTTCCTGAAATTGAGCCATTTCGTAGAATTCAGATTTGTTGCTGTCAATCGATAGTCGGGATCCGTACGAGAAAAAAGAGGTATATCGTTTCGAAATCTGACATATGGTACTCGAGATATTTCAATTTTAATTTTAATTTCAAAACGGATTATGCAGACAGCACGAAAGTATGCAGTCCTACTAAAATTCTGTTAAAAACGGCTACAAACAGCTATAAATGGCTATTTCTCGGCCAAAAAAAGACCGATATCGGGCAGATTGGGCACGAATGTTTTTTTGGAAATGGCGATGTCTCGGCTAAATAAAGCCCGATCTCGGAGCGATTACATATATATATATATATACCTCTTTCTTGACTGGACTTGAAACTGCAGTCAGCTTGAATATTATATACCTATGTTATTCAGACAACTGATCAACGAGGATCCGGATTTAAATCGCAGGCTAGTGAGTAGTATTGTCCCAGTTGTATTTACAAAATGAGTTAGTTTGATTCTTTATAACAATTGGTGATGATTTATATAATAGAATATACATATCCTATGCAGTTAATAATTATAATAAAATAGAATAGAATAGAATACATAACTTGAACGTGTCCCCGGCCGATTGATTCTCAAACGATGGGATGCGTTCTGATTGATTCAAGAATATGCATATAAAAACAAAATGTGTCATTAAATTTAACATTAAATAAACGATACGTCTTCTCCTTATCAAGCCTCAATATAAAATTAATCAGCGTCAATGGTGGCTTATCAGTTAAAACAATAATTACATTTCTGAATGTCAATCGATAGTACTGATCCTAACGAGTTCAAAATGGTATAAAATTTTCAAATCGGACATTATTTGGCTGAGATATTCCAAAAAAATTATCAAAAAAGGTTGACTTTACAAACGAATCGGTTTTTGGTCAACCACTTTTTTTAACCCATCGATTTTTAAAATGTTTGAATGCCACTTGATAGTAGGGATCCGTACAAATTCAAAAAGGTATAACATTTCAAAATCTGACATTATTTGGCCAAGATATTAAAAAAAAATCATCAAAAAAGTTTTGATTTTCGAACCGACCCCGATTTTTAGAAAAACGTGCCATTTGGCCGATTTTGGTCAAAATTTAGATTTTCATTTTTTTGATGAAAATCGATAGTACTGATCCTAACGAGTCCAAAATGGTATAAAATTTCCAAATCGGACATTATTTGGCTGAAATATTCAAAAAAAAAATTATCAAAAAAGGTTGACTTTACAAACGAATCGGTTTTTGGTCAACCACTTTTTTTAACCCATCGATTTTTAAAATGTTTGAATGCCATTTGATAGTAGGGATCCGTACAAATTCAAAAAGGTATAACATTTCAAAATCTGACATTATTTGGCCAAGATATTAAAAAAAATCATCAAAACAGTTTTGATTTTCGAACCGACCCCGATTTTTAGAAAAAACGTGATGTAACCCCTTGCCATTTGGCCGATTTTGGTCAAAATTTAGATTTTCATTTTTTTGATGCCAATCGATAGTACTGATCCTAACGAGTCCAAAATGGTATAAAATTTCCAAATCGGACATTATTTGGCTGAAATATTCAAAAAAAAAATTATCAAAAAAGGTTGACTTTACAAACGAATCGGTTTTTGGTCAACCACTTTTTTTAACCCATCGATTTTTAAAATGTTTGAATGCCATTTGATAGTAGGGATCCGTACAAATCTGACATTATTTGGCCAAGATATTAAAAAAAAATCATCAAAAAAGTTTTGATTTTCGAACCGACCCCGATTTTTAGAAAAAACGTGATGTAACCCCTTGCCATTTGGCCGATTTTGGTCAAAATTTAGATTTTCATTTTTTTGATGCCAATCGATAGTACTGATCCTAACGAGTCCAAAATGGTATAAAATTTCCAAATCGGACATTATTTGGCTGAAATATTCCAAAAAAATTATCAAAAAAGGTTGACTTTACAAACGAATCGGTTTTTGGTCAACCACTTTTTTTAACCCATCGATTTTTAAAATGTTTGAATGCCATTTGATAGTAGGGATCCGTACAAATTCAAAAAGGTATAACATTTCAAAATCTGACATTATTTGGCCAAGATATTAAAAAAAAAATCATCAAAAAAGTTTTGATTTTCGAACCGACCCCGATTTTTAGAAAAAACGTGATGTAACCCCTTGCCATTTGGCCGATTTTGGTTAAAATTGAGATTTTCATTTTTTTGATGCCAATCGATAGTACTAATCCTAACGAGTCCAAAATGGTATAAAATTTCCAAATCGGACATTATTTGGCTGAAATAAATTATCAAAAAAGGTTGACTTTACAAACGAATCGGTTTTTGGTCAACCACATTTTTTTAACCCATCGATTTTTAAAATGTTTGAATGCCACTTGATAGTAGGGATCCGTACAAATTCAAAAAGGTATAACATTTCAAAATCTGACATTATTTGGCCAAGATATTAAAAAAAAATCATCAAAAAAGTTTTGATTTTCTAACCGACCCCGATTTTTAGAAAAAACGTGATGTAACCCCGGCCATTTGGCCGATTTTGGTCAAAATTTAGATTTTCATTTTTTTGATGCCAATCGATAGTACTGATCCTAACGAGTCCAAAATGGTATAAAATTTCCAAATCGGACATTATTTGGCTGAAATATTCCAAAAAAATTATCAAAAAAGGTTGACTTTACAAACGAATCTGTTTTTGGTCAACCACTTTTTTTAACCCATCAATTTTTAAAATGTTTGAATGCCATTTGATAGTAGGGATCCGTACAAATTCAAAAAGGTATAACATTTCAAAATCTGACATTATTTGGCCAAGATATTAAAAAAAAAATCATCAAAAAAGTTTTGATTTTCGAACCGACCCCGATTTTTAGAAAAAACGTGATGTAAAAATTTAGATTTTCATTTTTTTGATGCCAATCGATAGTACTGATCCTAACGAGTCCAAAATGGTATAAAATTTCCAAATCGGACATTATTTGGCTGAAATATTCCAAAAAAATTATCAAAAAAGGTTGACTTTACAAACGAATCTGTTTTTGGTCAACCACTTTTTTTAACCCATCGATTTTTAAAATGTTTGAATGCCATTTGATAGTAGGGATCCGTACAAATTCAAAAAGGTATAACATTTCAAAATCTGACATTATTTGGCCAAGATATTAAAAAAAAAATCATCAATAAAAGTTTTGATTTTCGAACCGACCCCGATTTTTAGAAAAAAACGTGATGTAACCCCTTGCCATTTGGCCGATTTTGGTCAAAATTTAGATTTTCATTTTTTTGATGCCAATCGATAGTACTGATCCTAACGAGTCCAAAATGGTATAAAATTTCCAAATCGGACATTATTTGGCTGAAATATTACAAAAAAATGATCAAAAAAGGTTGACTTTACAAACGAATCGGTTTTTGGTCAACCACTTTTTTTAACCCATCGATTTTTAAAATGTTTGAATGCCATTTGATAGTAGGGATCCGTACAAATTCAAAAAGGTATAACATTTCAAAATCTGACATTATTTGGCCAAGATATTAAAAAAAAAGCATCAAAAAAGTTTTGATTTTCGAACCGACCCCGATTTTTAGAAAAAACGTGATGTAACCCCTTGCCATTTGGCCGATTTTGGTCAAAATTTAGATTTTCATTTTTTTGATGCCAATCGATAGTACTGATCCTAACGAGTCCAAAATGGTATAAAATTTCCAAATCGGACATTATTTGGCTGAAATATTCCAAAAAAATTATCAAAAAAGGTTGACTTTACAAACGAATCTGTTTTTGGTCAACCACTTTTTTTAACCCATCGATTTTTAAAATGTTTGAATGCCATTTGATAGTAGGGATCCGTACAAATTCAAAAAGGTATAACATTTCAAAATCTGACATTATTTGGCCAAGATATTAAAAAAAAAATCATCAAAAAAGTTTTGATTTTCGAACCGACCCCGATTTTTAGAAAAAAACGTGATGTAACCCCTTGCCATTTGGCCGATTTTGGTCAAAATTTAGATTTTCATTTTTTTGATGCCAATCGATAGTACTGATCCTAACGAGTCCAAAATGGTATAAAATTTCCAAATCGGACATTATTTGGCTGAAATATTCCAAAAAAATGATCAAAAAAGGTTGACTTTACAAACGAATGGGTTTTTGGTCAACCACTTTTTTTTAACCCATCGATTTTTAAAATGTTTGAATGCCATTTGATAGTAGGGATCCGTAAAAATTCAAAAAGGTATAACATTTCAAAATCTGGCATTATTTGGCCAAGATATTAAAAAAAAATCATCAAAAAAGTTTTGATTTTCGAACCGACCCCGATTTTTAGAAAAAACGTGATGTAACCCCTTGCCATTTGGCCGATTTTGGTCAAAATTTAGATTTTCATTTTTTTGATGCCAATCGATAGTACTGATCCTAACGAGTCCAAAATGGTATAAAATTTCCAAATCGGACATTATTTGGCTGAAATATTCCAAAAAAATTATCAAAAAAGGTTGACTTTACAAACGAATCGGTTTTTGGTCAACCACTTTTTTTAACCCATCGATTTTTAAAATGTTTGAATGCCATTTGATAGTAGGGATCCGTACAAATTCAAAAAGGTATAACATTTCAAAATCTGACATTATTTGGCCAAGATATTAAAAAAAAATCATCAAAAAAGTTTTGATTTTCGAACCGACCCCGATTTTTAGAAAAAACGTGACTTTACAAACGAATCGGTTTTTGGTCAACCACTTTTTTTAACCCATCGATTTTTAAAATGTTTGAATGCCATTTGATAGTAGGGATCCGTACAAATTCAAAAAGGTATAACATTTCAAAATCTGACATTATTTGGCCAAGATATTAAAAAAAAAATCATCAAAAAAGTTTTGATTTTCGAACCGACCCCGATTTTTAGAAAAAACGTGATGTAACCCCTTGCCATTTGGCCGATTTTGGTCAAAATTTAGATTTTCATTTTTTTGATGCCAATCGATAGTACTGATCCTAACGAGTCCAAAATGGTATAAAATTTCCAAATCGGACATTATTTGGCTGAAATATTCCAAAAAAATTATCAAAAAAGGTTGACTTTACAAACGAATGGGTTTTTGGTCAACCACTTTTTTTAACCCATCGATTTTTAAAATGTTTGAATGCCATTTGATAGTAGGGATCCGTACAAATTCAAAAAGGTATAACATTTCAAAATCTGACATTATTTGGCCAAGATATTAAAAAAAAATCATCAAAAAAGTTTTGATTTTCGAACCGACCCCGATTTTTAGAAAAAACGTGATGTAACCCCTTGCCATTTGGCCGATTTTGGTCAAAATTTAGATTTTCATTTTTTTGATGCCAATCGATAGTACTGATCCTAACGAGTCCAAAATGGTATAAAATTTCCAAATCGGACATTATTTGGCTGAAATATTCCAAAAAAATTATCAAAAAAGGTTGACTTTACAAACGAATCGGTTTTTGGTCAACCACTTTTTTTAACCCATCGATTTTTAAAATGTTTGAATGCCATTTGATAGTAGGGATCCGTACAAATTCAAAAAGGTATAACATTTCAAAATCTGACATTATTTGGCCAAGATATTAAAAAAAAAATCATCAAAAAAGTTTTGATTTTCGAACCGACCCCGATTTTTAGAAAAAACGTGATGTAACCCCTTGCCATTTGGCCGATTTTGGTCAAAATTTAGATTTTCATTTTTTTGATGCCAATCGATAGTACTGATCCTAACGAGTCCAAAATGGTATAAAATTTCCAAATCGGACATTATTTGGCTGAAATATTCCAAAAAAATTATCAAAAAAGGTTGACTTTACAAACGAATGGGTTTTTGGTCAACCACTTTTTTTAACCCATCGATTTTTAAAATGTTTGAATGCCATTTGATAGTAGGGATCCGTACAAATTCAAAAAGGTATAACATTTCAAAATCTGACATTATTTGGCCAAGATATTAAAAAAAAATCATCAAAAAAGTTTTGATTTTCGAACCGACCCCGATTTTTAGAAAAAACGTGATGTAACCCCTTGCCATTTGGCCGATTTTGGTCAAAATTTAGATTTTCATTTTTTTGATGCCAATCGATAGTACTGATCCTAACGAGTCCAAAATGGTATAAAATTTCCAAATCGGACATTATTTGGCTGAAATATTCCAAAAAAATTATCAAAAAAGGTTGACTTTACAAACGAATGGGTTTTTGGTCAACCACTTTTTTTAACCCATCGATTTTTAAAATGTTTGAATGCCATTTGATAGTAGGGATCCGTACAAATTCAAAAAGGTATAACATTTCAAAATCTGACATTATTTGGCCAAGATATTAAAAAAAAATCATCAAAAAAGTTTTGATTTTCGAACCGACCCCGATTTTTAGAAAAAACGTGATGTAACCCCTTGCCATTTGGCCGATTTTGGTCAAAATTTAGATTTTCATTTTTTTGATGCCAATCGATAGTACTGATCCTAAAGAGTCCAAAATGGTATAAAATTTCCTAATCGGACATTATTTGGCTGAAATATTCCAAAAAAATTATCAAAAAAGGTTGACTTTACAAACGAATCGGTTTTTGGTCAACCACTTTTTTTAACCCATCGATTTTTAAAATGTTTGAATGCCATTTGATAGTAGGGATCCGTACAAATTCAAAAAGGTATAACATTTCAAAATCTGACATTATTTGGCCAAGATATTAAAAAAAAAATCATCAAAAAAGTTTTGATTTTCGAACCGACCCCGATTTTTAGAAAAAACGTGATGTAACCCCTTGCCATTTGGCCGATTTTGGTCAAAATTTAGATTTTCATTTTTTTGATGCCAATCGATAGTACTGATCCTAACGAGTCCAAAATGGTATAAAATTTCCAAATCGGACATTATTTGGCTGAAATATTCCAAAAAAATTATCAAAAAAGGTTGACTTTACAAACGAATGGGTTTTTGGTCAACCACTTTTTTTAACCCATCGATTTTTAAAATGTTTGAATGCCATTTGATAGTAGGGATCCGTACAAATTCAAAAAGGTATAACATTTCAAAATCTGACATTATTTGGCCAAGATATTAAAAAAAATCATCAAAAAAGTTTTGATTTTCGAACCGACCCCGATTTTTAGAAAAAACGTGATGTAACCCCTTGCCATTTGGCCGATTTTGGTCAAAATTTAGATTTTCATTTTTTTGATGCCAATCGATAGTACTGATCCTAACGAGTCCAAAATGGTATAAAATTTCCAAATCGGACATTATTTGGCTGAAATATTCCAAAAAAATTATCAAAAAAGGTTGACTTTACAAACGAATCGGTTTTTGGTCAACCACTTTTTTTAACCCATCGATTTTTAAAATGTTTGAATGCCATTTGATAGTAGGGATCCGTACAAATTCAAAAAGGTATAACATTTCAAAATCTGACATTATTTGGCCAAGATATTAAAAAAAAAATCATCAAAAAAGTTTTGATTTTCGAACCGACCCCGATTTTTAGAAAAAACGTGATGTAACCCCTTGCCATTTGGCCGATTTTGGTCAAAATTTAGATTTTCATTTTTTTGATGCCAATCGATAGTACTGATCCTAAAGAGTCCAAAATGGTATAAAAT
The DNA here is from genome assembly GCA_035045885.1 of Drosophila borealis. Classification (NCBI taxonomy): domain Eukaryota; kingdom Metazoa; phylum Arthropoda; class Insecta; order Diptera; family Drosophilidae; genus Drosophila; species Drosophila borealis. The sequence goes on along the minus strand of JAWNOR010000384.1, from coordinate 273,346 downwards.
TTCCTAATCGGACATTATTTGGCTGAAATATTCCAAAAAAATTATCAAAAAAGGTTGACTTTACAAACGAATCGGTTTTTGGTCAACCACTTTTTTTAACCCATCGATTTTTAAAATGTTTGAATGCCATTTGATAGTAGGGATCCGTACAAATTCAAAAAGGTATAACATTTCAAAATCTGACATTATTTGGCCAAGATATTAAAAAAAAATCATCAAAAAAGTTTTGATTTTCGAACCGACCCCGATTTTTAGAAAAAACGTGATGTAACCCCTTGCCATTTGGCCGATTTTGGTCAAAATTTAGATTTTCATTTTTTTGATGCCAATCGATAGTACTGATCCTAAAGAGTCCAAAATGGTATAAAATTTCCTAATCGGACATTATTTGGCTGAGATATTCCAAAACAATTATCAAGTAAGGTTGACTTTACAAACGAATGGGTTTTTGGTCAACCACTTTTTTTAACCCATCGATTTTTAAAATGTTTGAATGCCATTTGATAGTAGGGATCCGTACAAATTCAAAAAGGTATAACATTTCAAAATCTGACATTATTTGGCCAAGATATTAAAAAAAAATCATCAAAAAAGTTTTGATTTTCGAACCGACCCCGATTTTTAGAAAAAACGTGATGTAACCCCTTGCCATTTGGCCGATTTTGGTCAAAATTTAGATTTTCATTTTTTTGATGCCAATCGATAGTACTGATCCTAACGAGTCCGAAATGGTATAAAATTTCCAAATCGGACATTATTTGGCTGAAATATTCCAAAAAAATGATCAAAAAAGGTTGACTTTACAAACGAATCGGTTTTTGGTCAACCACTTTTTTTAACCCATCGATTTTTAAAATGTTTGAATGCCATTTGATAGTAGGGATCCGTACAAATTCAAAAAGGTATAACATTTCAAAATCTGGCATTATTTGGCCAAGATATTAAAAAAAAATCATCAAAAAAGTTTTGATTTTCGAACCGACCCCGATTTTTAGAAAAAACGTGATGTAACCCCTTGCCATTTGGCCGATTTTGGTCAAAATTTAGATTTTCATTTTTTTGATGCCAATCGATAGTACTGATCCTAACGAGTCCAAAATGGTATAAAATTTCCAAATCGGACATTATTTGGCTGAAATATTCCAAAAAAATTATCAAAAAAGGTTGACTTTACAAACGAATCGGTTTTTGGTCAACCACTTTTTTTAACCCATCGATTTTTAAAATGTTTGAATGCCATTTGATAGTAGGGATCCGTACAAATTCAAAAAGGTATAACATTTCAAAATCTGACATTATTTGGCCAAGATATTAAAAAAAAATCATCAAAAAAGTTTTGATTTTCGAACCGACCCCGATTTTTAGAAAAAACGTGATGTAACCCCTTGCCATTTGGCCGATTTTGGTCAAAATTTAGATTTTCATTTTTTTGATGCCAATCGATAGTACTGATCCTAACGAGTCCAAAATGGTATAAAATTTCCAAATCGGACATTATTTGGCTGAAATATTCCAAAAAAATTATCAAAAAAGGTTGACTTTACAAACGAATGGGTTTTTGGTCAACCACTTTTTTTAACCCATCGATTTTTAAAATGTTTGAATGCCATTTGATAGTAGGGATCCGTACAAATTCAAAAAGGTATAACATTTCAAAATCTGACATTATTTGGCCAAGATATTAAAAAAAAATCATCAAAAAAGTTTTGATTTTCGAACCGACCCCGATTTTTAGAAAAAACGTGATGTAACCCCTTGCCATTTGGCCGATTTTGGTCAAAATTTAGATTTTCATTTTTTTGATGCCAATCGATAGTACTGATCCTAAAGAGTCCAAAATGGTATAAAATTTCCTAATCGGACATTATTTGGCTGAGATATTCCAAAACAATTATCAAGTAAGGTTGACTTTACAAACGAATGGGTTTTTGGTCAACCACTTTTTTTAACCCATCGATTTTTAAAATGTTTGAATGCCATTTGATAGTAGGGATCCGTACAAATTCAAAAAGGTATAACATTTCAAAATCTGACATTATTTGGCCAAGATATTAAAAAAAAATCATCAAAAAAGTTTTGATTTTCGAACCGACCCCGATTTTTAGAAAAAACGTGATGTAACCCCTTGCCATTTGGCCGATTTTGGTCAAAATTTAGATTTTCATTTTTTTGATGCCAATCGATAGTACTGATCCTAACGAGTCCAAAATGGTATAAAATTTCCAAATCGGACATTATTTGGCTGAAATATTCCAAAAAAATTATCAAAAAAGGTTGACTTTACAAACGAATGGGTTTTTGGTCAACCACTTTTTTTAACCCATCGATTTTTAAAATGTTTGAATGCCATTTGATAGTAGGGATCCGTACAAATTCAAAAAGGTATAACATTTCAAAATCTGACATTATTTGGCCAAGATATTAAAAAAAAATCATCAAAAAAGTTTTGATTTTCGAACCGACCCCGATTTTTAGAAAAAACGTGATGTAACCCCTTGCCATTTGGCCGATTTTGGTCAAAATTTAGATTTTCATTTTTTTGATGCCAATCGATAGTACTGATCCTAAAGAGTCCAAAATGGTATAAAATTTCCTAATCGGACATTATTTGGCTGAAATATTCCAAAAAAAATTATCAAAAAAGGTTGACTTTACAAACGAATCGGTTTTTGGTCAACCACTTTTTTTAACCCATCGATTTTTAAAATGTTTGAATGCCATTTGATAGTAGGGATCCGTACAAATTCAAAAAGGTATAACATTTCAAAATCTGACATTATTTGGCCAAGATATTAAAAAAAAAATCATCAAAAAAGTTTTGATTTTCGAACCGACCCCGATTTTTAGAAAAAACGTGATGTAACCCCTTGCCATTTGGCCGATTTTGGTCAAAATTTAGATTTTCATTTTTTTGATGCCAATCGATAGTACTGATCCTAACGAGTCCAAAATGGTATAAAATTTCCAAATCGGACATTATTTGGCTGAAATATTCCAAAAAAATTATCAAAAAAGGTTGACTTTACAAACGAATGGGTTTTTGGTCAACCACTTTTTTTAACCCATCGATTTTTAAAATGTTTGAATGCCATTTGATAGTAGGGATCCGTACAAATTCAAAAAGGTATAACATTTCAAAATCTGACATTATTTGGCCAAGATATTAAAAAAAAATCATCAAAAAAGTTTTGATTTTCGAACCGACCCCGATTTTTAGAAAAAACGTGATGTAACCCCTTGCCATTTGGCCGATTTTGGTCAAAATTTAGATTTTCATTTTTTTGATGCCAATCGATAGTACTGATCCTAACGAGTCCAAAATGGTATAAAATTTCCAAATCGGACATTATTTGGCTGAAATATTCCAAAAAAATTATCAAAAAAGGTTGACTTTACAAACGAATCGGTTTTTGGTCAACCACTTTTTTTAACCCATCGATTTTTAAAATGTTTGAATGCCATTTGATAGTAGGGATCCGTACAAATTCAAAAAGGTATAACATTTCAAAATCTGACATTATTTGGCCAAGATATTAAAAAAAAAAATCATCAAAAAAGTTTTGATTTTCGAACCGACCCCGATTTTTAGAAAAAACGTGATGTAACCCCTTGCCATTTGGCCGATTTTGGTCAAAATTTAGATTTTCATTTTTTTGATGCCAATCGATAGTACTGATCCTAAAGAGTCCAAAATGGTATAAAATTTCCTAATCGGACATTATTTGGCTGAAATATTCCAAAAAAATTATCAAAAAAGGTTGACTTTACAAACGAATCGGTTTTTGGTCAACCACTTTTTTTAACCCATCGATTTTTAAAATGTTTGAATGCCATTTGATAGTAGGGATCCGTACAAATTCAAAAAGGTATAACATTTCAAAATCTGACATTATTTGGCCAAGATATTAAAAAAAAATCATCAAAAAAGTTTTGATTTTCGAACCGACCCCGATTTTTAGAAAAAACGTGATGTAACCCCTTGCCATTTGGCCGATTTTGGTCAAAATTTAGATTTTCATTTTTTTGATGCCAATCGATAGTACTGATCCTAAAGAGTCCAAAATGGTATAAAATTTCCTAATCGGACATTATTTGGCTGAGATATTCCAAAACAATTATCAAGTAAGGTTGACTTTACAAACGAATGGGTTTTTGGTCAACCACTTTTTTTAACCCATCGATTTTTAAAATGTTTGAATGCCATTTGATAGTAGGGATCCGTACAAATTCAAAAAGGTATAACATTTCAAAATCTGACATTATTTGGCCAAGATATTAAAAAAAAATCATCAAAAAAGTTTTGATTTTCGAACCGACCCCGATTTTTAGAAAAAACGTGATGTAACCCCTTGCCATTTGGCCGATTTTGGTCAAAATTTAGATTTTCATTTTTTTGATGCCAATCGATAGTACTGATCCTAACGAGTCCGAAATGGTATAAAATTTCCAAATCGGACATTATTTGGCTGAAATATTCCAAAAAAATGATCAAAAAAGGTTGACTTTACAAACGAATCGGTTTTTGGTCAACCACTTTTTTTAACCCATCGATTTTTAAAATGTTTGAATGCCATTTGATAGTAGGGATCCGTACAAATTCAAAAAGGTATAACATTTCAAAATCTGGCATTATTTGGCCAAGATATTAAAAAAAATCATCAAAAAAGTTTTGATTTTCGAACCGACCCCGATTTTTAGAAAAAACGTGATGTAACCCCTTGCCATTTGGCCGATTTTGGTCAAAATTTAGATTTTCATTTTTTTGATGCCAATCGATAGTACTGATCCTAACGAGTCCAAAATGGTATAAAATTTCCAAATCGGACATTATTTGGCTGAAATATTCCAAAAAAATTATCAAAAAAGGTTGACTTTACAAACGAATCGGTTTTTGGTCAACCACTTTTTTTAACCCATCGATTTTTAAAATGTTTGAATGCCATTTGATAGTAGGGATCCGTACAAATTCAAAAAGGTATAACATTTCAAAATCTGACATTATTTGGCCAAGATATTAAAAAAAAATCATCAAAAAAGTTTTGATTTTCGAACCGACCCCGATTTTTAGAAAAAACGTGATGTAACCCCTTGCCATTTGGCCGATTTTGGTCAAAATTTAGATTTTCATTTTTTTGATGCCAATCGATAGTACTGATCCTAACGAGTCCAAAATGGTATAAAATTTCCAAATCGGACATTATTTGGCTGAAATATTCCAAAAAAATTATCAAAAAAGGTTGACTTTACAAACGAATGGGTTTTTGGTCAACCACTTTTTTTAACCCATCGATTTTTAAAATGTTTGAATGCCATTTGATAGTAGGGATCCGTACAAATTCAAAAAGGTATAACATTTCAAAATCTGACATTATTTGGCCAAGATATTAAAAAAAAATCATCAAAAAAGTTTTGATTTTCGAACCGACCCCGATTTTTAGAAAAAACGTGATGTAACCCCTTGCCATTTGGCCGATTTTGGTCAAAATTTAGATTTTCATTTTTTTGATGCCAATCGATAGTACTGATCCTAAAGAGTCCAAAATGGTATAAAATTTCCTAATCGGACATTATTTGGCTGAGATATTCCAAAACAATTATCAAGTAAGGTTGACTTTACAAACGAATGGGTTTTTGGTCAACCACTTTTTTTAACCCATCGATTTTTAAAATGTTTGAATGCCATTTGATAGTAGGGATCCGTACAAATTCAAAAAGGTATAACATTTCAAAATCTGACATTATTTGGCCAAGATATTAAAAAAAAATCATCAAAAAAGTTTTGATTTTCGAACCGACCCCGATTTTTAGAAAAAACGTGATGTAACCCCTTGCCATTTGGCCGATTTTGGTCAAAATTTAGATTTTCATTTTTTTGATGCCAATCGATAGTACTGATCCTAACGAGTCCAAAATGGTATAAAATTTCCAAATCGGACATTATTTGGCTGAAATATTCCAAAAAAATTATCAAAAAAGGTTGACTTTACAAACGAATGGGTTTTTGGTCAACCACTTTTTTTAACCCATCGATTTTTAAAATGTTTGAATGCCATTTGATAGTAGGGATCCGTACAAATTCAAAAAGGTATAACATTTCAAAATCTGACATTATTTGGCCAAGATATTAAAAAAAAATCATCAAAAAAGTTTTGATTTTCGAACCGACCCCGATTTTTAGAAAAAACGTGATGTAACCCCTTGCCATTTGGCCGATTTTGGTCAAAATTTAGATTTTCATTTTTTTGATGCCAATCGATAGTACTGATCCTAAAGAGTCCAAAATGGTATAAAATTTCCTAATCGGACATTATTTGGCTGAGATATTCCAAAACAATTATCAAGTAAGGTTGACTTTACAAACGAATGGGTTTTTGGTCAACCACTTTTTTTAACCCATCGATTTTTAAAATGTTTGAATGCCATTTGATAGTAGGGATCCGTACAAATTCAAAAAGGTATAACATTTCAAAATCTGACATTATTTGGCCAAGATATTAAAAAAAAATCATCAAAAAAGTTTTGATTTTCGAACCGACCCCGATTTTTAGAAAAAACGTGATGTAACCCCTTGCCATTTGGCCGATTTTGGTCAAAATTTAGATTTTCATTTTTTTGATGCCAATCGATAGTACTGATCCTAACGAGTCCAAAATGGTATAAAATTTCCAAATCGGACATTATTTGGCTGAAATATTCCAAAAAAATGATCAAAAAAGGTTGACTTTACAAACGAATCGGTTTTTGGTCAACCACTTTTTTTAACCCATCGATTTTTAAAATGTTTGAATGCCATTTGATAGTAGGGATCCGTACAAATTCAAAAAGGTATAACATTTCAAAATCTGACATTATTTGGCCAAGATATTAAAAAAAAATCATTAAAAAAGTTTTGATTTTCGAACCGACCCCGATTTTTAGAAAAAACGTGATGTAACCCCTTGCCATTTGGCCGATTTTGGTCAAAATTTAGATTTTCATTTTTTTGATGCCAATCGATAGTACTGATCCTAAAGAGTCCAAAATGGTATAAAATTTCCTAATCGGACATTATTTGGCTGAGATATTCCAAAACAATTATCAAGTAAGGTTGACTTTACAAACGAATGGGTTTTTGGTCAACCACTTTTTTTAACCCATCGATTTTTAAAATGTTTGAATGCCATTTGATAGTAGGGATCCGTACAAATTCAAAAAGGTACAACATTTCAAAATCTGACATTATTTGGCCAAGATATTAAAAAAAAATCATCAAAAAAGTTTTGATTTTCGAACCGACCCCGATTTTTAGAAAAAACGTGATGTAACCCCTTGCCATTTGGCCGATTTTGGTCAAAATTTAGATTTTCATTTTTTTGATGCCAATCGATAGTACTGATCCTAACGAGTCCAAAATGGTATAAAATTTCCAAATCGGACATTATTTGGCTGAAATATTCCAAAAAAATTATCAAAAAAGGTTGACTTTACAAACGAATCGGTTTTTGGTCAACCACTTTTTTTTAACCCATCGATTTTTAAAATGTTTGAATGCCATTTGATAGTAGGGATCCGTACAAATTCAAAAAGGTATAACATTTCAAAATCTGACATTATTTGGCCAAGATATTAAAAAAAAATCATCAAAAAAGTTTTGATTTTCGAACCGACCCCGATTTTTAGAAAAAACGTGATGTAACCCCTTGCCATTTGGCCGATTTTGGTCAAAATTTAGATTTTCATTTTTTTGATGCCAATCGATAGTACTGATCCTAACGAGTCCAAAATGGTATAAAATTTCCAAATCGGACATTATTTGGCTGAAATATTCCAAAAAAATTATCAAAAAAGGTTGACTTTACAAACGAATCGGTTTTTGGTCAACCACTTTTTTTAACCCATCGATTTTTAAAATGTTTGAATGCCATTTGATAGTAGGGATCCGTACAAATTCAAAAAGGTATAACATTTCAAAATCTGACATTATTTGGCCAAGATATTAAAAAAAATCATCAAAAAAGTTTTGATTTTCGAACCGACCCCGATTTTTAGAAAAAACGTGATGTAACCCCTTGCCATTTGGCCGATTTTGGTCAAAATTTAGATTTTCATTTTTTTGATGCCAATCGATAGTACTGATCCTAACGAGTCCAAAATGGTATAAAATTTCCAAATCGGACATTATTTGGCTGAAATATTCCAAAAAAATTATCAAAAAAGGTTGACTTTACAAACGAATCGGTTTTTGGTCAACCACTTTTTTTAACCCATCGATTTTTAAAATGTTTGAATGCCATTTGATAGTAGGGATCCGTACAAATTCAAAAAGGTATAACATTTCAAAATCTGACATTATTTGGCCAAGATATTAAAAAAAAAATCATCAAAAAAGTTTTGATTTTCGAACCGACCCCGATTTTTAGAAAAAACGTGATGTAACCCCTTGCCATTTGGCCGATTTTGGTCAAAATTTAGATTTTCATTTTTTTGATGCCAATCGATAGTACTGATCCTAACGAGTCCAAAATGGTATAAAATTTCCAAATCGGACATTATTTGGCTGAAATATTCCAAAAAAATTATCAAAAAAGGTTGACTTTACAAACGAATGGGTTTTTGGTCAACCACTTTTTTTAACCCATCGATTTTTAAAATGTTTGAATGCCATTTGATAGTAGGGATCCGTACAAATTCAAAAAGGTATAACATTTCAAAATCTGACATTATTTGGCCAAGATATTAAAAAAAAATCATCAAAAAAGTTTTGATTTTCGAACCGACCCCGATTTTTAGAAAAAACGTGATGTAACCCCTTGCCATTTGGCCGATTTTGGTCAAAATTTAGATTTTCATTTTTTTGATGCCAATCGATAGTACTGATCCTAAAGAGTCCAAAATGGTATAAAATTTCCTAATCGGACATTATTTGGCTGAGATATTCCAAAACAATTATCAAGTAAGGTTGACTTTACAAACGAATGGGTTTTTGGTCAACCACTTTTTTTAACCCATCGATTTTTAAAATGTTTGAATGCCATTTGATAGTAGGGATCCGTACAAATTCAAAAAGGTATAACATTTCAAAATCTGACATTATTTGGCCAAGATATTAAAAAAAAATCATCAAAAAAGTTTTGATTTTCGAACCGACCCCGATTTTTAGAAAAAACGTGATGTAACCCCTTGCCATTTGGCCGATTTTGGTCAAAATTTAGATTTTCATTTTTTTGATGCCAATCGATAGTACTGATCCTAACGAGTCCAAAATGGTATAAAATTTCCAAATCGGACATTATTTGGCTGAAATATTCCAAAAAAATTATCAAAAAAGGTTGACTTTACAAACGAATCGGTTTTTGGTCAACCACTTTTTTTAACCCATCGATTTTTAAAATGTTTGAATGCCATTTGATAGTAGGGATCCGTACAAATTCAAAAAGGTATAACATTTCAAAATCTGGCATTATTTGGCCAAGATATTAAAAAAAAATCATCAAAAAAGTTTTGATTTTCGAACCGACCCCGATTTTTAGAAAAAACGTGATGTAACCCCTTGCCATTTGGCCGATTTTGGTCAAAATTTAGATTTTCATTTTTTTGATGCCAATCGATAGTACTGATCCTAACGAGTCCAAAATGGTATAAAATTTCCAAATCGGACATTATTTGGCTGAAATAAATTATCAAAAAAGGTTGACTTTACAAACGAGTCGGTTTTTGGTCAACCACTTTTTTTAACCCATCGATTTTTAAAATGTTTGAATGCCATTTGATAGTAGGGATCCGTACAAATTCAAAAAGGTATAACATTTCAAAATCTGACATTATTTGGCCAAGATATTAAAAAAAAATCATCAAAAAAGTTTTGATTTTCGAACCGACCCCGATTTTTAGAAAAAACGTGATGTAACCCCTTGCCATTTGGCCGATTTTGGTCAAAATTTAGATTTTCATTTTTTTGATGCCAATCGATAGTACTGATCCTAACGAGTCCAAAATGGTATAAAATTTCCAAATCGGACATTATTTGGCTGAAATATTCCAAAAAAATTATCAAAAAAGGTTGACTTTACAAACGAATCGGTTTTTGGTCAACCACTTTTTTTAACCCATCGATTTTTAAAATGTTTGAATGCCATTTGATAGTAGGGATCCGTACAAATTCAAAAAGGTATAACATTTCAAAATCTGACATTATTTGGCCAAGATATTAAAAAAAAATCATCAAAAAAGTTTTGATTTTCGAACCGACCCTGATTTTTAGAAAAAACGTGATGTAACCCCTTGCCATTTGGCCGATTTTGGTCAAAATTTAGATTTTCATTTTTTTGATGCCAATCGATAGTACTGATCCTAACGAGTCCAAAATGGTATAAAATTTCCAAATCGGACATTATTTGGCTGAAATATTCCAAAAAAATTATCAAAAAAGGTTGACTTTACAAACGAATGGGTTTTTGGTCAACCACTTTTTTTAACCCATCGATTTTTAAAATGTTTGAATGCCATTTGATAGTAGGGATCCGTACAAATTCAAAAAGGTATAACATTTCAAAATCTGACATTATTTGGCCAAGATATTAAAAAAAAATCATCAAAAAAGTTTTGATTTTCGAACCGACCCCGATTTTTAGAAAAAACGTGATGTAACCCCTTGCCATTTGGCCGATTTTGGTCAAAATTTAGATTTTCATTTTTTTGATGCCAATCGATAGTACTGATCCTAAAGAGTCCAAAATGGTATAAAATTTCCTAATCGGACATTATTTGGCTGAGATATTCCAAAACAATTATCAAGTAAGGTTGACTTTACAAACGAATGGGTTTTTGGTCAACCACTTTTTTTAAACCATCGATTTTTAAAATGTTTGAATGCCATTTGATAGTAGGGATCCGTACAAATTCAAAAAGGTATAACATTTCAAAATCTGACATTATTTGGCCAAGATATTAAAAAAAAATCATCAAAAAAGTTTTGATTTTCGAACCGACCCCGATTTTTAGAAAAAACGTGATGTAACCCCTTGCCATTTGGCCGATTTTGGTCAAAATTTAGATTTTCATTTTTTTGATGCCAATCGATAGTACTGATCCTAACGAGTCCAAAATGGTATAAAATTTCCAAATCGGACATTATTTGGCTGAAATATTCCAAAAAAATTATCAAAAAAGGTTGACTTTACAAACGAATCGGTTTTTGGTCAACCACTTTTTTTAACCCATCGATTTTTAAAATGTTTGAATGCCATTTGATAGTAGGGATCCGTACAAATTCAAAAAGGTATAACATTTCAAAATCTGGCATTATTTGGCCAAGATATTAAAAAAAAATCATCAAAAAAGTTTTGATTTTCGAACCGACCCCGATTTTTAGAAAAAACGTGATGTAACCCCTTGCCATTTGGCCGATTTTGGTCAAAATTTAGATTTTCATTTTTTTGATGCCAATCGATAGTACTGATCCTAACGAGTCCAAAATGGTATAAAATTTCCAAATCGGACATTATTTGGCTGAAATATTCCAAAAAAATTATCAAAAAAGGTTGACTTTACAAACGAATCGGTTTTTGGTCAACCACTTTTTTTTAACCCATCGATTTTTAAAATGTTTGAATGCCATTTGATAGTAGGGATCCGTACAAATTCAAAAAGGTATAACATTTCAAAATCTGACATTATTTGGCCAAGATATTAAAAAAAAATCATCAAAAAAGTTTTGATTTTCGAACCGACCCCGATTTTTAGAAAAAACGTGATGTAACCCCTTGCCATTTGGCCGATTTTGGTCAAAATTTAGATTTTCATTTTTTTGATGCCAATCGATAGTACTGATCCTAACGAGTCCAAAATGGTATAAAATTTCCAAATCGGACATTATTTGGCTGAAATATTCCAAAAAAATTATCAAAAAAGGTTGACTTTACAAACGAATCGGTTTTTGGTCAACCACTTTTTTTAACCCATCGATTTTTAAAATGTTTGAATGCCATTTGATAGTAGGGATCCGTACAAATTCAAAAAGGTATAACATTTCAAAATCTGGCATTATTTGGCCAAGATATTAAAAAAAAATAATCAAAAAAGTTTTGATTTTCGAACCGACCCCGATTTTTAGAAAAAACGTGATGTAACCCCTTGCCATTTGGCCGATTTTGGTCAAAATTTAGATTTTCATTTTTTTGATGCCAATCGATAGTACTGATCCTAACGAGTCCAAAATGGTATAAAATTTCCAAATCGGACATTATTTGGCTGAAATATTCCAAAAAAATTATCAAAAAAGGTTGACTTTACAAACGAATGGGTTTTTGGTCAACCACTTTTTTTAACCCATCGATTTTTAAAATGTTTGAATGCCATTTGATAGTAGGGATCCGTACAAATTCAAAAAGGTATAACATTTCAAAATCTGACATTATTTGGCCAAGATATTAAAAAAAAATCATCAAAAAAAGTTTTGATTTTCGAACCGACCCCGATTTTTAGAAAAAACGTGATGTAACCCCTTGCCATTTGGCCGATTTTGGTCAAAATTTAGATTTTCATTTTTTTGATGCCAATCGATAGTACTGATCCTAAAGAGTCCAAAATGGTATAAAATTTCCTAATCGGACATTATTTGGCTGAGATATTCCAAAACAATTATCAAGTAAGGTTGACTTTACAAACGAATGGGTTTTTGGTCAACCACTTTTTTTAAACCCATCGATTTTTAAAATGTTTGAATGCCATTTGATAGTAGGGATCCGTACAAATTCAAAAAGGTATAACATTTCAAAATCTGACATTATTTGGCCAAGATATTAAAAAAAAATCATCAAAAAAGTTTTGATTTTCGAACCGACCCCGATTTTTAGAAAAAACGTGATGTAACCCCTTGCCATTTGGCCGATTTTGGTCAAAATTTAGATTTTCATTTTTTTGATGCCAATCGATAGTACTGATCCTAACGAGTCCAAAATGGTATAAAATTTCCAAATCGGACATTATTTGGCTGAAATATTCCAAAAAATTATCAAAAAAGGTTGACTTTACAAACGAATCGGTTTTTGGTCAACCACTTTTTTTAACCCATCGATTTTTAAAATGTTTGAATGCCATTTGATAGTAGGGATCCGTACAAATTCAAAAAGGTATAACATTTCAAAATCTGGCATTATTTGGCCAAGATATTAAAAAAAAATCATCAAAAAAGTTTTGATTTTCGAACCGACCCCGATTTTTAGAAAAAACGTGATGTAACCCCTTGCCATTTGGCCGATTTTGGTCAAAATTTAGATTTTCATTTTTTTGATGCCAATCGATAGTACTGATCCTAACGAGTCCAAAATGGTATAAAATTTCCAAATCGGACATTATTTGGCTGAAATATTCCAAAAAAATTATCAAAAAAGGTTGACTTTACAAACGAATCGGTTTTTGGTCAACCACTTTTTTTAACCCATCGATTTTTAAAATGTTTGAATGCCATTTGATAGTAGGGATCCGTACAAATTCAAAAAGGTATAACATTTCAAAATCTGACATTATTTGGCCAAGATATTAAAAAAAAATCATCAAAAAAGTTTTGATTTTCGAACCGACCCCGATTTTTAGAAAAAAAACGTGATGTAACCCCTTGCCATTTGGCCGATTTTGGTCAAAATTTAGATTTTCATTTTTTTGATGCCAATCGATAGTACTGATCCTAACGAGTCCAAAATGGTATAAAATTTCCAAATCGGACATTATTTGGCTGAAATATTCCAAAAAAATTATCAAAAAAGGTTGACTTTACAAACGAATCGGTTTTTGGTCAACCACTTTTTTTAACCCATCGATTTTTAAAATGTTTGAATGCCATTTGATAGTAGGGATCCGTACAAATTCAAAAAGGTATAACATTTCAAAATCTGACATTATTTGGCCAAGATATTAAAAAAAAAATCATCAAAAAAGTTTTGATTTTCGAACCGACCCCGATTTTTAGAAAAAACGTGATGTAACCCCTTGCCATTTGGCCGATTTTGGTCAAAATTTAGATTTTCATTTTTTTGATGCCAATCGATAGTACTGATCCTAACGAGTCCAAAATGGTATAAAATTTCCAAATCGGACATTATTTGGCTGAAATATTCCAAAAAAAATTATCAAAAAAGGTTGACTTTACAAACGAATCGGTTTTTGGTCAACCACTTTTTTTAACCCATCGATTTTTAAAATGTTTGAATGCCATTTGATAGTAGGGATCCGTACAAATTCAAAAAGGTATAACATTTCAAAATCTGACATTATTTGGCCAAGATATTAAAAAAAATCATCAAAAAAGTTTTGATTTTCGAACCGACCCCGATTTTTAGAAAAAACGTGATGTAACCCCTTGCCATTTGGCCGATTTTGGTCAAAATTTAGATTTTCATTTTTTTGATGCCAATCGATAGTACTGATCCTAAAGAGTCCAAAATGGTATAAAATTTCCTAATCGGACATTATTTGGCTGAGATATTCCAAAACAATTATCAAGTAAGGTTGACTTTACAAACGAATGGGTTTTTGGTCAACCACTTTTTTTAACCCATCGATTTTTAAAATGTTTGAATGCCATTTGATAGTAGGGATCCGTACAAATTCAAAAAGGTATAACATTTCAAAATCTGACATTATTTGGCCAAGATATTAAAAAAAAATCATCAAAAAAGTTTTGATTTTCGAACCGACCCCGATTTTTAGAAAAAACGTGATGTAACCCCTTGCCATTTGGCCGATTTTGGTCAAAATTTAGATTTTCATTTTTATGATGCCAATCGATAGTACTGATCCTAACGAGTCCAAAATGGTATAAAATTTCCAAATCGGACATTATTTGGCTGAAATATTCCAAAAAAATTATCAAAAAAGGTTGACTTTACAAACGAATCGGTTTTTGGTCAACCACTTTTTTTAACCCATCGATTTTTAAAATGTTTGAATGCCATTTGATAGTAGGGATCCGTACAAATTCAAAAAGGTATAACATTTCAAAATCTGGCATTATTTGGCCAAGATATTAAAAAAATCATCAAAAAAGTTTTGATTTTCGAACCGACCCCGATTTTTAGAAAAAACGTGATGTAACCCCTTGCCATTTGGCCGATTTTGGTCAAAATTTAGATTTTCATTTTTTTGATGCCAATCGATAGTACTGATCCTAACGAGTCCAAAATGGTATAAAATTTCCAAATCGGACATTATTTGGCTGAAATATTCCAAAAAAATTATCAAAAAAGGTTGACTTTACAAACGAATCGGTTTTTGGTCAACCACTTTTTTTAACCCATCGATTTTTAAAATGTTTGAATGCCATTTGATAGTAGGGATCCGTACAAATTCAAAAAGGTATAACATTTCAAAATCTGACATTATTTGGCCAAGATATTAAAAAAAAAATCATCAAAAAAGTTTTGATTTTCGAACCGACCCCGATTTTTAGAAAAAACGTGATGTAACCCCTTGCCATTTGGCCGATTTTGGTCAAAATTTAGATTTTCATTTTTTTGATGCCAATCGATAGTACTGATCCTAACGAGTCCAAAATGGTATAAAATTTCCAAATCGGACATTATTTGGCTGAAATATTCCAAAAAATTATCAAAAAAGGTTGACTTTACAAACGAATGGGTTTTTGGTCAACCACTTTTTTTAACCCATCGATTTTTAAAATGTTTGAATGCCATTTGATAGTAGGGATCCGTACAAATTCAAAAAGGTATAACATTTCAAAATCTGACATTATTTGGCCAAGATATTAAAAAAAAGTCATCAAAAAAGTTTTGATTTTCGAACCGACCCCGATTTTTAGAAAAAACGTGATGTAACCCCTTGCCATTTGGCCGATTTTGGTCAAAATTTAGATTTTCATTTTTTTGATGCCAATCGATAGTACTGATCCTAAAGAGTCCAAAATGGTATAAAATTTCCTAATCGGACATTATTTGGCTGAGATATTCCAAAACAATTATCAAGTAAGGTTGACTTTACAAACGAATGGGTTTTTGGTCAACCACTTTTTTTAACCCATCGATTTTTAAAATGTTTGAATGCCATTTGATAGTAGGGATCCGTACAAATTCAAAAAGGTATAACATTTCAAAATCTGACATTATTTGGCCAAGATATTAAAAAAAAGTCATCAAAAAAGTTTTGATTTTCGAACCGACCCCGATTTTTAGAAAAAACGTGATGTAACCCCTTGCCATTTGGCCGATTTTGGTCAAAATTTAGATTTTCATTTTTTTGATGCCAATCGATAGTACTGATCCTAACGAGTCCAAAATGGTATAAAATTTCCAAATCGGACATTATTTGGCTGAAATATTCCAAAAAAAATATCAAAAAAGGTTGACTTTACAAACGAATCGGTTTTTGGTCAACCACTTTTTTTTAACCCATCGATTTTTAAAATGTTTGAATGCCATTTGATAGTAGGGATCCGTACAAATTCAAAAAGGTATAACATTTCAAAATCTGGCATTATTTGGCCAAGATATTAAAAAAAAATCATCAAAAAAGTTTTGATTTTCGAACCGACCCCGATTTTTAGAAAAAACGTGATGTAACCCCTTGCCATTTGGCCGATTTTGGTCAAAATTTAGATTTTCATTTTTTTGATGCCAATCGATAGTACTGATCCTAACGAGTCCAAAATGGTATAAAATTTCCAAATCGGACATTATTTGGCTGAAATATTCCAAAAAAAATATCAAAAAAGGTTGACTTTACAAACGAATCGGTTTTTGGTCAACCACTTTTTTTAACCCATCGATTTTTAAAATGTTTGAATGCCATTTGATAGTAGGGATCCGTACAAATTCAAAAAGGTATAACATTTCAAAATCTGACATTATTTGGCCAAGATATTAAAAAAAAATCATCAAAAAAGTTTTGATTTTCGAACCGACCCCGATTTTTAGAAAAAACGTGATGTAACCCCTTGCCATTTGGCCGATTTTGGTCAAAATTTAGATTTTCATTTTTTTGATGCCAATCGATAGTACTGATCCTAACGAGTCCAAAATGGTATAAAATTTCCAAATCGGACATTATTTGGCTGAAATATTCCAAAAAATTATCAAAAAAGGTTGACTTTACAAACGAATCGGTTTTTGGTCAACCACTTTTTTTAACCCATCGATTTTTAAAATGTTTGAATGCCATTTGATAGTAGGGATCCGTACAAATTCAAAAAGGTATAACATTTCAAAATCTGGCATTATTTGGCCAAGATATTAAAAAAAAATCATCAAAAAAGTTTTGATTTTCGAACCGACCCCGATTTTTAGAAAAAACGTGATGTAACCCCTTGCCATTTGGCCGATTTTGGTCAAAATTTAGATTTTCATTTTTTTGATGCCAATCGATAGTACTGATCCTAACGAGTCCAAAATGGTATAAAATTTCCAAATCGGACATTATTTGGCTGAAATATTCCAAAAAAATTATCAAAAAAGGTTGACTTTACAAACGAATCGGTTTTTGGTCAACCACTTTTTTTAACCCATCGATTTTTAAAATGTTTGAATGCCATTTGATAGTAGGGATCCGTACAAATTCAAAAAGGTATAACATTTCAAAATCTGACATTATTTGGCCAAGATATTAAAAAAAATCATCAAAAAAGTTTTGATTTTCGAACCGACCCCGATTTTTAGAAAAAACGTGATGTAACCCCTTGCCATTTGGCCGATTTTGGTCAAAATTTAGATTTTCATTTTTTTGATGCCAATCGATAGTACTGATCCTAACGAGTCCAAAATGGTATAAAATTTCCAAATCGGACATTATTTGGCTGAAATATTCCAAAAAAATTATCAAAAAAGGTTGACTTTACAAACGAATCGGTTTTTGGTCAACCACTTTTTTTAACCCATCGATTTTTAAAATGTTTGAATGCCATTTGATAGTAGGGATCCGTACAAATTCAAAAAGGTATAACATTTCAAAATCTGACATTATTTGGCCGAGATATTAAAAGAAAATCATCAAAAAAGTTTTGATTTTCGAACCGACCCCGATTTTTAGAAAAAACGTGATGTAACCCCTTGCCATTTGGCCGATTTTGGTCAAAATTTAGATTTTCATTTTTTTGATGCCAATCGATAGTACTGATCCTAACGAGTCCAAAATGGTATAAAATTTCCAAATCGGACATTATTTGGCTGAAATATTCCAAAAAAATTATCAAAAAAGGTTGACTTTACAAACGAATGGGTTTTTGGTCAACCACTTTTTTTAACCCATCGATTTTTAAAATGTTTGAATGCCATTTGATAGTAGGGATCCGTACAAATTCAAAAAGGTATAACATTTCAAAATCTGACATTATTTGGCCAAGATATTAAAAAAAAATCATCAAAAAAGTTTTGATTTTCGAACCGACCCCGATTTTTAGAAAAAACGTGATGTAACCCCTTGCCATTTGGCCGATTTTGGTCAAAATTTAGATTTTCATTTTTTTTGATGCCAATCGATAGTACTGATCCTAAAGAGTCCAAAATGGTATAAAATTTCCTAATCGGACATTATTTGGCTGAGATATTCCAAAACAATTATCAAGTAAGGTTGACTTTACAAACGAATGGGTTTTTGGTCAACCACTTTTTTTAACCCATCGATTTTTAAAATGTTTGAATGCCATTTGATAGTAGGGATCCGTACAAATTCAAAAAGGTATAACATTTCAAAATCTGACATTATTTGGCCAAGATATTAAAAAAAAATCATCAAAAAAGTTTTGATTTTCGAACCGACCCCGATTTTTAGAAAAAACGTGATGTAACCCCTTGCCATTTGGCCGATTTTGGTCAAAATTTAGATTTTCATTTTTTTGATGCCAATCGATAGTACTGATCCTAACGAGTCCAAAATGGTATAAAATTTCCAAATCGGACATTATTTGGCTGAAATATTCCAAAAAAATTATCAAAAAAGGTTGACTTTACAAACGAATGGGTTTTTGGTCAACCACTTTTTTTAACCCATCGATTTTTAAAATGTTTGAATGCCATTTGATAGTAGGGATCCGTACAAATTCAAAAAGGTATAACATTTCAAAATCTGACATTATTTGGCCAAGATATTAAAAAAAAATCATCAAAAAAGTTTTGATTTTCGAACCGACCCCGATTTTTAGAAAAAACGTGATGTAACCCCTTGCCATTTGGCCGATTTTGGTCAAAATTTAGATTTTCATTTTTTTGATGCCAATCGATAGTACTGATCCTAAAGAGTCCAAAATGGTATAAAATTTCCAAATCGGACATTATTTGGCTGAGATATTCCAAAACAATTATCAAGTAAGGTTGACTTTACAAACGAATGGGTTTTTGGTCAACCACTTTTTTTAACCCATCGATTTTTAAAATGTTTGAATGCCATTTGATAGTAGGGATCCGTACAAATTCAAAAAGGTATAACATTTCAAAATCTGACATTATTTGGCCAAGATATTAAAAAAAAATCATCAAAAAAGTTTTGATTTTCGAACCGACCCCGATTTTTAGAAAAAACGTGATGTAACCCCTTGCCATTTGGCCGATTTTGGTCAAAATTTAGATTTTCATTTTTTTGATGCCAATCGATAGTACTGATCCTAACGAGTCCAAAATGGTATAAAATTTCCAAATCGGACATTATTTGGCTGAAATATTCCAAAAAAATTATCAAAAAAGGTTGACTTTACAAACGAATCGGTTTTTGGTCAACCACTTTTTTTAACCCATCGATTTTTAAAATGTTTGAATGCCATTTGATAGTAGGGATCCGTACAAATTCAAAAAGGTATAACATTTCAAAATCTGGCATTATTTGGCCAAGATATTAAAAAAAAATCATCAAAAAAGTTTTGATTTTCGAACCGACCCCGATTTTTAGAAAAAACGTGATGTAACCCCTTGCCATTTGGCCGATTTTGGTCAAAATTTAGATTTTCATTTTTTTGATGCCAATCGATAGTACTGATCCTAACGAGTCCAAAATGGTATAAAATTTCCAAATCGGACATTATTTGGCTGAAATATTCCAAAAAAATTATCAAAAAAGGTTGACTTTACAAACGAATCGGTTTTTGGTCAACCACTTTTTTTAACCCATCGATTTTTAAAATGTTTGAATGCCATTTGATAGTAGGGATCCGTACAAATTCAAAAAGGTATAACATTTCAAAATCTGGCATTATTTGGCCAAGATATTAAAAAAAAATCATCAAAAAAGTTTTGATTTTCGAACCGACCCCGATTTTTAGAAAAAACGTGATGTAACCCCTTGCCATTTGGCCGATTTTGGTCAAAATTTAGATTTTCATTTTTTTGATGCCAATCGATAGTACTGATCCTAACGAGTCCAAAATGGTATAAAATTTCCAAATCGGACATTATTTGGCTGAAATATTCCAAAAAAATTATCAAAAAAGGTTGACTTTACAAACGAATCGGTTTTTGGTCAACCACTTTTTTTAACCCATCGATTTTTAAAATGTTTGAATGCCATTTGATAGTAGGGATCCGTACAAATTCAAAAAGGTATAACATTTCAAAATCTGACATTATTTGGCCAAGATATTAAAAAAAAAATCATCAAAAAAGTTTTGATTTTCGAACCGACCCCGATTTTTAGAAAAAACGTGATGTAACCCCTTGCCATTTGGCCGATTTTGGTCAAAATTTAGATTTTCATTTTTTTGATGCCAATCGATAGTACTGATCCTAACGAGTCCAAAATGGTATAAAATTTCCAAATCGGACATTATTTGGCTGAAATATTCCAAAAAAATTATCAAAAAAGGTTGACTTTACAAACGAATGGGTTTTTGGTCAACCACTTTTTTTAACCCATCGATTTTTAAAATGTTTGAATGCCATTTGATAGTAGGGATCCGTACAAATTCAAAAAGGTATAACATTTCAAAATCTGACATTATTTGGCCAAGATATTAAAAAAAAATCATCAAAAAAGTTTTGATTTTCGAACCGACCCCGATTTTTAGAAAAAACGTGATGTAACCCCTTGCCATTTGGCCGATTTTGGTCAAAATTTAGATTTTCATTTTTTTGATGCCAATCGATAGTACTGATCCTAAAGAGTCCAAAATGGTATAAAATTTCCTAATCGGACATTATTTGGCTGAGATATTCCAAAACAATTATCAAGTAAGGTTGACTTTACAAACGAATGGGTTTTTGGTCAACCACTTTTTTTAACCCATCGATTTTTAAAATGTTTGAATGCCATTTGATAGTAGGGATCCGTACAAATTCAAAAAGGTATAACATTTCAAAATCTGACATTATTTGGCCAAGATATTAAAAAAAAAATCATCAAAAAAGTTTTGATTTTCGAACCGACCCCGATTTTTAGAAAAAACGTGATGTAACCCCTTGCCATTTGGCCGATTTTGGTCAAAATTTAGATTTTCATTTTTTTGATGCCAATCGATAGTACTGATCCTAAAGAGTCCAAAATGGTATAAAATTTCCTAATCGGACATTATTTGGCTGAGATATTCCAAAACAATTATCAAGTAAGGTTGACTTTACAAACGAATGGGTTTTTGGTCAACCACTTTTTTTTAACCCATCGATTTTTAAAATGTTTGAATGCCATTTGATAGTAGGGATCCGTACAAATTCAAAAAGGTATAACATTTCAAAATCTGACATTATTTGGCCAAGATATTAAAAAAAAATCATCAAAAAAGTTTTGATTTTCGAACCGACCCCGATTTTTAGAAAAAACGTGATGTAACCCCTTGCCATTTGGCCGATTTTGGTCAAAATTTAGATTTTCATTTTTTTGATGCCAATCGATAGTACTGATCCTAAAGAGTCCAAAATGGTATAAAATTTCCTAATCGGACATTATTTGGCTGAGATATTCCAAAACAATTATCAAGTAAGGTTGACTTTACAAACGAATGGGTTTTTGGTCAACCACTTTTTTTAACCCATCGATTTTTAAAATGTTTGAATGCCATTTGATAGTAGGGATCCGTACAAATTCAAAAAGGTATAACATTTCAAAATCTGACATTATTTGGCCAAGATATTAAAAAAAAATCATCAAAAAAGTTTTGATTTTCGAACCGACCCCGATTTTTAGAAAAAACGTGATGTAACCCCTTGCCATTTGGCCGATTTTGGTCAAAATTTAGATTTTCATTTTTTTGATGCCAATCGATAGTACTGATCCTAACGAGTCCAAAATGGTATAAAATTTCCAAATCGGACATTATTTGGCTGAAATATTCCAAAAAAATTATCAAAAAAGGTTGACTTTACAAACGAATCGGTTTTTGGTCAACCACTTTTTTTAACCCATCGATTTTTAAAATGTTTGAATGCCATTTGATAGTAGGGATCCGTACAAATTCAAAAAGGTATAACATTTCAAAATCTGGCATTATTTGGCCAAGATATTAAAAAAAAATCATCAAAAAAGTTTTGATTTTCGAACCGACCCCGATTTTTAGAAAAAACGTGATGTAACCCCTTGCCATTTGGCCGATTTTGGTCAAAATTTAGATTTTCATTTTTTTGATGCCAATCGATAGTACTGATCCTAACGAGTCCAAAATGGTATA
This sequence comes from Drosophila borealis, assembly GCA_035045885.1. Taxonomy (NCBI): domain Eukaryota; kingdom Metazoa; phylum Arthropoda; class Insecta; order Diptera; family Drosophilidae; genus Drosophila; species Drosophila borealis. Next base: position 250,779 of record JAWNOR010000384.1, on the reverse strand, counting down.
AAATTTCCAAATCGGACATTATTTGGCTGAAATATTCCAAAAAAATTATCAAAAAAGGTTGACTTTACAAACGAATGGGTTTTTGGTCAACCACTTTTTTTAACCCATCGATTTTTAAAATGTTTGAATGCCATTTGATAGTAGGGATCCGTACAAATTCAAAAAGGTATAACATTTCAAAATCTGACATTATTTGGCCAAGATATTAAAAAAAAATCATCAAAAAAGTTTTGATTTTCGAACCGACCCCGATTTTTAGAAAAAACGTGATGTAACCCCTTGCCATTTGGCCGATTTTGGTCAAAATTTAGATTTTCATTTTTTTGATGCCAATCGATAGTACTGATCCTAACGAGTCCAAAATGGTATAAAATTTCCTAATCGGACATTATTTGGCTGAGATATTCCAAAACAATTATCAAGTAAGGTTGACTTTACAAACGAATGGGTTTTTGGTCAACCACTTTTTTTAACCCATCGATTTTTAAAATGTTTGAATGCCATTTGATAGTAGGGATCCGTACAAATTCAAAAAGGTATAACATTTCAAAATCTGACATTATTTGGCCAAGATATTAAAAAAAAATCATCAAAAAAGTTTTGATTTTCGAACCGACCCCGATTTTTAGAAAAAACGTGATGTAACCCCTTGCCATTTGGCCGATTTTGGTCAAAATTTAGATTTTCATTTTTTTGATGCCAATCGATAGTACTGATCCTAACGAGTCCAAAATGGTATAAAATTTCCAAATCGGACATTATTTGGCTGAAATATTCCAAAAAAATGATCAAAAAAGGTTGACTTTACAAACGAATCGGTTTTTGGTCAACCACTTTTTTTAACCCATCGATTTTTAAAATGTTTGAATGCCATTTGATAGTAGGGATCCGTACAAATTCAAAAAGGTATAACATTTCAAAATCTGGCATTATTTGGCCAAGATATTAAAAAAAAATCATCAAAAAAGTTTTGATTTTCGAACCGACCCCGATTTTTAGAAAAAACGTGATGTAACCCCTTGCCATTTGGCCGATTTTGGTCAAAATTTAGATTTTCATTTTTTTGATGCCAATCGATAGTACTGATCCTAACGAGTCCAAAATGGTATAAAATTTCCAAATCGGACATTATTTGGCTGAAATATTCCAAAAAAATTATCAAAAAAGGTTGACTTTACAAACGAATCGGTTTTTGGTCAACCACTTTTTTTAACCCATCGATTTTTAAAATGTTTGAATGCCATTTGATAGTAGGGATCCGTACAAATTCAAAAAGGTATAACATTTCAAAATCTGACATTATTTGGCCAAGATATTAAAAAAAAAATCATCAAAAAAGTTTTGATTTTCGAACCGACCCCGATTTTTAGAAAAAACGTGATGTAACCCCTTGCCATTTGGCCGATTTTGGTCAAAATTTAGATTTTCATTTTTTTGATGCCAATCGATAGTACTGATCCTAACGAGTCCAAAATGGTATAAAATTTCCAAATCGGACATTATTTGGCTGAAATATTCCAAAAAAATTATCAAAAAAGGTTGACTTTACAAACGAATGGGTTTTTGGTCAACCACTTTTTTTAACCCATCGATTTTTAAAATGTTTGAATGCCATTTGATAGTAGGGATCCGTACAAATTCAAAAAGGTATAACATTTCAAAATCTGACATTATTTGGCCAAGATATTAAAAAAAAATCATCAAAAAAGTTTTGATTTTCGAACCGACCCCGATTTTTAGAAAAAACGTGATGTAACCCCTTGCCATTTGGCCGATTTTGGTCAAAATTTAGATTTTCATTTTTTTGATGCCAATCGATAGTACTGATCCTAAAGAGTCCAAAATGGTATAAAATTTCCTAATCGGACATTATTTGGCTGAGATATTCCAAAACAATTATCAAGTAAGGTTGACTTTACAAACGAATGGGTTTTTGGTCAACCACTTTTTTTAACCCATCGATTTTTAAAATGTTTGAATGCCATTTGATAGTAGGGATCCGTACAAATTCAAAAAGGTATAACATTTCAAAATCTGACATTATTTGGCCAAGATATTAAAAAAAAATCATCAAAAAAGTTTTGATTTTCGAACCGACCCCGATTTTTAGAAAAAACGTGATGTAACCCCTTGCCATTTGGCCGATTTTGGTCAAAATTTAGATTTTCATTTTTTTGATGCCAATCGATAGTACTGATCCTAACGAGTCCAAAATGGTATAAAATTTCCAAATCGGACATTATTTGGCTGAAATATTCCAAAAAAATTATCAAAAAAGGTTGACTTTACAAACGAATCGGTTTTTGGTCAACCACTTTTTTTAACCCATCGATTTTTAAAATGTTTGAATGCCATTTGATAGTAGGGATCCGTACAAATTCAAAAAGGTATAACATTTCAAAATCTGGCATTATTTGGCCAAGATATTAAAAAAAAATCATCAAAAAAGTTTTGATTTTCGAACCGACCCCGATTTTTAGAAAAAACGTGATGTAACCCCTTGCCATTTGGCCGATTTTGGTCAAAATTTAGATTTTCATTTTTTTGATGCCAATCGATAGTACTGATCCTAACGAGTCCAAAATGGTATAAAATTTCCCAATCGGACATTATTTGGCTGAAATATTCCAAAAAAATTATCAAAAAAGGTTGACTTTACAAACGAATCGGTTTTTGGTCAACCACTTTTTTTAACCCATCGATTTTTAAAATGTTTGAATGCCATTTGATAGTAGGGATCCGTACAAATTCAAAAAGGTATAACATTTCAAAATCTGACATTATTTGGCCAAGATATTAAAAAAAAATCATCAAAAAAGTTTTGATTTTCGAACCGACCCCGATTTTTAGAAAAAACGTGATGTAACCCCTTGCCATTTGGCCGATTTTGGTCAAAATTTAGATTTTCATTTTTTTGATGCCAATCGATAGTACTGATCCTAACGAGTCCAAAATGGTATAAAATTTCCCAATCGGACATTATTTGGCTGAAATATTCCAAAAAAATTATCAAAAAAGGTTGACTTTACAAACGAATGGGTTTTTGGTCAACCACTTTTTTTAACCCATCGATTTTTAAAATGTTTGAATGCCATTTGATAGTAGGGATCCGTACAAATTCAAAAAGGTATAACATTTCAAAATCTGACATTATTTGGCCAAGATATTAAAAAAAAATCATCAAAAAAGTTTTGATTTTCGAACCGACCCCGATTTTTAGAAAAAACGTGATGTAACCCCTTGCCATTTGGCCGATTTTGGTCAAAATTTAGATTTTCATTTTTTTGATGCCAATCGATAGTACTGATCCTAAAGAGTCCAAAATGGTATAAAATTTCCTAATCGGACATTATTTGGCTGAGATATTCCAAAACAATTATCAAGTAAGGTTGACTTTACAAACGAATGGGTTTTTGGTCAACCACTTTTTTTAACCCATCGATTTTTAAAATGTTTGAATGCCATTTGATAGTAGGGATCCGTACAAATTCAAAAAGGTATAACATTTCAAAATCTGACATTATTTGGCCAAGATATTAAAAAAAAATCATCAAAAAAGTTTTGATTTTCGAACCGACCCCGATTTTTAGAAAAAACGTGATGTAACCCCTTGCCATTTGGCCGATTTTGGTCAAAATTTAGATTTCCATTTTTTTGATGCCAATCGATAGTACTGATCCTAACGAGTCCAAAATGGTATAAAATTTCCAAATCGGACATTATTTGGCTGAAATATTCCAAAAAAATTATCAAAAAAGGTTGACTTTACAAACGAATCGGTTTTTGGTCAACCACTTTTTTTAACCCATCGATTTTTAAAATGTTTGAATGCCATTTGATAGTAGGGATCCGTACAAATTCAAAAAGGTATAACATTTCAAAATCTGGCATTATTTGGCCAAGATATTAAAAAAAAATCATCAAAAAAGTTTTGATTTTCGAACCGACCCCGATTTTTAGAAAAAACGTGATGTAACCCCTTGCCATTTGGCCGATTTTGGTCAAAATTTAGATTTTCATTTTTTTGATGCCAATCGATAGTACTGATCCTAACGAGTCCAAAATGGTATAAAATTTCCAAATCGGACATTATTTGGCTGAAATATTCCAAAAAAATTATCAAAAAAGGTTGACTTTACAAACGAATCGGTTTTTGGTCAACCACTTTTTTTAACCCATCGATTTTTAAAATGTTTGAATGCCATTTGATAGTAGGGATCCGTACAAATTCAAAAAGGTATAACATTTCAAAATCTGACATTATTTGGCCAAGATATTAAAAAAAAATCATCAAAAAAGTTTTGATTTTCGAACCGACCCCGATTTTTAGAAAAAACGTGATGTAACCCCTTGCCATTTGGCCGATTTTGGTCAAAATTTAGATTTTCATTTTTTTGATGCCAATCGATAGTACTGATCCTAACGAGTCCAAAATGGTATAAAATTTCCAAATCGGACATTATTTGGCTGAAATATTCCAAAAAAATTATCAAAAAAGGTTGACTTTACAAACGAATGGGTTTTTGGTCAACCACTTTTTTTAACCCATCGATTTTTAAAATGTTTGAATGCCATTTGATAGTAGGGATCCGTACAAATTCAAAAAGGTATAACATTTCAAAATCTGACATTATTTGGCCAAGATATTAAAAAAAATCATCAAAAAAGTTTTGATTTTCGAACCGACCCCGATTTTTAGAAAAAACGTGATGTAACCCCTTGCCATTTGGCCGATTTTGGTCAAAATTTAGATTTTCATTTTTTTGATGCCAATCGATAGTACTGATCCTAACGAGTCCAAAATGGTATAAAATTTCCAAATCGGACATTATTTGGCTGAAATATTCCAAAAAATTATCAAAAAAGGTTGACTTTACAAACGAATCGGTTTTTGGTCAACCACTTTTTTTAACCCATCGATTTTTAAAATGTTTGAATGCCATTTGATAGTAGGGATCCGTACAAATTCAAAAAGGTATAACATTTCAAAATCTGACATTATTTGGCCAAGATATTAAAAAAAAAATCATCAAAAAAGTTTTGATTTTCGAACCGACCCCGATTTTTAGAAAAAAAACGTGATGTAACCCCTTGCCATTTGGCCGATTTTGGTCAAAATTTAGATTTTCATTTTTTTGATGCCAATCGATAGTACTGATCCTAACGAGTCCAAAATGGTATAAAATTTCCAAATCGGACATTATTTGGCTGAAATATTCCAAAAAAATTATCAAAAAAGGTTGACTTTACAAACGAATGGGTTTTTGGTCAACCACTTTTTTTAACCCATCGATTTTTAAAATGTTTGAATGCCATTTGATAGTAGGGATCCGTACAAATTCAAAAAGGTATAACATTTCAAAATCTGACATTATTTGGCCAAGATATTAAAAAAAAATCATCAAAAAAGTTTTGATTTTCGAACCGACCCCGATTTTTAGAAAAAACGTGATGTAACCCCTTGCCATTTGGCCGATTTTGGTCAAAATTTAGATTTTCATTTTTTTGATGCCAATCGATAGTACTGATCCTAAAGAGTCCAAAATGGTATAAAATTTCCTAATCGGACATTATTTGGCTGAGATATTCCAAAACAATTATCAAGTAAGGTTGACTTTACAAACGAATGGGTTTTTGGTCAACCACTTTTTTTAACCCATCGATTTTTAAAATGTTTGAATGCCATTTGATAGTAGGGATCCGTACAAATTCAAAAAGGTATAACATTTCAAAATCTGACATTATTTGGCCAAGATATTAAAAAAAAATCATCAAAAAAGTTTTGATTTTCGAACCGACCCCGATTTTTAGAAAAAACGTGATGTAACCCCTTGCCATTTGGCCGATTTTGGTCAAAATTTAGATTTTCATTTTTTTGATGCCAATCGATAGTACTGATCCTAAAGAGTCCAAAATGGTATAAAATTTCCTAATCGGACATTATTTGGCTGAGATATTCCAAAAAAATTATCAAGAAAGGTTGACTTTACAAACGAATGGGTTTTTGGTCAACCACTTTTTTTAACCCATCGATTTTTAAAATGTTTGAATGCCATTTGATAGTAGGGATCCGTACAAATTCAAAAAGGTATAACATTTCAAAATCTGGCATTATTTGGCCAAGATATTAAAAAAAATCATCAAAAAAGTTTTGATTTTCGAACCGACCCCGATTTTTAGAAAAAACGTGATGTAACCCCTTGTCATTTGGCCGATTTTGGTCAAAATTTAGATTTTCATTTTTTTGATGCCAATCGATAGTACTGATCCTAACGAGTCCAAAATGGTATAAAATTTCCAAATCGGACATTATTTGGCTGAAATATTCCAAAAAAATTATCAAAAAAGGTTGACTTTACAAACGAATCGGTTTTTGGTCAACCACTTTTTTTAACCCATCGATTTTTAAAATGTTTGAATGCCATTTGATAGTAGGGATCCGTACAAATTCAAAAAGGTATAACATTTCAAAATCTGACATTATTTGGCCAAGATATTAAAAAAAAATCATCAAAAAAGTTTTGATTTTCGAACCGACCCCGATTTTTAGAAAAAACGTGATGTAACCCCTTGCCATTTGGCCGATTTTGGTCAAAAATTAGATTTTCATTTTTTTGATGCCAATCGATAGTACTGATCCTAACGAGTCCAAAATGGTATAAAATTTCCAAATCGGACATTATTTGGCTGAAATATTCCAAAAAAATTATCAAAAAAGGTTGACTTTACAAACGAATCGGTTTTTGGTCAACCACTTTTTTTAACCCATCGATTTTTAAAATGTTTGAATGCCATTTGATAGTAGGGATCCGTACAAATTCAAAAAGGTATAACATTTCAAAATCTGACATTATTTGGCCAAGATATTAAAAAAAAATCATCAAAAAAGTTTTGATTTTCGAACCGACCCCGATTTTTAGAAAAAACGTGATGTAACCCCTTGCCATTTGGCCGATTTTGGTCAAAATTTAGATTTTCATTTTTTTGATGCCAATCGATAGTACTGATCCTAACGAGTCCAAAATGGTATAAAATTTCCAAATCGGACATTATTTGGCTGAAATATTCAAAAAAATTATCAAAAAAGGTTGACTTTACAAACGAATGGGTTTTTGGTCAACCACTTTTTTTAACCCATCGATTTTTAAAATGTTTGAATGCCATTTGATAGTAGGGATCCGTACAAATTCAAAAAGGTATAACATTTCAAAATCTGACATTATTTGGCCAAGATATTAAAAAAAAATCATCAAAAAAGTTTTGATTTTCGAACCGACCCCGATTTTTAGAAAAAACGTGATGTAACCCCTTGCCATTTGGCCGATTTTGGTCAAAATTTAGATTTTCATTTTTTTGATGCCAATCGATAGTACTGATCCTAACGAGTCCAAAATGGTATAAAATTTCCAAATCGGACATTATTTGCCTGAAATATTCCAAAAAAATTATCAAAAAAGGTTGACTTTACAAACGAATCGGTTTTTGGTCAACCACTTTTTTTAACCCATCGATTTTTAAAATGTTTGAATGCCATTTGATAGTAGGGATCCGTACAAATTCAAAAAGGTATAACATTTCAAAATCTGACATTATTTGGCCAAGATATTAAAAAAAAAATCATCAAAAAAGTTTTGATTTTCGAACCGACCCCGATTTTTAGAAAAAACGTGATGTAACCCCTTGCCATTTGGCCGATTTTGGTCAAAATTTAGATTTTCATTTTTTTGATGCCAATCGATAGTACTGATCCTAACGAGTCCAAAATGGTATAAAATTTCCTAATCGGACATTATTTGGCTGAGATATTCCAAAACAATTATCAAGTAAGGTTGACTTTACAAACGAATGGGTTTTTGGTCAACCACTTTTTTTAACCCATCGATTTTTAAAATGTTTGAATGCCATTTGATAGTAGGGATCCGTACAAATTCAAAAAGGTATAACATTTCAAAATCTGACATTATTTGGCCAAGATATTAAAAAAAATCATCAAAAAAGTTTTGATTTTCGAACCGACCCCGATTTTTAGAAAAAACGTGATGTAACCCCTTGCCATTTGGCCGATTTTGGTCAAAAATTAGATTTTCATTTTTTTGATGCCAATCGATAGTACTGATCCTAACGAGTCCAAAATGGTATAAAATTTCCAAATCGGACATTATTTGGCTGAAATATTCCAAAAAAATTATCAAAAAAGGTTGACTTTACAAACGAATCGGTTTTTGGTCAACCACTTTTTTTAACCCATCGATTTTTAAAATGTTTGAATGCCATTTGATAGTAGGGATCCGTACAAATTCAAAAAGGTATAACATTTCAAAATCTGACATTATTTGGCCAAGATATTAAAAAAAAAATCATCAAAAAAGTTTTGATTTTCGAACCGACCCCGATTTTTAGAAAAAACGTGATGTAACCCCTTGCCATTTGGCCGATTTTGGTCAAAATTTAGATTTTCATTTTTTTGATGCCAATCGATAGTACTGATCCTAACGAGTCCAAAATGGTATAAAATTTCCAAATCGGACATTATTTGCCTGAAATATTCCAAAAAAATTATCAAAAAAGGTTGACTTTACAAACGAATGGGTTTTTGGTCAACCACTTTTTTTAACCCATCGATTTTTAAAATGTTTGAATGCCATTTGATAGTAGGGATCCGTACAAATTCAAAAAGGTATAACATTTCAAAATCTGACATTATTTGGCCAAGATATTAAAAAAAAATCATCAAAAAAGTTTTGATTTTCGAACCGACCCCGATTTTTAGAAAAAACGTGATGTAACCCCTTGCCATTTGGCCGATTTTGGTCAAAATTTAGATTTTCATTTTTTTGATGCCAATCGATAGTACTGATCCTAACGAGTCCAAAATGGTATAAAATTTCCAAATCGGACATTATTTGCCTGAAATATTCCAAAAAAATTATCAAAAAAGGTTGACTTTACAAACGAATCGGTTTTTGGTCAACCACTTTTTTTAACCCATCGATTTTTAAAATGTTTGAATGCCATTTGATAGTAGGGATCCGTACAAATTCAAAAAGGTATAACATTTCAAAATCTGACATTATTTGGCCAAGATATTAAAAAAAAAAATCATCAAAAAAGTTTTGATTTTCGAACCGACCCCGATTTTTAGAAAAAACGTGATGTAACCCCTTGCCATTTGGCCGATTTTGGTCAAAATTTAGATTTTCATTTTTTTGATGCCAATCGATAGTACTGATCCTAACGAGTCCAAAATGGTATAAAATTTCCTAATCGGACATTATTTGGCTGAGATATTCCAAAACAATTATCAAGTAAGGTTGACTTTACAAACGAATGGGTTTTTGGTCAACCACTTTTTTTAACCCATCGATTTTTAAAATGTTTGAATGCCATTTGATAGTAGGGATCCGTACAAATTCAAAAAGGTATAACATTTCAAAATCTGACATTATTTGGCCAAGATATTAAAAAAAAATCATCAAAAAAGTTTTGATTTTCGAACCGACCCCGATTTTTAGAAAAAACGTGATGTAACCCCTTGCCATTTGGCCGATTTTGGTCAAAAATTAGATTTTCATTTTTTTGATGCCAATCGATAGTACTGATCCTAACGAGTCCAAAATGGTATAAAATTTCCAACTCGGACATTATTTGGCTGAAATATTCCAAAAAAATTATCAAAAAAGGTTGACTTTACAAACGAATCGGTTTTTGGTCAACCACTTTTTTTAACCCATCGATTTTTAAAATGTTTGAATGCCATTTGATAGTAGGGATCCGTACAAATTCAAAAAGTTTTAACATTTCAAAATGTGACATTATTTGGCCAAGATATTAAAAAAAAATCATCAAAAAAGTTTTGATTTTCGAACCGACCCCGATTTTTAGAAAAAACGTGATGTAACCCCTTGCCATTTGGCCGATTTTGGTCAAAAATTAGATTTTCATTTTTTTGATGCCAATCGATAGTACTGATCCTAACAAGTCCAAAATGGTATACAATTTCCAACTCGGACATTATTTGGCTGAAATATTCCAAAAAAATTATCAAAAAAGGTTGACTTTACAAACGAATCGGTTTTTGGTCAACCACTTTTTTTAACCCATCGATTTTTAAAATGTTTGAATGCCACTTGATAGTAGGGATCCGTACAAATTCAAAAAGGTATAACATTTCAAAATCTGACATTATTTGGCCAAGATATTAAAAAAAAATCATCAAAAAAGTTTTGATTTTCAAACCGACCCCGATTTTTAGAAAAAACGTGATGTAACCCCTTGCCATTTGGCCGATTTTGGTCAAAATTTAGATTTTCATTTTAGTAGTACTGATCCTAACGAGTCCAAAATGGTATAAAATTTCCAAATCGGACATTATTTGGCTGAAATATTCCAAAAAAATGATCAAAAAAGGTTGACTTTACAAACGAATCGGTTTTTGGTCAACCACTTTTTTTAACCCATCGATTTTTAAAATGTTTGAATGCCATTTGATAGTAGGGATCCGTACAAATTCAAAAAGGTATAACATTTCAAAATCTGACATTATTTGGCCAAGATATTAAAAAAAAATCATCAAAAAAGTTTTGATTTTCGAACCGACCCCGATTTTTAGAAAAAACGTGATGTAACCCCTTGCCATTTGGCCGATTTTGGTCAAAATTTAGATTTTCATTTTTTTGATGCCAATCGATAGTACTGATCCTAAAGAGTCCAAAATGGTATAAAATTTCCAAATCGGACATTATTTGGCTGAGATATTCCAAAACAATTATCAAGTAAGGTTGACTTTACAAACGAATGGGTTTTTGGTCAACCACTTTTTTTAACCCATCGATTTTTAAAATGTTTGAATGCCATTTGATAGTAGGGATCCGTACAAATTCAAAAAGGTATAACATTTCAAAATCTGACATTATTTGGCCAAGATATTAAAAAAAAATCATCAAAAAAGTTTTGATTTTCGAACCGACCCCGATTTTTAGAAAAAACGTGATGTAACCCCTTGCCATTTGGCCGATTTTGGTCAAAATTTAGATTTTCATTTTTTTGATGCCAATCGATAGTACTGATCCTAACGAGTCCAAAATGGTATAAAATTTCCAAATCGGACATTATTTGGCTGAAATATTCCAAAAAATTATCAAAAAAGGTTGACTTTACAAACGAATCGGTTTTTGGTCAACCACTTTTTTTAACCCATCGATTTTTAAAATGTTTGAATGCCATTTGATAGTAGGGATCCGTACAAATTCAAAAAGTTATAACATTTCAAAATGTGACATTATTTGGCCAAGATATTAAAAAAAAATCATCAAAAAAGTTTTGATTTTCGAACCGACCCCGATTTTTAGTAAAAACGTGATGTAACCCCTTGCCATTTGGCCGATTTTGGTCAAAAATTAGATTTTCATTTTTTGATGCCAATCGATAGTACTGATCCTAACGAGTCCAAAATGGTATACAATTTCCAACTCGGACATTATTTGGCTGAAATATTCCAAAAAAATTATCAAAAAAGGTTGACTTTACAAACGAATCGGTTTTTGGTCAACCACTTTTTTTAACCCATCGATTTTTAAAATGTTTGAATGCCACTTGATAGTAGGGATAGGGTATAACATTTCAAAATCTGACATTATTTGGCCAAGATATTAAAAAAAAATCATCAAAAAAGTTTTGATTTTCGAACCGACCCCGATTTTTAGAAAAAACGTGATGTAACCCCTTGCCATTTGGCCGATTTTGGTCAAAATTTAGATTTTCATTTTAGTAGTACTGATCCTAACGAGTCCAAAATGGTATAAAATTTCCAAATCGGACATTATTTGGCTGAAATATTCCAAAAAAATGATCAAAAAAGGTTGACTTTACAAACGAATCGGTTTTTGGTCAACCACTTTTTTTAACCCATCGATTTTTAAAATGTTTGAATGCCATTTGATAGTAGGGATCCGTACAAATTCAAAAATCTGACATTATTTGGCCAAGATATTAAAAAAAAATCATCAAAAAAGTTTTGATTTTCGAACCGACCCCGATTTTTAGAAAAAACGTGATGTAACCCCTTGCCATTTGGCCGATTTTGGTCAAAATTTAGATTTTCATTTTAGTAGTACTGATCCTAACGAGTCCAAAATGGTATAAAATTTCCAAATCGGACATTATTTGGCTGAAATAAATTATCAAAAAAGGTTGACTTTACAAACAAATCGGTTTTTGGTCAACCACTTTTTTTAACCCATCGATTTTTAAAATGTTTGAATGCCATTTGATAGCAGGGATCCGTACAAATTCAAAAATCTGACATTATTTGGCCAAGATATTAAAAAAAAATCATCAAAAAAGTTTTGATTTTCGAACCGACCCCGATTTTTAGAAAAAACGTGATGTAACCCCTTGCCATTTGGCCGATTTTGGTCAAAATTTAGATTTTCATTTTTTTGATGCCAATCGATAGTACTGATCCTAACGAGTCCAAAATGGTATAAAATTTCCAAATCGGACATTATTTGGCTGAAATAAATTATCAAAAAAGGTTGACTTTACAAACGAATCGGTTTTTGGTCAACCACTTTTTTTAACCCATCGATTTTTAAAATGTTTGAATGCCATTTGATAGTAGGGATCCGTACAAATTCAAAAAGGTATAACATTTCAAAATCTGACATTATTTGGCCGAGATATTAAAAGAAAATCATCAAAAAAGTTTTGATTTTCGAACCAACCCTGATTTTTAGAAAAAACGTGATGTAACCCCTTGCCATTTGGCCGATTTTGGTCAAAATTGAGATTTTCATTTTTTTGATGCCAATCGATAGTACTGATCCTAACGAGTCCAAAATGGTATAAAATTTCCAAATCGGACATTATTTGGCTGAAATAAATTATCAAAAAAGGTTGACTTTACAAACAAATCGGTTTTTGGTCAACCACTTTTTTAACCCATCGATTTTTAAAATGTTTGAATGCCATTTGATAGCAGGGATCCGTACAAATTCAAAAATCTGACATTATTTGGCCAAGATATTAAAAAAAAATCATCAAAAAAGTTTTGATTTTCGAACCGACCCCGATTTTTTGAAAAACGTTCCATTTGGCCGATTTTGGTCAAAATTTAGATTTTCATTTTTTTGATGCCAATCGATAGTACTGATCCTAACGAGTCCAAAATGGTATAAAATTTCCAAATCGGACATTATTTGGCTGAAATAAATTATCAAAAGAGGTTGACTTTACAAACGAATCGGTTTTTGGTCAACCACTTTTTTTAACCCATCGATTTTTAAAATGTTTGAATGCCATTTGATAGTAGGGATCCGTACAAATTCAAAAAGATATAACATTTCAAAATCTGACATTATTTGGCCAAGATATTAAAAAAAAATCATCAAAAAAGTTTTGATTTTCGAACCGACCTCGATTTTTAGAAAAAACGTGATGTAACCCCTTGCCATTTGGCCGATTTTGGTCAAAATTTAGATTTTCATTTTTTTGATGCCAATCGATAGTACTGATCCTAACGAGTCCAAAATGGTATAAAATTTCCAAATCGGACATTATTTGGCTGAAATAAATTATCAAAAAAGGTTGACTTTACAAACGAATCGGTTTTTGGTCAACCACTTTTTTTAACCCATCGATTTTTAAAATGTTTGAATGCCATTTGATAGTAGGGATCCGTACAAATTCAAAAAGATATAACATTTCAAAATCTGACATTATTTGGCCAAGATATTAAAAAAAAATCATCAAAAAAGTTTTGATTTTCGAACCGACCACGATTTTTAGAAAAAACGTGATGTAACCCCTTGCCATTTGGCCGATTTTGGTCAAAATTTAGATTTTCATTTTTTTGATGCCAATCGATAGTACTGATCCTAACGAGTCCAAAATGGTATAAAATTTCCAAATCGGACATTATTTGGCTGAAATAAATTATCAAAAAAGGTTGACTTTACAAACGAATCGGTTTTTGGTCAACCACTTTTTTTAACCCATCGATTTTTAAAATGTTTGAATGCCATTTGATAGTAGGGATCCGTACAAATTCAAAAAGGTATAACATTTCAAAATCTGACATTATTTGGCCAAGATATTAAAAAAAAATCATCAAAAAAGTTTTGATTTTCGAACCGACCCTGATTTTTAGAAAAAACGTGATGTAACCCCTTGCCATTTGGCCGATTTTGGTCAAAATTTAGATTTTCATTTTTTTGATGCCAATCGATAGTACTGATCCTAACGAGTCCAAAATGGTATAAAATTTCCAAATCGGACATTATTTGGCTGAAATAAATTATCAAAAAAGGTTGACTTTACAAACGAATCGGTTTTTGGTCAACCACTTTTTTTTAACCCATCGATTTTTAAAATGTTTGAATGCCATTTGATAGTAGGGATCCGTACAAATTCAAAAAGGTATAACATTTCAAAATCTGACATTATTTGGCCGAGATATTAAAAGAAAATCATCAAAAAAGTTTTGATTTTCGAACCAACCCTGATTTTTAGAAAAAACGTGATGTAACCCCTTGCCATTTGGCCGATTTTGGTCAAAATTTAGATTTTAATTTTTTTGATGCCAATCGATAGTACTGATCCTAACGAGTCCAAAATGGTATAAAATTTCCAAATCGGACATTATTTGGCTGAAATAAATTATCAAAAAAGGTTGACTTTACAAACGAGTCGGTTTTTGGTCAACCACTTTTTTTAACCCATCGATTTTTAAAATGTTTGAATGCCACTTGATAGTAGGGATCCGTACAAATTCAAAAAGGTATAACATTTCAAAATCTGACATTATTTGGCCAAGATATTAAAAAAAAATCATCAAAAAAGTTTTGATTTTCGAACCGACCCCGATTTTTTGAAAAACGTTCCATTTGGCCGATTTTGGTCAAAATTTAGATTTTCATTTTTTTGATGCCAATCGATAGTACTGATCCTAACGAGTCCAAAATGGTATAAAATTTCCAAATCGGACATTATTTGGCTGAAATAAATTATCAAAAAAGGTTGACTTTACAAACGAATCGGTTTTTGGTCAACCACTTTTTTTAACCCATCGATTTTTAAAATGTTTGAATGCCATTTGATAGTAGGGATCCGTACAAATTCAAAAAGGTATAACATTTCAAAATCTGACATTATTTGGCCAAGATATTAAAAAAAATCATCAAAAAAGTTTTGATTTTCGAACCGACCCTGATTTTTAGAAAAAACGTGATGTAATCCCTTGCCATTTGGCCGATTTTGGTCAAAATTTAGATTTTCATTTTTTTGATGCCAATCGATAGTACTGATCCTAACGAGTCCAAAATGGTATAAAATTTCCAAATCGGACATTATTTGGCTGAAATAAATTATCAAAAAAGGTTGACTTTACAAACGAATCGGTTTTTGGTCAACCACTTTTTTTAACCCATCGATTTTTAAAATGTTTGAATGCCATTTGATAGTAGGGATCCGTACAAATTCAAAAAGTTATAACATTTCAAAATCTGACATTATTTGGCCAAGATATTAAAAAAAAATCATCAAAAAAGTTTTGATTTTCGAACCGACCCCGATTTTTAGAAAAACGTGCCATTTGGCCGATTTTGGTCAAAATTTAGATTTTCATTTTTTGATGCCAATCGATAGTACTGATCCTAACGAGTCCAAAATGGTATAAAATTTCCAAATCGGACATTATTTGGCTGAAATATTCCAAAAAAATGATCAAAAAAGGTTGACTTTACAAACGAATCGGTTTTTGGTCAACCACTTTTTTTAACCCATCGATTTTTAAAATGTTTGAATGCCATTTGATAGTAGGGATCCGTACAAATTCAAAAAGGTATAACATTTCAAAATCTGACATTATTTGGCCAAGATATTAAAAAAAAATCATCAAAAAAGTTTTGATTTTCGAACCGACCCCGATTTTTAGAAAAAACGTGATGTAACCCCTTGCCATTCGGCCGATTTTGGTCAAAATTTAGATTTTCATTTTTTTGATGCCAATCGATAGTACTGATCCTAACGAGTCCAAAATGGTATAAAATTTCCAAATCGGACATTATTTGGCTGAAATATTCCAAAAAAATTATCAAAAAAGGTTGACTTTACAAACGAATCGGTTTTTGGTCAACCACTTTTTTTAACCCATCGATTTTTAAAATGTTTGAATGCCATTTGATAGTAGGGATCCGTACAAATTCAAAAAGGTATAACATTTCAAAATCTGACATTATTTGGCCAAGATATTAAAAAAAAATCATCAAAAAAGTTTTGATTTTCGAACCGACCCCGATTTTTAGAAAAAACGTGATGTAACCCCTTGCCATTTGGCCGATTTTGGTCAAAATTTAGATTTTCATTTTTTTGATGCCAATCGATAGTACTGATCCTAACGAGTCCAAAATGGTATAAAATTTCCAAATCGGACATTATTTGGCTGAAATAAATTATCAAAAAAGGTTGACTTTACAAACGAATCGGTTTTTGGTCAACCACTTTTTTTAACCCATCGATTTTTAAAATGTTTGAATGCCATTTGATAGTAGGGATCCGTACAAATTCAAAAAGGTATAACATTTCAAAATCTGACATTATTTGGCCGAGATATTAAAAGAAAATCATCAAAAAAGTTTTGATTTTCGAACCAACCCTGATTTTTAGAAAAAACGTGATGTAACCCCTTGCCATTTGGCCGATTTTGGTCAAAATTTAGATTTTCATTTTTTTGATGCCAATCGATAGTACTGATCCTATCGAGTCCAAAATGGTATAAAATTTCCAAATCGGACATTATTTGGCTGAAATATTCCAAAAAAATGATCAAAAAAGGTTGACTTTACAAACGAATCGGTTTTTGGTCAACCACTTTTTTTAACCCATCGATTTTTAAAATGTTTGAATGCCATTTGATAGTAGGGATCCGTACAAATTCAAAAAGGTATAACATTTCAAAATCTGACATTATTTGGCCAAGATATTAAAAAAAAATCATCAAAAAAGTTTTGATTTTCGAACCGACCCCGATTTTTAGAAAAAACGTGATGTAACCCCTTGCCATTTGGCCGATTTTGGTCAAAATTTAGATTTTCATTTTTTTGATGCCAATCGATAGCACTGATCCTAACGAGTCCAAAATGGTATAAAATTTCCAAATCGGACATTATTTGGCTGAAATATTCCAAAAAAATGATCAAAAAAGGTTGACTTTACAAACGAATCGGTTTTTGGTCAACCACTTTTTTTAACCCATCGATTTTTAAAATGTTTGAATGCCATTTGATAGTAGGGATCCGTACAAATTCAAAAAGGTATAACATTTCAAAGTCTGACATTATTTGGCCAAGATATTAAAAAAAAAATCATCAAAAAAGTTTTGATTTTCGAACCGACCCCGAATTTTAGAAAAAACGTGATGTAACCCCTTGCCATTTGGCCGATTTTGGTCAAAATTTAGATTTTCATTTTTTTGATGCCAATCGATAGTACTGATCCTAACGAGTCCAAAATGGTATAAAATTTCCAAATCGGACATTATTTGGCTGAAATATTCCAAAAAAATTATCAAAAAAGGTTGACTTTACAAACGAATCGGTTTTTGGTCAACCACTTTTTCTAACCCATCGATTTTTAAAATGTTTGAATGCCATTTGATAGTAGGCCAAGATATTAAAAAAAAATCATCAAAAAAGTTTTGATTTTCGAACCGACCCCGATTTTTAGAAAAAACGTGATGTAACCCCTTGCCATTTGGCCGATTTTGGTCAAAATTTAGATTTTCATTTTTTTTGATGCCAATCGATAGTACTGATCCTAACGAGTCCAAAATGGTATAAAATTTCCAAATCGGACATTATTTGGCTGAAATATTCCAAAAAAATTATCAAAAAAGGTTGACTTTACAAACGAATCGGTTTTTGGTCAACCACTTTTTCTAACCCATCGATTTTTAAAATGTTTGAATGCCATTTGATAGTAGGGATCCGTACAAATTCAAAAAGGTATAACATTTCAAAATCTGACATTATTTGGCCAAGATATTAAAAAAATATCATCAAAAAAGTTTTGATTTTCGAACCGACCCCGATTTTTAGAAAAAACGTGATGTAACCCCTTGCCATTTGGCCGATTTTGGTCAAAATTTAGATTTTCATTTTTTTGATGCCAATCGATAGTACTGATCCTAACGAGTCCAAAATGGTATAAAATTTCCAAATCGGACATTATTTGGCTGAAAAAAATTATCAAAAAAGGTTGACTTTACAAACGAATCGGTTTTTGGTCAACCACTTTATTTAACCCATCGATTTTTAAAATGTTTGAATGCCATTTGATAGTAAGGATCCGTACAAATTCAAAAAGGTATAACATTTCAAAATCTGACATTATTTGGCCAAGATATTAAAAAAATATCATCAAAAAAGTTTTGATTTTCGAACCGACCCCGATTTTTAGAAAAAACGTGATGTAACCCCTTGCCATTTGGCCGATTTTGGTCAAAATTTAGATTTTCATTTTTTTGATGCCAATCGATAGTACTGATCCTAACGAGTCCAAAATGGTATAAAATTTCCAAATCGGACATTATTTGGCTGAAATAAATTATCAAAAAAGGTTGACTTTACAAACGAATCGGTTTTTGGTCAACCACTTTTTTTAACCCATCGATTTTTAAAATGTTTGAATGTCATTTGATAGTAGGGATCCGTACAAATTCAAAAAGGTATAACATTTCAAACTCTGACATTATTTGGCCGAGATATTAAAAGAAAATCATCAAAAAAGTTTTGATTTTCGAACCAACCCTGATTTTTAGAAAAAAACGTGATGTAACCCCTTGCCATTTGGCCGATTTTGGTCAAAATTTAGATTTTCATTTTTTTGATGCCAATCGATAGTACTGATCCTAACGAGTCCAAAATGGTATAAAATTTCCAAATCGGACATTATTTGGCTGAAATATTCCAAAAAAATTATCAAAAAAGGTTGACTTTACAAACGAATCGGTTTTTGGTCAACCACTTTTTTTAACCCATCGATTTTTAAAATGTTTGAATGCCATTTGATAGTAGGGATCCGTACAAATTCAAAAAGGTACAACATTTCAAAATCTGACATTATTTGGCCAAGATATTAAAAAAAATCATCAAAAAAGTTTTGATTTTCGAACCGACCCCGATTTTTAGAAAAAACGTGATGTAACCCCTTGCCATTTGGCCGATTTTGGTCAAAATTTAGATTTTCATTTTTTTGATGCCAATCGATAGTACTGATCCTAACGAGTCCAAAATGGTATAAAATTTCCAAATCGGACATTATTTGGCTGAAATAAATTATCAAAAAAGGTTGACTTTACAAACGAATCGGTTTTTGGTCAACCACTTTTTTTAACCCATCGATTTTTAAAATGTTTGAATGCCATCTGATAGTAGGGATCCGTACAAATTCAAAAAGGTATAACATTTCAAAATCTGACATTATTTGGCCAAGATTTTTAAAAAAATCATCAGAAAAGTTTTGATTTTCGAACCGACCCCGATTTTTAGAAAAAACGTGATGTAACCCCTTGCCATTTGGCCGATTTTGGTCAAAATTTAGATTTTCATTTTTTTGATGCCAATCGATAGTACTGATCCTAACGAGTCCAAAATGGTATAAAATTTCCAAATCGGACATTATTTGGCTGAAATAAATTATCAAAAAAGGTTGACTTTACAATCGAATCGGTTTTTGGTCAACCACTTTTTTTAACCCATCGATTTTTAAAATGTTTGAATGCCATTTGATAGTAGGGATCCGTACAAATTCAAAAAGGTATAACATTTCAAAATCTGACATTATTTGGCCAAGATTTTTAAAAAAATCATCAGAAAAGTTTTGATTTTCGAACCGACCCCGATTTTTAGAAAAAACGTGATGTAACCCCTTGCCATTTGGCCGATTTTGGTCAAAATTTAGATTTTCATTTTTTTGATGCCAATCGATAGTACTGATCCTAACGAGTCCAAAATGGTATAAAATTTCCAAATCGGACATTATTTGGCTGAAATAAATTATCAAAAAAGGTTGACTTTACAAACGAATCGGTTTTTGGTCAACCACTTTTTTTAACCCATCGATTTTTAAAATGTTTGAATGCCATTTGATAGTAGGGATCCGTACAAATTCAAAAAGGTATAACATTTCAAACTCTGACATTATTTGGCCGAGATATTAAAAGAAAATCATCAAAAAAGTTTTGATTTTCGAACCGACCCCGATTTTTAGAAAAAACGTGATGTAACCCCTTGCCATTTGGCCGATTTTGGTCAAAATTTTTAGAAAAAACGTGATGTAACCCCTTGCCATTTGGCCGATTTTGGTCAAAATTTAGATTTTCATTTTTTTGATGCCAATCGATAGTACTGATCCTAACGAGTCCAAAATGGTATAAAATTTCCAAATCGGACATTATTTGGCTGAAATATTCCAAAAAAATTATCAAAAAAGGTTGACTTTACAAACGAATGGGTTTTTGGTCAACCACTTTTTTTAACCCATCGATTTTTAAAATGTTTGAATGCCATTTGATAGTAGGGATCCGTACAAATTCAAAAAGGTATAACATTTCAAAATCTGACATTATTTGGCCGAGATATTAAAAGAAAATCATCAAAAAAGTTTTGATTTTCGAACCAACCCTGATTTTTAGAAAAAACGTGATGTAACCCCTTGCCATTTGGCCGATTTTGGTCAAAATTTAGATTTTCATTTTTTTGATGCCAATCGATAGTACTGATCCTAACGAGTCCAAAATGGTATAAAATTTCCAAATCGGACATTATTTGGCTGAAATATTCCAAAAAAATTATCAAAAAAGGTTGACTTTACAAACGAATCGGTTTTTGGTCAACCACTTTTTTTAACCCATCGATTTTTAAAATGTTTGAATGCCATTTGATAGTAGGGATCCGTACAAATTCAAAAAGGTATAACATTTCAAAATCTGACATTATTTGGCCAAGATATTAAAAAAAATCATCAAAAAAGTTTTGATTTTCGAACCGACCCCGATTTTTAGAAAAAACGTGATGTAACCCCTTGCCATTTGGCCGATTTTGGTCAAAATTTAGATTTTCATTTTTTTGATGCCAATCGATAGTACTGATCCTAACGAGTCCAAAATGGTATAAAATTTCCAAATCGGACATTATTTGGCTGAAATAAATTATCAAAAAAGGTTGACTTTACAAACGAATCGGTTTTTGGTCAACCACTTTTTTTAACCCATCGATTTTTAAAATGTTTGAATGCCATTTGATAGTAGGGATCCGTACAAATTCAAAAAGGTATAACATTTCAAACTCTGACATTATTTGGCCGAGATATTAAAAGAAAATCATCAAAAAAGTTTTGATTTTCGAACCAACCCTGATTTTTAGAAAAAACGTGATGTAACCCCTTGCCATTTGGCCGATTTTGGTCAAAATTTAGATTTTCATTTTTTTGATGCCAATCGATAGTACTGATCCTAACGAGTCCAAAATGGTATAAAATTTCCAAATCGGACATTATTTGGCTGAAATATTCCAAAAAAATTATCAAAAAAGGTTGACTTTACAAACGAATCGGTTTTTGGTCAACCACTTTTTTTAACCCATCGATTTTTAAAATGTTTGAATGCCATTTGATAGTAGGGATCCGTACAAATTCAAAAAGGTATAACATTTCAAAATCTGACATTATTTGGCCGAGATATTAAAAGAAAATCATCAAAAAAGTTTTGATTTTCGAACCAACCCTGATTTTTAGAAAAAACGTGATGTAACCCCTTGCCATTTGGCCGATTTTGGTCAAAATTTAGATTTTCATTTTTTTGATGCCAATCGATAGTACTAATCCTAACGAGTCCAAAATGGTATAAAATTTCCAAATCGGACATTATTTGGCTGAAATATTCCAAAAAAATTATCAAAAAAGGTTGACTTTACAAACGAATCGGTTTTTGGTCAACCACTTTTTTTAACCCATCGATTTTTAAAATGTTTGAATGCCATTTGATAGTAGGGATCCGTACAAATTCAAAAAGGTATAACATTTCAAAATCTGACATTATTTGGCCAAGATATTAAAAAAAAATCATCAAAAAAGTTTTGATTTTCGAACCGACCCCGATTTTTAGAAAAAACGTGATGTAACCCCTTGCCATTTGGCCGATTTTGGTCAAAATTTAGATTTTCATTTTTTTGATGCCAATCGATAGTACTGATCCTAACGAGTCCAAAATGGTATAAAATTTCCAAATCGGACATTATTTGGCTGAAATAAATTATCAAAAAAGGTTGACTTTACAAACGAATCGGTTTTTGGTCAACCACTTTTTTTAACCCATCGATTTTTAAAATGTTTGAATGCCATTTGATAGTAGGGATCCGTACAAATTCAAAAAGGTATAACATTTCAAAATCTGACATTATTTGGCCAAGATATTAAAAAAAAATCATCAAAAAAGTTTTGATTTTCGAACCGACCCCGATTTTTAGAAAAAACGTGATGTAACCCCTTGCCATTTGGCCGATTTTGGTCAAAATTTAGATTTTCATTTTTTTGATGCCAATCGATAGTACTGATCCTAACGAGTCCAAAATGGTATAAAATTTCCAAATCGGACATTATTTGGCTGAAATAAATTATCAAAAAAGGTTGACTTTACAAACGAATCGGTTTTTGGTCAACCACTTTTTTTAACCCATCGATTTTTAAAATGTTTGAATGCCATTTGATAGTAGGGATCCGTACAAATTCAAAAAGGTATAACATTTCAAACTCTGACATTATTTGGCCGAGATATTAAAAGAAAATCATCAAAAAAGTTTTGATTTTCGAACCAACCCTGATTTTTAGAAAAAACGTGATGTAACCCCTTGCCATTTGGCCGATTTTGGTCAAAATTTAGATTTTCATTTTTTTGATGCCAATCGATAGTACTGATCCTAACGAGTCCAAAATGGTATAAAATTTCCAAATCGGACATTATTTGGCTGAAATATTCCAAAAAAATTATCAAAAAAGGTTGACTTTACAAACGAATCGGTTTTTGGTCAACCACTTTTTTTAACCCATCGATTTTTAAAATGTTTGAATGCCATTTGATAGTAGGGATCCGTACAAATTCAAAAAGGTATAACATTTCAAAGTCTGACATTATTTGGCCAAGATATTAAAAAAAAAATCATCAAAAAAGTTTTGATTTTCGAACCGACCCCGATTTTTAGAAAAAACGTGATGTAACTAACCCCTTGTCATTTGGCCGATTTTGGTCAAAATTTAGATTTTCATTTTTTTGATGCCAATCGATAGTACTGATCCTAACGAGTCCAAAATGGTATAAAATTTCCAAATCGGACATTATTTGGCTGAAATATTCCAAAAAAATTATCAAAAAAGGTTGACTTTACAAACGAATCGGTTTTTGGTCAACCACTTTTTTTAACCCATCGATTTTTAAAATGTTTAAATGCCATTTGATAGTAGGGATCCGTACAAATTCAAAAAGGTATAACATTTCAAAATCTGACATTATTTGGCCAAGATTTTAAAAAAAATCATCAAAAAAGTTTTGATTTTCGAACCGACCCCGATTTTTAGAAAAAACGTGATGTAACCCCTTGCCATTTGGCCGATTTTGGTCAAAATTTAGATTTTCATTTTTTTGATGCCAATCGATAGTACTGATCCTAACGAGTCCAAAATGGTATAAAATTTCCAAATCGGACATTATTTGGCTGAAATAAATTATGAAAAAAAGGTTGACTTTACAAACGAATCGGTTTTTGGTCAACCACTTTTTTTAACCCATCGATTTTTAAAATGTTTGAATGCCATTTGATAGTAGGGATCCGTACAAATTCAAAAAGGTATAACATTTCAAAATCTGACATTATTTGGCCAAGATATTAAAAAAAAATCATCAAAAAAGTTTTGATTTTCGAACCGACCCCGATTTTTAGAAAAAACGTGATGTAACCCCTTGCCATTTGGCCGATTTTGGTCAAAATTTAGATTTTCATTTTTTTGATGCCAATCGATAGTACTGATCCTAACGAGTCCAAAATGGTATAAAATTTCCAAATCGGACATTATTTGGCTGAAATAAATTATCAAAAAAGGTTGACTTTACAAACGAATCGGTTTTTGGTCAACCACTTTTTTTAACCCATCGATTTTTAAAATGTTTGAATGCCATTTGATAGTAGGGATCCGTACAAATTCAAAAAGGTATAACATTTCAAACTCTGACATTATTTGGCCGAGATATTAAAAGAAAATCATCAAAAAAGTTTTGATTTTCGAACCAACCCTGATTTTTAGAAAAAACGTGATGTAACCCCTTGCCATTTGGCCGATTTTGGTCAAAATTTAGATTTTCATTTTTTTGATGCCAATCGATAGTACTGATCCTAACGAGTCCAAAATGGTATAAAATTTCCAAATCGGACATTATTTGGCTGAAATAAATTATCAAAAAAGGTTGACTTTACAAACGAATCGGTTTTTGGTCAACCACTTTTTTTAACCCATCGATTTTTAAAATGTTTGAATGCCATTTGATAGTAGGGATCCGTACAAATTCAAAAAGGTATAACATTTCAAAATCTGACATTATTTGGCCGAGATATTAAAAGAAAATCATCAAAAAAGTTTTGATTTTCGAACCAACCCTGATTTTTAGAAAAAACGTGATGTAACCCCTTGCCATTTGGCCGATTTTGGTCAAAATTTAGATTTTCATTTTTTTGATGCCAATCGATAGTACTGATCCTAACGAGTCCAAAATGGTATAAAATTTCCAAATCGGACATTATTTGGCTGAAATATTCCAAAAAAATTATCAAAAAAGGTTGACTTTACAAACGAATCGGTTTTTGGTCAACCACTTTTTTTAACCCATCGATTTTTAAAATGTTTGAATGCCATTTGATAGTAGGGATCCGTACAAATTCAAAAAGGTATAACATTTCAAAATCTGACATTATTTGGCCGAGATATTAAAAGAAAATCATCAAAAAAGTTTTGATTTTCGAACCAACCCTGATTTTTAGAAAAAACGTGATGTAACCCCTTGCCATTTGGCCGATTTTGGTCAAAATTTAGATTTTCATTTTTTTGATGCCAATCGATAGTACTGATCCTAACGAGTCCAAAATGGTATAAAATTTCCAAATCGGACATTATTTGGCTGAAATATTCCAAAAAAATTATCAAAAAAGGTTGACTTTACAAACGAATCGGTTTTTGGTCAACCACTTTTTTTTAACCCATCGATTTTTAAAATGTTTGAATGCCATTTGATAGTAGGGATCCGTACAAATTCAAAAAGGTATAACATTTCAAAATCTGACATTATTTGGCCAAGATATTAAAAAAAAATCATCAAAAAAGTTTTGATTTTCGAACCGACCCCGATTTTTAGAAAAAACGTGATGTAACCCCTTGCCATTTGGCCGATTTTGGTCAAAATTTAGATTTTCATTTTTTTGATGCCAATCGATAGTACTGATCCTAACGAGTCCAAAATGGTATAAAATTTCCAAATCGGACATTATTTGGCTGAAATAAATTATCAAAAAAGGTTGACTTTACAAACGAATCGGTTTTTGGTCAACCACTTTTTTTAACCCATCGATTTTTAAAATGTTTGAATGCCATTTGATAGTAGGGATCCGTACAAATTCAAAAAGGTATAACATTTCAAAATCTGACATTATTTGGCCAAGATATTAAAAAAAAATCATCAAAAAAGTTTTGATTTTCGAACCGACCCCGATTTTTAGAAAAAACGTGATGTAACCCCTTGCCATTTGGCCGATTTTGGTCAAAATTTAGATTTTCATTTTTTTGATGCCAATCGATAGTACTGATCCTAACGAGTCCAAAATGGTATAAAATTTCCAAATCGGACATTATTTGGCTGAAATAAATTATCAAAAAAGGTTGACTTTACAAACGAATCGGTTTTTGGTCAACCACTTTTTTTAACCCATCGATTTTTAAAATGTTTGAATGCCATTTGATAGTAGGGATCCGTACAAATTCAAAAAGGTATAACATTTCAAACTCTGACATTATTTGGCCGAGATATTAAAAGAAAATCATCAAAAAAGTTTTGATTTTCGAACCAACCCTGATTTTTAGAAAAAACGTGATGTAACCCCTTGCCATTTGGCCGATTTTGGTCAAAATTTAGATTTTCATTTTTTTGATGCCAATCGATAGTACTGATCCTAACGAGTCCAAAATGGTATAAAATTTCCAAATCGGACATTATTTGGCTGAAATAAATTATCAAAAAAGGTTGACTTTACAAACGAATCGGTTTTTGGTCAACCACTTTTTTTAACCCATCGATTTTTAAAATGTTTGAATGCCATTTGATAGTAGGGATCCGTACAAATTCAAAAAGGTATAACATTTCAAAATCTGACATTATTTGGCCAAGATATTAAAAAAAAATCATCAAAAAAGTTTTGATTTTCGAACCGACCCCGATTTTTAGAAAAAACGTGATGTAACCCCTTGCCATTTGGCCGATTTTGGTCAAAATTTAGATTTTCATTTTTTTGATGCCAATCGATAGTACTGATCCTAACGAGTCCAAAATGGTATAAAATTTCCAAATCGGACATTATTTGGCTGAAATATTCCAAAAAAATTATCAAAAAAGGTTGACTTTACAAACGAATGGGTTTTTGGTCAACCACTTTTTTTAACCCATCGATTTTTAAAATGTTTGAATGCCATTTGATAGTAGGGATCCGTACAAATTCAAAAAGGTATAACATTTCAAAATCTGACATTATTTGGCCGAGATATTAAAAGAAAATCATCAAAAAAGTTTTGATTTTCGAACCAACCCTGATTTTTAGAAAAAACGTGATGTAACCCCTTGCCATTTGGCCGATTTTGGTCAAAATTTAGATTTTCATTTTTTTGATGCCAATCGATAGTACTGATCCTAACGAGTCCAAAATGGTATAAAATTTCCAAATCGGACATTATTTGGCTGAAATAAATTATCAAAAAAGGTTGACTTTACAAACGAATCGGTTTTTGGTCAACCACTTTTTTTAACCCATCGATTTTTAAAATGATTGAATGCCATTTGATAGTAGGGATCCGTACAAATTCAAAAAGGTATAACATTTCAAAATCTGACATTATTTGGCCAAGATATTAAAAAAAAATCATCAAAACAGTTTTGATTTTCGAACCGACCCCGATTTTTAGAAAAAACGTGATGTAACCCCTTGCCATTTGGCCGATTTTGGTCAAAATTTAGATTTTCATTTTTTTGATGCCAATCGATAGTACTGATCCTAACGAGTCCAAAATGGTATAAAATTTCCAAATCGGACATTATTTGGCTGAAATATTCCAAAAAAATTATCAAAAAAGGTTGACTTTACAAACGAATCGGTTTTTGGTCAACCACTTTTTTTAACCCATCGATTTTTAAAATGTTTGAATGCCATTTGATAGTAGGGATCCGTATAAATTCAAAAAGGTATAACATTTCAAAATCTGACATTATTTGGCCAAGATATTAAAAAAAATCATAAAAAAAGTTTTGATTTTCGAACCGACCCCGATTTTTAGAAAAAACGTGATGTAACCCCTTGCCATTTGGCCGATTTTGGTCAAAATTTAGATTTTCATTTTTTTGATGCCAATCGATAGTACTGATCCTAACGAGTCCAAAATGGTATAAAATGTCCAAATCGGACATTATTTGGCTGAAATAAATTATCAAAAAAGGTTGACTTTACAAACGAATCGGTTTTTGGTCAACCACTTTTTTTAACCCATCGATTTTTAAAATGTTTGAATGCCATTTGATAGTAGGGATCCGTACAAATTCAAAAAGGTATAACATTTCAAAATCTGACATTATTTGGCCAAGATATTAAAAAAAAAATCATCAAAAAAGTTTTGATTTTCGAACCGACCCCGATTTTTAGAAAAAACGTGATGTAACCCCTGGCCATTTGGCCGATTTTGGTCAAAATTTAGATTTTCATTTTTTTGATGCCAATCGATAGTACTGATCCTAACGAGTCCAAAATGGTATAAAATTTCCAAATCGGACATTATTTGGCTGAAATATTCCAAAAAAATTATCAAAAAAGGTTGACTTTACAAACGAATCGGTTTTTGGTCAACCACTTTTTTTAACCCATCGATTTTTAAAATGTTTGAATGCCATTTGATAGTAGGGATCCGTATAAATTCAAAAAGGTATAACATTTCAAAATCTGACATTATTTGGCCAAGATATTAAAAAAAAATCATAAAAAAAGTTTTGATTTTCGAACCGACCCCGATTTTTAGAAAAAACGTGATGTAACCCCTTGCCATTTGGCCGATTTTGGTCAAAATTTAGATTTTCATTTTTTTGATGCCAATCGATAGTACTGATCCTAACGAGTCCAAAATGGTATAAAATGTCCAAATCGGACATTATTTGGCTGAAATAAATTATCAAAAAAGGTTGACTTTACAAACGAATCGGTTTTTGGTCAACCACTTTTTTTAACCCATCGATTTTTAAAATGTTTGAATGCCATTTGATAGTAGGGATCCGTACAAATTCACAAAGGTATAACATTTCAAAATCTGACATTATTTGGCCAAGATATTAAAAAAAAAATCATCAAAAAAGTTTTGATTTTCGAACCGACCCCGATTTTTAGAAAAAACGTGATGTAACCCCTGGCCATTTGGCCGATTTTGGTCAAAATTTAGATTTTCATTTTTTTGATGCCAATCGATAGTACTGATCCTAACGAGTCCAAAATGGTATAAAATTTCCAAATCGGACATTATTTGGCTGAAATATTCCAAAAAAATTATCAAAAAAGGTTGACTTTACAAACGAATCGGTTTTTGGTCAACCACTTTTTTTTAACCCATCGATTTTTAAAATGTTTGAATGCCACTTGATAGTAGGGATCCGTACGAATTCAAAAAGGTATAACATTTCAAAATCTGACATTATTTGGCCAAGATATTAAAAAAAATCATCAAAAAAGTTTTGATTTTCGAACCGACCCCGATTTTTAGAAAAAACGTGATGTAACCCCTTGCCATTTGGCCGATTTTGGTCAAAATTTAGATTTTCATTTTTTTGATGCCAATCGATAGTACTGATCCTAACGAGTCCAAAATGGTATAAAATTTCCAAATCGGACATTATTTGGCTGAAATATTACAAAAAAATTATCAAAAAAGGTTGACTTTACAAACGAATCGGTTTTTGGTCAACCACTTTTTTTAACCCATCGATTTTTAAAATGTTTGAATGCCATTTGATAGTAGGGATCCGTACAAATTCAAAAAGGTATAACATTTCAAAATCTGACATTATTTGGCCAAGATATTAAAAAAAAATCATCAAAAATGTTTTGATTTTCGAACCGACCCCGATTTTTAGAAAAAACGTGATGTAACCCCTTGCCATTTGGCCGATTTTGGTCAAAATTTAGATTTTCATTTTTTTGATGCCAATCGATAGTACTGATCCTAACGAGTCCAAAATGGTATAAAATTTTCAAATCGGACATTATTTGGCTGAAATAAATTATCAAAAAAGGTTGACTTTACAAACGAATCGGTTTTTGGTCAACCACTTTTTTTAACCCATCGATTTTTAAAATGTTTGAATGCCACTTGATAGTAGGGATCCGTACGAATTCAAAAAGGTATAACATTTCAAAATCTGACATTATTTGGCCAAGATATTAAAAAAAATCATCAAAAAAGTTTTGATTTTCGAACCGACCCCGATTTTTAGAAAAAACGTGATGTAACCCCTTGCCATTTGGCCGATTTTGGTCAAAATTTAGATTTTCATTTTTTTGATGCCAATCGATAGTACTGATCCTAACGAGTCCAAAATGGTATAAAATTTCCAAATCGGACATTATTTGGCTGAAATATTACAAAAAAATTATCAAAAAAGGTTGACTTTACAAACGAATCGGTTTTTGGTCAACCACTTTTTTTAACCCATCGATTTTTAAAATGTTTGAATGCCATTTGATAGTAGGGATCCGTACAAATTCAAAAAGGTATAACATTTCAAAATCTGACATTATTTGGCCAAGATATTAAAAAAAATCATCAAAAATGTTTTGATTTTCGAACCGACCCCGATTTTTAGAAAAAACGTGATGTAACCCCTTGCCATTTGGCCGATTTTGGTCAAAATTTAGATTTTCATTTTTTTGATGCCAATCGATAGTACTGATCCTAACGAGTCCAAAATGGTATAAAATTTTCAAATCGGACATTATTTGGCTGAAATAAATTATCAAAAAAGGTTGACTTTACAAACGAATCGGTTTTTGGTCAACCACTTTTTTTAACCCATCGATTTTTAAAATGTTTGAATGCCATTTGATAGTAGGGATCCGTACAAATTCAAAAAGGTATAACATTTCAAAATCTGACATTATTTGGCCAAGATATTAAAAAAAAATCATCAAAAAAGTTTTGATTTTCGAACCAACCCTGGTTTTTAGAAAAAACGTGATGTAACCCCTTGCCATTTGGCCGATTTTGGTCAAAATTTAGATTTTCATTTTTTTGATGCCAATCGATAGTACTGATCCTAACGAGTCCAAAATGGTATAAAATTTCCAAATCGGACATTATTTGGCTGAAATATTCCAAAAAAATTATCAAAAAAGGTTGACTTTACAAACGAATCGGTTTTTGGTCAACCACTTTTTTTAACCCATCGATTTTTAAAATGTTTGAATGCCATTTGATAGTAGGGATCCGTACAAATTCAAAAAGGTATAACATTTCAAAATCTGACATTATTTGGCCAAGATATTAAAAAAAAATCATCAAAAAAGTTTTGATTTTCGAACCGACCCCGATTTTTAGAAAAAACGTGATGTAACCCCTTGCCATTTGGCCGATTTTGGTCAAAATTTAGATTTTCATTTTTTTGATGCCAATCGATAGTACTGATCCTAACGAGTCCAAAATGGTATAAAATTTCCAAATCGGACATTATTTGGCTGAAATAAATTATCAAAAAAGGTTGACTTTACAAACGAATCGGTTTTTGGTCAACCACTTTTTTTAACCCATCGATTTTTAAAATGTTTGAATGCCATTTGATAGTAGGGATCCGTACAAATTCAAAAAGGTATAACATTTCAAAATCTGACATTATTTGGCCAAGATATTAAAAAAAAATTATCAAAAAAGTTTTGATTTTCGAACCGACCCCGATTTTTAGAAAAAACGTGATGTAACCCCTTGCCATTTGGCCGATTTTGGTCAAAATTTAGATTTTCATTTTTTTGATGCCAATCGATAGTACTGATCCTAACGAGTCCAAAATGGTATAAAATTTCCAAATCGGACATTATTTGGCTGAAATATTACAAAAAAATTATCAAAAAAGGTTGACTTTACAAACGAATCGGTTTTTGGTCAACCACTTTTTTTAACCCATCGATTTTTAAAATGTTTGAATGCCATTTGATAGTAGGGATCCGTACAAATTCAAAAAGGTATAACATTTCAAAATCTGACATTATTTGGCCAAGATATTAAAAAAAAATCATCAAAAAAGTTTTGATTTTCGAACCAACCCTGGTTTTTAGAAAAAACGTGATGTAACCCCTTGCCATTTGGCCGATTTTGGTCAAAATTTAGATTTTCATTTTTTTGATGCCAATCGATAGTACTGATCCTAACGAGTCCAAAATGGTATAAAATTTCCAAATCGGACATTATTTGGCTGAAATAAATTATCAAAAAAGGTTGACTTTACAAACGAATCGGTTTTTGGTCAACCACTTTTTTTAACCCATCGATTTTTAAAATGTTTGAATGCCATTTGATAGTAGGGATCCGTACAAATTCAAAAAGGTATAACATTTCAAAATCTGACATTATTTGGCCAAGATATTAAAAAAAAATTATCAAAAAAGTTTTGATTTTCGAACCGACCCCGATTTTTAGAAAAAACGTGATGTAACCCCTTGCCATTTGGCCGATTTTGGTCAAAATTTAGATTTTCATTTTTTTGATGCCAATCGATAGTACTGATCCTAACGAGTCCAAAATGGTATAAAATTTCCAAATCGGACATTATTTGGCTGAAATATTACAAAAAAATTATCAAAAAAGGTTGACTTTACAAACGAATCGGTTTTTGGTCAACCACTTTTTTTAACCCATCGATTTTTAAAATGTTTGAATGCCACTTGATAGTAGGGATCCGTACAAATTCAAAAAGGTATAACATTTCAAAATCTGACATTATTTGGCCAAGATATTAAAAAAAAATCATCAAAAAAGTTTTGATTTTCGAACCAACCCTGGTTTTTAGAAAAAACGTGATGTAACCCCTTGCCATTTGGCCGATTTTGGTCAAAATTTAGATTTTCATTTTTTTGATGCCAATCGATAGTACTGATCCTAACGAGTCCAAAATGGTATAAAATTTCCAAATCGGACATTATTTGGCTGAAATATTCCAAAAAAATTATCAAAAAAGGTTGACTTTACAAACGATTCGGTTTTTGGTCAACCACTTTTTTTAACCCATCGATTTTTAAAATGTTTGAATGCCACTTGATAGTAGGGGTCCGTACGAATTCAAAAAGGTATAACATTTCAAAATCTGACATTATTTGGCCAAGATATTAAAAAAAAATCATCAAAAATGTTTTGATTTTCGAACCGACCCCGATTTTTAGAAAAAACGTGATGTAACCCCTTGCCATTTGGCCGATTTTGGTCAAAATTTAGATTTTCATTTTTTTGATGCCAATCGATAGTACTGATCCTAACGAGTCCAAAATGGTATAAAATTTCCAAATCGGACATTATTTGGCTGAAATATTCCAAAAAAAATTATCAAAAAAGGTTGACTTTACAAACGATTCGTTTTTTGGTCAACCACTTTTTTTAACCCATCGATTTTTAAAATGTTTGAATGCCATTTGATAGTAGGGATCCGTACAAATTCAAAAAGGTATAACATTTCAAAATCTGACATTATTTGGCCAAGATATTAAAAAAAAATCATCAAAAATGTTTTGATTTTCGAACCGACCCCGATTTTTAGAAAAAACGTGATGTAACCCCTTGCCATTTGGCCGATTTTGGTCAAAATTTAGATTTTCATTTTTTTGATGCCAATCGATAGTACTGATCCTAACGAGTCCAAAATGCTATAAAATTTCCAAATCGGACATTATTTGGCTGAAATAAATTATCAAAAAAGGTTGACTTTACAAACGAATCGGTTTTTGGTCAACCACTTTTTTTAACCCATCGATTTTTAAAATGTTTGAATGCCATTTGATAGTAGGGATCCGTACAAATTCAAAAAGGTATAACATTTCAAAATCTGACATTATTTGGCCGAGATATTAAAAGAAAATCATCAAAAAAGTTTTGATTTTCGAACCAACCCTGATTTTTAGAAAAAACGTGATGTAACCCCTTGCCATTTGGCCGATTTTGGTCAAAATTTAGATTTTCATTTTTTTGATGCCAATCGATAGTACTGATCCTAACGAGTCCAAAATGGTATAAAATTTCCAAATCAGACATTATTTGGCTGAAATAAATTATCAAAAAAGGTTGACTTTACAAACGATTCGTTTTTTGGTCAACCACTTTTTTTAACCCATCGATTTTTAAAATGTTTGAATGCCATTTGATAGTAGGGATCCGTACAAATTCAAAAAGGTATATCATTTCAAAATCTGACATTATTTGGCCAAGATATTAAAAAAAAAATCATCAAAAATGTTTTGATTTTCGAACCGACCCCGATTTTTAGAAAAAACGTGATGTAACCCCTAGCCATTTGGCCGATTTTGGTCAAAATTTAGATTTTCATTTTTTTGATGCCAATCGATAGTACTGATCCTAACGAGTCCAAAATGGTATAAAATTTCCAAATCGGACATTATTTGGCTGAAATATTCCAAAAAAATTATCAAAAAAGGTTGACTTTACAAACGAATCGGTTTTTGGTCAACCACTTTTTTTAACCCATCGATTTTTAAAATGTTTGAATGCCATTTGATAGTAGGGATCCGTACAAATTCAAAAAGGTATCACATTTCAAAATCTGACATTATTTGGCCGAGATATTAAAAGAAAATCATCAAAAAAGTTTTGATTTTCGAACCAACCCTGATTTTTAGAAAAAACGTGATGTAACCCCTTGCCATTTGGCCGATTTTGGTCAAAATTTAGATTTTCATTTTTTTGATGCCAATCGATAGTACTGATCCTAACGAGTCCAAAATGGTATAAAATTTCCAAATCGGACATTATTTGGCTGAAATATTCCAAAAAAATTATCAAAAAAGGTTGACTTTACAAACGAATCGGTTTTTGGTCAACCACTTTTTTTAACCCATCGATTTTTAAAATGTTTGAATGCCATTTGATAGTAGGGATCCGTACAAATTCAAAAAGGTATAACATTTCAAAATCTGACATTATTTGGCCAAGATATTAAAAGAAAATCATCAAAAAAGTTTTGATTTTCGAACCAACCCTGATTTTTAGAAAAAACGTGATGTAACCCCTTGCCATTTGGCCGATTTTGGTCAAAATTTAGATTTTCATTTTTTTTAAGCCAATCGATAGTACTGATCCTAACGAGTCCAAAATGGTATAAAATTTCCAAATCGGACATTATTTGGCTGAAATAAATTATCAAAAAAGGTTGACTTTACAAACGAATCGGTTTTTGGTCAACCACTTTTTTTAACCCATCGATTTTTAAAATGTTTGAATGCCATTTGATAGTAGGGATCCGTACAAATTCAAAAAGGTATAACATTTCAAAATCTGACATTATTTGGCCAAGATATTAAAAAAAAATCATCAAAAAAGTTTTGATTTTCGAACCGACCCCGATTTTTAGAAAAAACGTGATGTAACCCCTTGCCATTTGGCCGATTTTGGTCAAAATTTAGATTTTCATTTTTTTGATGCCAATCGATAGTACTGATCCTAACGAGTCCAAAATGGTATAAAATTTCCAAATCGGACATTATTTGGCTGAAATAAATTATCAAAAAAGGTTGACTTTACAAACGAATCGGTTTTTGGTCAACCACTTTTTTTAACCCTTCGATTTTTAAAATGTTTGAAAGCCATTTGATAGTAGGGATCCGTACAAATTCAAAAAGGTATAACATTTCAAAATCTGACAATATTTGGCCAAGATATTAAAAAAAAATCATCAAAAAAGTTTTGATTTTCGAACCGACCCCGATTTTTAGAAAAAAACGTGATGTAACCCCTTGCCATTTGGCCGATTTTGGTCAAAATTTAGATTTTCATTTTTTTTGATGCCAATCGATAGTACTGATCCTAACGAGTCCAAAATGGTATACAATTTCCAAATCGGACATTATTTGGCTGAAATATTCCAAAAAAATTATCAAAAAAGGTTGACTTTACAAACGAATCGGTTTTTGGTCAACCACTTTTTTTAACCCATCGATTTTTAAAATGTTTGAATGCCATTTGATAGTAGGGATCCGTACAAATTCAAAAAGGTATAACATTTCAAAATCTGACATTATTTGGCCAAGATATTAAAAAAAAATCATCAAAAAAGTTTTGATTTTCGAACCGACCCCGATTTTTAGAAAAAACGTGATGTAACCCCTTGCCATTTGGCCGATTTTGGTCAAAATTTAGATTTTCATTTTTTTGATGCCAATCGATAGTACTGATCCTAACGAGTCCAAAATGGTATAAAATTTCCAAATCGGACATTATTTGGCTGAAATAAATTATCAAAAAAGGTTGACTTTACAAACGAATCGGTTTTTGGTCAACCACTTTTTTTAACCCTTCGATTTTTAAAATGTTTGAAAGCCATTTGATAGTAGGGATCCGTACAAATTCAAAAAGGTATAACATTTCAAAATCTGACAATATTTGGCCAAGATATTAAAAAAAAATCATCAAAAAAGTTTTGATTTTCGAACCGACCCCGATTTTTAGAAAAAACGTGATGTAACCCCTTGCCATTTGGCCGATTTTGGTCAAAATTTAGATTTTCATTTTTTTGATGCCAATCGATAGTACTGATCCTAACGAGTCCAAAATGGTATAAAATTTCCAAATCGGACATTATTTGGCTGAAATATTCCAAAAAAATTATCAAGCAAGGTTGACTTTACAAACGAATGGGTTTTTGGTCAACCACTTTTTTTAACCCATCGATTTTTAAAATGTTTGAATGCCATTTGATAGTAGGGATCCGTACAAATTCAAAAAGGTATAACATTTCAAAATCTGACATTATTTGGCCAAGATATTAAAAAAAAATCATCAAAAATGTTTTGATTTTCGAACCGACCCCGATTTTTAGAAAAAACGTGATGTAACCCCTTGCCATTTGGCCGATTTTGGTCAAAATTTAGATTTTCATTTTTTTGATGCCAATCGATAGTACTGATCCTAACGAGTCCAAAATGGTATAAAATTTCCAAATCGGACATTATTTGGCTGAAATATTCCAAAAAAATGATCAAAAAAGGTTGACTTTACAAACGAATCGGTTTTTGGTCAACCACTTTTTTTAACCCATCGATTTTTAAAATGTTTGAATGCCATTTGATAGTAGGGATCCGTACAAATTCAAAAAGGTATAACATTTCAAAATCTGACATTATTTGGCCAAGATATTAAAAAAAAATCATCAAAAAAGTTTTGATTTTCGAACCGACCCCGATTTTTAGAAAAAACGTGATGTAACCCCTTGCCATTTGGCCGATTTTGGTCAAAATTTAGATTTTCATTTTTTTGATGCCAATCGATAGTACTGATCCTAACGAGTCCAAAATGGTATAAAATTTCCAAATCGGACATTATTTGGCTGAAATAAATTATCAAAAAAGGTTGACTTTACAAACGAATCGGTTTTTGGTCAACCACTTTTTTTAACCCATCGATTTTTAAAATGTTTGAATGCCATTTGATAGTAGGGATCCGTACAAATTCAAAAAGGTATAACATTTCAAAATCTGACATTATTTGGCCAAGATATTAAAAAAAAATCATCAAAAAAGTTTTGATTTTCGAACCGAACCCGATTTTTAGAAAAAACGTGATGTAACCCCTTGCCATTTGGCCGATTTTGGTCAAAATTTAGATTTTCATTTTTTTGATGCCAATCGATAGTACTGATCCTAACGAGTCCAAAATGGTATAAAATTTCCAAATCGGACATTATTTGGCTGAAATATTCCAAAAAAAATGATCAAAAAAGGTTGACTTTACAAACGAATCGGTTTTTGGTCAACCACTTTTTTTAACCCATCGATTTTTAAAATGTTTGAATGCCATTTGATAGTAGGGATCCGTACAAACTCAAAAAGGTATAACATTTCAAAATCTGACATTATTTGGCCAAGATATTAAAAAAAAATCATCAAAAATGTTTTGATTTTCGAACCGACCCCGATTTTTAGAAAAAACGTGATGTAACCCCTTGCCATTTGGCCGATTTTGGTCAAAATTTAGATTTTCATTTTTTTGATGCCAATCGATAGTACTGATCCTAACGAGTCCAAAATGGTATAAAATTTCCAAATCGGACATTATTTGGCTGAAATATTCCAAAAAAATGATCAAGTAAGGTTGACTTTACAAACGAATCGTTTTTTGGTCAACCACTTTTTTTAACCCATCGATTTTTAAAATGTTTGAATGCCACTTGGTAGTAGGGATCCGTACGAATTCAAAAAGGTATAACATTTCAAAATCTGACATTATTTGGCCAAGATATTAAAAAAAAATCATCAAAAAAGTTTTGATTTTCGAACCGACCCCGATTTTTAGAAAAAACGTGATGTAACCCCTTGCCATTTGGCCGATTTTGGTCAAAATTTAGATTTTAATTTTTTGACGCCAATCGATAGTACCGATCCTAACGAGTCCAAAATGGTATAAAATTTCCAAATCGGACATTATTTGGCTGAAATATTCCAAAAAAAATTATCAAAAAAGGTTGACTTTACAA
This sequence comes from Drosophila borealis, assembly GCA_035045885.1. Lineage (NCBI taxonomy): Eukaryota > Metazoa > Arthropoda > Insecta > Diptera > Drosophilidae > Drosophila > Drosophila borealis. The sequence goes on along the minus strand of JAWNOR010000384.1, from coordinate 212,708 downwards.
ACGAATCGGATTTTGGTCAACCACTTGTTTTAACACATCGATTTTTAAAATGTTTGAATGTCACTTGATAGTAGGGATCCGTACGAATTCAAAAAGGTATAACACTTCAAAATCTGACATTATTTGGCCAAGATATTAAAAAAAAATCATCAAAAATGTTTTGATTTTCGAACCGACCCCGATTTTTAGAAAAAACGTGATGTAACCCCTTGCCATTTGGCCGATTTTGGTCAAAAATTAGATTTTCAATCGATAGTACCGATCCTAACGAGTCCAAAATGGTATAAAATTTTCAAATCGGACATTATTTGGCTGAGATATTCCAAAAAAATTATCAAGTAAGGTTGACTTTACAAACGAATGGGTTTTTGGTCAACCACTTTTTTTAACCCATCGATTTTTAAAATGTTTGAATGCCATTTGATAGTAGGGATCCGTACAAATTCAGAAAGGTATAACATTTCAAAATCTGACATTATTTGGCCGAGATCCTGAAGAGTCCAAAATGGTATATTATCCCGACATCGGATAGAGTTTATAAATGTTATAGGATATTAGTTAATATAAGTTATTTTTGAACGTAATAGTTATGTTTTATGTTTTACATTAGGTCAGTTCCTTTATTAAAGCACAGTTTTGAATTTTGATTTCCTAATACTCTTAGAGCATTCGGCTGCCTATAAAGGCATTGCAGACGGGACAGTAGTGGTTCGCCGTCTTACAGGAGTCCATGCAGTAGGGTACGCAAACACAGGGCCAGCAGCTGTGTGGGAGAGTGGGGAGATTAGATTATTGCTGTTACTGATAACTAATGAATTCGACAAGCTCTATAAGCAAGCTCTAATACGGTTGTCTTCCAATTGTCGAATCATTTTTGGTAAGTCTTTGCTACTACAAAGATAACAATACAGTTCCAATGAAACTTGACTGTTAACCGAGTCAACTAAATAGCTTACCCAACTAGACACAGTAGCAGGGCCCACATATGCGTTCGTCCTGTGGGCGTACTTTGAATTGTGGTCACCACGTCGTTTTGGCAGGTGGGGCAACGTACGAAGGTCGGATCCCTGCCCACCGGCACATGGACAGGTTGTGTTGTTGTGTGTATCATGACACAGGAACCTGGTGGGGGTTGCTGCTGCATCGTTGGATAGAGAGGTGGCTGCGTCGGACCTGCCGGATACGGCTGATAGGTTTGCGCAGGCACAAACCTGATCTGCGCTTGAGGAGTTGCCTGTGGCATTGGCTGCGGTTGCGTTTCCGGCAGCGGCTGTTCAGTGTAAGGTGGCGGCTCCTGTTTTTCCATGATAGTTCCGTTTCTTTTTCTTTGTAAATTGTCACTGAGCAATCGAACCGTTCAGCTTGCTGTTTATTGTTTTACTAAATAAGCCACACACGAACTAAGGCCTGATAATGTGCCCGAATTATAAAAAGTCCACGAGTTTGGCTGATATCGAACTTATCTGTTAAAGCTGCACAACTGGCATAGATTAGCTGGCCCTGACATCTGGGAAATGGGGGATTTTTCAAGTTAAAGGGCACTTTAGCACTTTAACAACCTGTTCCTCTGAAACCTGTTCCTAGAAAAGTTACATAGTTTTGGTTCCGTTAGCTTATCCTGCTATGTATTTCACGTGTTATTTACCAAAGATTATCTCTTTGTATAAAAATAAAATTTGTTCTGAGTGAATGACTGTAAAAGCTATAAAGCGGTAATTGCGTCTTTAGGTGCCAAGACAGGTTGCTTGGCAAATCCACCCGCAAGTGGGGAAAATTCGTGAAAACAGTTACATGCAATTATTTTCTTTGCCTTTCTTTCGACCATTTCCACGGATCTTTGATCCACACTTTTCGCAAAATCCAACCCTTCAGGGCGGAATATAAGGTTCTAATTTCTGCCGAGCATGGTTACGGGCTCAAAATCAAATCTCAGAATCATTCTAGGAAATTATTTGGTTGGATTGTTAAAGTCCAGTCCACGGATGTAAAATTGGCGAATTATTTTCGATTGACAGCCAATTCATTTTCAAATATCTATAGGAATTTAATTACAATTCTGATGGGCGAGGAATGAATGCATAATGTCAAAAATTCTAAGAAAAAACTTAGTCCGGGAAGCTGAGCCAATCACGCAGTACATCCATATTTCATATATATGAAATTTATAAGATCAATCCTCGAACGCAACATACTATAGATTCAGTCGTGATCGCGGGGCTTTAATTTGAGACTTTAGCTTATTTTTAAATAGACAAATCGTTCTTAAATTTAGGTCTTAGGTTAGTTCTCGTAGGTGCCAATGTAGGCGCCGCAATTGGGGCAGGAGTGCTCAGCGTTCTGGCAGGAGTCCATGCAATAGGGCACACAAACACAAGGCCAGCAGCTGCAAGGGGAATAAATGAAAGAAATCATTTCGAAATGTATTTCAATTTTCAGTGCACTCAACAGGCGCAGCGCGCCGAACTGATTGTGAATGATTCATGGATGACTCAACGAGCTCAATTTGCACAGTTCACAGATGAGTCATGCGCAGAGCACTTGGAGCTTGGCAACTTACAGGAACAGGCACAAGATCAGGGCCCAGCAGTGGGTGCGTCCCGTGGGCGTTCGCTTCACATTGGTCAGGATGTCGGCATGGCAGGAGGGGCACTGGACACGCGACGGGTCGCTGCCGATGGGCACCACATTCGTCGTGGTTGTCGTGTGGATGACCACATGGGGTCCTCCGGGCTGGTAGGTCTGCGCTGGCGTGTATCCCTGGCTCATGTTGCTCTTGCTCGAATAATCCCAACTAACTGTTAACTGTTCGATGGTTTCCCTCACACTGGAGCATATATAGGTGCTTCTGTAGAACCTACCATACGGTTCCACAGTCTGATATCGGGTCGCGTTATCTTACAAGGTGCGGTCATAACTGATAAAAAAGAGAATGAGAATCAGAAAGAGACAGCGAAAGAGGGCGAGAGAGAGAGAGGGAGAGAACACTGAAACAAAAGGGAACTTTTTACGATTAATTGTCAGAGTTTCGCCTAATGCTAATTCCTCACGGTAAAACGTAGTTTTATTTGCTTTGGATCGTTAAGTGCTATCAATAGATCTGACTCATGCCTAAAAGTTGTCTGTAAAACAATTATTGTTAGGGTATTTACGACCTGCATTTTCTATAAAGTTGACTCATTTCAACAGTTGGTACAATTGGAAACTGTTGATAGGCCCAGCAGCACTTTAAATGGGTTATATCTCTCTCTATATGCCATTTGATCTTGATAAATTTACTGAATGGAACTTAGTCTTGTTCAACTATCTCATTGTCTTAGATAACTTAACAAACTCAGCCAGCTACAGATAATGCGAATTGTATACATATAGGCATGTAATTCTAATTTGAACAATATCTATTCTTATAGTCTGGATTAAAAATGGGCGAAATGGGCTACGTAAGATGCAACTCGTTACCTGTAACGTTGATTTATAATCGAACTAGCCAGATATTTTACCAGACGATCGAACATGTGCGAAGGAGGCCCAAAAAAAGGATTAGATCCTACCCAGATTTCGCTTAATCGTCTTGTGACTCCGAAGTCGATAAATATTGATTTCAACTCATTAGGAACTAATACGTTTAAAATCTCATGAAATCGCTATCAATCGAATTTTAGATTAGAATTTTAGGGCTCATCTCAGAGGTCGACGAACTAGAGACACCAAATTTGGTATAAAATTTGGAATATTGAACAAAGATTCAGAATTATAACTTTTTCGGTGCCACCGCCTGATCTCCTCAGTTTAAAGGGCCTTAAAATTTGGTATATAGAAACTCTTGTTTGCCATATTAAAGAACTGGAAATTTGCTAAATATCTGACAGTAAACAAATATATTATTAAAGAACGCATTTTCCATACTGTCGGGCTGAGGGAAGAGGAAGCACAGATATAAATACATATAGATAAAAGCAGGAATGTAGCTAAGGGTATCTCCTAGTCAGGCAGTTCTACCTGTTTCAATTATTACTTACAAATATTATCATGTATATAGATTATGTTATGAACTTAACTAATATTTATTAGCGACTTGTACTCTTGATAATATAATCGAAACCTGCTAAAAAAAAACTACAACCAAAAATGGTCGTTCATTGACATGCGCAACCAGTACACCTGCTCTTCCCATAAAAAGGTGAAGAGAAAAGAAAACAATGCGTATACGTAATAATTTACTTGATATACTCGTATATTTACAGTTCGTTCGAATTCGCTTGGTCGGCAAAAAATATTAATTCGTTCAGAGTTAAGATCTATGTACACATGTGCTTAATTAGAATACATACATATACACGTATGTGTATGTGTATGCGTATGTATGTATATATTAATTCTCGTAGGTGCCTATGTAGGAGCTGCAGTTGGGGCAGTAATGATTGGCATTCTGGCAGGAGTCCATGCAGTAGGGCAGGCACACACAGGGCCAGCAGCTAGAGTCGAAGAAGAAGCATAAGAATATATATTAGTTATTTATAGTTATTTAGAAATAAATGCATGTATATGTATATGTTTATAACGAGCATAATAAAAGGTTTTTCCATCGAAATACGGCATTGTGACAGTTTAACGCAGTTGTTTCTGTGTTATCTGACTGAACTCCGCAGCCAGTTGAGATAACAATGGTACACACGCACACTCACACACGCACACACACACACACACACTCGCACACACTCGCACACACTTGCACTGCAGATAAGCGTCTGGTTATGTACATAGACGTTTTTTTTGAGCGAATGTCACTTGTTGCTTGTGGCCCAATTGCAATTGGAACTGATTCACCTGCTGTCACACACCTACACACACACGTAAATCTACTTACACAAATAGACATAGAACCATGGCCCAGCAGTGTGTACGGCCGGAGGGTGTGCTCTTAACGGTGGTCACCACCTCCGCATGACAGGAGGGGCAACGTATGCGCGACGGCCCGCTGCCAATGGGCACCAGATTGGATGTGGTTGTCGTCTGTATGATCACCGTGGACTGCTGCGGCGGCTGCGGCATCGGCGGATACAGCGGCGGCTGTGTGGGTCCCGACGGGTACGGCTGATAGGTCTGTGCTGGCGTATAGCCGGGCATCGGCTGCGGCATCGCGCTATATGGCGGTGGCTGCTTGCTGTCCATGTTGGAAATTTGTTTTTTTTTGGCTGTTGGAGCTTAGCTCGACCGCGCGGCTTGCTGGCTGTCGTTCGACTGAAGCCAGCGAGAAAATCGGGTGCTGACTAAACGCCCGCTCCACTCGGCCCATAGCTGGGCCTATTCAAGCCAATTCGCGGGGTATCTTATCAGCAATTTTGGTGCCTGCGATTAGCTGGCAAACACCTTGGCCACAATATGTGGCCAATTAGGTTTAGTTTTTTGGCAGTTCGTAGGCTTGTTTCCGCTCATCACCGATATTTGCGCATGTAAACACAAACAGTCAAGATCTGTATTTATATAGAGATCAGTGCGAGCTCTGCATGATAGGTCCGCTCTGTGACTCACCCGCTCTGTGACGTCGCTTGTGTGAGCCCTTGTATCGCTTGAATCTATTGAGAGGGGGCTGGGTTCCAGTATTTCACCATATATTGCACTTTCAGTCGGTTTATTTTTATTGCTGTTGGTAATATATTAACAAGTGGAAACGCTGCTGGGCATGGGAAATGGATTTAAAGCAGGGAACAAGTGTTTATTTTTCGTCTCAACTTTCCAAGATGTTGTTCAAATATAGTCAGATTATATCTGCCTAGAAGTCTCTTATATACTCTCTTATCGCTCTAAAATATTACATATTGAGAGTGCGAATTAAGAGTTAGCCAGGCATTGATAATGAGGTTGAGAGCGCGATTAAGACAACAGACAAACCCAATGTACTCTTTATTCCCGTTAGGAACAGGGTATAACAAGATCAAAGATTATGTTCTAGAATTTATAGCTCTGGGTACAGTAGCACGAGTGAAGTGCCTTAGTACGTGTACTTTTGTTTACTCATATTAAATTTAAGCCTCATCATCTGACGTCACAGCAAAGAGACTCAGTTGAAAGCTCGCTGCTAATAAAAACAAGAAAGAACGACCGAAGATTATATACTCTTGAGTTGGAATTGCTTTATTTCCGACCCATACGATATGTTTGAAGAACACTGCTTGGCAGATATATTAGGGATATAGCCTTCACTATAGTTAGTCAAGACATCTAGGAAAAAATAAAAGTTTTCTTTAAAAAGACTTTTTTCGACCGATTCACTATACGATATAGTGATCTGTTGTTGTTAAGATTTGGCTTGTATGTAATTTTTCCGTCTAAATTGTTTTCAAATTTATGAAACTAATTGTCTTAGAATCAAGGTGATTTTTACCGTTGGTTGCTATTATTCAGTTAGAGCTCACATATAAAATTTGTATTCAGCGCAAGTTGCACTGTAATATAGAAAAATTTGGACAGAAACTTAAAACTTGAATCGCAAAAAATTAAAAAAAATGCTTGTCCCTAATAATGGAAAATATTTTCTAAAAGTTCATATTTAAAGGTATTTTTTTCTTTAAAAACAAAGACGATCAATGCATTAAACAATTCGTGACAAAATAGTTATACCCTTTACAAGGGTATAAAATCAACTTGAAACTCAAAAGATATACATACATCGATCGCGAGCATTGTGGATCAAGGCGCGGCCAATAACGGGAGTTTGTTTTTCTTATAATTATCAGCGCTTCTCTCAAAAAAAAACAACAACAACAAAAACCACCTATAGGAACGGAGAGAAATGTCAAAGTCTGTTTGATTTTGTGCTTTTAGCGCGCAAGTCGAACAAAAGCGAAAGCTCAAAGCCAACGGATACAAAACACGCGCCGCTCAAGCTAACGTCTGCCTACGCTGGAGCTTTCTGGCAATGGTGAAAGCTTTTCTAGTGGCTTTAGCTTTTGGCGCTACCTTGGCGCTTTCAAGTTCAAACGTTAACAGTTGAGCCATGAAAATAATGTTAGGTAAATATGAAAAAACAACTCAGATCGAAGAGCAGGAAACAAATAACAAATATAAAAAAAAAACCATTTAAAAAATAGCAGAAAAATAACGACAACTGGTTTTCAAAATAACACACACAGCACTTGACAAACATTTGGCCGATGTTTTTGTTATTCCATTTTCTTTCTTCACCTGTCTTGTACTTTAACCCAAATTCAAACTAAATAAGAAACACTTGCGCCAGCCAAGCGCCGCAGTAAGCAGACATGAGCCGGCAACTGAGGTTCAGCTTCCAAGCGCCGGCGGCTGAGGCATGCCACTCGGATCTGGTGGAGATCAATTTGAATGGCGGCCGCGCACAGGCCAAACAGCAGTCGGCGCAGGCGCTGGACGAGCTGTTGCAGGCCAGGACAACGGCCACGTTGCCCACGCACCGTGGCTATCCCTATGGCTATGGCGATACGGATGATGAAGCCGACTTTTACTTCTGCAAAAAGTCGAACTCGACGGGCCAGCTGGCCGAGAAGGTATCGCCGCCGCCGCCCTCCGCCACGAACATCAGCTGCCTGCGGCAAATGTACTGTCCCGAGTGCCACGAGCGTCTGCATGAGCAGGGCGTGCGCCTGGAGCGCCTGCTCACCCTGTGGTAGGTAGCCCAAGGCCAGTTGTTGGCGGCCTTTGCTTTAACTGTTCTTCTTTCTCTGTTGCAGCTGTTTCGCCCTGCTGCCCATCTATCCCTGCTGCATGCGACGCTCCAAGGATGAGTGCAAGGTTATTTGCGGCAAATGTGGCTACTTGTTGGGCGCCTGGAAGCGGTAGCGAAGCGCTCTTGTGGTTTTTTTTTTTCAAATTCGTTTTTGGTTTAGTTATATATGTTTCGTTATTGTTTTTGTTAGTTTTTAAGCACCAATTGACCCTGCAATGCGTGGGAGAGCCATAAGTATTTGTTTTTATTTTTAACGAAGATGAGCGCGAGCAATCTCTGCCTCTCTCTCTCTCGCTCACATGCCGTGCCTCTCTGTTGCTCTTTTGCTCTGAGTATTTCTTTGGGCTGATTTTGTGTGCCGCCTGCCGCTGCGCCCAGTCGCAATGTCAAGCGCGCCGAACATGTTGGACGAACTGGAGCAGCAGCTGGATAATGTATCCGCTGCCACGGCCACACTGGAACTGGGCGAGGAGCAGCTTCATCCGTTGAAGCCGCGCCTGCGCTTCTATAGTGTTGGCCCCAGCACCTATCGCGTGCTCTGTCCGCTGTGCCAGCATCGCTCCCGCTCGGAAACGGTGCAAATGACCGGTGCTTTAGGTCAGCTCAGCTGCCTGCTGTCCGCCCTGTCCTGGTGAGTGGTGGAATGGCATCCAGTTAATATATTTTTCCCAACTTATCTCTTGCAGCTGTTTTCCCATCTTCGCACTGAGCTGCGTCTACTCTTGCCTGCAGAGCCGCCTGAAGAGCAAGCGCGTCTTTTGCAGCAGCTGCGGTGGTCATTTGGGCTTCCACTGGCGTCCCATTTAGCTCTGTTACTGTTTCCACATTTCTGTATTTTTTATTTATTGGCCACAATTTTCGCAAGTGGTCTATAAATAAACGCAGTTCGCGCAGCGGTTGCCAATTTTCAGCATTTTCTTTTTAATAAGTACGCATATATATTTCTATCAACGCCTCTTGATTATGGTTCTTCTTCTTGTTGTTGTTGTTGCTGTCCACTTGGAGAATTCTGTTTCTCGATCGATCTCCCGCCTCTCAGTTTTTGGCTTTTCGTAGTTGTTTTGGCATCGCTTAGTTGCTCAGAGGCCGTCGTTGTCATCAAATGGCCAGCACTGAGAGTCTGGACGGAAGCGCCTGTGATTTTGGCGGCATCTCGGCTGTGCCACAGGTGGGTCACTTGCCCGCCGAGCCGCTCGAGTTTGTCTGCCCCGCCTGCCAGCAGCTGCAAACGAGCTGCGTTGAGCACGAGGCCGTCACTTGCCTACAAAAGATCGCATGCAGCCTGAATTGGCTGCTCTGCTGGTGTGTATACATATATACATTGTATCTCGATATACCGTGCAGATCTACAATTTATATATTTTCATAGCAATCCCATACGCTGGAGCGGTCGACAAGACACTAATCATTATTGCAGCGCCTGCGGCTGCTTCATTGGACGCCACATCTCGCTGAGCTGGTACAAACGCGCTCTGTTTCGCATGCAGCGCTCCGAGGTGGAGGACAATGGACGCTGGCAGCGTTTTCGCAAGGTGGAGAAGGAGCAGCTGGACGAAAAGAAGCTTGGCAAGCAGCGTGCCGCGCTTAAGCAAAACTAGTCTCAAGTTATTTTGAATAAAATTTTTAATATAAACATTACAAACCTTTAAATGCGAGGACTTTTTACTACTAGGCAGCGATCCACTGATTCATTTGAATAAAAGGTTGATCGTGTTCATAACGGACTTTTGAGCTACTGGGCGTGCTATCAGATTCAGCAGTGTTGTATAACTTAATTTAAAATTCTAAACTACAAATACAAAAACCGTTCAATTTGATTGTAAGCAGCGAACCAGTGATTCATTTGAACAAATAGCTGTGATCAGATAATGAACGCCAAAGCTCGCTCAGCTGCAGTTTGTCTATGAAAAGCGTCTCTCGCGCTAAATTTTTGCTCCGTCATATTACGTCACGAGCAAATAAAACACCCTGCAATTGCAATTCTCATCGTAAATAATTAAGAAATTGGCATTCCGGCAGCGCTTTTATATGCATATGTATCCAGCAGATCGGCAACTGGAACTCGCTCTATATAAGTTTCAGCTACAGATGAATCGCTTTCAAGACTCGAACAGACGCTCTTGTTCAGTTTGCCCGGGCATTTCGCCAGAGATAGTGCTCCAGAATGTACCTCGTCTTGCTGCTGGCCGTATTGCTGGCGCTGCTGGTGCAATATTTAAGACGCATTTATAGCTATTGGCAGCGCGAGGGTGTGGCAGAGGAGCCAGCCAAGTTTCCCTTTGGCGTTTTGGATAAGCTGGTGAAACGACAGCGCGGCTTTGGACTCATCGTAAGCGATGTCTACGAACGCCACAGCTCAAAAATTGTGGGCATCTACATGATGCACAAACCAACTCTCTTGGTGCGCGATGCGCAACTGGCCCGCCAGATCATGACCAGCTACTTCAGTAGCTTCCACGATCGTGGTATCTATGTGGATGAGAAGCACGATCCGTTGTCGGCCAATCTATTTAATTTACAGGGTGCTTCGTGGCGCAATTTGCGCAACAAACTAACACCCTCGTTCTCCTCGGGCAAGATCAAGGGCATGTTCGGCACGATCGACGATGTGGGTGACCGACTGGTGCAGCATTTAATGGGCGTCATAGAGAAGGCGCCAAATGAAGCAATTGAAATAAAGGAGAAACTCACAACCTATGCCGTTGACATCATAGGCTCGGTGATCTTCGGCCTGGAGATCGATAGCTTTACCAATCCCAAGAACGAGTTTCGGGCTGTCAGTGATTCCCTCTTAGTGGAGAACGACTTGGTGCTAAAATTTCACAACATGGCCTCGGTAATATTCCCACCGTAAGTACTATATATTCAGCCAGATCATCTGGAAATCAGTCTTATCCCATGATCTGATGTAATCAACAGCCTTGCCAAGCTCATGAATCGTCTTGGCTATGAGAATAAAGTGCTTACCAAACTGCGTGACATAATGCAGCACACCATCGAGTTCCGGGAGAAGCACAATGTCGTACGCAAAGATTTGCTGCAGCTGCTCATACGTCTGCGTAATACGGGCAAGATCGGCGACGACGATGACGAAGTGTGGGATATCGAAACGGCGCAGGAGGAGCTAAAGGCCATGTCCATTGAGAAGATTGCGGCCCAGGCTTTTCTTTTTTATATAGCTGGTTCGGAGACCACGGCGGCTGCATCTTCCTTTACGCTCTACGAGCTGGCTATGTACCCAGAGCTCCTCAAGGAGGCACGCGACGAGCTGGATGCAGTCATGAAACGTCACAATCTTGAACGCGGCGACAAGTTTACCTATGAGGCGGTGCAAGAACTTAAGTTCTTGGATCAGTGTATTTTGGGTAAGATTCTTTAATAAGAGTGTACTTCGGATGCCTTGATCGCCAATCAATTTCATTCTGTCCCACAACAGAAACCATACGCAAGTATCCCGGTCTGCCCTTCCTCAATCGCGAGTGCACTCAGGACTTTGCGGTGCCTGACATCAACTACACCATCAAAAAGGGCACTCCTATTTTGATATCACTCTTTGGCATTCAGCGTGATCCCAGCTACTTTCCCAATCCCGATGACTATGATCCCCATCGATTTGATGCTGATGTTATGAACTACGACCAGGCAGCCTATATGCCCTTTGGCGAGGGTCCCAGACATTGTATAGGTGGGTTATTCATGTCATCCAATTAAGCTTCATATTTTTGAAAGGTTTTTTCTTATTTGATAGCTCTGCGCATGGGCAAGGTCAATGCGAAGGTAGCTGTGGCCAAAATACTTGCCAATTTCGATTTAATAGAAGCACCACGCAAGGAAGTCAAGTTTCGCTTTGATCCTGCGCCCGTGCTTCTTCCAGAGGGTGGCCTCCATGTGCGCCTCGAGAAGCGTGCCTGAATGCAAAATGCGTGCCATGTAAAACTATTTGTAAATTCGATTAATCATGAAATGCAATTTAAGAGCAATATTTGTATGTATATAAAACTGTTTGTTTAGACTAATTGACTGACTGATTGAGGATGAGCGCATAAATCAAATCGTGAGGGCAGAGAATCTTTGTTTATCATTCGATCAGCGTCAAACTCATTTGAAGATTAAAGATCCGCGATCTCGTAAATTCAGGTAAGATTATCGGTGTGTATATAAAAGTCGGTCCATCTGCTAATTAATGTCAAAAAACAATCGTAAAAACCGCGATTTTTTTGTTATTAATGCAGAAATATATAAATACGCGGTAGATCACGCTTTATATTGTGTACACAAGGCTATCATATTGTATTCCGAAGTCTTCTTCTTTTTTCTGCAAGGTCTATAAGTAAATATTCGATATATAGATATAAATAGGCATAGGCAATTCAGATTTGGCATTAATAGATAGTCTAGCTAATATGCCTAGCAGGCATTATGTTTTACAAAATGAATTCAACTTAAGCTTACATTTAAGCAGAGAGAAAAAGTTCGCAACGTTTTGTAAACTCTTTTAATTTCAAGTTCAACTGTGGGAGAGATACAATGCGCTCTCTGTTGTGTAGGGGCAGTTATCAAGCGGCTGCGAAGTTGCTCTCTCTCCCTATCTCTCTCTTTTTCTTTTGCGCTCTTTTTGTGACGTCACTAACAAGTATCGGCTTAGCCAGCTGTCTTATCAGCAGTGAAGAATACCCCTCAAATGCCAGTCGAAGTCTAATCACGATTCGAGTCAGACTCAGCGACAGGGCGAAAAACTTACTTGAACAAGTTTCGTTGTTTAGTTCACGCCGGGATTTCGCCAGCTACAGTAATTGAAACACCCTTCTACGCAGATGGCTTCCTTTACGCTCTATGAGCTGGCTATGTATCCCGATTTACTTAAGGAGGTGCGCGAGGAGCTGAATGCAGTTATGGAAAGTCATAAGTTTGAATACGGCGGCAAGTTTACTTTCGAAGCACTGCAGGATCTGAAATTCTTGGATAAGTGTACTACGTATTTTGTCAATCAGAAATTCCCCTCTCACCAATAGTTTAATTCCTTTTAAACAGAAAGCATACGCAAGTATCCCGGTCTGGAATCGGGAGTGCACTCAGGACTTTGCATCTGCAAGAAGGGCACGCCCATTTTGATAACTCTTTTGGGCATACAACGCGATGCCAGCTACTTTCCCAATCCCGTTGACTACGATCCACATCGGTTTGATGCTGACGCTCTAAACTATGATCAGTTGGCATTTATGCCCTTTGGCTAGGGCCGCGAACATTGCATAGCGAACTGGTTAAGAATTGCAATTTCTAAATGGATTGTCGCTCATTTTCCAGCTATGCGCATGGGCAAGGTTAGCTCCAAGCTGGCTGTGGGCAAGGTTTGCTCCAAGCTGGCTGTGGCCAAGGTACTTGCCAGCTTCGATTTGATCCAGGCGCCACGCAAGGAAGTCAGGTTCGTCTTCAATCTGGCATCAGCCCTGGTGCCCGAGGGGGGACTGAAGCTGCGTCTATCGAAGCGTGTCTGGGGAAAGAATTCTATAAACAAGAAAAATAAAACGCAAAAGCATTTCTGAAAACTGACAGTGGTCCGTGTGTGTGTTCATGCCATAAACATATATAGATATAGATAGATATATATGTATATATTAGGCAGACTGGCAGCCGATCTATCTATGGTATTTCGTAATGTGTGACGCTCCGAAATGCTTCACATTTGTTAAGCAAATAAACAATAAGCAATTTGTTTGTTGCTCTGGTTTTGGTTATGCTTGGCATGCCACACGGACTGGCTCCAGCCGATGATGACATCATATGCGATCCACACGCAGAGCAAGAGATACAGCATTGCGCATACGCCTCGTGAGCGAACGCTAGAGCCCGCTCCCGATCCCGCTCCCGCTCCGAGTTGCTCTTAGCTGGGTAAACGCTCGCCGCTGAGGGCAGCGTCGGTTGCCCAGCCAGTTACGATGGAGACGCAGACGCTGCAGATCAGACTGCTGCCGGCACAGACAGCCGAGGAGCGTGCCCGCAACATAATAGCCAATGTGGTTGTCGAGGGCCATCAGGCTGCGCTGGTGCCCTACATCGATGAGCAGGTGGGCCAAGCTGCCGAGAAGCGGACGCTGCTCACCCAGCTGGAGGCGGCACCCGCCCCGGCGCAGCCACGCCTGCGCTACTATAAGCCGGGCCCCTCCACCTACAAGCTGCTCTGTCCGCTGTGCCGCGAGAGAAGCGATGCGGCTGTAATGCGCGCCGCCGGCTGCAAGGACGCCACCTGCTGCCTGAGCCTGCTCTCCTGGTGAGCCCTAACTCCACCTTGTATGCACAGGCAATTAAATTTCTTGATCATTTTCAGCGTGTTTCCCATCTTTTGGCTCTGCTGCATTTGCACCTGGTGCGGCTGCAATCGCGAGTGGACCACCAAGGGCGTCTACTGCAGCCGCTGTGGCGGCAAGCTGGGCATTCAGAGCAAGTCCGATTAGGTCAATTAAATTGATATAAATGCCACACATAGTTTGTTTTAATTCTATTACGCATCTAACTCAATTAAAGACGCACGCTCGCTCGATCTCTCCCTCTCTCCCGCTCTCCCGCTCTCCCTCTCTCGCTCTCTTTGTGTGCCACTCTCTCGCACTCGGACGCTCTCTGCTTGCTGTCCAAACAGGTTGCCCCTTGGCTCTAGCCACATTACGCTTTCAGTTTTCAATTTGTTCAGCTATGGCCACCACCACCACGACGACGCCGACGACTGAGGAGCAGCAGCAGCTGACAGAGGCAGCCGCGGCCAAAGCACTGGAGGCGCAAAAGGAGCTCGATATCTATGAGAACTTTGCGACGCCGCTGGCAGGCACCTTTCTCAATTTGCCACACGAGTCCGTGCTGCTCAAGTGCCCCGCCTGCGGCATCAAGGATTACAGCGTCCTGCAGAACGATCTCAAATGGTGGGCCAGCGAACTCAACCGCATCGTGGGCTGTCTCTTCGTGTAGGTTTGCCGCCAGACTCGCTCCACTCGTGCCGTGGACTAATCTTTGCGTTTCCCCTTTCAGCACCTTCTGCTGCTGCTGCTGCCTGGACTACATTGTGCCCTGCAAGCAAACGGATCGCAGCCATTATTGCGGCAACTGTGGCTGCTACTTTGGGCGCGCCATGAAGCGACGCGTTCCACTCAAAATCAAGTCGAGCGCCAGTCAATAGATACCCAAAAAAAAAAAAAAAAGAATTACTCACATTAGCGCGCCTCTCTTGGCTTTTCATCGAATTTTCTATTTTTCCACACGCTGCCAATAAACAACACATAAACGCAAACGAAAAAAAAACCCGCTCGCACTTGTCTTTTTCTGCTCTCCAGAGCAGCTGCTCAGTATCAATTCACACGCGGCGGAAGCTGGTCAACATGGCTGAGGAACTTGCGCCCGTCTATTTTGCCGTGGGCCCCAACGCCCGCGAGATCACCTGCCCCTACTGCAAGGTGCTGGCCAGGACGCGTCTGGTGCGCTCCTGGCTGCGCTGCTGCACCAAGCGTCACCATTGCGGCGCCTGCGGCGAGTACCTGGGCGTCTACAGGCGACCCCAGCTCTGATGCCCTACATCATCTTCACTTTGCATCATGTACTTTGCAACAATAAAGAACTGGCATTAAATTCCATGTGTGTTGTTAATTAATTGCGGGGGAGGGGGGGGGGACGCGCGCGCGGGCATGGCAGAGCAAGTTTCTCTCTCTATTTTTCGGCCCGCTCTCGGCTGGCTCTTTTGCTGCTCATGGTTATGGTCGGCTGCTGGGGCGTCGCTGGCGTTAGTTACGCGCCGTACGGCAGAGAGTGCGCACAACATGACCAAGGTGGAGCCGCAAGTCATAGCCATAAGCATCGGCGGCGCCAAGCCGCAAGTGGGCTACCTGCAGACGCAGTCCACAATGGTCAACTGTCCCGCCTGCGAGCACTTCGAGCTGAGCATTGTGCAGCGCGAGGCGGTCAGCTGTCTGCAGCGAGTGCTCAGCCTGACCAAGCTGTGGTGAGTCTACTGAAGTTCTTCCAAGGATTGCCACTCATGTTCCCCAATCGCAGCAAGAGCTGGAGTGGACGCGAGGACATCAATCATTACTGTGCCCACTGCGGCTGCTTTATCGGACGCTACGTGCCCCTAGGCTGCTACGAGCGCTGCCTTTCCAAGTCGGCACGTAAGCAGGCCGTCGTGGACGAGATGCGACTCAAGACCAAGCCCAAGGATTGCGCTGTGCGCGCCCAGAAATCCAGGGAACTAATCTTGGCCAAGCGCGCTGAGAAGCGCGCCCA
Source organism: Drosophila borealis (assembly GCA_035045885.1). Classification (NCBI taxonomy): domain Eukaryota; kingdom Metazoa; phylum Arthropoda; class Insecta; order Diptera; family Drosophilidae; genus Drosophila; species Drosophila borealis. Next base: position 196,750 of record JAWNOR010000384.1, on the reverse strand, counting down.
GCGAGAAGCGCAACAGCAAAATCAAACCCAAACCCAAACTGTGTTGCAATAAGTCCAAAATTGGATGGTTCTTGTCTTGGCTAAGCAAGCTTTTTTTTGTGGCGACCCAAAAATCGACCCAAACGAGCTTTTGGGTCGCAAATAAAATATATTATTTTAACTAACTCGTATTTCCAGCACCGCAGCCAATGTGTGTATAAAAATATATAGTTAATGGTGAGCTGGTGGGCAGATGATGTTGCTCCTAGGTGGGCACAAATTCGCGATTGGGGCGTATGCAATTGTTCTCGCGATCGTAGATGCCCAGAAAGCTCTTGCAGTTGGAGCAGTGCAGATATTCGCGATTGTCGCCCGAGTTGAGGCAGGGCAGAAAGCAGAAGGGCCAACAATTGGCCACACAGGCCGCCGAGCAGCCGGTGCTCGTATAGAACTCGGAGCTGGTCTTGATCAATGGCCGGCGATTGCAGCCGCAGCTGGGGCAATAGATGCAGCCCTCCGTGGGCATCCAGCGCTCAATGGAGCTGCGATAGAACTGACGTCGGTTCAGATCCTTCGAATCGGTTAGCTTCGGCTGCTTCCAACTGCCCGAATGGGCACCCCCCTTGCCATCGCGCTGCTGGCTGACGGGGCGCTTCTTGCCCTGCAAATCTGTGAACAGCTCGATTTAGAAGCAGAGATTCGGTTAAGCTAACTGCAAGCACTTACAGCGCTCGGCCTCATCGGCCATCTCTGCCTCGGACATGCCCGTCATTTTGCTAATCTCCGACAGGCGCTCCTCGCTGATGCCGTGCTCGGCGGCCAGCTTGTGCAGATTGTGCACCTTCTCATTGGACTCGTCGATCATCTCCGGATGATCCTTCTGCACGTGACGCACCAGGCAGCTGGTATCGTACCGCGAGCACTTGATTATCTTCAGGCACTTCAGGCAGCGCAGGTACTGTACATCGGTGGGTTGTGTTGACATTATTGCCTATTCCTCATCGATTAGGTTTGCGATATCAGTTGATATTTCGCGATATTTCTCTTTAATAATTAACGCACAATTTATGAATATTTGTTTGTGTTCGATCGTTGTGCCAAAAAGTTATGAGGTTTACCAGCTTAGGCGGCAAATTCCTGGCTCACTGGGGTTTCATTCAGATGAAATAATACACATATGGTAACTTTGATAAAATCGAATATAAATATAATATACATATGTATATAAATAAAAAATAAATGTTGTATACCCTATACACATTGACAGCGGGTAAAATAGGGTATTCAACTGAATATTCATGCGTATGCAGCAATATTACGTATACGCATTACGCATACGTATATATATAAAAAGTATATTGTCGTATGCCATCACAAGGCTGAAAATAAGTCAAATTCTTACCTGCTGTCCATTTGACTAAGCGTGGCCTCTATATATACCCTTCCTGTCGTTACTGGATGAAGGGCATCTGCTAGTTTGGCACTTGCAAGTGGAGCACTCTTCTTTTTATGCACTTGTAAAAGGTTCTATAATTTTGTGTGGCGCATGTAAGGAGACATACCCATAAAATATATATATTCTTGATCAGCATCAGTAGCCGTGTTGATATAGCCTTGTCCGTTTGTATGTTTGTTTTGCGAAATAGTCCCTCAGTTTTAAAGACCTGGTCTAAAAACTTGGCATAGGTCCGTGCTTCTGTTGCAGGCCGGATCGGACCACTATATCATATTGCTGCCATAGGAACGATCGGTCGGCGAGTTGGTTCTGATGTGGAAACTTTTTTTTGTTTATTTAGATGTCCTGACCATACTCGGGATTTATTTATGATCCTCATTATGATCCTCATATATATGCAAAATCTTGTCAACATCGGACCACTATATCACATAGCTGCTATTAGAAAATAGTCGGTGGAAAAGTAGGATCTTAAATGGCAAAATATTCAGTTTTAAAAGATATTTTCAACAAACTCAGCATATTCGCGCTGCACATTTCGCACATATATGCAAAATGGAAATGTCCACAAGGGTATTTAATATTCGGCGTGCCGAAAATATCTTCTTTTTGTCGTTTATAATTATTTGTATTTTCTAAACTTTCTCTACTTTTGCGATAATGAATATGTTACTTATATATTTGCCTTTATCATGTTCTATATTGTTATCTGAAGTTTCATATTTTTTTAAGCCTTTAGGACTTTTATTTTTTATCATTAAAAGCTCAGCATTTGAATTCTTTTAAATCGAATGACGCTCAATATGTCAATTTTTTGCACCGGGCTGGAATATTTCAGATACTTGTGTATGAGTAAAAACCGAACGTGGTTGCGTTGACTACAAAGTGCAGCAAAAAAGACCATTAACAATGTTATGCTAGCCTGCAGCAGACCGAGTTGTCGTAGAGTAGAAAAAAAGCACTCTCTGCTCGCATAATTCCATTGAAGCGTCGAAATTTTATTGTCTATCATGCGCCGCAAGGAGCTTCATTCATTCCTTGTCATGGCAACAAATAAAGTCATTTGGATAACCCACCTCCACGCAAGCTCTGTGCTCCGGGTGCCTAGGCAAATGTGTGTGGGGCAGCGGAAATGGAAGCCTTCACAGGGTACTTCCACCTCAATTGGTGGGGGCTTTCCTTTATTATTTTCCTTCTTTTTTTTTATTTTGACGCGTTTCGTCAAAATTGATTTTTTTTTACTACATTTACATTTACAGAATTGGGGGTCGTCATTTGGGTTGCGTGGCTTTCACTTTCACTTTGACTTTCGCACGATTCGCTCGCCGACTGATTGACTGACTGACTGACTGCCTCGCAGCTTGTTACTCATACGCAGCGTGGTGCGGCGGGAAAAGCGAACGCGTCTGCATTTCTTTACGTACTTCACGTAATTGCCGCTTTTGTCTGCTCGCTTCGACTTATCATTAGAATCGAGTCGTTGGCTGCTTTCCTGTTTTATTGGCCAACAATGCTGGCCAAGGGGGCAATGGGGTTATTGGGCTATTGACGTATTGCGAATGTTTAATTAAAGTTTTCTTTACATTTTATTATAGTTTTGCTTACACATATAACTCTCGTACATTTACCAGGCTAATATAAAAATACAGTTTTCCACTTGTGTGTGTGTTGTTTTAGTTCTTGTTTTAGTTTTAGTTTAAGTTCTTGTTTTTGTTTTTGTTTTAGTTTTTGTTTACAATTTGTATTTGAAGTTTGGCTTTGGAAGCTGTTTTACTCTTAACACTGAATTACTTAAATACAATTACAATTCGCTGACTCAAAAATGTTAACATGAATTTTCGTTACTGTTGCTCCTCCGCCCCCATACCCCCTGTACATGCACGCACACAGACATACACAAATTGTATATATATATATATATATATATATATATGGTATATATCGTACTTTTACACAGATAACTAAAGGTAGCATCCACGGCACAAAAACATTGAGGTGCACCGAGGTGTGACTAATAGGAAATGCGTTTTTTTGTTTTTTGTCTCTCAATTTTCTGCTCATTCTCGTTCCTTCTCGCAGCATTTTCAGCAAATGTCTCTTGGTGGTTGTTGTTGTTGTTGTTGTAGTTGCACATATATATATATATTTATATATAGGTATATATATACGTAGTTGGACCTAAGCGTATCTCAAACGGTTATAGATTTAGAAAAATAAAATCTAGCTTGTAAAATTGGACTATTGCCGAGTCGCATTCACAATGTCAGCTCAGCTTGCATATGTACAACGATCCTTGTGTTTCTGTTAACAAGTTAATTCAGTTACTTGTGGTATAGTTGGGTTCAAGTTCTCGAATCCCAGCAGTTCCCCGCCTGCGTCGTCGTTCAGCCCGCTTCGCTGCGTCGTTTTGGTTTTTTGTTCCGGCTCCTAACTTATCTACTTTTACACACTTTGAGGCACATTCAGTTTGAATCATTTTATAAATTTATAAAGTTGCGCTACAAAAAAAAAAAAAACACGAAACATACCCGATCAACTCTCGCTGACAAACATTCTCCAACCCCTCCCCCCCCTGCACCTGCCTTGCTTTGGTGCGTCCTAAAACTAATTGTAAAAATTAAACATTGATTTACACGCGCACGCGTCGAGTTGGCGCCCAGCCAAGTCGCAGCAAACCTTCCCCGGCCCCAGTTCGAGTTTGCAGTCCCAGCCACAGTCCCAGACCCAACCACAAGCCACTCGGTAGCAACTTTTTAATCTGCAGCATGAGTCTCCAGACTCGTAACTCCGTCAAGCTTAATGCATTTATCACCATCATTCAGCAGAGCGGGAAACGCAGGCATATGGAATAGGCGACATTTGGAATGTCGCCATGCGGATGTCCCTGCTCGGGCGCCTGGCGTCGCCGCCGCCTTAGAGCGTATTCTGTTTGGCCGCCTCGCCGCATTTGGCAGCCGATTCGAGGCGCGCACGTGGGCGCCGCTTGGTCTGCAGGGAATACAGGCGACCGCTGCGTGAGCGCGTCTGCGGCTCCGCCTCCCGCCCACCGGAGCCACCAGCGGCACCGCTACAAGCGATAAAATCTCTATTAGGAGCAGCCGAAGAGCAAACAAGCTAAGACACACTCACTTGAGCTCCAGCTTGGCCAGGCGCTGTTTGATTTTGGCCTGGCTGGCCGTGTACTCGGCAAGCAGGCGGGCCAGTCGCATGTTCAAGTTCTCGACGGACAGCTCCAGTTTCTCGATGCCGCCCTCGATGCTGTCGTGCACGCGCTGCGAATCTGCGAAAGCAAACAGGATAGCGGAAGTGCGTTAGTGAGAGAAGCCGCCGGAAGTGGCCCAAATTGTGTTGGCGTCAATTACCCGCAAAGATCTGTTCATCGAGCAGCCCGTCCTTGCGCAGCAGCTGACAGCCGCGCTGTGTGAGCGTGGACCGCGCCTCCGGATAGTCGGCCAGCGTCTCCCACAAGTCACGTTTGGCCAGGCAAAAGAGATCCGAGTAGCCCAGCGAGCGCACATTGGCCGTGCGTCGGTTGCCCGTGCGATTGCCGGCAATCTCCAGCACCGAGACCTCGCCAAAGACTGAGCCAGCGCCCAGCGTGGCCAGCACCGTGACGCCATTGTCACCCACCACGGACAGCTTGCCGCGCTTCACAATGTACATCTCCTTGCCGACGTCGCCCTTGCGGCAAATGTAGTCGCCGGGACTGAAGACCTGCAGCTTCAGCTTGAGCACCAACGCCTCCAGTAGGCCCGGCTCTGTGTCGTGGAAGATGCGCACCTGCTTTAGCGTATCCATGTGCACCTGTATAGCTATCTCCGCCTTCAGCTTGTCCGGCAGTGCAGCCAGCACGCGCTCCTCGTCCAGGGCGCCGCTCTGCGACCAGGTGTACGCGAACCAGCGTATCACTCGCGCCTCCAGCTCATGGCCCACGCGCCGAAAGGCCATATACTGCTTGACGCCATCCATGCGGTTCTGGAACTCGACGCGCGCCACATTCATGTTGGATATCATGGAGCCGATGTTACCTATTGCCAGCCAGCGGAACAATATGGTTTTCAAATTGTCATAAAATACGTGTTTTTATGCCCTGCAGCCATTCGAAAATGGCATAGGGTATACTTAAGCAAGGGACCAGCTAGGTTTATATATACCCTCACTTTTTAGCTATTTATAATAAAAGTAAGGAAGGCTCAGGTATTACTATACTCTACATGCTTATCCCGATTAAAATTCTTTCACTCTTCTTAAAATCCTGCAAACTTTTCCCAAAATCTTTAAGAAAAAGTCGATATCACAAATCCTATAGATACTGAGAACTTTAGAAATGAAATTCTGAGTAGCGAGTTTTATATACCGCATATTTAAATTTCGTCCGCCTAGATACTTTGGAATGCGGGTCAAGTGGGCATCTCCTGGTCGAGCACTCGAAAGGCTTGTTTTGTTAGAGGCTGATTTTAATTTGGAGTGCCATTTCCGCTGCGCCACTTGTGAGTCGTAAATTCTTCGAGGGGCCCATGCGGCGTATGCGTAACGCGTGGCACAAAGGCGACTAATGGCGGCACTTCCGGTGCACACAGAGAGACGCAGCCGGACGGACATATGCCTGTGTATGCATGATGGTAAAATATGCCACTCTGACGAACTTTGCATTCATCATGGTAAGTAAATTTGTTTGCCCAGATGTCAGACGGGACGCTGCTTCTCAGCAGCAGCAGCAGCAGCAGCAGCAGCAGCAGCAGCAGCGGCAGCGGCAGCTGCCCGGTAATGGCGGCGATAAGAAGGACGACAAAAATGATAAAAAGGCACGTTTGCCAAAAAGCGTTGCGAATGTGAAGGCGTCGACAGCAACAAATCAACCCCGCACATGCCAAACAAAAAAAAAAAAAAAACACAGAAAACAAAACAATGTTGAAAACAGAAAAGCGTAATGAATAATGTGGGTCGACACAAAGGAAGGAACAAGGAAAGGGACGCCCACTGGAAAAGGGACACGAACACACACAGAGGGGGAGTGTGGGTCGTTGTCCCTGACGTACGTGGCGGGCCGTAAATTAATACCCATTGATGTCACAGATGTCACTCCGCAACCAATTAAACGATCAGACGAAATATTTGCGTAAACAATGCGCCAAAACAAACAGCTCAAAATCCCCCAAAAATGGACCAGTTGCCCAGCCCCACAGACTAGAAGAAAGGGGGAGGGAGGGGGTTAGGGTCGAAGGGAGACACTCACCCACAATGGTGGCGAAGATGAGCACGCCGGCGAGAAAGTCGGCGACCACAAACAAATATTCGACATCATTCTCCGGCGTCGGCGTCTCCCCAATTGTCGTCAGCGTCAGCGTGGACCAGTAGAAGCTGTAGATATATTGACGCTGGAGCGTATTGTTCCGCGTGCCGTTCAAGTTGTAGACCCAGGAATCGGAGCTGAAACCAATTTCGTAGCTAATGGCAAAGTACATGCAGGCATTCCAATGGATCAGCACCAGAATGGCCAGCACCACCTTGCAGATGCGAAATGCATTCGGATAGCCGGTGGCCGTTTCCGTGCGATCGAACCACTCCCAGAGGCGGGGCAGGCGCAGCAGACGATTGAGGCGCACAATCACCGGACAGGGCAGATACAGGCTAGAGCATGTCTCCGGCGGCCACCAGATATATGCCAGATCCGTCGGCAGCATGGACAGAACGTCCAGATACCAGCCCTTGGTGTGAAAATAATGGCGACGCAGCCGGAAAGCATCGCGCACCAACAGACCCTGGTCCAGAAAGCCTGCGGGCCAAAACGAAAGGATTAGACCGTCATCTTTGTGTTTGTGTATGTGTGTGTGTGTGTGTGCTTGGTTGTGCCTTTCAGTTAATTTTTTTGCATGCCACATGCAGCGCGACATTTCGCAGCGTTTTGTTGCCAGAGCAGAGCTGTGGAAATGCAAAACTTAAACTAAAACTTTGATACCCTTGCAGCTGGATAATCCGCTTACATTATTTACACAAATCCTGTCCGAGGATTTGAGTAGCAAAATGTGTTTACTCGCACAAGGACCTCGCATTTCTTGACTAGGAAACAGACAACTTTTGCTAAGGTAAGCGTACAAAATAAATGCATATGTCCGATTTTCCAATGTAAAATGAAATGTTTGAAAAATGCAATAATAAAATTGACTATTATTACGAACATTATCGAATATTCTAGGTATTTCGTTGTTAGAATTGGCAACTGGATTTTAAATTTAAGCATTTCCTTTACAACAAATTTTTGAAGCTTTAACATATTCTACGTTCACAAGGGGAAGTTTATAAAAATAATCTTTTAAGCAAAGTTTTCCACGCAAGAAATATTCTTGGAAAATAAGTGTAGTAATTTCTGGAAATTTCTAATTACGGGACTTTCCTATTTCCGAGGGCTCACAGTGTGATAATAATTGTTCTCCAGAAACTAAGTATATACGTTTATACATATTAACTTACTAACTATACATATTAACTACAAATACATATTTTACTAAGCAAGAACCAAGTATAATAATGCGGGGCTCCGCTTGTTAAGTTTAACTTTATTTTAAACTAAAACACATTAAAAAAAAAAATTTAAAAATGTGTTTTAGTTGGGCCGCAGGCTCCTGCTTTCCCCGTATTTGTACAGTACTTTTCATGCATTCTTTTTAATTCCGATTTTCCTAGACTAGAGTTTCACAAAGTTGCGTGGCTCGCGGCGAGAGTATAACAAAGCGTTTTGTTGTTGCCGTCTGAAATGTCAAGGCTGGCTTATCCCTGCATTTGGCAACTCACACACACACACACACACACACACACAGACAGACAGGGCCACACACACACGCTACACACACATATGCTGTTGATGTATGTTTTTTATATGGAAGCAAATGGCTTTGCTGGCAACGCTTTGCTGGCATTGTCTGCGGCGGCTTAGTTAGACCAAAAGTCACCAAGTCTCATTTGCATAAGCAGCCGCCCCCCCCCCCCTCCATCCCCCTTCTCTCTCACCGTCACTTGGCTGACGTCTTGGCTGTTGAACTTACCCTCGTGCATGTGCACCAGCGTATCCAGCAGGTAAATGAAATCACATAGGTAATCCAGCGTATACCAAACGGCGGGCGCATTCTTGTTGATCTCCCAGAACACGGAGCGGCCCACCACAAATATGATATTATAGAGCACCGCCAGAGACACCACGGCGAGCCACTGTCATACAGAGATGGGTGATGGGTGAAACGTGCTGTATTAGCTAATGGATTGCAAAAGTTAAAGTGCATCCCGATTCGACTTACCCTGTAGTGTGACTGGAGCGTGGGATCCACGGAGAGGCGATTGCAGAGCGCGCTGCTGCCACGGATTTCACTGGACAGCGCCGCGTCGTCCATGGCGCCAGTTTTGCCTAGTTTGTCCGTGTTGCTGGCATTGGAGAACTTCTCGAGGAACCAATCGGGCGGCTTGGCGCGACTTCGTTTCGTCAGACGCTGCCGCAACGCCTGCAGCGTTCGCCTCAACGCTGAGGGTTTGCTCCGTTTGTTCGGCTCCTGCAAGAAGCGGGGCAGAGAATGAAGTTCAGCTCAAAGTTTGACGACCCAGTCCCCCTTCCGCCCTATTCGAAATGTGCCACACAACTGGCGCGGGCTAATTGAAACATTTTAATGGCCATCTACAGTGCCTTTGTGCGGTTACCCAATCCTGGTCGGGGTAACCACATTAAAACTTGGTCAGCTCTGGCAAGTTTGACGCTTAAATTTGTTATGTATCTGCACAGCTGCAGCATGCTAACGAGGGGGCGGTAGGAGGGCTTGTTTGTATATATGTAGTAGTATGTATGTATAATAGTTGCACATGACACGGGCAATTTAATGTTTGGAATCGCGTTTGTCCTGTGATTCAATTTTGTTCAATTTAAGCTTTAATGAAGCGCAACTGTAGCGATTTATTGTGTTACTAATTGTGCATCGCCCTTCTATGTGATTTTCATAAAGTCAAGTAAGGCTTTTGACTGTGCATGTAGTATAAGTGTGTGTTTGTTTGTTTACGGTTAAGTACGCACACATTTGAACAATTAAGAGCTGGCTACAGGGCATCTCCTAGTCGCGCACTTCTAATATAACGCTTATACTGTATGTATTCATGACAGCGTTTACTGTGGGGTCAAGAGGGTAGCACATTTAGTTAACAGACAAGTTAGTCTCAGTGTTTAGTCAAGGGGTTCCACAAACATTGTACATACATACATATGTATGTGAATACATATGTTGGCATGTAGAAAGTTTATGGTTAACACACACACACACACACACACACACACACACACACACGCGCGCGCGCGCATAATCTCACATGGGATGCTTGTTTCGCGTTCACTCTGCACATCCTGAGATTAGGGGCGTGTGCTTGACAGTCTAATAAACGCGTATCAGTCGCTGCCAGCGGTTAATCCATTAAGCTATATCGCCGGGCATGAATCGGCGTGGGGCGGACAGTTGGTATGAGCTTGGCTCAATGTGACGCATACATACGTGCGTCGCTTTGTATGGCAGCCCTTCGGGCGCAATGCTAATGACAATGCAATGCCACGCCTCCTGCTGCGCTCAGCTGTTATGAAGGTCGCGCGCGCACTCACACACACAATCGCACACACAAACACACACTTGGTGTAGACTTTATTTTTGTACTTTCAGCTCACATTTACCGCATCGTTTTGTTGTTGCTGTTGTTGTTGTTGTCCCGCTATGGCTGCTATATCCAAAGATTGCACCATGGCTTTGACTTTGAAATGTCGCATGCAAAAGCGACGTTAATGTCGCCCGCGTGCTCTTCCGTCTCTTCCTCTTCCACTTGGTACTTTAATTGTAATAGCAAGTTGTTAACCTACAATTGCTACATGAAGACCGTTAACCGTTAGTATTTTGCTGCTGCGCATGCGCGTCGACGTCGAACGGCCCGTTAGCACTGGAAAAAAATGCGTTGCGCGGTTTGCAACTGCCATTGAAGGCAGCAACAGCGACGCCAACAGCGACGTCGACGTCGAAGTCACGAACGCACAGCTAGCCACGGCAGGCATACACAATAACTACTAAATGTTTGTTGTTGCTGTTGTTGTTGTTGGTTTTGTTGCTGTTGTCAATTCGAAATGCTGTTTTATCTGCTGTTGTTGTTATTTTATTTTGCAATTTTCTTAATTTGCATGTGCCGACATCGGCGACGTCGTCGGCGTTTAATTAATTAACTCGCAAAAGTCTCAAGTGACTTTGGTCCTTCATTGCCAGCGCGCCACATCGCAGCCAGAGGACAAAAGTCGTGTAGTTGTTGTTTTGGGGTGTGTGTATACTATGGCCATTGATGGCAATTTGACAAGATTGATGACACTTTCAGCTGAACTGTGCGCGTTTTTGTAAACGCTTTTTAATTGTTTGGCCATCATTTAATTAAGCTGAAAGCTGTTGGCAGGTGGACGCACAATGCGAGGCAATGCGATCAAGAGCGCGCGCGTCACTTGCCAATATCGATAAGTAATCGCTTGTGCGATTTGTGGGTCCAGTGTCTACACACACGATATCTAAGTGCATAAATTAAGTTAACATTATTTAATTAAGCTGAAAACTGTCGCCAGGTGGACGGACAATGCGACCAAGAGCGCGCGCGTCGCTAGCCAATATCGATAAGTAATCGCTGTGCGATATGTGTGTCCAGTGTCTACACACATGAAAACGAAAACTGGTGCATAAATTAAGTTGCATTGGCACTGGCCGGAAGCAGCCAACCAGTTATCCACTTGTGATGGATAAGCAGCGGCGCAGCGATAATAAACATGTTGATTAAATGCTGATGAGCTCATCCAGTCACTAGTTGCATGGCAAAAAACGGTTTATTTATTTTTTTTTGCAAGGTTGCAGCCATAAACTCAACTGATTCGGATTGGAAGCAGCAGCAGCAGCTCTTGTGCTTGAAATCACAATCGAAATCGAAATCGAAATACAATTTGAATTACCCCCCGCTAGCCAATATCTGTACAAGTGCTGCTGACACTCGCCGGCTGCCTGCCTGCCTGATTGGCATTCACAGCGCTGCGGCGTGAGCTGCACAATAAATTTCCATAATTGCCCGGCGACCGTTAGGCGTTGACACAGGTGAGCAGAGGCGGGTGGAGGGGGCATGCGACTACCAGTAGGTGGTTAGACGGACCACATTATGCTAAGCAAATCAAGTGCCGCCGTTGATGTTTATTGCATGTGTGTGCTTTATGCCCAAATAAAGTTGCTTTAAGCGACTTTTAAGCCCCAAAGACCTTTGGAAATGACCAATGGACACAAAATTGAAATGCCAGGCAAGCTGTGCGCCCAAATATGAGAAGGTCTGCCAGGCACGTGGCGCTGATTGAAGGGAAGCTTAAGCGCTGAATGGAAATTGTCTTGTGCCCGGCATGTAATAGAAACTGTTCTCAATCAAATGTGTGTGTGGGTCTCTTATTTCCGTTTTTGACAGGGGCGAGCCCAAAAAAGATTGAATGTCAAGTGCTGAACACAAAACATTTACTATTTCATTTAGGAGCTTGTTGGAGAATATCCCCATAAAAATCCATGCTTATGCTTGAGTTTTATGCCTTGTACTAAGTGCTGAACAGTGTAACATTTATCAGATAGTATAAATTTGTATCAGCCATCTTTAATTTACGTGCGATTTCCGTGCAGAAAATGGGAACAGCTCAAAATGGCATTTAAGGAGCCTAATATGCAGCTGTGATGGCATTTAAATGTATAGGAAGGTAGCTTAAAGTCGTTTTTACTGTTTCCGCACTTTTTTTTTCGCTTTTGCACGAGTTTTTTAACACTGCAATAAATACATATATTAAAAAGACAGCTTTGAAAGCGCGTTAAAGCTTTAATAAAAATGCCTAAAAGGAAAACCGAAAGCTCATTGAGCATAAAACAGCAAAGGGCTCCTATTGGAACCAATTTGTTGGTTTTAAAGCAACCGCATTACAGGAATAAAGCTTTACATAAAGTAACCACAGTGTTGTTTAATGCTCGAATGCATTTGAATAATCCACCAATTCCAAATACATACATACATCACAAATTGGGTATTTGTGGTCCTTTAATGCAGTCTGTGTTAAATAAACCATATGCGTTGTTGTCCAATATGTATTCTGATGCCCTGATACACGAGCTCCGTAATCGCAATTGTTAGCTGATAAGCACTTTAGCCTTCTGGCATTTTGGCGTACTTGAACTTTGGTAAACTGCACATATTCAGTTGTTATAGATAACACCGAGTTTATCTGTAATATTTTTGTTATTTGTTGTGTTGATATTGGCAAAGATTTTTGTTTGGCTTAATGCTCCGCTGAACGCCGTGGGAAATTATGCAAATGCGCCGCAAATTGGATGACGATGACCATAAACAACAGCGCTTATCGGCGACAGCAACAGCAACAGGAATAAAACAACACAAACATATTTCCTCGAACACTGGGGGCTGTTCTAATGCCTTGTCTAATGGCCGACAACCCAAACTAGATACCACAACAACAACAACAAAAAGCAGCTGCATAAAATGATCTGGAACTGTCCCCAAATGGACCCTCATCAAGGCAAAATCCAGCTGGCCCTACACGACGCCCTTTTTCGGTGTGTTTTCTGGCCTAATCTTTGGGCCTAGTTGGCATTGTTTACAAAGCGTATTAGTCAATTTTTGATTTAGTGGCCCCGTTTTTAAGTCACTTCTGCTTTTAGCCAAGGATTTCAATTTTGCCGTTTTTCAGTTAATTTTATTATTATTTTCGTGCTGCCGCTGGCGAACGCGTTTTTTGCGCAACTGTCGTTGTTGAAATTTGTACAAAATTGACTAAGCGAATAAGCGAAAAAACAAAACCCGCTGCTGTCAACCGGGGGCAGACATCAAGGATGAGCACAGGACTCACAGGACTAGGGACATTCAGCGTTTGTTTGCTCGAGTGTCCTGCTGTCAGCTCAAATTGCACAGAAACAATAAGCAAAACAGAGCACAAAACGGCGGCCAATCGAAGGCAAAAACAAAAACAAAACGGAGAAATGGAAATGGCAATGGAAATACCAGAAGGTATGGCAAGCAAATAGAGCTCATTAATCGGTTTAATGGCCAAAAGCAGCCGCTGACTTTGGCCAACTCGTTGCCTTCTTCGAGTGCCCCAATCGAGCTTCAACTAGCTGCAAATGCCCGCTGACTCTAAACTAACTCTTCAGGTTTTGAGTTATGTACAAGCGCTCAACTAAATGCTAAATATCAATATACATATATATATGTGTACATATATGCCAGGCATCTATCTGTATACATATATTGTGTACAGGCCGTTTCCATTGTGGCCTCCGTTTGCGGTTTTGTGCCGCAGAGTTGATGGCCAAACAACAGACAACACACCTCAAACGCATTACAACAATCAAGCCAATATTTGGACGCCGTTATGCGGGCGATTGGGTGGACGGGAGGTTGGGCGGCTTTTCCACCTGGAACTGAGCGCTTTCCATTTGTATTTATTTCATTGCGTTTTCGGTGCTCTTCTTCTGCCTTTGTCCTGCCATTTATGAAACGACATTGAAACAATTTTAGTTTCAGTTTCATTTTCAGTTTCTGTGGTTGCTTTCACTTCAACTCTCTCTCCCTCTCTCGCACTCTCTCTCTCTCTCTCTATGGCTCAATGTTCTTATCTATCAAATTGGTCGTCGGCCAAGATACCAGCGTACCCCCTCTTCCCTCTCCAACTCGCTCGACGTGACCAGCCAGTAGCTGATATGACTGGTCAACGTTGGGCCTCGTCCTTGTCTCACTTGCTCAAGTATTTATAACCCGAGGGTCAAATTAAGTTCTAAACAGACCTTTATTTCTGAACGTTTTTTTCTTCGTTTTTTTTTTGCGTAGAGAAAGAGTAAAGGCCTAAAATAATGTAATTATTAAAAGTTTGCAACAGAGTCGCTTTGACGCGCTATTTGCTTGGTAAAATAGGTTAAGAAAATGTGCTATTTAAATATTTATTAAGAGAAACGGTTTCCAGTGTTGGAAAACACGAAAGTTGTCGTTTAATAAATGCCTAGATATTTTAGCAATTAAATTTCAACTGATTTTCAATTAATTTTAATTTTTCTTAATTTATTTTAGATTTACTAATTATTGCTCGAACTTTTCAATAATGTTGGTCTGGACTCAGAATTTTTGCCTGAACTGTTCAAAATAATTAGTTTCAAATTGAAAAATCTTCAAAAAAGAGAATATTATGTTTACACCTAGATATACGCTTTATAGAAAAGGTGTTCTAGAATTTTTAAAATATTTTTCCACTGAAAAATAACTGATTAAAATATTCATCCAGCTCAAATATTCATTGCACCATTTAATCTCCAAAGCCCTGATTAAATCCGACTCCTAGTTATTTATTTGTTTCGTGTAGTGTAGCAAAACGTTGGCTACACAAACTTGCAGCGTGTTTCGTGTTTTTTATTCAAGTAATTTGACACGTGCTAATAAAAATTTCGGAGGGCACAAAAATGGCAGTCAGCTGGCACGGAACATGGAACATGGAAATGGAGTGTGGTACGTGGTGTATGTGGAGGGCGCTTAACGCGGAGCACGGGGCACGGAGCACGTTGCATGGAGCATCGGCCGACGCGTCGGCTACGTGACAATAGAGGAAGTAATTAAAACGCGATTTACGACAAGGTCAAGTTTATGAAGGTCCGCAGTTCATTTGCATGGAGCCATACTCGGGCATGGGTTTCGTGAATGTGCAAATAAAATAAAGAAATGGGGAGTAGGAAGTGCTCCCCCCCCCCCCCCTCTCTCCCTCTCTCTCTACTGCTGCTGTGGCCCGCAGCTTGGTAAGTGGCATTGTGTTTTATTGTTATTATTGTTGTTTTTGTTGTTCGTGGTTTTGTTCGTGGTTTCGTTCTCGATGGCGTCAATCAATTAGCGCAATTACTTAATTACGGCCCACATAATTGAATAGGCTGACGGCCTCGGAATTATGACCGGGCCAAAACGAAATTAAATTAATGCAACAAATGAGCCAAGTGTCTGCATTAAATGCGCGTATCTAAAGCTGTTTATCTCCCTGTTCACGTTTTATTAAATATATGCTTGTATGCTGTACTTGATGCATATGGCATATCAAATTACGCATACGCCGCGTGATTTATGGGTACTTATATATGTATATATATAGATAGATAGTATCGATGTCCTGACAAGACTTACTTGTATCAGTTTCCTGCCATTTTCCAGATAGTTGGCATCGTTGGCACGCGGCTGCGTGGATCTCTGGTCGGCAGGGGCAATCGCCTCTTCCTGGTTGTCTTTGCCACGTGCGTCAGCAAACCCATTCTCACGCCCAACTGCTGCTGCCATCTCCACAACATCATTATCATCATCCACATCCTCGTCCTCATCGTCGTCAGCGTCATCGTCATCGTCATCTTGGTTGACGTCTAATTCAATGCGTTGCCTAGGCAGCCAGCCGCTGCTGCTGCAGCTGCTGCGTGGATAGTGTAGCTGCTGCTCCTCCGGCTCATCGCTGTCTGGACCCATGGGTATCGCCGTTTGGTTGGCAATTAAATGCTTGCGGGGCAGGCAAACGCCCTCCATGCTGACAGCCGCCAGCGTCGGCTGGAAGGGCGCATACAGGCCGCCGCTGATCTCGAGCTCCTCGTGCGCCATGGGCAACGGCTGAGCTGTGTTGCAGCTGGAACTGGTGCTGCTGTTGCCGCCTCCGCTGCCGTAGGGCAACTGTGCGGGTGCCGAGGCAGCGGGGCCAACAAAACGCGTGGTACGATACATCGGACGGGAGAGGCTGTTCAACGAGATGGAAAATAATGCCTGTCAACCAAATCTGTTTGTCTTCCCACTTACTTGTAACCGTATTTGGGTGATTCGGTCTCGGGGCGGCGTCTGCTGGACATCATTGTGTTGACCCGATCTCCGCGGGCGGCAGCCATCATGTACGTCCACATTGCGGCGCATCCAATGCTGCTACGCTGAGCACATGTCGCAAGCAGTTAACCGTAGCAGGTGGAGAGATGAAGAGCTGCTCAAGTTGAAGCTGTCGCAGTAGCAGTCGCAGTCGCAGCACAGCCTGTGGCAGGTGAGGCAGCTGCAAGCACAAAAACCACGGAGAACAGCCACATTAATGCCGCAACTTAAGGCACTTGAGGGGCGGGGCAATTGTTGAACTGTTTGGGGCAATCATAAACGCTTGCTCCGTGTGCCAGTTAGTGCTTGCTGGGCCATAAAATCGGTTGAGCATTGCACACTTGGGGGGGGGGGGCGCAGGGGCGTGGCAGCAATGCAGACGTAATTAAGCAATTAAAACAACCCGCGCCTCAAGGTATGCAACACCAAAAACGCAAGAAGTGCGAGTTGCAGAAGAAGAAGTAGAACGGAATTCCAGAGCAAGTCGCCTGGGCGCCTTTTGATGGCTTCCTGTGGTCATAAAATCAGCATAGAACACAGCTTACTTTTATGTTTGCATTTTTATTTTATAGTTTTTACTGTGATTCGCATTGCTGACTGTGATTTTTGTCTGCTCAGCCATTAAGCACATTCTAGAGCTTGCTTCCGCTCCAATCGCAGCTGCCTCAGTTGTTTAACTATGGCAAATGCACCGCTTAAACGTATTTTATTATATTATCAGACAGTCACGTGAATCGTTCGAATTATGAGAAATGTTCCGCCTTGCACTTTTGCAGATATTTCCAAGAACTTTTAGCCTACTTTTTGGGGCAGGAATAATTATAAAGTGAATTTAATTAGTTGAATGAATAGCAAATAAATGCGAGGTGAGAAATTTCGAAGCGCTTTTTCGAACTAATTTGCAGAAGGTAATATATATCAAATTATATATTCCCAAGCTCGCACACTTAGGATATGCATATTTAAATGAGCTCACGATACTTTAACGCATTATCCTTAATCATAGATAATTAGAATTTTCCAGCTATTTAGCTTTAAGAGCTCAAAAAGTTACCTTGAAATGGGTAAAGAGAATATGTACTTAGTTTGTGCAAATATTTGTTACAGGCAGAAGAAGGCTGCTCCGACTCTATAAAGTACATATGTTTATGGTCAGCATCGATGAAGATTTGTACGCATCTCTCTAATCTTAAAGATTTTAAGAGCTAGAGACTTGAAATTTGGAAATAAATCCTCCATAGATGTCACAGGCGTGCACACACAAGTATAATTTTTACAATATTCATATCCTAAGAGTGAGAGCTTGCGAATATATTAAATATTATATATTTCATTCTTCAAATTAGTTTAAGGTAGAAGTTTCTAATGTTTGTAACAGCATCTGCTAGTCCAAAACGAACGAAATATTTACCAAGGCATGGCCCAGCTCAGCCTATCACGGTCCAGAGAAGTAATAAATTATTGAATTCTTTTCAAAAGTAAAGAACAGAAATGTCTGAATCTGAATCAAACTCAATATCCTATTCCCTCCAACTGTCTTTCTTCGGCAAAGTTGAAGGCTTTGAATCGAAAGTTTTAGCTGATAATATTGTTTTGACTATAGCTCGACCTCATCGTTATCTTCGTGTTGATAAGAAATAAGTTTTGCGACCCGGATTTGTCATGCCACGTAGAAAAAACCGAGTCCATGCCCATCTCTACTCCCGACTGGAGCTTTCGGAGATAATCGGCGTACTTTTGAGCAGACAATTAAAACTGGCTGAAAAGCAATTTTATATATAAGCCCCCAAAATGTCCTCGCAATGAATGAAAGTTGCTTCAGCAGCTGAGACAAACTCTATTGTTATTCATGAACCAATATTTGTGCTAATATGCATTTCAAAGATGTGTCTGAGCCGGAAAATGAATTTATGGAATACTTCGCGCACGTGCAAACTTAACTTAAACTAGCCAGAATAGAGATACGAAACTTTCCGCAGAGTTCATGACCCGGGCGCTAGAGACATATAAACTCCGAGCTTAGCCAGTTGTCCAAAGAGTGCATAAATAATGTCCTTTAGTATGGCCGCAAGCAGCATAGACATAAACTAATGAGGCGCAAATGATAAATACAAGCTGACAGCATGGCAAAAAGAGATTTCAGACAAGCATAAGTACGCGCATCTAATGCCAAGCGAAGGCAGCAGAGCAAAAAAAATGCTAGCTGAAAAAATAGAACAGCTGCAAAAATGTGAGTCACAGTAAAATGCCAAAAAAAAAAATTGTACAAATTGAGGCAAAATGCAAATTGTGAAAGTCTTGCAGATAATCAAAACGTGCGCAAAAATTAAGTAAAATGCGAATTTTCTTCACATAATTTCCATTTGAATGGCGCGCAGAGACCCAAATGGGGAGGAGGAGGAGCAGCAACAGCAGTACGGGATTGAGTAGCTGACAACCAGATGAGGACTGCAGCTAGCCAGTCGCAGTTGTCCTTTGTGTGCGCCTTTTGCCTTTCGCCTTTGTCTGGCATTTAACTGTCGCGTGATTTTATGTTATAGATTATCTTGTGCTGCACGCTTCAACTGCGCTGGACCATTCAGTTTTAAGTGCAATTTCGGTTTGCCAAAAACGAAGAACCCTCCTACCCCCCTCCCCCTCGCAGACCCTTTTAAGTAAAAGCAAAAACCTTTTGCCGCAGTGGCTGTTGCTGCAGTTTGATGAGTCAGTGGCAAAGTCTTTGACCGCATCAAAACAGAAAAAAAAACGAAGTTAAAAACAGAAGGAAAAAAACGTAGAGCAGAGACACCGCATTGTGTGTGCGTGTGTGTGTGTGTGTGTGTGTGTGTGTAGGCTGGTGTGGGTGGCCTAGCCTCTGACATTCAAATGGCAAGGACTACGGCGACATGGAAGGATGCAAGACAAAGCATACACATCGATTTTTAGCTATAAAATCAAAGTAAATCCATTTATCAACTTCAGCTGCAAACATTTTCGTGCAGATAACAGCAGAAACTTGACTTTGATAAAATGTGCCAGTGCAACAGCAATAGCAACAACACTTGACCAAGTTTTTAAGGGCCAAGTGCCTTGGAGCCATTAAATACTCGTACTCGATAGCTTTAGAGAAACAAATTGTTAAGAGCTCAGCTCTATAGCTTATAACACCTAATCAAAGCGGCCACAAAACGCTGGCAGGTCAAATCGGAGCAATTAACGCCTGGCCGGGACCATCAGGACCATAAGGCCAAGGATTCAGCATCGGCTACGGCTTCATCTCATGCCCCGCTGTGCTGATGCTTGGCCAAATCGTTTGACTCAACTTGGAATTGCTAACGAGCTATAAATGGCGTGTGTGTGCGTGTGTGCGTGTGTGTGTTTGTGTGCGGCTCATTTGTAATGATTAAGTTGCGCTGGGAGCTTGTGGTGTTTATGGCCCAAAGGAATCGTTTACACGCCTTCCACTTGTGTGTGCAAGGATTATGAGAGTTCTGAATAGCAGCAGATAAAGTGAAAGATAAGCAGGGAAGGAACAAAAAACAAAAAAAAAAAAAACACAGACGCAAAAAACAATTCAAACACTTTTTCAATTGCTGCTTGAATAAATAAGCACACATGCGGCCATATCTATGGAAAGTAAATAAACTTCGTCCAAAACGAATCGAGTCGAAACACATCAAATAAGTATTATATGCCATACAATTATATATATATAGATATATAATGTATATATATAGTATAAGTACAAGACAAATATGGCCGACAAAGTGACTGGGGGGCCAGCTAAAAAAGGGCACTCAGCTAAGGCAGTTAGACGCTTTATAACCTGACGCTCGGGCATATATCACGTATACGCCATGTGTGTGGCGTATCAAAACAAGAGCTGAGACGCTGTCTGCAGGCGCAGGTGCCGGGAGCTGAAGCCGGAGCTGGCTTCAGGAGTTGGGAGCACAAAATATGCTAATGTCAATTATTTTGTGCGTAATTTGCTTTCATGCTTCGAGCACACATCAAAATGTGTGTACTCACGAACGCGCCCGACACCGCCCCCCGCCCCCCGCCCCCGACCACCCCTCATTATGAATATTCATTTTTGCATAACGTTTAGCAGAATGCGCTAATAATTTCATGAGCTTAAAGCGACGATGAAAAGCAATCGGCGACTTATCTAATCTCTATTTATAAGTATATGGAGTATATATCGGTATATATCTGTATATACTTATATATAGAGTTATATCTATATTTTCCTGCTGCTCTTACACCGTAAAGGTGAGCTGGCTTCAATTAACATTCGTGCACGTAAACGCAATAACGCAAATGGATTCGGGGTTTCGGTTTAATAAAATGCGTTATTTATGGAGTTTACTGCCGATACCTGCGACACGCCCCACACAACCGCCCCCAACAGTTAGCGGATGCCAATTAATATGGCACCAAGTTAGATATTAATATGTGTGCTTATAGTTAACAATTACGCCTGTCCGCACTGCATATGGCCCTGGAGCTGGTCATTCAAATCACGCTGGTTGCCTGGTTGGCCGGTTGGCTGCTTGGAGTGAGCGTAAGGACACTTAGCAGATGATCAGAGCGCCTGTTGCAGCACAGACAGGATGTGAAGTGTGGCTGTGACGACAGGGGCTTACCTTGCCACGCAGTTTTCTATTTAAGTTGTTTTATTAATCCGGCAACTGTCGGGCAGCGCGTAATCCTATTAGATGTGGCTACATTGGCCGCTGTGTGCGCGGGTGCCTCTTTTTTATATTATCCGGCTTTTTGTTGTTGTTGTATTTGTTGCCTCTCAGTATTTGAATTTTTCACTTTTTTTGCACTTAAAATGCGTGCAGTAATTTCAAATTAAATTTGAATATGTATTTTTGAGCGGCGCATTTTTTCACAAACACCCAAACGCACACACGCACACAAATATACGCTGAGAGAGGGGGGCGGCCATTAACAGTTGCTGCATGAAAATGGCGATGATTTTTGCACTTTAATTGAATAAAAATTCAAATGCTGATGCTGTTGCTGATGCGAAACAAAATCACGCGCGCTTATACACGAAAAAAACCAAAATGGCGTAAACGCGAAACAGGACGAGACAGCCAGCAGAAGAATAACGGAACAGCGGCTGCAGAGATGTTGCGCGCCGTGTACGTTCGCATGCCTGGCTAACGGCGCAATGAGCGCCCGTGGGAGAACACAGAACCAAATGCGAATGCAAACACCAACCAGCAGCAGCAGCAGCAGCAGCGCCCGCAGCAGCAGCAGCAGCCGAGCAGAGCCGATAGCAGACGCGTCGAGAGCAGCTTGTGCATGCCTGTGTGTGTGTGTGTGTGTGTGCGTTTGTGTGCGTGCTTTTCATTCATGCCTTCAAAGCTTTTTGTGTGAGAGCTTTCGCGCGCGTAATGTAACCTGTTGCTTGCGATTTATTGCTATTATTCGGTTCTTTGGGATGCTGGCGAGCGACCAGTGTTGCCACACGTCTGGCAGCTGTTGCCAGGCAGCGTGCCAAATGGCAACATAAATTAATTAAATTGATGTTTAAATGTTGTCCTGAGCCTGGTTTATTAACCCGCCTACAGCGCGATTTGCCTGACACATTGACAAATTGCTGAAATCAAAGCATAGCATCAAACACAAAAATACAAGTACACACAGATAAAGAAGCTGGGCGACAGAATGCCTGAACTTGATTAATGTCGGTCTAGGACCATGTCTAGGCCCTGTCCAAACCAGCCGATGCTCACGCACAGTTCATTTAGTTTGATTTAAACTTGTCGAATTGCAGTTCGCTTATGGGTTTATTTGGTAAGACAGTAGCTTAATTAGTTGGCATACCTTTTCTTAATCAACATATATATATATAGAGAAATTTGTATGGATGTTCGCTGGAAATGTTCTAGAAAATTCACATTAATTGCCTTGCGCTGCGTTTGACATTTACTCTCGAAGCATACTTTTGAGTTCAAGTTCAGCTTTGCACCTGCCGTTCCTTGAGTTTTATTTTAACAAGCTGCTGCCTTCAGTTTTGTACGTGTTTGATTATGTATATGTGCCAGCATGACACGATTATTGCTTTTTGGTCTCCAATTTTTTTTCTTCTTATTTTTGGTAGCTTCACAAAGACACAAGGATAATCCAATGCTCACATGTTCATTGTCTGAGAGTTCAAATAGTTCAAGTGAAGTTCAGTCACCAACCCAGAAGCCAATACCAACAAGTGGTTAGCTATGCTCGGGCAGTCAGGCGTAGACCGGCAGACAGACGTGCCACCAGAAGACGTAGCGCCAGCTGCAAGCTGTGCATAAATTTAATTTCTACGGCGCGCCTAAAAGCATGCAATATGAACGTGAAAGCCGCGTGCTCATGTGTGTGAGTGCGAGTGCGAGCTTGTGTGTGTGTGTGTGTGTGTGAGTAGATACAATGGACTTTCCGCACAATTCACAATTTGAGTAATTTGTTATTCAAACACATTTCGAATCGATTATACGCTTGGCGCACTCCCTCCAATGGAGCAAATATGTTGATTGACTTTTGTCAAGGCGCACGCCTTTGTGTGTGCGTGCGAGCTTTTGTCCTGTGCCGTGCAAAAGGCAAATTTGCCATTGTGTGCGTCTGGGTACACATGGGTAGAATGCCAACACAAATACAAATAAGGAAATGCGTGGTGTCAGGCGGTTCTCCGCGCATTTAAGTGATGACACCCACAACCCCCCCCCCCCCCCCCCTTCGCCCAGCAAGTGCGAATGTAATGCATGGTTGGCTTTATGAGCGTATGTGCCAACGATTGTCTGCATGTGTGTGTGTGTGTGTGTGATAACGCAGAACTAAGCATTTGCTGCTCATTGAAAAGCTCATTATAACACACGAACACACACACACCAAAGTACACACACACACACACAAACACATTGCGTTAGAATCGGGCGTATAGCTGCCAATGGCACAGCCCAAGGTTAAATATTTGTCATATGTTAAAAAATTCTAACAAAGTGGGTTAAGGTTCGTTCAGCTGATGGCTGGCCATAAAGCATTCAGAGTTGGACACTTGGACCCGCTGCGGCTGTTGGTAGCCAAGCATCTCAATGTCAGGCTTTAGCAGCTACCTGGCCGAGTCAGGGACGGGACCAACTTGTTGAATTGAATTGATTGCCGCATTGAAATTTAATTGCAATTGCTCGGCTCTCAGCTTGAATGTTAAGAGGCAAGGACATTAATTAACAGCAGACAGGATGGCTGCCAGCCAGGCAGCTGAGCAGCTGATGCCCCACTGAAGTGGCTCTGATTGCGATTGCAGCAGCAGAAGCAGCAGCAGCAGCAGCTAAGCGGCCTGCATTTTAATTAGAATGCAAAAGTAAAAATAAACTCCATCGCGCCATTGCGAATATGCAAATATTTGGCGTATGCCAGATGCTTTATCTACTTTATGAATATAAACTGCACTCGAGCCAGGCGCCAGTTATTCCATAAATACACAAATATAAGACCCTCTGTGAAATACGATACAGGGAATGTTCTCCAGCACTATTGGTTGCTGTCGAAAGGTTAAAGTTAAGCTTGACAAATGCGCGGCACTGGGGCGTACTTCATATCGACAGCATTATGGGCATAGCATATACTTGGCACAACAAACAGCTTATCCACATAATTCCTGACCCAATCAATTACTGCACGCCAGTCAAATTCACATATTTTAATCAGTTGCAAGAGTTGCTCAAAGGAAACAACGACCTGTTATATAAAAATTACAAATATTTTTCTTTTAACTTCAGTCGTTATTTAAAATTGAAATAAAGTAGATTATAAAATATTCAATATTATTAAAATAAGTCAAAATTAGTTCGATTTCTAAGAAGAGAATACCATAATGATTTTTAAAAATCCTTTAAAAACTTACCTTTTTATGGCAAATGCAGGTTATTGAACGAAAGTTTAGTTTTTTGGCTTTAAGCTTCGCCCCGCGGGTGACATTGATTCCAGCCTTTTAGAATTCCTTGAATGAAATTAAGCTTACATTTTTCACAGGTGAGGGCTGGGCGAAATATTGATGCCTATAATTAGAAGCAATAAATTACGATCGGGCAAAGCCGGGTAATAGCAGCTAGTGCTATATATTTACACTCACATTACTTATTAGGTTGAAACATGGATAAGTGTTTTCAATTCTGTTTTCAAAATTACTTTGATTTAACTTAAATGCAATCGTAGCAAGAGCACACTTTAATCATTTTAACTTTTACAAAACACACTAAAAATCAGCTAAGATCTCTTTTGGTAAATACAAGAGTATGGAAACAGTTTTCAAGGATAGTTCGTGCATAGGTGTTGGACCGTGGCAGTGGATAATCGAGAATATTGCATAATATATGTATATCATATAACTGGAATGCTCCAAATAACAATTTAAATGTACAATATTATAATCGGAATAGCGTATGCGTTTTGTTCGGTTACTTTTTAATTGACTTGAGATGCTGTTGGAGCTGATCGCAACGTTGGCACTCCCGGGTGAGCTGCTTGACAGCGGCCGCATACTGACGCTGTAGCTCGAGGAGACTCAACAGCTCTTCGTTCAGCTCATCCCGCCGCATGCGCTCCTCGTTGTATTTGTGGCGCACCTTGTCCTGGGCACTCTTTACACCGTCCACAATGGTCTCAAATTGCTTTATGAAATCCTCGCGTCCGTGGGGACTGAGCATGCCCTCGTTGTAGGCCTCGCAAATGGAGTTGAGCAGCGACAGCTCCTTCTCTAGGTAGCGTTTCTTGTCGTTAAGTGTATTGTAGAGTGTATAATATTGCTTAGTTTCTAGATGTTTGGCACTCATCTCGTTGTACAGCTCGTGGAAGCGTCGCTGGTACTGGGCTAGCTCTGTGCGATCGGGTATTGCGTCCAGTTTGCGCTCAATGGCTACAATGCCGCGATTGCGCTTTGCGAGATGCAAACGCAGCTCCTGCAAACGCTGCTGCTCGCTTGCTATGGCCGCGGCCTGTGCCTCCGCATCTTGTGCATTAAACGCCTCCAGTTCGCTATTAGTACATATTGTTAATTTATCATGTCAAATAGAGCTGAAGCAATCTTACTCGATTTGCTGCTGCAAATTGGCCAGATCCGTGCGGCAACTTTCCTTGAATTCCGCCTCGCTCTTCTTTAGCTCGTCGTGTTGCTGCAGCAGTCCGCGCACCTTTTCCAACAAGCTGAAAGCCATATTAGCATAGATTGGATAGCACCACAGTTAACCAAACACTTACGCAGGGTCTGCATTCGCCTCTGTTTGCTTGTACGAGTCCAGCTCTGCGTTCAGCGTTTGTAGCTTTTGCTCCTGTTGTTCGGTTTGTTGCTTTTGCGCCTCAAAAGACGCTGCCAGTTGCTCATATTCGTTCCCATAACGTTTTATCTTGTGCTCCAGTGCTATCTTGGCTGCCTCCAAGCGTTTCTGTTGATTTTGCGACTTCAGCTCCTGTGCATCCGTTTCCATTTCCAGCTTGAATTCAGCATAATGCTGCTGCAGAGCGCTACGAGCGACGGGATCCAGGTCGATACGCTTTAGTGGCGCTGGTGAGGGCTCCTTTGTGACAGTCAGTTGTTGCAGTTTTCTCTCCAGATCAGGCTGCATTTGAATTGTAATGACAATAACTTTAACATATAAATGATCTACGGTAGCTCACCTCAATTTCCTCTGTGTTTGATCCCACCTGCTGCTCCATACTTTGCTTAGCCGCTGGGCCCGCATCGCCATATTCCAATAACGTTAAACGCACGCGTAATGCATCATCGTCGCCGCTGGCCTCCTGGCGCTCAAACTGTCTTTTGGGACTGTACAGCTCCTGCAAAGGATTTAACAAATTGATAACCTTTTCCTTATGTGTAAGTTGAAGAAAACTTAACCTACCTGGATAGCTTTAATGTTTACAGCAGCGTAGCGTATTTTTGTGAGATTATCCTTGTCGCTTTTATACTGATAGTCATGGTGAAACTGACCAATAGCAAATCTCTTCAAGCGTTGCCCGCGTTCCTCGCGATTTTCAACCTGCAAATATGTACATTAATTTGATGATTTGATAATTTGAGATGGGTACGGGTTACATTCTAGTTAAAATCAAACTCTTTAGAGGATCAAAACTTACTGAGGTCTTAACAAGCCACTGGATAACGGGATGTATGGCGAGAAACTCCAGGCCCTGCACCTGATGCGGTTCCAGGCTATGGGGGCATTTCATGTCTATCAGAACCGCAACGATTTTCTCTACAAGCGCTCTGAAAACGGAATTCGATTATTCACAATATGCTCACGTATAGGATATGTTTGCTTTTACATCTTTTGGCCAATCGTTAAGTTCTCATGGAAGAGCAGGTCGACATCCACATCATAGTCGCAGCATTCAATGCACCAGGTCATGCCGCCCACAACTTTGTCGAACGCAGATAAGCCCTTGATACGTGCTCGATAGTAGCCGGCAGCTACGAGCATATCAAATGTGTCCAACTCCTTGGCGGCAGCATCCGTGTCCTCACGGCGTTCCACCTGCACAAAAGCAAACTCATTTTATTGCTTTTGTTTACATACACAAATGTAGCGAACCCACCTGGATTTCGCGCCCCTCTGCATCATAGCGCGTTGCCAACTTAACATTGGGCAAGATCTTG
This sequence comes from Drosophila borealis, assembly GCA_035045885.1. Taxonomy (NCBI): domain Eukaryota; kingdom Metazoa; phylum Arthropoda; class Insecta; order Diptera; family Drosophilidae; genus Drosophila; species Drosophila borealis. The sequence goes on along the minus strand of JAWNOR010000384.1, from coordinate 169,745 downwards.
GAGAAAACATCGCGATTAGCCATGTACAACAATAATAATTACATACTATTATAAATAAATAAAAGCCGAACAGGCTAAAATGGCCATTGCTATGTAATGGCCACACACACGATACGACTATCACATATGGTAAGTATTTATTGGTGTGTACACACTGTAGCAGAGCGCAACAGTCGGTGGCATATCGTTGGTATCGATACCTTTCTTATTTACATTTCTTTTCGATGTGTGCACACCGAAGCCGGCACGCGCTTGTTGTTTGATTAAAATGAATTACTACGTTTGTCTACACCAGGAAGGCATTAGCAGCATATCTAAATTAATACAAAAAGCCCAGGCGAATAACTACAATGTGGTCGCCACATCGATTAATGCAAATATGCTGCCCATGGATCCATTTGAAACGGATCCAACCTATCCGGCAACCGTGCTAAATGGCGTTGATTGGAACTCCAAAGTGATTTTTGCAGTGTCCGATGTGGATGTGGATTCGCCCAATGCCAAGCTACGTGAGTATTCGAAAGCTATGCTGCTGCGCGACATCACCTGGGCAGAGCACTTGCAGAATAATGGCAGCATAATGGTACGTCTAAGAGGACCAAAGAATGACAATTTGGCTGATATAATCAAGACGAGGACGAAAGGTTTGTGCACGCTGCCAATCATAACCACATAAATGAATTGTTTTATTGTTCAGGCAACTGGTTTATACATGTGCCGATTACTAATCCCGAACTGGCCACCTTTGAGCACCGCAAGGATGCAACTGAAAAAGATATAGAAGATGCCCAACAGGTCGATCCCTGGAGCTGGTGGAACGAGCTGCGCTTTGCCGTTAAGCACAACGGGAAGGTGAGGGTCGTGCTCGAGCTTAGCGACTCGGATCGACCCAGCCGTGAGACCGTGCGCCGTTGGCTTGGCGAGCCCATTGAGGCCATTATTATTCCATCCAGCTTATTTGTGCTGAACCGCTCTAATTACTATGTTCTGCACAAAGAGTGGCAGGCCATTGTGGGCCACTTCATCTCCGTGCGCGCCAACATTATTGTCTCCACAAATGCCAATGATAATGCTATATCCCAGTATGCGGAGTATGTCAAAAAGCTGATCAGCGATCATGGCGACACGCACATCCTAAACAAGTGAGTTGCATTTCACGTGTGCTTCTAAATGTAATTTAATATTTATTTATTTAAGCTATGAGAACATGTTGGAGATACCGCTGCAGCCACTGTGTGATAATCTGGATACCTACACCTATGAAATCTTCGAGACAGATCCAGTCAAGTATAAGCTTTACCAGGAGGCCATACGGCAGGTGCTGCTGGATCGTGTTAGCGACGAGGAGGCCAAGCAAAAGCTGGTAAACCAAGAAACTAGCATATCCCAAAAACAGAATATACCATATATGTCATATTTTTTCCTTTCGCAGACGGTCATCATGGTCTTGGGCGGCGGGCGTGGTCCTTTGGCGCGTGCCGCATTTAATGCTGCAGAGATTACTAAACGCAAAGTGCGCGTCTATATCATAGAAAAGAATCCCAGTGCGATACGTACACTTTCCAACATGGTCAAGACACTTTGGTCAAAAAAAGGTGTAGATTGAGCTCAACAACCGTGTTATCATCTACTTATCAAATTTGCCATTGCAGATGTTCACATATTCTCCAAGGACATGCGTGACTTCTCGCCTCCTGAATTAGCGGACGTGCTTGTCTCTGAGTTGCTCGGCTCCTTTGGCGACAATGAGCTGTCGCCCGAGTGTCTCGACGGAGCCTTAAAACTACTCAAGCCAAATGGCATTAGCATACCTTGTAAATCGACCTCGTATATTAATCCCCTTATGTCAGCTGTTCTGCATAATAATGTCTGCCAGCAGACTTCCACTGTGCCCGCGTTCAACTGTGGCTACGTGGTGCTGCTCAAGAACATTTACCACATTGATCAGCCTAAGGCGCTGTTTGAATTTACGCATCCCAATCGGGCTAAAGATATTGATAATGCGCGTCACAAACAGCTGTCCTTTACAGCTCAGAAGGATTGTGTGCTACACGGCATTGGCGGCTACTTTGATACTGTGCTGTATAAGAATATAATCTTAAGCATTAATCCTCTGACGCATACGCAGGGCATGTTCTCCTGGTTCCCCATGTTCTTTCCAACGGTATGTCCGAACAGCTAAACCATGTTTTAAGTATACTAAATTATATCTCTTAACTGCAGCAACCGCGCACTATCAGAGCAGGCGAAACAATTTCCATCAAGTTTTGGCGCTGCGTGAACCCCGAGAAGGTCTGGTATGAGTGGCAAGTGTGCGAGCCTGCCGAATGCGAGCGCCACAATGTGGGTGGCATGGGCTACAATATGCGTTTGTAAACTGAACTAACTGCAATATACAACAAGGGGGATAATTTACAACGGGGGGAACAATATCTTTATTACACAACTGTAACAGAAAACAAAAGCAAACAACATAAAAGAACAAGTCTAGCATAAATTGTCTGCGACTTTTATTTAAGTTTATATTTGAAAAGTTTATAAATATGCTTAAACTTATTTATGTGTCCTTAAATATCTGTGGGGTTTCTTGTTGTTGTAAAATTTAGTTAATAATTTCCTCTTTTTTACTTTCCTCTCATTTATTTAATTATTTATATTTATATATAAAGCGCTGCACATGATCGCAAAACGACATTCTTTAAGCGAAGGCAATTATTTTATGGTTAAATAGGTTAAAGCGGAGCTAAACTGAAACTGTACTGAACTGGGCGGCGATTTAGGAGTTAACAGCGCTGACCTGAGCCATTGTGGCACCGCCGGCGGCACCGCCACTGCCGCCGCCGCCGCGAATTGCAATAGCACCCTGGCCAGCCCGTATGGGCTTGGCAATTTGTGCCTGGGGTCCTCGTCGGCCCAGATGCTTTTGTCGTACCGCCTCCTTGATGCGATCCACCTCGTACTGATAACGCTTGCGATCCCGCATCGCACCCTCCTTGGCCTCTTTGAGCGCCGTTTCCAGCGCCTTGACGCGCTCCATTGTTGTGCGCAAACGCTTCTCCAGCTTGGGCAGCTCACAGCGCAGGTCGGCGTTGTCGCGCACCAGCTGCTTGTGCACCTTGGTCAGCTGGTCGAGATTGTTCTCCAGGAAGGAGATCTTCTGCTTCTGCGCCAGCGAGCCGCCATCTTCCTCGCTCTCCTCGTTCACCACATTCTTGCGAATGCGTTGCTACGTGCGGCAGGGAATAAAAATAAGTTAGAGTGCGTGCATTAATATGATATTCCGGATGAATTCCTACCTGCAGATCCTGTACGAAGAGTTTGCGCAGATTGTGCAACGTTTGCAGCTCCTTGGCGACTGTGTCCTCCAGACCCTTGAGGTCCTTTCGCGCCTGTTCGCGACGCTCGTTGGTTAGTATAATGTCCTGCAATTTGTTTGATTTGTCTGCCTCGTCCTGCTTAAGCTTCTCGTAGTCGACGGTCATCTGTTGATGCGCCAGCAATAGCTTCTGATGCACATCCTTCATCTCATTCATTTCGTGCTGCTTGGCGGTAATCTCGTCGCGTAGCTCCGATACCTGTTTAGTGTGCGCCTCGCGCAGCTCATCCATTTGCGAGTCGAACATGGAACGCAACTCCTCGGCGCGCTGCTTCTCCTCGGCATTCACCGCAGACACATGCTCGGCGGCCTTCAGTTTGGCGCACTCTTCGCGCAGCGAATCGATCTGCTCCTCCAAATTACGCTTTTTGTTTTCGGCCTCGCGCATCGACTCCTGCAGCGACTTCATCCGTGCTTCGTGCTGCGAAATGAGCAGACGATACTCGCCCAGATCCTTTTCGTACTCGGATATCTTTTTGTTGGAATCCACCTGCTGCGTCTCCATGTTAGCGCAGCGCTGCGCAATGTTCTTTGCCTCCGTTTTCATTTTGCTGATATACAGACGTGCCATAGTAAAGTCCTCCTCCACTTTGGCGGCATCGGTCCCTGCCAGGGCACTCATCTTGAGATCGATTGCGGAATCGCCGGGCGCTATGGCCTGGCCAACCTCGCCCAGATCCCGCAGCAGATTGGTTAGCATTTCAGTGATTCGTTTCTTTTGGTGCGTGGACATGTCCTTTAGCTGCTGCAGCTCCGTCGAGGTGGAATTGAATTGAGTTTTGTTCTGCTGCAGTTCTTCGTTGAGGGCATCGATGTCCTTGTTCTTGTTGTCGATCTCCTGCGACTTCTGGTCGTAGTTGACAGCCAGCTCCTCGAGAGCCTGCAGCACCTCCTTGACCTCCTCCTTGGCCGATTCGTTCTCCTGCTGAATGCGCGCCATTTCCGATTGCAGTGCCTCGTATTCACGTCGCGCATTTGCAATAAGCTCTTCCTGCTCCATGACCTGCTCCTTCAGCTGCTCCGCATACTGGCTCTGCTGATTGATTTCCTCATCCTTATCGTCCAGCTGCTGATAGAGGCGTTCGCATTCCGTGGCCAATCGCGCTCGCTCATCAGCTGCCACCGAGGCGGACATGTTAGCAATGGCAGTGCGTTGAGCTGCCGCCGCTGCTGCGGCACCAGCAGCCTGCGCAGCCGCCTCCACTTCGAGATTGGGCGTGCTGGCTTCCATGAGATCCTCCATGTTGATTTGCTCCTCCGCTTTGACCGTTTCACCGGCACGCCAACGCGCCAGCTCCAACTCCAGCTTTTCCACCTTGCCCTTGAGCCGTGCATTCTTCTCCTTCTCCTTTTCGTAGCGACGCTTCCACTCCTCGGCGGTAAGCTCCTCGTTGACACACACAACATTCTTCACTGTCTTGGCGCGCCGACCAAAGTCCAGCGTAGATTTCGTCTCCGACTCGTTAAAGCTGGCCGGCGAGCAGCAGATGACAATCGTTGTGCGTGCGTTGCCGCCGAGCGACTCTTGCAGGATACGCGTCAGCTTAGAGTCACGATACGGTATGTGCGTTTTGTTGCCATCCGCCAGCGCCGAAATGACATTGCCCAGCGCCGATAGCGACTTGTTAATGTTCTTCGCCTCATCGAGCACTGTGCCCTCAGCACCTGTTTTCGATACCTTTTCGGAACCAGCCAAATCCACCAGATACAGCTTGCCGGAAAGCTTTTTTTGATTCTCCAGATTCTCCTGCTTTACATTAATAAGGAACACCGAGTGGGAACGCGACGAATGTTCATTCATGTCTATAAGAGATTAAATTTATTAGATTTACCTCTTGCTTTCGATTTATATTATCTCTACTTACTTGTCACGGCAATGTGACGATTGGATTTGCCCTCCTCGATCACCTCAAAGACATCCTCGGGCGAGGAGACAAAACGCTCCGTGGCACCCTTGACATAGGGTACACGATTCTTATCCTCGTGCACACTCAAATTCACCTTGGATACATCGAGCAAATCTCTGATCTTGTCCATATAGATTTCATAGTACGAAACCTTAATGTGAAACTCCAGATTCTCTTCCATCGCGTAAATGTGATTGAAAATGTCGTTCACAATGCGCGGAATTATACCCTGCTTCACCGAATCACCAATGACGCCCTCCATTGTGTGCGTCTTGCCGGAGGATGTCTGACCATAGGCGAATATCGTTCCATTGTAGCCAGCCAGCACGTCCGTGACAATCGATTTGGCCGCCTCATTGTACACCTTCTCCTGCGACGCATTCGGCTTGAAGACTTTGTCGAATAGATATACCTTGCCCTAAAAAAACAACCACTAATTTTGTAGTTAAGTGAAAATATTTTTCGTGTCTTGTGTCTTCATGCCGGCCACAACATGTGTCTATGTCAGCAACCCCAATCCCCTTTCTATCCACAAAACAGCTTTCAAATCATTTTCAACGCATCACCGCGAAACGGCTCGCAATTATAAGATGAGCACAGGCATCAAGAGGCAGAAGCACAACAAATGAGTGGAACTTGAAATTAATGAATAACGAGCAGTAGTAAAAAAAAAGAGCTAAAAGAGAGCAGCAGTATGAGCAGATATGAATAATAGGTAAAGATTGCGCCGCTGGAAGCCGACTAAAATATACCCTGCAAACAACTTTCAAAAGAGTCTCCCACCAAAGAACTTAGAGAGAGAGAGAGAGAGAGAGAGAGAGCACCAGTGACAAATTCCTAATGGTTATCGAGATATTAAGAGCAACATAAACAACTTTAAAGTTGATTTTATGTTGAAAATCTAAAGCTTCTGCTGTTTATCTATATTTACAATGCTTTATATTTCCAGCATTCCTTGCTGGCTTTTAGTTAGCCAGTTTTTCACAGCTGTTGATTAAGAACGGCAATTCCATTTTAAATCCACCCAACTTTCGCATGTAACCCGATTCCACTTAGTCAATGTCTAAACAAATATATACCGGGAAATGCGGAGTAATAAACAAAAGCTATAAAATGTTAACTTTGTTGTAGGCATTTGAAGAGTTGGACAATATTAACAGCAAAAGTAACAAGCTCGATCAATGACTAAAAATTGTAGTTACAATAAAAGGGTAAAATTGTGGTGAGAATATTCGACAAGCAGCTTATGCCGCTTCGCTAAGCAAGGGTATACACACATATACATATACATATATATTTATTAACATTAAGATATATGTATAATGTGTGCAACTAACTTTATCATGGCGGACACAATGGAAGACAGCTGAACTTTTGGGCCATTAATAATATTCAGTAAAATCCAAATGTCTTTAACGAAAACATGCATATTCATGTTGTTGTTGCTACATTATTATTTACAGTTTTTTGCGGGCTTGCGTGCATGACTCATTTAACGGGCAGCAGCTGGTGGCAAGCAGCAACATTTGAGGGCGATGGTTTGTTTTGGGGCCAAAGCTTACTGAACATACACGCACACACATAGAGTACATACCTAGGTCTATGTTGGTAGAGGTGAAGCTGAAGTTGGGCGTATTGTTAGACAGGTAGAATGTGCATATATTGCCATATCAAGTCAAATAGCAATGCAAATATAAAAAAACATGCCCGGCAAACACGAGTGGGTGGCTCTGGTTACACACACACACAGACACATAGGCCAGGTTGCCACTATGCGCGAAAAATCAATTGAACGGCTTCTGTTTTTGCCTCAATGTGGCGATTGTAGTAACAATGTTAAAGTTATTTGGCAACAAAATTCAAAATTGCACAAGACACGCGCAAAAATTGGATCGCTAATTAGTTATAATACACACAAGCGTATGTACATATGTATGTATATAATTGCTACTCTCTTTCACTCAGTTGTACTACATATATGCGTGTGTGTGTTTGTGTAATTGTGGCGGTAAGGAAAGGCTAATGTACTGCGCTAATGTTAGACAATGTTCGGCATGACGTCACCGCCACAGAACCGCAACGGCACGCAGAAATATGTGTGCATATGTATGCTTATGTATGCGTGTGTGTGTGTATCGTTTAATCTGATTGGTTATATTTTGTTTAATTACCGCTATGGATATGCAGTTCTCCTCCGCATTATTTGGAAACTTGACAACAAACTTTGAGCCGGCCCTTTCCTCGCTGTCGTTGAGCGGCCGAAAACGACAGACGACTTTGATACTGTCCTCAGCGGGTATTTCGCGTTCCGCAGACATTTTAATGCAGTTCCGTCACCCACACACTTTTGTACAATTCTTGTTGTTGTTGCAATATTAACAGCAGCTTATGCTTATTCAGCCAAGTTTATTTTACTTGGAGCTTAATCTCGCATACAATTGTCGCAATGTTATTTTATAGTTGGTGATACTTCAACTTTGATGTTCAGTGTTAAAATTCGATGTAATTACAAAAATTAACATTCGGACAAATAAAACGACGATGACGAAGCCACCAAGCACTGATTGTGACTTTGTTGTACCGTCCCGCCGCTCTTCGGTTTTTCGAAGTGCTCGTTCTCCCAGCAAAATTGGGGCTCTAAATGCAGAGAAAATTTTTGTGGTTATACCAGACACCAGTCACAATCACAATCAATCGGATGCAAATGTTGTTGTTATTGCTATTGCTACTGTTACTGCAATGGCCCGTATTTTAAATAAGTTCGCTTGTTTATTGGCCCGGAATGTTTTGCAGCCTGTTAAATGCACTCTCATGCGTTGTGCCTTTAAATTTGTTCCACTTAAATTGTATTTTTTAGGTTCAATATCACGTTGAATAAAAAATTATTTGTTGGATAGATGGTCGATAGATTGTGGCGGCGGACCGATATTTGTTCGATAGATTGCACAGCCTTGCAGCACAAGTGTTGACAGTGCTCGATATATGTAGCTATTTCTGGTTGTTTTGGGAACACTATTTATAATTCGTTCATGAACGCTGGCTGCATAATTAAGTAGTTATCTAAATAAGCTAGAAATGTTCACTTTTTGTTTAAGGTGTTTCGTTAAGTGAACGTATTTCGGCAAGTATCGTTATCGGTTGGTTTTCAGAACTTTTCCAACACTCGATTTTGAATTAATTGCCAAACTTTCGTTTATTTTCCACATACATTTATTTGTTTTTGAAGCGTTAACAACATTTTACATTTGGCATACAAAATTAATTTGAAATTGTACAATACGTAATAGACCAGTTACCATAGCCTAAGAAGGCACTATGTTATGGTAGATTGCTGGTAAAGGTTGGTTAGTTTACGAAGTTCTTATTTGGCAAAAAAATGGGATCCAATCGAAAGCGTAAAAGCGACGTGAATGGCACATACAAGCTTATTCGTCTTTATCGCGCCAATGATTGTCTTTGGAATCCAAAATCATCGGGATTTAAGAATTTGGCGTTGAAGGAGAGAGCCTGGTTACGCATATCACAATTTTTTAAGGACAAGCTAACCGTGGAGCAGATCAAATTTCAGATTTTATCGCTTCGTTATTACTATGCCACAGAACTATTAGCCATAAAGCGCAGCAAACTGGGAGGATGCCACTATGTCCCTCGACAATCGTACTTTGCAGATCTGGAGTTTTTGAAAGAAGCGATGGAGCACAGTGTCACTGTTAAACCCATTGAGGTATGTGATATCATTGCGTAAACTCCCAAGAAGATTAACAAAATTATAATATATCTGCATTACAGGCAAAGACTCAGGTCAGCAGCGACCAAATCAACTGCCTCGTTGAGGATGCATTTCTGCTGAGCAGCCGCGAGAACAGTATCCGCAGCGAACAAGTTGATTTTCAGATCACTTCCTTGAATGAAGATGGCATGAGAGGCTCTGTGCTGCAATCGCTTGTCTCCTCAGACAAAGAGCAATCTATACAACTGCCTTTGCCTCCACTTGATATACGAGATAATCAGCTTCCAATTCGAGTAGTTTCTGGTAACGATCGAGGGCTCACCACATCTTCTTATAACGACCATGAAGATGACAATTATGTTGGGAGACAGTGCAATTCACGTAACAGCAACTATAGTGTCAGAAGCGGAATTGAGAGACGTAGCTATAATCAAAGTCCTACTATATATAGGCCAGAAATGGGTGCCACTACGAGTACGTATGATGAAGATTTTATATATTGCGAATCTTATGGGGCCAGAGCTCGAGGTCCGCCCAAAAAAAAAGTTTTGACCGGAAGATATAGAAGCAAGGCAAGGCATTCACATAGCCCTGATTCATATATCGATACGGAGGACTGGCAGAGAAATATTGATTCTAGATGCCAAAAACTGCACCATAGGATAAGTGATGGCAGGGAGATTGACTATCGCAGTGGTAGAAGCTCACGAGATGTTGGCCGCAAATCAAGCGAGGACGCTAAGAATGAAAACTACGAATATACAGAAAGTACCAGCTTTAACGGCTCCGTCACATTTCCATTTATTCAGCAATTGAGCGTACAGCCAACTTATCAATGTGATGGAGTTTGCACCTGTTGCCCAAATCTCTTTCCTAATGAGCAACCTGAGTACAATGAACCCACTCCGAAACCGGACCCGGAGCCAATGTTATCAGAGCCAGAGCCAGAATCTGAAATGTATGTGCCACCATCACCCCCTCGAAAGACGTGCGATGAGAGTAACTGTCCCGTTAGGGTCGGCAGGGTGTATGAGGAAAACGATCGTGATCTTATTAGGGATATACCAATCGCATCGTCTAGACTTGAATCAAAGCGAACTTCAAGGGTTCCATCTGGTGCTGGGTCTAGAGCGGTGCCCAATCGACCATCTTTCGAACAAGCACGTCCTCCCAAAAGGATGGTCTGTACAAATAACAGAAGTAGATTTAATAAATCGCCCAAGGAAAACCTGATAATGTGCCCTTCGGTAAGACAGGAAAAAATTGACGAATATGATGACGATGGGCTTAAAGAGGGTCCAGAAAACAGAAGTCGGCAAAGAAATGATGGCTTTAGAGGGAGCTCCGAAAGACCATCGCGCCGAAGTAATGAGGAAGAATTTGTAGATGGTCCAGAAAGGAAGACGCGGCGAAGTCGTGAATATGAAAGAGGTTTGTCGGCGTCTGGCCAACAAAATGAAGACATCCCGGGAAAACAATCACCAAGAAGTATGTCAAGGAGTAAACCCGATCAGGACTATTACCCCGAGACTGATCCGGTACAGTCTCCGCGAAGGCAATCTCAACGGGGCGATGAAGGGTACACTTCGCCAGATGGTTCGAAAAATAGATCAAATCGGCAAAGCAGTGATAAAGGAGAAAGATCTAGGCATGCTAGTCAGGACTATTATCCCGAGAATGATTCGGTGGAGCCTTCGCAAAGGCAACCTCAACGGGGCGATGAAGGGTACACTTCGCCAGATGGTTCTAAAAATAGATCTAATCGTCAGAGCATCGAAAAACAAGAGAGATCTATGAATGATAATCCGGACTATTACCCCGGGCCTGTTCCGATGGAGTCTCCGCAAAGGCAATCTCAACGGGCCGATGAAGGGTATACTTCGCCAGATGGTTCTAAAAATAGATCAAATCGGCAAAGCCGCGATAAAGGAGAAAGATCTAGGCATGCTAGTCAGGACTATTATCCCGAGAATGATTCGGTGGAGCCTTCGCAAAGGCAACCTCAACGGGGCGATGAAGGGTACACTTCGCCAGATGGTTCTAAAAATAGATCTAATCGTCAGAGCATCGAAAAACAAGAGAGATCTATGAATGATAATCCGGACTATTACCCCGGGCCCGTTCCGATGGAGTCTCCGCAAAGGCAATCTCAACGGGCCGATGAAGGGTACACTTCGCCAGATGGTTCTAAAAATAGATCAAATCGGCAAAGCAGTGATAAAGGAGAAAGATCTAGGCATGCTAGTCAGGACTATTATCCCGAGAATGATTCGGTGGAGCCTTCGCAAAGGCAACCTCAACGGGGCGATGAAGGGTACACTTCGCCAGATGGTTCTAAAAATAGATCAAATCGACAAAGCCGCGATAAAGGAGAAAGATCTAGGCATGCTAGTCAGGACTATTATGCCGAGGCTAATCTGGTGGAGCCTCCGCAAAGGCAATCTCAAAGGGGCGATGAAGGGTACATTTCGCCAGATGGTTCTAAAAATAGATCAAATCGCCAAAGCTGCGATAAAGGAGAGAGATCTAGGCATGCTAGTCAGGACTATTATGCCGAGACTGATCCGGTAGTGTCTCCGCGAAGGCAATCTCAACGGGGCGATGAAGGGTACACTTCGCCAGATGGTTCTAAAAATAGATCAAATCGGCAAAGCCGCGATAAAGGAGAAAGATCTAGGCATGCTAGTCAGGACTATTATCCCGAGAATGATCCGGTGGAGCCTTCGCAAAGGCAACCTCAACGGGGCGATGAAGGGTATATTTCGCCAAACAGTTCCAAATATAGATCAAAACGGCAAAGCTTTGAAAAACAAGAAAGATCTAAGAATGATGAACGGGGCTATGATAGGTACGGTCCTAATAATCTTTGTAAAGATAGTTGTTACGCAACGTGCGCATCGGTTAGAAGTACACGAAACAGTCAAAAAAGCAATGAATATCCCGCAAATTACGAGACCGACAAGGAGGACTACGGAGAAAGGACTACGGACGATGAATATAATCGTGAAAAGGACCGTTTGTCTTTAAAAGATCAGAGTGGTCAGGAAGATTACGAAAAACCAACCGACAATTCTAACCACGGTACGGACTGTGAATGTCCACAGGGAAACTATGGAGGAAGGCAAAGTTACAACCGCGAAACGGATTATGTACCAGATAAATACCAGATCAGACGAGACGATGAGTATAATCGTGGTAAGGATCCTAAATCAAAATACCAATCTGAACAGGATTACAATGAATGTCCTGCAAATTACCAGACAAATATCGATGGAAGAGATCTCGATATGGTTCCTATTTGTCCTAAATACCAGAACATCCAGAATGCCCGTGGAAGTAGAGAGGATAAAAATGATGAAGGCTGTGTCTGTCCAGGAAACCAGGCCCGTCATGATAGGTACCAAAAAAAACAAGAGTATAACCGCCATAAGGATCTAGGTCTGATCCAGGAGAACTTTGGAAGGACGGACGCTGATTTTACCACCGATAAGAATAATGAACCTGCAAATCAACAAGAGCACTATGATCCCTGTCTCTGTCCAGCCAATCTGCCAAATCAATATAACCGCAAGAAACAAACCTTTAATTGTGACCTAAACTGCTCCTGTCCAGCAAATCGTAAGAACGAACCCTATAAATGTAATCTAGACTGCACCTGTCCAGCAAATCGCAAGGAGCCAGCAAATCAGATAACTCCTTATAAGAAGGAACCCTATAAAGATGATCTAGGCTGCTCCTGCCCAGAAAATCCGATACCTCCTTATATGGAGAAACCCTATAAAGGTGAACCTGACTGCTACTGTCCAGAAAATCGGATAGCTCCTTATAAAGGCAATATGCAGCCAGAAAATCAGCCAGCTCCGTTTAATCGAGAAATAGAGTATCCGCCAGAAAAGTACGAGCCAGAAATTATACCAGAAAAGTACGAGCCAGAAGTTATACCAGAAAATTACGAGCCAGAAATTATACCTGAAAAGTACGAGCCAGAAATTATACCTGAAAAGTACGAGCCAGAAATTAAACCTGAAAAGTACGAGCCAGAAATTATACCTGAAAAGTTCGAACCAGAAGTTATACCTGAAAATTACGAGCCAGAAATTAGACCTAAAGAGCCCCTTACCGATCAGGATGACTTAAAAACTGATGAATTAATGCATGATTGTGAGTGCCCAACAAGCGAAGATGATGCGGAGAAATTCAAGCCCGCAAAGGAAGAGCCAAAGCCAGAGCCACCTATAAAGGCTCCTTGTCTTTGCGAGGCGGCCGTTGAGACGGACATTGACATGACCTTGAACATTCGAAAGAAATGCAATTGCTCTCAAGATTCCATGGAAACAGCCAAGCTTTTAGAGAAAAATGCGAAAGAAGGAAAATATGCAATCTTAAATGAACCTGAAAGTGCTCCGCCAGTTAAGTCCAGGGTCGCAAAAGGAGCCAAAAAATTAGGGAAAATCTGCTCATGCAAGCCACCTGTATTCAATAAAAATGTCAAAAATGGCAAGTCTGCAAGTCCTGTGGGTCCTGCGACAAAAAACGAACAGTTGAAACAACGGACACAGTCACCGGTGGGAGCCAAGCCACGTTCGCTCAGCAAGCGTCAGAACAAAATCGACGATGACGGGCTAAACAACAGTAAGTTCATAAATTATTAAACACTTGCAATCTGATCGGTGGCATTACCTAGAATTCCAGGCCCTCGGCGGCCCAGCACTCCAGCACGTTTACGAAATACAGGATGAGATACACATTAAAGTCAGCAATCATCAGAATGGCGGCTATGAGGTGTACAAAAAGCATGTAAATAAATCGCAAACATGCGAAGGTCTGGCTATATTGTGCTCGTTCCGCGTGCCTCCAACTTTGGCCGAGAAGACAATAGGCATACTGAACAATCACATATCACAAAACGCGCCGATTTCGGAAGATGATTTTAATGCTATTCCAGAATCCCAAGAACGGTCTAAAAAATGCTTTCCAATACGAAACAACTTTACTGAACGGCGACATCCTAAACATCCTGCGGAACGCTTAGGAAGTAATCCGTTTCTTAAATTGAATTTCGATGCTTCGAAACGAGACATAATTGTATTGCATGCTCCGGAGCCGGACTTTCGTCCGTCGAAGAACTCGCTCAGCATTAAGGATTCTGAAGTAGAGAATTACGAGAGAGAACATTGGCCGGTTGAGAGATACTCGAAATCAATGCGGCCCATGCCGAAACGATCACCTAGTCACTGACAACCTAAGCCAACCCAATCTAACCATAGCTCTAGTTTCTTCACACATCATCCATAGCACCATAAAATGTCATTCACCAACTAAAGACTCAACTGCATTTTATTGTAGGGAACGATGCCAAAGTACTTTTGAAAAAAGCACCCTGGCTACCTCAAGGGGCGTTACGCTTCAGTGCAATATGAGGATAACATTCCGGTATTGCTATAAATACCGCTCTGTACGATCGTTTCGTTAGGGGTTTGCCGAACTTATTGTTTTCCCATCAATGAAGTTTTTAGTAATTAATTTATGAGCAGTGTCCGGAACTATTGAAGCGTAGCCCAGCTAATTGATTTTTATGATGCCAACAGCCGAGTGCACCGAAAGCTTCTGATTTAACGATGAGTCAAAAGAAGATATATCCGAGCCCACAATACATATTAGCTTTTGATCAGGATCGGTATAGTCTGTAGTCCAAGTAAACTTTTGTCCCGCAGTTTTAAAGCTATCGAGATTTAAGCAAGAATTTTGAATCAATGTAAAAACTTGCTTGTTCCTTCAGAAATCCCAATCCCACAGCAACATTTCGCTTAAAATTAAACATGTTGATTTCTTAGTTAATAGCCCCTTCAGTAAATTTCAATTTAAATTATTTTCTTAATTTAATGCAATATCTTTTATTATAATGCTACTGTTAGAAGAAAATCACAAACCTTAAATCTTAGATTCAATTTTAACCAAATAACGCTCTTTATATAATATATAATATTCATATTTTGATCATTTAAGATCCCAGCTCAAAACTGCTTTCGCTGCCGCCAAAGATCGTATAGGCGGCGGCATCCACGTCCTCGCCATTATTGTCCAGTAAATCGCACAGCGCTAAAATGTAGGATTGGGCCATTTGCAGCGTCTCGAACTTGGACAGCTTCTGGTCAATGGAGGGAGCCGGCACCACCTCGCGCAGCCTGTCGAATGCCTCGTTCAGGCCATTCATGCGCTTCCGCTCGCGCGCATTGGCCGCCTGCCGTCTTCGCTTCTGCACCGTGGGACTCAGCACCAGGGAGCTGGGCGTGGACTGTACGCTCAATCTGCGCGGGCCCAGCTTGCGCTTCTTCAGCGGCTGCTGGCTCTCGGCCTGTGGCAGGGCATGGTGCATCTGCATGGTGTGTGCTTCATCATAGCTGGCAATCGGGGGGTGCTGCTGCTGCTCCAAGGCGCCGCCTGTGGCATCCAAAAATTGCCAGTCAGGCGACAGGTACGCCAACTGGCTGTACTGCTGCGGCGCTGAAGCGCTGGACATCAGCGTTAGATTGTAGTTGGGACTGCCCAGATACTGTGAGCTGTTGTCCTCCTCCGATGAGTAGTAGCGGCTCATGGCTTTCGCGTCTTCAGCTCTGCACGGCTCGAATGTTGTGCCGCAACTGCAACTGACGCGCGAGCGGCACGAGCTGGCCACAGACGAAATGATTATGCTGCAGTTGGCCGCAAAGCCACCCTTCGGGCCACGGAGTCTAGTTGCACAAATATTATTACCGCCGCGCTGACCAAGTTTGTATGAGTGCGGCCCGCAAATGACCCCTTGCCCCTCAGCCAGGATCTTCATCATTACCATATCAAGGATCGTCAACAGGGGCGGCTCTGCCGCTCGCCAGTTAGGGGTTAGATACGCTCTCCCTCTCGCTCTCTCTTACTCGCTCACTCGCTCACGCCTACTACTTTGACCTTTGGCTCGTTCATGCTGCGCCGCTCTCGCCTTGGCTCTGGCACGCGTCATAGCTTGCCAAATTGCCGCTATCATGGCATGTGATCTCCTTTTCTATAATTTGTGACTTTCACGCTCAACAGCACACAACAACACGAGCAAGCGAGAAGGCTGAGCGAGGGCCAGGGTGAGGGTGAGAGCGAGGATGAGCTACTGGCTACTGACTGGCACATCAATTAACTCGCTGTTGAATTTCTTAGTGCCTCCCGTCTACTGACCATATGTTGCACCGAGCCGCACTCCAGCAACCGGCACCATATGGCCACTCAGGCTAACTCTGGCTCGAGCTCAGCTCTGGCGCTGTCGCTCGTGTCGAGGGGAGTGGAGTGGAGTGGTGTGGCAATAAATGTCCTTTGGACTACCTTTGGGCTACCTTTGTCGAACTGCTTGGCACGCGACAATTGTTGTGCTAGTCTCAAGTAATGGTTGAGTCCAAGAGCAACTGTTACTTGGATCAGCATGAAAACAAACCGAAACTCACAAATCTCAATAATCAAATTCAAATAATTAGAGATAAATACTTCTAGCTGTTAGAAGAATTTAAACATAGATAAAAACATATAGATATGCATTTTATACAACTTGAAAACTTATGTTAAAAATTGTATATAAATTGAGAAAAACCTGGGAAAGCCGGGTTAACGAACTAAGGCGAAAATTGGTTCCAACTGTTAACCGAATAATTTGATTGGGTTTGCAGCCTAGCTTAAAATACTTAAAAATCGTTTTAAATATACTTCAATAAGCTCGCAATGTGGAAATTCTCATTGCCTATAAATAATTGAAAACTCAATTCATCTTACTCTTTTATAGCTGCGATTTCTTACTTAAAACTTCGACTATAAACTAGCAAACCCCCCTATTGTTATGTATATACGTATAATTATTTTATTTTATAGTTATTTATATAAACTTGCGACCTAACATTTCTTTAAATAACATTCGCTTCTCTAGCCAGAGGCTAGGACAAGGCTTGCGACTTGAGCCCGGATCCTCGATGAGCCTAAATGACTGAGTCACATAGACAGCACATCTAACCGGATCTAAACATGTAGATTTTATGAAAAATTTGTTATAATTGTATGTTCTCTATTTATTTCATTAGAATATAATATGATATTATTAGCCATATAACAGCTCCCGGCAGAAAGTACAAACTTGGCCCCTTGTGTGATTAGAAGGAGAGGCGGAACAGGTCGAGAGAGCATGTTGGTGCTGCGCATGCACCGTCACTGGGAAGCTGTCCAATGCTGTTCTGCCCACTCGGCAATTGTTTTGTAGAGAAATACGAGACGAAGACAGTTCGGACAGCATCAGCAGCAGCAGCAACAGGACTGAAAACAGTGGCGCAAATGTGAAGTGTTGTCATTTGGAAAAGGCGACAACATAAACATTGTCTAGGCAACACGCCAAGCGATAGAAACCAAGAGCTGAACCAGTTAAATAAACTAAAGAAAGGCAACTCACAAGTGCAAGTGCAATTGAAAATGTGTCTGTATTTGGGCGTCGTGGAGCACCTGGTGGATGTGGTCGCCTATTGTGTGTGCCGCATGCTGGAGCTGACTCTGGTCACCTTCATGATGATGTGCAGCACGGCCAAAGCCAAGCTGGCCAGCGGCAACGGCAACAACAACAACGAGCTAACTCTGGCGGAGCAATGACCCAGACTAGGACTCGGACTCGGACTCGGACTAGGACTCGGACAAGATGTCAGCTGCAACGGCAGATGCACTGAGGGGGAGCGCAGATGGGGGGTGGGCAATGTGTAACAATATAATTTAAGTGACTTTTTGTATGTAATTTGGCATAGACATAAATAAATAACTACAAATGTGTGTGCGTGTGTGTCATGGGATTAAAATGTGGCGCTGCTCGCTGACCAACGGAGCCATAATTTGGCATAGCAAAGCCTTCGCCCACGGCAAGGATTTGCCTATATGTGGTCGTTGTTCTTGTTGTTTGCTCAGCCGTTTATTGTACTTATTAACATTGCCCGACAGCCGAGCCATTTGCATGATGATAAAGTATCGACTGGGGCTTACACATGTACCAATTTATTTACTTATATCTAATCTCCACAGCGCCCGCTGTGCTCTGCTCCTTGGCGCCTGCAAATATGTTACACTTCTGGCGAGCAAGCATTTTATTGCCGCCCTCTCTGCAGGGCTTCAACCAAGCTGGAGCAATTGCTCTACAGTCTCTATTACTGTTCCAGGCTCTGTCCCAGTCTCGTTTTCTGCGAGTTTTTGGTATGGAATTTATGTAGTTGTTTACAGTTGTTGCCGCTGGCAATGGTTGCGCATAAATTTATTGAAATTGTACGTGCAAATTGGAGTAAAGTTTATTGCCTTGGCATAACACATAATAGCCCATTATTATTATTACGGGCAGTACTTTTGCATTCACATATTTGCTCTTATCATAATATGATTAACAGCGCTTGGCTGGGTTACTTTTGGGCAATTTCCCTTCCTTCAATTTTAATTGGCTTTATTTAAATAATTTCTATACTGCTTTTCAGCTGATATAATAATAAGACAACTCGATCAGAGTTCACGTTTCCATATTCCATATTTTCCATATCCGTCTGTCTGTATGTTTCTGTGCAAATTAGTCTTTCATTTTTCACTCAACCAACTTGACTTTAGTATAGTTTAAATTTCTGAAAAAAATTTCAAATAAAAGAGTTTTACATGTTAGTGTTTTAATATAAGTCCGAAAATATTGTGTATTTAGCCAATCGAGAAATTTTTGGCGTTCCAAATCGAAGTTTAAGTACCTAAAGCAAGCGTATTATGTAAATTTTAACAAAATTCTTAGCAACATGGATACGATCGAAAAGCCACAAGAGAAGCCAATTCTATATGAAATAAGTGGATCGACAAAATTGATGGAAGTCCCAGCACCGTCCCAGACCGATATTAAGGAGCCGATCGTCTACGACTATATGAAGTATCCCAGCAAAAAGAAGGGCAAGGCTCTGCACGCACACGCCAAGGTCAAGAAGAGTGTGTCCTTTAAGCGTGTCGTCGAGCTAGTCACCTTCACCGACGACTGGAAGATGCAGACGAGCGAGAGCAATTTGCGCACCGAGGACCAGCAGGTGCGTCTCAAAGAACGAAAAATATCAACTTCAGATATTCTTTTTCTCCCTTTCGCAAGCGCAGCTCGGCAATAATTTGAGACGCAATTTTTGATCATTTTCGTTCCCATAAATGTATTGTTAATTTTACGTATCCGAATCAATCAAAATAAATTTAGTACAAAGTTGATTGCCATCAATTCTTTTTGGTAAACATGTTGCAACGCAGCCGGTTCATAATGTTGCATATGACATATTCGCCACGGTCTTTGCCCTTAAAATCGGCGGTCTTTATGCCATCTTCCATGGTGCGAATCATTTCGGCCCAGAGCGCATTGGCGCAATCGGAATGGCCCAGATGATGCATCAGATCCACGCAGGTGGACACAATCCCATACGGACTGAGCACCTTGTAGTTGGTTAGCGAGAGTTTCGTTTGCAGCGGCTTGAACACCGCATGATGTTGCCCAATCTCAATCGAGGAGAACAGATTCGCACCGCCACAGATGGCACTGCAAATGGTGGCCATAAAGGTGCCGTACAGATCGCTGGTGACCAGCACGTCAAAGTATTCGGGATCGAGTATCAGACGGGCAACGCATTTATCCAGCTCCATCGGCTCCAGCTGTATATCGGGAAATTCGTTTTTCTGCAGGTTGTGTGCAATATCCAGCAGGACACCCTCGGTCTTTGGCCACTCGGATGACTTGTGCACAAGGTTGACCTTTTGCCGCTTCTTATCCATCACGGTCTTGAAGGCGTAACGCAGAAAGCGCTTAATGTCGCGGCTGGTGACAACGCGCAGTCCCTCGACCACACCCTTCACTGGCGAATACTCCAGCTCGGCATAGTTGCCCATGTTGTTCTGCGAGATCAGCTGGATGTTGACATTGGGAAAGCGGCAGTTGAAGCCCGGAAAGCTGCGCAGGTTGGTCATAAACACGTGCAGATCCAGATCGTTGCAGACCTTCAGCGAATTCTTTTTCGAAATCGCATCGTGCACAATGTCCACATGGATGGCAGCACGATTGCGCAACACCGAATTGTAATACTCTACTTCCTGATCGACAAAGATGCGCTGCACATCCACCGGCACCCGGGCGCTCGACAGCAGAGATTTCACGTATTTGGCGCCCTGCTTGCCAATTATGGTCTCGCCACAAAGGAGCGTTACGTGCGTGATGCCGCCGTACTTGGTGCGGGGCAAAACGTTCACACTTTCCGTACGTATATCTCCTTTGGCCATGAACGCAGTCGCACCGGTTATGATGGCGTTCTCGTCGATTTTGGTATGGGCCCGGCGGCGTCCGCGAGCAGTAGAGAATGCCGATTGCAACAGCTTCAAGCATTTCATACGTCTCAGCATTGTGTTTTCAGTTTTGCGGAAAATTCGGATAATTTTGATACGAAAAATTCTGTTTAAATCAACTACTTAATACGCCACTTTGATCTGAGATCTATCGACAGCCGACACAGCTCTCCGAGCTGTCAAGACATTTGTTTGTCCTGTCAAGAGATGCCCAAACCGAAAACCCAATTCAAGATTGCGATTACAAACTCATCTCGAGTCTTTATTCCCCTAGCGATTAGATATAGGTGTGTTACAGGATTAGATATCCCAGCAAATGGACTTCTCGGGACACGGACATCCATCGACGCCATAGCTGCCAATAAGTATTTCCGTTTGCGTGCCCTTGTCCTGCGGACCAACAAAGTTCCAAGCATCTTTCAGATAATACTTGTCCGGCAGGTAATAGGTTGGATTATCCTTGACTAGCTTCAAGTGATCCTTGAGCAGCGTCAGACCATATTCCGGCGAGACGCGCGTTGCCTCCAATTTATATTGTTTGTGCTTCGCCTGACGTATGGTCGGTTCCAGCTTGAGACGGCTATGTGGTATGAATGCATCAAGATTCCTGTCCATTTCATCCTGCTGTGCCTGCCGTATTCTGTCGCACATTTCGCAACGGCATTTGCCGCCATGATAGCAGTATTGCCTCTTCCCATCCTCATCAACCATGAGCAGGGGCACACATATCGGGTGCGGTGCCGGCTGTGGGTCCGTCTGTGTTTTTTTTGTACTCTGTGCCGGCTCGGAATACATTTTATGGCGGCTTGAACAGGTCAACTAGGAGAATATGAGAGCGAGATGTTGGAGCTATGTGCTGACTAAACTGAATTCGGTTTCTGACTGTGCTGAAATCCCAGCACCAGTTGACAAACAAGACGAAGTTCCCATTTCGAACGCACATGTGATTTATTAAATTGAACAAAATGTTTTATACAGATGGGAGCCTGTTCCATAGCTAAGAAACTTATGTGCCAAAGGTGCTGCTCTTTAACACACACACACACACACACACATGCAGAGGCCTAGCATGTGTGTGTGTGTGTGTGGGCCAAGAGAAGAATCTTTGGCAGGTAAGTGCAGCAGCGAGAAACTTAAGCTGCGCTTAGCACATTGTTTCAGGTCCCCAACAGTAGACATTGTGACGTATATCCTTGGCTGGAGCTTGATGCTTGAGTAATCCGCAGTCGGGACAAATCCTACTGATCGGTATATATGTCGGCCAGCTTCTCTCGGCGGCAATCATTCGGGCATAGTACTGCTTGAGCTCGCGATAGTGCACTTCTCTGATGAACTTCTTTATCAGCTGGGAATCTTCTGCCGTGCATTTGCCCTGCTGGCACTGTGCTAAGCATGTTTCAGTTTTCTTTGGCCTGAGCCTTGGGGTTTTTTGGCTTGGCTTTTTTACCGACGTTGCGGGACTTAGTTGGTCCAAAATTGACAATCGGGACAAGGTGGGCATACTCAGACCGCTAACGCTGCCCTTAACCGGAATGTATTTTGGCGTTGGCGTTTCTGGCTTGATTAAAGACATCCTGGCACGCGTCAATATGTTAACATAGTTCCGCGGATTTGCGAACGAGCCTGAGACTGAGAGCCTATACCACTTGTGCGACATGGCCAGTTGTCGAATGCTGTTAATGGTATTGCACGGAAATAGCGTTTAAATTTTGAATT
The DNA here is from genome assembly GCA_035045885.1 of Drosophila borealis. NCBI lineage: Eukaryota > Metazoa > Arthropoda > Insecta > Diptera > Drosophilidae > Drosophila > Drosophila borealis. The sequence continues at coordinate 147,643 of JAWNOR010000384.1, read as the reverse complement.
TTAAAGCGAAACAACTTGAGTCAAAACAGTAAAATAAATGCTGGTGTCAGCTAGCGAGTATTCCCCTGCCCAAATTATAGGCCCCAATTTTTAGACCTCACTGAAATCCATCCCTACTCCCGCGAACTGCAAGTCCCGATTTGTATTTTACAAAGATATTTGAAAATTATTTGATAAAGATAAAGAGCGTAGGAAATGGAACAAAAGGAACGACAGGCCTCAATAGGTTAAGATGTCTATGTGCCTGCACGGCTGATATCTGTTCAGATAAGAGGCAGATATCACGTCTATGCATATAATCTCATACATAAGAAAGACAAGCGCCTCAGCTCAGGTCAGTCGGAAACTTCTACCGTGGCTAACCACTCGTTGTATCTCCTTTTATCTCTAACATGTCGCTGATAGTTGAGAACGAAATCGAATGGCTAACAAGAAGCGTCTTGCCGAAGATCCTGCGTAGTGGACGACTGTTGGAGAACTACAGCGAGTCGCTGGCGGAAACATTCCAGGTGGAGAGCATCGAAATCAATGTAATCGGCGCCGATGAGGCCTACATGTTGACCATCTGCTACAAGGCTAATATCAAATTTAAATATGCCGGCCAACAAGAGCAGAGGAAACTGGTTATTAAGGTAAGCATGGAATAAGAAAAGTATTATATAGTAGATAAGCGTGTCAAAATAAAAGTCTGTATTATGTTTATGAGAAATAAAATACTTATACTAGACAAGCTTTGCACATGATAACGATATATCTTAAGCAATCTCTTAATCGTGATTATAATTAAGATAGACAAGAACTCAAAGAATACCTGATGATAATGAACGTATCACATTGATATCCACAGAAAACTCCAAAGATATTGCCTGAGGTATATGATTCGGTGCAATTTGATGATCTTTTTAGCAATGAAGTGGGCTTCTATATCGAGATACTGCCACTTCTTCAGAAGCTGAGCAATGGCAGGTTTGCTGCACCCAAGTATTATCACAGCGAGATAAAACCGAACTCCGCACTGCTTATACTGGGCGACTTTGCGGAGGATGGCTGGAGTATGACCAAGGACAGATTTAACCTGAGTCTGGAGCATGCGCGCATTGCAGGTGAGTCAGAGATCAAAGTAAACAAAGTCATCTACTGGACTACTCCTCTTCCAGTCAAGTACTTGGGCAAGTTTCATGGCTTCGGCTATGCCATCAAGCACAACCATAGGGACCGTTTCCAGGAGCTCACGAGCAAGCTCAGAGAAGGACGTTATGCCAAAGAGTCTCTGAACAAGGAATGGGAACTAAAACACAAGGCCAGCCTCAAGCGAGCGGAGCGGGTAGTAGCCAAATATCAGCCCCAAGTGGACAAGGAATTCGTCAGAAAGTTTCAGCTACTCCTGTACAGTTATATAGGCTATGGACGCCAGCGTGTGGCGCCCAGGGAGCCACTCGCTGTTATCTGCCACGGTGACTACCTGAGGAACAATGTGGCCTACAAGTACGCTACGGACAATAGTGGAAGTCCCCTGGATATAATGATGTTTGACTATCAGACAATGCGTTTGTCCTCGCCCATGATGGATCTCTGCGTGTTCCTGGCACTCTCGCTCTTGGCCGAAGTGCGCTATAACAATTTTGACAGTCTTTTTGATGATTATTGCAATGCGCTGTTTGAAAGTTATAGGAAACATTCAAGTATTTCACTTCCGGCGTACCTCAAGTAAATACACATCTTTAAAGCTATTCGTTTAACATTAATTAAGAACTGAATTTTTGCAGTCGCAATGATTTGATGAAAGAGTACATCAGGATCTTGCCATACGCCGTGCACATAACGTGCTACTTCCTCTTCTCGCTGGTTGAACCACCAACCGTTTCGGCGGAGGAAATGTTTAACAAGGAGCTTTCGGATTTAGAAATTATTCAGACAGCATTGAAGCAAGGCGGTGAACTGGTGGACCGGGAAATAGCCCATCAAATAAAGGAACTGTACGAGCTGAGCCAGTTGCACAAGGTGCAAATAGATGAGGATATCAATACATCTGATTGGATTGAAGATGCCTGCAAATTTGTAACAGAAACAAATTCGCTTTACGAAAGTGCTTAAGTTTTATCGAATGTGATAATCTTAAAAATTGGCTACATACAAATATGTTAATCCATCATGTTCTCTAATCTATTAAACACTTTTCAACTAATTAAGTTTCTAGCGTTGCAAAACTTTGTGTTTAACACTCTTTAAGACTCTCAGAAATTCCCCGCCTTTTTGACAACGAAAATTTGATCATATCTTATCGAGAGCTTGTTTTCATTACTGAGCACCTTCACATTACTCGATTAAATTCGCAATTATTTGCACTAGACCAAACAAATATTACAAAAATCAAACATGTACACACGAGTACCCACACGCTGATTAGTCCATACAAATATCAATTTATACTCGTCGCTTAAAATGAGCATCGCATGGCCGTCTTACGACTAGTTGTACGGTATTCACGAAGCCGAGCGGTTCTCGAAAATACTCTCTGATAATGGCGCTGAACGTTGATAGAGAAGTCGAGTGGCTGACCAGTTCAATCTTGCCTGAGATTCTAAAAAACGGACGTCTTGTGGACAATTACAGCGAGTCACAGCTGAGCACATTCAAGGTGGGGGACATCAAAATCGCCGTAATCGGACCTGAAGAGGCGTTTATGTTGACTCAATGCTACCGAGCAACAGTTAATTTTGAATACGCCGGCGAGGCGCAGCTGAGAAAATTTGTTGTTAAGGTGTGCATACAGAGCTCATTGAAGTTTCCCACAATAATTTAAGAGTTTACATCAAAAATTAGACTTAGTGTGAAAAGCTCAGCTTTAATTGGCTACTAGGTAACAAATCAAAACATATGTGAAATAATTAACACATTTCCATGCATAGAAAACGCCAGAGGTACCGCCTGACGTTTACAATGATGCACAGTTCGATGTTCTATTCCACAACGAAGTGAGTTTCTACACCGAGATACTACCTCTTATTCTAGAGCTGACCAATGGCAAGTTTGCTGCGCCCAAGTACTATCACGGCGAGATAAAACCGAACTTCGCATTGCTCATCCTGGGGGATTTTTCAGCAGACGGCTGGAGTGTGACAAAGGACAGATTTGGCCTGAGTCTGGAGCACACGCGCATTGCAGGTGAGCCAGAGATCAAAGTAAATTAAGTCATTGACTAAGGAATAACATTCTTCCAGTTAAGTACTTGGGCAGATTTCATGGATTTGGCTATGCTATGAAACACAACCAGAAGGAGCGCTTCGAGCAGCTAACTCGTCATTTCAGGGAATCTCGTTACGCCAACGATATTATCTTTCCCGAGTTTGAATTAGTTGGAAAGACTGCACTAAAACGTGTTGCCAAGGCAACGACCACTTACCATCCAGAAGTGGACAAGCAGTTTATCAAAAAGTTTCAGCAAACTGTATGGGACTCTGTGGGCTATGGACGTCAGCGTGTAGCGCCCAAGGAGCCACTCTCTATCCTCTGCCACGGTGACTACTTGAGAAACAATGTGGCCTACAAGTACGATACGGACAGTAGTGGAAGTCCCCTGGATATAATGATGTTTGACTATCAGACAATGCGTTTGTCCTCGCCCATGATCGACCTCTCAACATTCCTGGCCAATTCTGTGCTCGCGGATATGCGTCATAAGCATTTCGATAGTATTTTCGATGATTATTGCACTGCGCTCTTTGAGAGTTACACAAAGCACAAAGATGGGCAACTTCCGGAATTTTTGAAGTATTATTTTTATTTTTATGTTTATAGCTTGTTTGGACTTACCAATTTATGTTTCATTGCAGTCGCGAGAATTTGTTGAAGGAGTACATCCGCTTTTTGCCGTATTCACTAAGTATTTCGGCATTCTTCCTAATGATGCTAGTCGAGCCTCCAACATTGACGATCGCTGAAATGCTTGCCCTCCAGAAATCAGAGGACGAAATCATACAGGAGGCTATGTCGCAGGGCGGTGAATTAGTCGATCGTGAGATTGCCCACCAAATGAAGGAAATGTTTGACCTGAGCCGCTTGCACAACGTTCAAATCGATGAAGATATTGATAGCAGTAAGTGGATTAATAGTGTCGAATTTGAATAGATAACAATTCGCGAAATCTAGTCCGAATAACTGTGAACTAGCAAAAATAGATTTCCATTGGCAATGCCTTTTGATATCTATACCTGCTGCTTATCTTATATACATATAGATTATTGGTATTTTAAAGGTATGTATAGCAAAATATGTTATCAATTAGATATGTTGACCCAAATTAGGGTTTAATAAATAATTATTTTCGTAAGTGTGTACATATATAGATTTAATTTGCATTGGTGAGCCTCATAGTCGATATGGCAACGCTAATTATGTGTGTAGTCTGGCAGCAACCTAATTTTACATAAATACATGCAAGTGTATTTATTTTACAGGTTTGTACCCCAACTGGCTCGCACACAAAGCGCTGTGTCGGTAGCTATCGCGTTGGACCTAATAGGGCCAACTTTAATTAAGGTAGATTTTATCTTGCAACGCATGTGGAGAGCCAAGTTTCATTGGAATGAGGGCCGATACATTCGGATCGGACCACATAAGGTCCTTTGGTCCATCGCATCATCGGATTACCCAGCGTTGCAAAACTAAAGAACTGTAGCCTCGTACCGTTATCATTGTTTCTTGACAACTTCGGCCTGTATCGCGTTAGCGGTCGCTTTATACACCCACCGCTTACTGACATCCATCCTGATGCAGTTTAAGCCAATAAGCGGCATGAAAACCTCGGCCCGATCATTGAGCATGTATATTATATGAGCCCAGCCCCAACTCCTTCACCACATCAAGGCCGTTTACAATCATAATTGCTATATTACCGACTTCATCTACTCTGCAACCAGGTCAGTTAGGTTAAAGGTTACATCAAGATCCATCTGGTCTGATAATGCTACCAAGTTTTGAAAATAAGTGTGAGTTCTAGGAGCTACTACGTCTTTTTAGTAGCCGTGAAAATCATCAGGAAATAGACGCACCTTAGCGCCCAGTCATCCAATTTTGGTGGCCTTTGGGAGACTGCTATAAATATTGGTGGAGCTCTTCATATCCGCTGCTGCAGAAAAAATGATTAATTAAAATTAACCCTGATCGATCTGCAGCAGGATAACATTTGTCGTTCATCATTTGTCTGATCTGCGCGGCAAGGAATCCACGAGAAAACTTCAGCATATGTATACAAGTCACAAACTCTGCCATCTCGACTACCTCAGGAACATTATTTAAAAGCTATAGGAGACATTCAATTAATTCACTGGCGGCGTACGTAATTTTATATCTTTAAGTTGTATCTATGAACACTAATTAAGAATAAAATTCTTGCAGTCGCGATGAAAAAGAAAATGTGGAAACACCTTTAAAGCGACGTGGTGATGGATGGAATAATGGACCGAGAAAAAAATATGAGATTGGATTTATAAAAACACATGCTAAGTGTTGTTTTATAAAGTGGTTCACATTCAAGAGTAGACTTAGACTCTTAAATTTGATTCATAGGCAAACCAAAAATGTTTTCTTATTTTTTAAACATTACCCAAGTAATTATATCTTTTAGCCGTGCAAAGCTTTGTATTTCACAACTCGACGCTCTCAGCAATATCCCGCCACAAAATGTGATCATATCTTATCGTGGAGAGCACACTGTTTTCATTATTGAGAACCCTCACATTTTGCGATTAAATTCGCATTCATTTCGACAAGCCCAAACAATAATATAACAAACATCAACCATACACACACAAGCATCCACACTCTGATTAGTTTATACAAATATAAATTTATATATGTACATACAAATTCACGTTCGTCTATCGTCGCTTAAAATGAGCATCGCATAGCCGTCTAACGACTAGTTGTACGGTATTCACGAAGCCGAGCGGTTCTCGAAAATACTCTCTGATAATGGCGTTGAACGTTGATCGAGAAGTCGAGTGGCTGACCACTTCAATCTTGCCTGAGATTCTAAAAAACGGACGTCTTGTGGACAACTACAGCGAGTCACAGCTGAGCACATTCAAGGTGGGGGACATCAAAATCGCCGTAATCGGACCTGAAGAGGCGTTTATGTTGACTCAATGCTACCGAGCAACAGTTAATTTTGAATACGCCGGCGAGGAGCAGCAGAGAAAATTTGTTGTTAAGGTGTGCATACAAAACTATTTAAATAGTGTACAAAACAATTATTTGAATTTATTAAAACATTTCTGTGTACAGAAAACGCCAGAGGTACCGCCTGAATTTTACGATAGTGCACAGTTTGATGATCTATTCCACAACGAAGTTAGTTTCTACACCGAGATACTACCTCTTATTCTAAAGCTGAGCAATGGCAAGTTTTCTGCACCCAAGTATTATCACAGCGAGATAAAACCGAAGTCCGCATTGCTCATCCTGGGAGATTTTTCCGCGGAAGGCTGGAGTGTGACAAAGGACAGATATGGTTTGAGTCTGGAGCACACGCGCATTGCAGGTGAGCCAGAGATCAAAGTAAATTAAGTCATTGACTAAGGAATAACATTCTTTCAGTTAAGTACTTGGGCAGATTTCATGGATTTGGCTATGCTATGAAACACAACCAGAAGGAGCGCTTCGAGCAGCTAACTCGTCAATTTCGGGAATCACGATATACGAACGATGTTCTCAGTCCCGAATATGCTATAGTAGGAAAAACTGGACTGAAACGTGCTGCCAAGGCGACGATCACCTACCATCCAGAAGTAGACAAGGAGTTTATTAAAAAGTTTCAGCAAACTGTGTGGAATTATGTGGGCTATGGACGTCAGCGAGTGGCGCCCAAGGAGCCACTTTCTATCCTCTGCCACGGTGACTACCTGAGAAACAATGTGGCCTACAAGTACGATACGGACAATAGTGGCAGTCCCCTGGATATAATGATGTTTGACTATCAGACAATGCGTTTGTCCTCGCCCATGATCGACCTCTCAACATTCCTGGCCATCTCTGTGCTTGCGGATGTGCGTCATAAGCATTTCGATAGTATTTTCGATGATTATTGCACTGAGCTCTTTGAGAGTTACACAAAGCACAAAGATGGGCAACTTCCGGAATTTTTGAGGTATGACTATAATGTTAAAAGCTTGTTTGGACTTGCAAATTTATGTTTCTTTGCAGTCGCGAGAATTTGCTGAAGGAGTACATACGATTTTTGCCGTATTCACTAAGCATTTCAGCATCATTCTTAATGATGCTAGTCGAGCCTCCAACATTGACGATCGCTGAAATGTTTGCCCTCCAGAAATCAGAGGACGAAATCATACAGGAGGCTATGTCGCAGGGCGGTGAATTAGTCGATCGTGAGATTGCCCACCAAATGAAGGAAATGTTTGAACTGAGCCGCTTGCACAATGTTCAAATCGATGAAGGTATTGATAGCAGTAAGTGGATTAATAGCGTGGAATTCGAATAGATAACAATTTGTTAAGCACGAACCGTCACAATGAACTAGCAAAAGAAAAGATTGCCATTGGCAATGACTTGAGAATTTACCAGTTGCTTGTTAATATAAGTATAAATTATTGGTGATTGTATTTTTAATGGTGTTTATAGCTAAGTATGTTATCAAAAATACATGTTGATTAAAACCGCTGTTTAATAAATACATGTTTTTGTGTGTATGTTTACTAAATGAAAACACCATGTGCTTTTATCAGCTGATTTAGTTCGCATATGGTGAGCCCCACAGCCGATATGGCAACTCTGTTTTTATATGTAGTCTGGCAGCAATTCAGTTTTACATGCATATGTTAGAACAACAAATTCTTGTTGGGACTTAAAAGAATATGTTTCAACCAACCCGACAACAGGTGCTGCGCCTTTATAAGCATCTTATCAAATACGGCAATCACCTGAAGCTCACGGATAAAAACTACTTTCTGGGTCGAGTGCGACACGAGTTCCGTGAGCATCGACAGCTAACAAGTCCCCTAGAGATTGAGTTCAATTTTAAGGTGTGTTTTTCTTATTATATCACAATAACTTAAATCCAAATAAATTTGAATTTACCACAGCGCGGCGAAACATTGCTTAAGAAAGGCCGAATACTTTAGTAATGCTCAAGTTGCGATCTTTGGCTGGTTCACTCTCCAGCAACCTGTGTCGGCTGGCGTCTACGGCTCACTTGGACTACTCACGCTACCCAAATCTCCAGGAGTCGGATATTGAGGAGACATTAATGCGCGGCAGCGGACCGGGTGGACAAGCCGTAAACAAAACGAACAATTGCGTCTTTCTACGTCATCTGCCAACTGGCATAACCGTCAAGTGTCATCTACATCGTTTGGCTTCCAAGAATCGGATTGAGGCACGTAAAATACTGTTAGATAAGCTCGATGCGCACCTAAACGGAGAACAGTCAATTGCAGCACAACAGAAAGTGCTCGATCAGAAAAAGTCGTCGGAACGCAAACGTCGGCAAGGCAAATTGCAGGAGATGAAGAAGACCTGGCAAAGTCGTGAACGTGGGGAGAATGATAAGTGAAACAGTGTACGCTTATTAAAAATATGTGTTTATTTGAGCACAGCTACCAGCTGGAGAAATCGCCAAAACCGTTTGTATTTTTCTTCTTTTTCGCAGGCTGTGCTCCAGGCAATTGTGATTGTGGTTCTGGGTTTTTGGGCGCACTTGGTTTTAGATATTTGCCCACTCCTTCACGGTACTTTTTAAGCGGTTCGTTTAAACGTTTTTGCTGCTCAAGTTTAGTGGCCGCCACCTGCTTACTGGCTGCTTCCTCGGCACGCTCTTTGGCCAGCTGCTCGACAGCTTCTTCGAACGGATTAACGAACACCTGAGCGTTCTCTATTACGATGTCCTCAATGGGCCTGTCTTTGTTGTCTACCTCAATGTTTTCCATTTTCTGCAACGTCTCAAGGCCTCCAACTAATTTGCCAAAAATTGTGTGTTTACCGTCGAGCTGCTTGCATGAGCGATAGGTAATGAAGCTATAGAGGAATATTAGTTTTAGTTTTAATTTATTAGTAACTTCAGTGGCTACTCACAACTGTGAGCCATTTGTATTGGGCCCCGAATTAGCCATTGACAGCATGCCGCGTCCAGTGTGGCTTAGATTAGGCTTGAACTCGTCCTCAAACATCTTTCCCCATATCGATTTACCACCAGCACCTGTGCCTGTTGGATCCCCTCCTTGTATCTAAAGTAAATCAGATAATGTTACTATTGAATTCAGCGCCAAGTCGAGTGTTACTCACAATAAAGTTCCTTATGGAACGGTGAAACAGCACGTTATTATAATAGCCATCTGCACAATGTTTTAAAAAATTGTCGCAAGCGCGTGGTGTCTGCTCGCAATAAAGTTCCAAGTTGAGCGGCCCGAAATTTGTATTCAGTCGCACATAGCCCTTCTTCTTGACCCGCTCATACTTGACAAGATCATCGTCTATGATGGCTGCCTCGCTTTGAGATACGGGCATCATGGCTGTGGACGTAAAGCTGGCTGCAACTGCCCCGGTTGAGTAGTGCGCCGCGTTAAATTTGTCTGCTGTGCGTTTAGAGCCAGATGGTGCCTCTTCTGCTGGCTGATAATCTTTCTGTAGCTGTGCCAGCGTCTCTTTCGTTTCCATATTCATGGTCTTGATGCGTCCCAGGGGATCCTTACGCTCCAGCTGCTCTTCCGCTGATAACACACGCAAATTTTTCTTGATGTAATAGAACTTCGATATATCGAACTTTTCCAAATGTTGAGGATCTTGTATTGTGATAATATCCTTGCGTTGGAATGGTGTATCATCAACCAAATCCTTCCAGTTTTTGGTCTTAATGTTTAGCTGATCGATTGCCTCCCAGCAGTAAACGTTGCCCGTTGTACCCACAGCCACAATGTGCGAGTTTTTGCTGAAGGGCTTAAACAAAGCGGGGCAATGGTATTCGTCGTTGGCATTTTTGTGAAAGTTAAGTTTAATCAAGGACTTGGAGTCCATTTTCTGTCCAGTAATGGGATTGACTTTAAATGCTTTCAAGAATGTCAATATAGCCTCATACTCAAAGACATTCCCATTGAGATCACTGTACGGCATTTCAAATGGTGCCATGGTTATGCAGCAATTGCCAAATGGTAAACGTTTAAATTTAATATGTTCATTTTCCAAGGATTCCACTTTCTTGCCACCATAGAACTCGGTCCACTCGGTGTACGTTAAGTACCTAATAGCAATTAACAGCAGTGAGTAAGAAGCTAATGATTAGACTGTATGACTTACATTTTATCCTTTTGATGCTGTCGTTTACCCATTTTAGCGGCTCTTTATGCAATATCAACTAATAAGTAAACAAAAACAACCTTATAAAATTTCTTAAATATTCTAAACGAGCGATAGGCTACGATAAGTTATCGACTGCGGTACTGTGGTGGCCCCCCGATAGATAACGGAAGCAACCATATTTAGCAGCTGTTGAGAGCTGTGGTCACACTGTCTACCCAAGCTGAAGCCGCGTCAAATTTGTTATTATTAATTTTTATTGCTTAAAACATGTCGCAACCGGCACGAAAGCCTGTATCAGAACCAAATATTGAAGAAGCCTTCAAAAGGCATAGCCCGATTGCGGGTAGAGTAAAAGCGGAATACGATAAAGCACTTATGGAAATTTTTGCAGACATGGGGCAAGTTGTAGTTAAATTTAAATTGCAAGCGTCCATACTATTATTAATGGGTGTTAACAATTTCAGTGCCATTTGCTTGGAACCGTTTGCAGCAATTCTATTGGAGCAGGAGAACACTATCCTTAACAAGGATACTCTAATCGAACGTGTACGGACGAGAATGAGCCAGGTGTTGCCCAAGATAAACGATAATTTTTTTGTGTCCAATGATGTTGGCAAGAAGTTGATTACCATGGAGGTGCTTAAGGAAAAGTTTGAACCCTATAAAGGCACAAACTGGTGAGTTCTGAAAACTGCTGGTTGTAGCAATAACGTAGTTATTAACAATTGCAGGAACGTTCATAAACTGACGCCAGAGGAACGGACAAGGCCGGTGCGCATGCGCCTCATGGATTCTAGCATTCGATTTATTCAAAAGCAAATTGTGTCTCAGGAAAAAGCTATTGGGGTCAGTTCTAGTACAAATCATCTATTGTGGTCTGATATTATAAATTAAATATTTATGTCCTCAGATTGCCATGGCAAAGAGCAGAGAGAATCGGGAACGCATACAAACCATTCAGAAAGAGCGCGTAAAACTTTACGCCCTGATGCATCAGCAAACGGGGTACTACAAGGAAATGAAACCAAAATTAATGGAACTTACGAAACTAATGATTGATAATGATGTTAAATAGATTATAAGTTAATTTTTTTGTGTATATTCTACAATACGAAATATATTATGTTAAATACACTTTACATATGTTTAAATATGTTTAAATTTTAAATGTAAATAGAAACTATAAATTCACCAAAACTATCGAAAATTTCAATTAGTCGACGGATCGATTATCATAACAGCCCTTTCAAATGATTAACAGCTCCTGCTGTTATCCTAACAGCCTCTGTACGAAAAACATAATTCGCTGTAAATGTTCAAGCTTGTCATTATAAATTTTTCATCGTCCCGAGCAACTCGTATGGCAGACAGACGAGGACTTGCACTTATTTTTTTTTTGGAAGGACCAATTTAAAATCGAATATAGTTACGATAAGTAAAAGGCTTAAGCTTTCTCAGCCGTGTATGTATTTAATTTTTTATTAGTTCTGTGCTAGAACCAAAGTGCATTTTTTTTTGTCAAAAGAATCCCTAGTTTTTCGGCTGTGGTCAGTGTCAATTCTTTTTATTATTTTTACAAGTATTGCACTTTTCACGGCCGGAAAAATGGAGATGTCATTAAATCACAAGATTGCACAGCTCAATTAATATGTGTAAACTATATTATGCAGGCCGTGTCTAGTGTTCAATGTGTGTGCGTTTTTCGCCATTTCCCGCCATGAAAAGTCAAAGCTGGAAAAACTAGTGCGTCCGCATGACCATTTTAAGGACGGTATTTGTGACAATATGTGGGGTTTAATTTATTTATTTAGCATATTGCACATCTCCCGGCCTAAAAATGAACCGTGCTCTCTTCGACATTTAGAACATTAAAACAAATTGGGAAATATTGCATATTGCCTTATGTAAGCATTTTTAGGCCGTGCAATGTGTGAATATGTTTTTAACTATATTCATATTGCACATCTCCCGGCCTATAAGTGTAGATGCATAATTCATCAAATATAAATATATAAATGTAATGCGTGTATGTATGTATATGTTGAAGAGCATAGTCCCGTTAGGACGACGATCGGCCTTAAAGAAAGCGAGTGCGAGCGGGACAAACGAATGGCGCCGAGCAAATTCTGTTTTCTAGGAATTTGGCGTTAACTTTGTGCCGTCGAACTTTTTCTGGTTATGCTTTTGATTCTCTTTCGCAAGCGTCTCTGTGCTTAATCAGTTCTTTCCATCCGTGTGTATGTATGTATGTATATACGTACATACATAGGATTATTGAAGGTGCAATGCGTTTTCTTCAAAAGCAATTTGATGTAGAAGTATAATTTTGTGCACGTTTTGTATCTAATTTAAAAGTAATTAATAAATTACGAATAAAATATGATTGCGTTTGGGCTAAGTCGCGTATACTTCCATTAGTCCGCAGATAATGCAAGAATTTTATTTTTGGCAGAAAATATTAAGGCCGCGAAAGATGATTTTGAAAATTTAACGAATTTATTTAGCTGGCGCCATCTAGTGTAATTTTTAGTTGCACAACCATTTGCATGGGCGTAACATGCATTAAGCATAGGCAGCAACCAATTTATTTTTAGAACGGATAACAGGGCACAAAAACAGGAAAATTCTTTGAACAGACTAAAGTCGCGCTCAGCTTGGATAAAAATTGATTACAAAAAATATATAACAAATTTTCTATATTTTGCTAAACAAAAATATATGCTAGAATAAGTTATATTTTAATATGTAGGCTGTTTATCTTTACATTTAAGATTGGGTGACAAAGCATAACTTTATTTGAAAACTTCTAAATTGATTCATTTAGCAATTGTAGTTTATGTATAATTAATTGTGTTGTATAAAACTTGGTTAGTGCTCGCTTAAATATAATAAGCAAATTTAATTAGCGCGCATCGTTGACTGCATTTATTTGCACGCCATTTACCGTTGCTGTTAACCGCGACCGCTCGCCGCCCACCCTCCCTGTGGCTTCACTGGCCAGCTGGCCTAATGATAGGCGCAGAGCTTTTGGCACATCAGCTTTACTGCCCATTGGCTTGGAAAACTAACAAGAGTGTGTGAGTGTGTGTATGTGGTGCCTGCATGGACAGGCCGAACAATAAAAGCAGTGCACTTTAGTGGAGGAGCACGCGCGGCCAACAAGTGTGAAATTGAGTGCATATAACATGGCATAATGGTTGTAGGTCCGGTCCAAGCACCGATGCTTGCTCCTCAACTGGGCTGAACTGCGCCAGATGACCACCAAAAGAACGGTTCTGCCTGCTTGAAGGTGTTGCAAAGCGTCAAAAAGCGGAAGTTAGTTCAGTACAGTGAACTCCAGTGTAGAAAAGTTTCAGTGTCTGATATAATTTGGTATTATTTGATGCATTGTCAGATTAGCTGAGTTGACTGAGAACCTGCTGCTGCTGGCGACAACAATTAAATGTTTGCTTTGACAGCAACAACTAAAACCAACAATGGCGCCAATGTCAGCGGCTGCAGCAGCAACAATAACAAAGGCCAGATTATGTAATTGCTTGCAAAAAAACTGCGCTCCCACAATTTCTCATTTAAGTCGTTTGCAGCCGGCTGATTTTTATCACACACATTCTATCAGTGTGCGACTGTGTTAGTGTACATGACTGCTGCAAGCTCGCTCTCCTCTCTCTCTCTCTCTCTCTCTTTTAATAATTATATCGCTCTGCAGCTTTCGGCTGGATAAGTTATTTCGTGCTGTTAATTTAACACAGCCTGATTTGCGTAAAAGGAAAATATGTACATATTTTCTATTATTAAAGTTTATATATAAATATATTTTTATTTGTTAATTTTAGAGCACAGCAACTCTTTGGGCGCCCCGCGCTGCGCCTCAAGAAGTTCAGTAAGCGCTGCACAGTGGCCACATTGGCCCAGCGATGCGAACAAAAAAGCAACAGACGTCACGCGCAGGCGCAAGCGTCGGCTTCAACTGATGCTCAGCTGGCTGCGGGTATTCAGTTACCTCGCGACCAGCGTGCGGCTTGGACGTGTTTTCGTCGTGTTCAGCGTTAAGTAAGGCGGAGACGTGCAGACTACATATATGCATGTGTGTTTGCATATGTGTGCGTGTGTGTGTTTTTTTGTGTTTATTTGCCGTTGATTTGTTGAGTTTTCGACGTATTCGACGTTTACCACTAGCCGTTGGCCAGCAGCCTCGGCCGCTACTTGACTGGCATTCTCTTTAGCACTACGGCTTTGTTTCATAATATAACAGTGTGTCTGTGTGTGTGTTTGTGTGTGTGTGTGTGACTGTTAAAGAATACAAATGAAATGTGTGGTGGCTCTTGTGGAGCATGTGCCGTTGGCTCCTCTGCTGTTCTTTTGTGCAATCCAATATTTAATAATGCCGTTTGTCTTTCCGTTTCGACTAATTAGATACAAATTTTTGGTGGCGGCGAAAATGCTTGCAACGCAACAATTGTGGCATGCCATATGCCTGGCAGCATTCGTATATTGTGGATTAGCGCATGCAAAGGGTAAGTGGCGAGCAAATCGCCAATAAAATATTTATTTATATATGTTAAGTGCAAAAAAGCTTTAGCACAGCTGCAATTAAGCTCTGACTCGCACACACAGACACACACATGCGCTGTTAAGCTCATGATGTCATGTTTTGTGCGCAATGAAATACGAAAATGGTTATTTCGCCGCAAAACTGACCTCGTTTTCGCTTGAAGTGCGCTCGCTCCACGGCTATTTGTAGCTGAACGATCTTCAATATGCGCGCGGGCGTTCGCTCTATCAGTTTTTATCTGTGTGTGTTTGTGTGTGAATGTTAGAGAGCATTTAACGGTTTGTTAGGGTAGCTTTTGCTGCTGTTGCTGCAAAAAAGTTCAAAGCGAAACAAATGACTCTGGCAACGAACTTGGCTAATAAAGTTGCCAGTTCGCTCAAGTGTGGGCCCAGCCATGATTCACTCACACTCACTGCCTGTCCGAACTGTGGCTGTGCCTGCCTTATAAGCCGAGACAACACCCCACCCACTAGCAACGCGCTCATAAACTTATGCATATTCACAAAAACAAAGCCCCACACATTAGTCATTAACTTGAGCCGGGTGCTGCAAGTTGCCATACAGAGAGGCAGGAGGCAGCAAACAAAAGCGGCAAAAACAAAAGCAACACGGCGAAGACAACAAAAACAACACAAAAAAAAATACAGAAAAAAACACCTACACAAGCCACAACACAGGAAGGGCAACATGACACGCTGAAAATGAACTGAAAAAAAAAAATAATACTATATTTGAGCTGATAGAACAGCCAACTTGGGCAATGAAATACCCTAGACATTAGGTATTCATGAATAATAAGCTTAGCTTCTTAAAAACCACAATTTTATTACACAAGTAATAAGAATTTAATGAGAAAATGCAATATTAATAATAAAAATTCCCAAGTTAACTAAAGTTAAAGGTTAAGTGTTTGGAAATTGAATAAGAAATTGTCACAATAAGAATTCCGTTCTGTAGTTGTACTTTATTTGAGTGAAAAATATTGTGATTTGAATGCTGAGTACATTTATTAAAACAATCCAAGTTGTGGCCAAATAAATAGCATTAAATAGTATTTAGAGAGTCGTCTTAGCCGCAGACAATGTTTTAATAACCGTTTTAGTACAGGGCATAAAAACAACGTTGTCCATGGTAAATGATAATATCAAAGCACAGGGAAGGGAGAGGGAGAGAAAAATAAGAAATTTGTGCCCACATACGATACGATACATCATACATATATATGTATATATAGACGTGTTGTGGTGCTTATTAAAAGGCAATTTTGCGCTCGGGCCAGGCCGAGAGTTTTACTTATTATACTTATAAGTACAGCAAAAAGGGAGGAAGAAGTAGAACGCGTTGCCAATAAGCGCCTGACATTGGCCTTTTTGCCAGTACGCGTAAGTACTGCCACGCTGCCTGACCATATACGTAAAAAAAACCCAAAGCAAGCTTTTATTTATAAACGCGATACTCAAGTGCAAAAATTGCGCAAAAAGTGAAGCGATAAAAAACGCGCGACACTCGAACGTGTAGGCGAAACAGGTCCCAATTGAGTTGGTTAAAAACAAAATGCAGCCTAATGTACACAAACAGCAAAAAGATACAGAAACAGATACAAAAAAAATATATATGTATATATAAATATATATTTATATGTATATACATATATGCTACATATTATGAGGCTGACTTATGGTCTGGCTCTTTGTGCGCCGAGCAGCTGCTGCCGCAGACGTCTATAATTGAACAGCAGAGCGAGCGAGACGCGCCAGAACTGAGCGACAGTCTCGAGTAGCAGCAGCTCCTCTCAAGAGCACAACTTCATAGCCGACGGGGCAGCTGTGGCAGGCTGGCAGACAGAAAGCAACAGCAACAGCAGCAAAAGCTGAAAGCTAAATTACTGGGCTGCCAGCGTGGGGCGTGCCTCAAAGAAAGAAAGAAAGAAAAAAAAAATAGAAACCAACGCCTAAGCGAAACTTATTTTCTAGCATCTGCATTAGGAAAAGTAAAAGTTAACAAACTTGGCCAAGCATTGTTTTAAGCTATTAGATCTTAAGACTGAGATTTGATATACTTAAATGAAATTATTTTATCTTTGTATGTTTCACTGCTTGACAAAGTGTTCAAAACCGCGAATTGATGATCTCATTGACTTGCAGCTTTTTGCTTATAAGCGTCACAGCTGAGCGCACAAAGACTTCGGCCAGAGAAAGAGCCAGGGCCAAAAAGGAAACTGACAAATCATCGAACTGTGATTAACTCGTTTAATTGCTGGCTAAGCAGCACACGCGACGTCGACCTTGCGTTCGGCTGCTTTATCCCCTTGCTCGCCCCCTCTTGCTGTCTGACCCCTCTCCTGCTTTGAGTGGCTGTGCATCATTTAATTTATGGCCAGAACGAATCAACAACAAACGAATGACTTAGACAACGAACTTGCCATGGCATAATATATCGATGTGCTGCCCAGTTGTAAATCTTCGCAGTCAAGCAGCGTCCATTTAAATAACATGCGACACAAGCAACAACAACAACAACAGCTTATGTGGCTGCAGAGCTGGCATTAAGACAAAACATTGACAATCGCATTGTGTGAGGGGGAGCAGCAGGCACAACATAAACTAGCCACAAAAGAGCAACAACAACAATAATGATCAGTACGCTTTGACAAGCGACAGTCGCCACAGAGCTTGCCACAGAGTTGCAGGCACTGCCTAAAAGGACAACAAACGAAATGCTCGTAATAATAAAGAAATTGTGCGCCAAACGTTGTACGGTCGCTCTCCCGACCACATTATGCCAACGGGCTGGCCAGTCCAACAATATAGTATACGATGGCCAGGTCCAGGCCAGTTTCAGGCACAGGCAGAGGCACAAGCTGAACCAAAGCCACAGACAGGCCCGGGCAGGATGATGATGAAGCTGATGCCACACAAGGCAAATAAACCGCTTGACTCTGCCTCTGAGTCTTGGACTCGCGACTGCGCTTTACATTTTTGCCTTATGTGTGTGAAAAATGCCAATTTTAGAGCAAGTCCAGCTCATATGTGTATGCCTGTGTGTGTGGGGTTGAGTGTGTGTGCCTGTGTGTGTGAAAAATTGCCCGTCTAGACAAGCGCAGCAGCCGGAACAACAACAGCAACAACAACAATCAAAGCCTTTTGCTAAGCTAATAAAATCGAGCTGCGATTGGGGCAACTGCAAACTCCGCAAACTCGTGTCTGTGCTGGCTGGCTGGCCTCATGTTGTCCAACCTCCCCTCTGAACTCTTAACCCATTGTTGCCATTACCATGGATCTACTCTTGACCCACAGCGCAAACATTTCCTTTGAGAATTTAAGACAATATATCAATTGATTTTTTTTATTTTAGGTTTTGTGATAGAATCTGAAAGTGAGATAATCTACAAGCAGCTCCATTATTTCATTGTATTATACCTGTTTTAAAAAAAAACATGTTCTAATGCGCTCGTTTTTTAATATATTTTTTTTTAGTTAATTTACATTTATTAAGCTACGTGGGCTATCGATCTGTTATGTTAGTGTATTTCCATTATAATGATGAGACTTTATAGCTCTGTTATCGTCAAAAGTTACGCAAAGGTGTCAAGCTGTTAAGCTGCAGGTTAACAGAATTCTTAGTTACACAAAGGTGCAAAGCTGTTAAACTTCTGTTGCAATAAAAGCAGGCTGTGGGTTAACAGAATTCTACTATTTTAAGCTGTGTTACGTATATTAACAGCTGTTGGGATGACAGCATACTGTTATGGTGTGATTAGTTGTCTTGAAAAGCTGCCAGAAAGTGGCTTTTGCTTTAAAACTAAGATCACCGCTAAAAACATTATGTTATTTTTAAGTCTGAGTATAAGGCAAGCGTTTTTGTTTATGTTAGTTGTCAGAATTCATACACAATTCACATCTCCTACTCAAATTAATTCTTAAAGATTATGTTGCATAGCCTTTAGCTGTCAATCAAATTAATCCTTTTGTCGCTTAACCACAAAGCATGTCAATGGGTTAAGGTCGCCGATGGGCTTAGCAAGACAATGCGTTGCAATCGCCCCTCCTGCCGCTGTCCGCTTTAAGTGCCCGCTGTGAGTTAGCAGGAAAAAAAATAAGCTGTGCAGACCGTGTACTTGCAGTGGAGTCTGTGCGGCATTTGGCAGATTAAAAGGCAGCGATAAGAAAACGAGCAAATCGAAAGGCGTCGGCTCGCTTTAAGGGCCGCTGTCTGCCCATGCCTGCCCCTGACTGGCCCCGGGACTAACCCCTTCTGCCCTGCCCTGTTCTGCTCTGCCCAGGCATTTGTCATCAAGTGCACGCCATCTTTGTGCCGGCATTTTATTGAATTACAATCCGATTGGATGTGTATCGGTCTGTGAAGCTGCAGCTGGAGCTGCGTCCATATGGTTATTGCTGCTAGTTGGAGTCCATAGATGGACAAGGACAACTCACTCACACGTTGGCTTTAATTAACCAGCACCAGAGAGCCGCAGTTGTGGCAAAGTAAAAACCAACAAAAAATAATAAAAATACGAATAAAATGTTGTTATTTTCGATTTGGCCAGACATTTACCGTTAGCCTGACCATTTTGGCAACGGGCCGAAACACAAAATCTGACATACTGCATGGCAGGCGGAGCGACGCGGCCAAAATGAAGGCCTAAAAGGCTTTAAACTCTGCACAGCGCTGGCCAGCCGCACAATCAATTCGCGCTCCCAAGGCATTTCAATTGCGGTGCATGTGTGTACGCGATGTCTGTCGGTGTGTGTGTGTGTGTGTGTGTGTGCGTGTGTGTGTCGCGAATTGCGTAGCATGAACCTGGCCAGAGACCAACTCTAACTGTATACCGCCACACTCGCAACACTTAACGGGTTTGGCACTCCTCCAGAGCTGGGCAGCCAGCAAAAGCAAAAGCAAAACCAAAAGCCATGCGTATTACACAAGACTAATTGTATTAGGCAGCAGCAACAGCAGCAGCAGCAGCAGCAGCAGCAGCAGCAGCAACAACGGCAACTGCAACTGCAACAGCAGCATTTGCAACATGGAAATATGTAACAGAAGTGGTTTAGTTGTGCTGCAAGCTCTTTTAATCGACTTTGCAGCTCAAAATGATATAACTGCATACAAATTCGGCATGGGAATTTAGCATAGGTCTTACAAGCCAGCCAAGTTTTAGTTATGCTCGGCTCAGTCAAGTCTTGGGAACCTACTTTCGTTGTTTTTGTTTAATGCTTGAGCTACAAATATGTCTGAAATTTAGATAGCCCTACACACTCCTCTTCAAATTCCATTTCAAATTGTCTTGTTTAGTTGTTAAGTTTCTCTTAACAAAGATTTGTTTTCAAAGGGAATAACAATTAGTTTGCTTGTTTGTTTGTTTGGTCAAGAATCTTGCAGAGAATAAAGATCTTTATGATGCAGCCACTAATTACAATCTGTAAAACGTTGAATAGTTCTATTGTGTTTTCATCGAAGAGAAGAGTAAGATATATGATAAATGATTTCACAGCCCGACTGTAAGCTAAACTGGCTTGAAATCAAATTTAATTTTCTTTCCAATAAACCAAACCTTTAACCAATTCAGTTGCCCCACCTACATATTTTTTTATAACAATAAATAATAACTTTAATCCTAACATATGTGATAGATGACATTTTCGCAAAGCGAAGTTCAGAGTTGGTTCGAATCGTAAAGCGAAATAACAACAATATTTGTTTGTTCCTGAAGATATATACCTAAGGTACCCAAGGTCCAATTACAGGGTAGCTGCTAGTCAAGCACGCGTCTTCTAAGCAATTCCTACTTCTTCTTATTGCTGCAAATGTGACAAAAAATTGTCAACTGTCTGCAGCGCAAGGGCGCAGTGCGCATATTTATTAGGTTTGTGGCCTGATAAGTGTAGACCATGGCCATAAACTTGGCCAGTTTAAGGTTTTTTTTGCGCGTGTGAAAGCAAAGCCAAGCGACAGGTGATAAAGTTGTGTGCGTGTGTGTGTGTGTGTGTGCGCGCGGAATCTGGAGCAAATATTATGTAAATTTTATGAGCAGCAAAAAGCAAACCTGAAGTTAATCCTGTGTACAACCTACGCTCGCCGGCTGGCAGCAAGCCAAGAAACTGCTGCCGCTTACCGTTAGGCGCAATGTCGCCCAGTCCACGTTCACGACCATGTCGATGTCCAGCTGTCCAGGTGTCCAGGTGTCCAAGTGTCGAAGTGGCCAAGTGGCTCGTTGGGTTTTTAATTACCAAACAGTGGAGAAAAAAAAAAGCGCAGTGCGTAGAGAGACATTTGAAACGCTGCCGACGCCAGGCAAATAACGGCGCAGCGGTGCCAGAACAGGATCAGCGCCCCATGGAAATTAATAAGCCAGAAATAAAAGTATAGATACGCACACGAAAAAGAGAGGGATAGAGAGAGAGAGAGATGCGGAGAGGAGGTGATGCGTAATGCCTGGGGAGCCTGGGGCGGCAGCTGGCTAAAATATTGCTCGCCACAATTGCATAATTTATGCGAAATTTATTTAATCTATTAGACGCACTGACCCGCAACGGGAGATGAAGATACGCATTGAGAACTCGACAAACACATACAGAAAAGTACATATAACGCGCGCGAGAGAGAGAGAGAGAGAAAGAGAGGGAGAGGGGAGGGGGGGGGGAAGTGCGGAAAAACATTTACTGACTTTTGCATTTGCCGTCCGCATGATAAATTGCATGTCTAACTGCATGTGGCAAATTAATCATATTTATTTGTTGTCTTGTTGCTGTTATTGTTGCTGTTGTCGGCCTGCCGTTCGCTCGGTCGATCGTTTGTTTGTTTGCTGTTGTTCTTGTTCTTTTCATGTGGCTGTTGTTGTTGTTCTGGCTTTCGCTCCGACAGAATTTTGCTTGGCTTTTAGCCAAAATGCGCGTTTATTAAGCCAACTCTGAGAAGTTGCTGCTGCTGTTGTTGTTGTTGTTGTTGTTGGGCATTGATGGACCGCATGCCACAAGCTGTTGAGATTGATGACGGCATAGCTGGCACTGAGCATATTGCATTGATTGCCAGCCATTCAGCTCAGTACAATGCAAAAGTGCCCCAAAGAATTCGAGCAAACAAAAGACTGAGGCAACAAACTTGCAAATCAACAAAAAGACTTGGGCAACAAACTTGCAAATCAAAGCGCTCGCATTGTATGCAAACATTATACATATAAGCCAGCGAGACCAAAATTATTAAAATTAGAATTAGAATTGATTCGTTGCGAGTCACCGACCAGTGCGACAGGCAGCAGCTTTTTTGGTAGTTGCTTCTAATTGTGGCTCGTATATTTACATTTCATGGCCAAAACAAATAGCGAATACTAGCTACAATGTTAAGTGACCGTGTCTGAGTGTTGTTTTTGCCACGTCTGCGCGTTGTTGCTGTTGTTCTTGTTGTTGTGGTTGTTACTGTTGCTGCTTGGCTTTTGTCGGGTTGTCGTCATCGCATGTGAGCTTCTCGCTGGCGCTCTGCCTGGCGCAATTTGCGCACGCACAGCGTTGGCGGCGGCGGCGGCGGCTGCCCAAAGTCAATGACACTGCAAAAAGGCAGCAGTAAGCAATATGAATAAACGAACAAGTGGTCATAGGCAACGACTATGATATACCCTATAAGTGCAGCTGAGCAAACAGCGCTTGGCTGTGTTGTCAAGTGGAGTAGCATTTACCTCTAGAACAAACTAAAAGATAAATACAATTTCATGTGCTTGCTTGTCTCAAGTATATACACATTCTCGAGAGCATTTCAGTGTCTAGCTAGGGCCAGAGAGAGGCAGGCATACAATAGAGTTTACATGGAACCAAACTTAACAACTGCTCTATGGATGTGGCTATAAAAATGTGCTCATTATTGTTGTAAGCGCTTTTAATGACAATAATAACAGGCCCGCTGCGGGGATGGGGGAGGGCAGCAGCACATAAACACTTAATGTCATATAGTTTTTCATGTCTATTATTTGGGATTCGTCGGCCTGTGGCCTCTTTAATTAAGAGGCGCGCACACATGAACCTAGAAAGACTGCGAGCACAGCTTTGGCTTTCAGCACATCAACAGCTGCTAGACGTGTATAATTATGTATACACCTAGCTGGAGCGGATCTTATCTATCGCAGCTGCTTGGCTAGTGCACAACCGAAGGCGATCCGACACTCTGTCTGGCTGGTTAATGAACGCGTAATGAAAACTCGGCATTTGCGGCGCGATAAGATCAGTGACAAAAATGTTCTAATTAATTTATTGAATTCCCAACTGTAAAGCAAAAAATAAACACTCGCATCGAACTGGAGCGGCCTCATAAAAAACCATAAAAAGTTATGGAAAATGCCAACTGTCGAGCCAGTTCGTGTCTTGAGTCTTTTGATATGTGAGCTGATCCTGCTGCTGCCTGGCTGCCTCGCTGCCATTGGCTTGCCGCCGGCTGCTTATCAAACATGCATGCGTTTGATGGCCAAATTACATGGCCGTAGCCAAGGGTAACCGCAGCCGCAAAAAGATAGTAGCGCCCGCCCGTAATTGAAAAGAAATGCCCAAGATGCATATCCAAACGGAATGCCTGGCCAAATGAAACAAGAACGTATGAACAGAGCTGGTAGCTGGTTGCAAAGCCAACTGCGGTGGTCACTTGCCTGGCGGTCAAAATCAGCCCGACTGCAATTTGCTTTGCCAAAGCCAGTTGCCCGTTGCCCGTTGCCAGTTGCAAAGATCCCTCAGATCTCTAGATCCAGGAAGCAAATTATTTTCAGAGACGTCCAAATGGTTTCGCTTTTCTATACTTCAAGGGCAATTCCCCAACGCCCCAAACGAAGTGGAGGCCGTTCAACAGACAACTGAATTGGATTGGTTTGGTTTGGTTTGCTTTGGCTGCGTTTGATTTGCATTGCTTGGTATTTCGCTTGAATGGCATTGGCTTGGATTGGATTAGATTGGACTGGACTGGACTGGACTGGATGGGGTCTTTGGATTGAGCTTGTGCGCTGTTTTCTGATGTGTGGGAATGACGCGTAATGCGCCCTGCGGTTTCTCTTTGCCGCACATTTACACTATCCCGCAAAGCTTTCGTTGCGGAAATTGGCAATAAAATAATTGAGTTTAGAAAGTTTCATTTTGCAAATGTGAACTGGCAATATGCGATTATCAAAATCTATTCATCGAAAATCACAGCGTTCATGACGTTCAGAACTCACATTTCAATATCTGATTTGGCTGCGCATGGAGATTTTATTGACCTGTAAACTGATGAACTAGATAGTTCTTGAATCGAGGTGGCAAAATATGAAAATCTTTTCACGAATCTTTTGTAACTGGCCAGTGAGGTTTAACCTTTTCTTAAACAGCAGAATTTTTATTTAATTAGGGCTTACACCAAACGTAACAAGCTGGACTTGAACTTGAAGTCTGTTGTAACCCGGAACCATTTTTCAAAAATGCTTGTCTCCAAAACATAAATAACGATGACATTTATTCAAACATTTTTTGTAGTTGGGAAGAAATAAAATATAGGAAAATATGTATTGGTTGCAATTGAAGGATAATTTGTTTTATTAAAATATATGAGATACCAAAAGCTTTGTTTATGAATGTGTTAAGCCAGGGGAGTATTTGGTTCGAGCAAACGAGTGTCAAGCCAAGTGTTAAATACATAAGAATAGAATAATTAAAAGGTAAAACCCTTATCAATATACAATAATTTCTAATAGCTTCCCCGTCACGATGGGTTTATTTTATTTGCCCGCCAGCTAAGCCCCTTTTCGCAGCTTACAGTACAGGAGAGTAGTACAGGAGAGTAGATGCAAAGTAATAATTATATAAATTATATTAAATAATTTTAAATAGAATGGGTAGATATATATAAATGGTAAATCATTTTACCCAATGAGGCATATTTTTGGGCCTATTCGACGAGCTATGAGCTATGTTAAGAACTTGCATTCAAAATAAAGGAATAATCCCATACAAGAGCAGCTGGCCTTGATTTGTATAAGGCGCATGATTTGGCATAGGTCAAAGGTATAAGAAACGCTCAACTCAAACTTTTAAATGTCAATTTAAAGCACATTTAAATTCAAGCAGCTATCAAAATTTGTACAGCTTTTTCTTGTTTACTCGGCCTGTGCTTATATCTTGTTGCTGAGTGTTATTAGCCTTAGAATGCAATTTCTGTAGAATTTCAATTAAAATGTCGCCCAGTCGGCAATTAAAAGCGCTGCAGCGCGTCCAAAAGAAATGCTGTTTTAACAATGCCGCTTGGCATGGCCAAAACGGTTATTAACGTGGCCAGCAGATGGTTAGCCAAGCGTTCAGGCCAAACAGATAAACGAACAGCAAAGCATTAGGCAACAGCCAGCAGAGGGAACTGGAAACAGGGAACAGGGAGTAGGAAACGGGCAACAGGCAACAGGCAACTGGCAACAAACAAAACGCGAGACAAATGTTGTTTCAACAAGTTTGTTGTACAAGCTGGCGATGGCCATCCGGCCTGACCCGGGCCATAAACTACGCAGTATCAAGATGCGTGGAATGGAATGTCTACCCAGAGACCCAGTTGGACAATTATAAATCATGATGCTCTTGTCGCGCACTCAACGCGCACGCTCCTCTCACGCAAGCCAAAGCCAAATAATAATGTCAATTGCAGGTGTGGGCCAGCCAGAAGAGCCCCAGCCATGGTCCAGTCCCCAGTCCACAGAGCACAGCCTGCAGGCTAAAGGCTGCGCTGCGCTGCGCCAGACTCCCGACTCCAGACTCTCCAGACAGACTCTGGACTCTGGCCACATTTGGGCATTAGCTGCAGCTGCACGCCGCGTCCCCAGACAAACGCCCACAGCCCGTTTTGGTCATTGGGCTGTATGTGTGTGTGTGTGAGTGTGTGTATTTGTGTGTTGTCCGCTGCTAATTCAACGCAAATCGCAAATGACCAAAATAAAATATTGCGGCCTCGCGCAGCTTCCCCATATGCAACTGCAACTACAACAAAAGAAGTTGCATACACGTATGCAATAAATTTTATGCCTGGCATCGGTCACTTGGTCACGCGGTGGCTTGTGTAGATTTCCTGTCCCATATAGTACACACACACACACACTCACACACACTCGCACTTAAAGTGTTCGCTGCGAACACCTTTGTGGCCTGGTCTTTGGCTGCGGCGCTTCAGTTTATTAGAAAAGCCGCAAACCACAAAATCTCGCATAACAGATTTATGTGCCCTGAACCTCTAACTCCTACCGCCCCCCCTCCGACCCTCGCTGCCCACGCTGCCCACGCTGTGCTGCGCGCCCCCCTTGCGTGCCCGTAATTAGCAATTGGGTCGCAGTTCAAAGTTCGCCTGCCCAAGCCCAAATACCCTAACCCCTCGCTCACTCGCATTTGGCCACGCTCAGCAAACGGCGTTTGATTAATGTTCGACAAACAGCCTCAGCTTGGATCTTGGCTCTTGCAGCATATCGTATTACACGGCCAATAGACTTGGGCTCGAGGCATTGGAATTTGTGTGTCATCGCTCCGGGCGGCCATTTGGAAATGTGTCAGACGCGATGTTTGGCATGAAAATAATTTTTGATAAATGATTAGCGACAAGTGCCGAAAAGACGCAGTCTCTCTCTCTCTCTCTCTTTCTCTCTATATCTGATTCTCACTGCTTCTCTTTTGATTCTCGGCATTAGCTGCAGGCAACAACTTTATTGCCAATTAAGCATAAAAAGGCAGCACCGTCTGCCATTACATTAGGAGAAATGCAATTATACGGCGTGTTTAAATCGCAAGACAAGTCTTTCAGGCAACAGCAACAGTTGCCGGCTAGTTAATGTATTTAATTGCAAATATGGTAAAAGCAACGCGCTACAGACAACACTTTCACACCAAAATGGTAAGGCTGCGACCCGGCAACAATAACTAACAATAACACATTTCAAAAGGGTACGACTGCAAGATGCTCTGTAGTAGGATTTCAGATATTAGATACTAGATAATATAGATAATATGTTAAGGTGCTTGGGTAACAAAAATAAGCGTTAACTGCGGTTAAAATTATTTTTCTTTTGATATATATTTAGATATATATAAACACATAATATATATATATATTTTTAATATATGTATATTAATATATTATCTTTTATTTTATTACTTAGCTTTATAGGTATATAGATGATATAGAAATATAAGTCCAACAAAATTGTTAGTACTTAGTTCGTCTTATAGTTCCAGTCAACTCGCGGCCTTCAGGTTCAATCCGAGACCTGGCTTGTCATAAATATTTAACAACTAAATCAGATAATTACATTTTTTGTTTAAATCTCGTGCTTAATTTAATATGTTATATAAATATACTTAAATAAATGGGCAAAAGATGTTTTCTTTGGTTTTACAATCGGTTTTTAATATGGAATAAATTTAAATTCCGGATTTTGAGCTGATTATAAACATATACAGGAAAAATAATAATAATAATAATATATTACCCTTCCTACCACTCACAGGGTATTACAAAGAAAATGCAACGATTCAGTACCAATCAGGTTTCGAGTAGAAGTATGTGCATACAGCCCAAATACAGTCTTTTGCCAAACAGAGCAAACAAAGTTGTAACACCCACTGTTAGGGTATGAAATGAACAGCTACTGCTGCAACAGTTGCAGCTTGCCTGCCAATTAGAATGCCTTGGCATTGAGATAGTTGAGAAACAGGTGAACGCTGCCTGGTTAAAGGGGGCCGGGCCGGGCCGGGCCGGGTCGGGTCGGGCGCAGTGGCTAATAAGTGCTGTTAACTGCTTTGCCGCATTAAGTTGCAAATTGAATTAATTTTTATGATTATGGCATGAGGGTATTTAGTGATTAAGTTGCCTCGGTTACAGTTAGGCGGCCAGGTGGCAGAAGGGGCAGCCAACTAATGGCACCCAAAACTGTAAACGCATTTTTCATAAATTACTCTATAAGCAAACACAACCAGTTGCAACAAGCAACAAACAACAAACAGCTAACAATGCAACAATTGGCCGCAACTCCCTTTCGTTGAGGCTGTTAGCGGTAAATTCTAGCCAGGCCCACCTTCAGCTGCCCCTGCTGCTGCTGTTGATGTGCGAGTGGCATGTGGAAAGCGGCAGCTCGGCTCGCATATTTTTGTTGCCTCTGCAATTTGGTTTACCCAGCGGAAACTGACAATTTAGCAAATGCCACCGCGTAGCGCCAGCCCGTAGAATGCCGCCACGAATGCATGAATGGGTAAGTGAGAAAGTGGCCCGAGTGCGCAAATGATAGACCCTGCAACACACAGCGGCAATTGAGGCACTTGTGGGTGGAGATGCGGCGTTTGTTGTTTGAACACATTTTGGCATTAGCCATGCAAATAGCTGACTAACTGTCGCGTCTCTGGGCAACTGATGCCGGCTGCCGCAGCCATGTCATGCCACATTTGCCACATTGGCCACATTTGCTGCGGCTGCCACATGAGAGAGCTGGCAAATGGCAGCTGCTTGATTTACTACAACATGCTGACGACTCTTGAGCATTCAGTTCAAGACCATGTCCACATCCATGTCCGAGTCCAAGTCCAAGTTCAAGTCATAGGCGAGCGTCATAAAGCTGGCCACTGTTTTGTTGCTGGCTTACTGTTCTTTCGGCTTCGCGTTTTGGTCTTTTTTGTGCACTCATGTCTAAACTGTTGTGTAATTTAATTAGCCAGCTGCGCATAATGTTCACGCCAAGTGCAAGTTGGCGCACATTTACCGTTCCCCAAGATGAACAGCATCTCATTTTTGCATCTCATGTTCGGGCCACAGCCACAGACCCGGCCAGATCCGGACCGCGACAGAGACCCAGACCCAGACCCAGACCCAGTCCCCGTCGCAGACGTAGACGTAGACGCTGTGCGTTCTCATCGTCTTGGGCAATTAATCATGCGTCTAATTTAAGCGACCGTGTCGGCTGTTGGCCAGGAGTGGCAGGAGCTGTGGTTCCAGTTGGAGTTGGGTT
This sequence comes from Drosophila borealis, assembly GCA_035045885.1. Lineage (NCBI taxonomy): Eukaryota > Metazoa > Arthropoda > Insecta > Diptera > Drosophilidae > Drosophila > Drosophila borealis. The sequence goes on along the minus strand of JAWNOR010000384.1, from coordinate 118,811 downwards.
ATGTGTAGCAAATGCTATTCAATTCATTTGCCGACTATTTGGCCTTAATGCGCTGGCCATTGATTGGCCGCCAGGCGTTGCCCGGTAATTTCCGGCTTGATGAGCCGCAATCTCTGAACGGGCCATGACTGAAATCTTTCAGACTGATGGGTTGGCAAAATCTATAAATGGCAGCCCGCAATTGCGTCATTTCAAACAATTAGCAAACAAAAACCTGACGTTGATAATGAAGAAAAGACAGACGGAGAGCGTCCACGAAAGGGGGATGGGGTTGGAGAAGAGGTGGAGTTTAATGTTGAAAAAAGATAAACTGGCAGCAATTTTGTATTTACTTGACTCGTATGCAACTGGCGGTCACTGTACGTGAATGCCAAAGCGTGCGGATCACCAACTGGCAAAACAGCTCAAGGATAGCTGCTGCTGTGAAGTTGGAGCTGAGCTGCATTGGTGACATCACAGAGATTGCTTTATCGGAGATGCTCTGGGCTAAAATTAAACCCTAAGCTAAATAAGCTCACAAAATATGTTGACTGCAATGGTCCCTACTATAATAATATATAATAAATATTTGTTGTTTTTATAATTGTTTAAGATACAACTAAACTAAATTTCTTAAAATTTTAATTATGATTTGGATTAGTTGACGAATTTAAACAGATATTTCTCACCTAAGGTTCTAATTCTGAGCTTTTGCGCTGCTTTATTATTGTTCCTCTGTTTTATGCGCTGTTACTGCGACTGTTATTATTATGCCTGATGCTCTCAACACTGTTAAAGTAACTATTGCTGTTAATTAGGCGGCTGGTGCGACTACCCAATAATGTTAATTGCCAAACACTGTTCGTTACTGTTACTGTCTACTATTTCTGTTATTGTCACTGTAATTGCGACTGTTATAGGAGCTCTTACTGTGACTGTAATTGTGAAACTCAGTGTACGATTTCTGTTACGCTGTAAATGTTGCCAAGGACTCTTGCAAATGTTATTGTACTCGCACTTGCTGTTACCCCCACATTGCTGTTATTGGCACGCAATAGACGCTGTGAAAGACTGACATATGTTATTCGACTTCTATAACTTTAACTCCTACTGTTAATGCAATTTTTACTGTTATTATTGTATTTGACGTTTATTGGGGCTTGCTACTGTTAAATATGGCTGTTATTGTTTCCATTACCATTGCCGGTATTATAACATCTGACTGTTATTGCCACTGGTACAGCAACTGCGACTGACCGACGTGCATGCTATTACTGTTACTGTGACTGTAACTATAATAACACAGTAGGCAGTCAAGTTTTTCACTTGACTTGGCCCAGAGGCAACAGAGGCGAACCGCTGGCAACTAAGCACTTAACAATTATCACATTTGTGGCCACATTGCCAGCCGGGCCATAAAAAAAGCGACGCTGCCTGACGTCTGCAATTTGACGCTGTACGTCTGTCCGACTCTCCGAGTGTCCCATCAGTTTTTGCAGTCGTCTTTCAGCTGGATTTGCTGTGGCACTGGCAGCTAAACAAGTTTGTTTATTGACTCGCCCACTTTGATGAATTTACACGGCAACATTGACACATTGACACTGCTTAGCATATGGGAAACTACAAAATAGAAGGCATTAAAGTGCCTCCCAGTGTGCGGACAACACCCACTTGGGCTTGCCTGCAGCCCGATGGTGAATGGTGAGAGGAGAGGAGAGGAGGTGATTCGGGTACCTGGTTTAACTGGGGGGCACCGGCGCTGACCTCCTGCCCAAAGCGACGTTTTCTAATTTATTTTTTATGCACGGCCGTTAAGTGTAATTGGTCATTTGTGCGTCAATGAGACGGGGCCCCAGACCCCGCTAACCAGACAGCAGTCAGCTAGCTTGCAACATGTGATGTGACTGCAACTGCAACTGCATTGGCGGCTGTCGGCTGGGGGCCGAGTAAATTACCAGTATTTCCTGTGCCCGCCTGTGCCTGCCTGGCCAAGCCAAGATTGATGATAATCGTGCGTCGTGTGTGTCAAGATTGTTGCTTTTGTTGCTGGCAATTTGTTGCAAAATGCGATAACAAAACGCTATCAGCTGTGGCAGCAGCAGCTGTCCCAGCAGCAGCAGCAGCAGCAGCAGCAGCTGCACTCCAGCATCAGCATCAGAATCCGCATCAACTTCAACCACATCCACGTCATAACTGTGAGAGTCACTCATGGACTCACGGGTTAATGCTAATGCATTCTGAACAAATCGCAGTGAGTGCACAACTTTTGACTAGCTGGGCTTTGTGTGGGGGAGCCTAGTTTAGAGAGAGAGAGAGGGAGAAAGGGAGAGAGAGGGAGAGGGTGCACCGCCCCGCTTCATGCATTTTTACCGTTCGTTGTGCATTCAATTTAGTTTTCTCCAGCCGCCAGGCATAACACTTTGGCCAAAAAAAATAAGAAGAAAATAAACAAAAACAAACGGAAGAAAAGAAAAGCCCCCAAAGACCTGCAGCCAGCAGCAAATGCAAACGTGACTCGGCTCGGACGCTGAGTCAGACAATTGCATAATCTCTGCCAGCAATTGCCAATTGCCAATTGCAATTGCACTTGCAATGCAGACAACGACAACGAAAACAACGACAACAACGACGACAACGACGACGACGCCAATGTCCATGTCCAGAACGTCGCCACACAGTGCGCCGGGCTTGGCCATGAAACAAATGGGGCAGAGGGGGTGGACAGAAAATTGGCTGCAGTGTGGTGCGGTGCGGTGCGGCTCGGTGGGCGGCCGACTGGGTAGGTGCTGAGAGATGGTGGATGATGTCTTGCCACCTTTCACGACTGCGCTGGCTTCTTAGCTGGCGATGACTGCAAAACGATGCCATTTGCATGGCAATGATTTGAATTTGTTGGCTTTGACTGTTGGCGTGGCCTGTAAAGCATTTGGCACTTCTGCACTTCTCCTCGATATACCCTGTAATTGTATCAAAACTCTGCTCGCTGCTAGCACTGTTCTAAATGTCAAGAGTTTTCAAAGATATTTGTTTTCTAAAAACCTTGGCATAGTTTGGGTTCAGCCGAGGAATCGGTGTATGCATTAGGAGCAGAGGCTATAGAACGGCTGAAGCTATAGCAAAGGGGATTTATTTATTTATTTATATGTGGTCGACAAAACGAGTGTCTTCCAATTATTCAACACATTATAAATACAATTAGAAAAATTAAATGCTAAAAGCCTAGATAGAGAACACAAATTTCAAATAGCATCACCGACCGATGGAGGTGTTTTATTTGCCAGTCCGGCCAGCTGTGCCCCTTTTCACAGCTAATTTTGTCAGTGACGCTATTAGAGCCTACATCTAAAAAGAAGGGTGTAAGTAGGAAAAAGTGTTCTTACGTAAAATTAAAAATAATGTTAATTTGCTATATTATTTAAGAATATACCATAAATAGGAGAAAAGAAAGGAGGAAGATTGTTAATAAAGTATAGAACTGTATGCTAGATATGCAGAGTGTTAATTAGATAGAATAAAGAGATAGTATTGGGAAAGTAATGGGAAATCAGCGACCCGGTGGGGGAAAATTTACAGCCAGTCCGGCTAGCCATGCCCCTGCTCATAGCTGGGAATGATCAGTGACTTCCCGAAGGTATCCTGAAAGCAACGATTTTATTAGGGGTAGAGAAAGCTCGGTGCGGTTCAAACGGGCTCTAACAAAAACTTTAAAGGTGACTCATGGTTAGAAAATTCTGGTTCAACAGTAAGAGATAAGGCGGACTGTGCAGGTCGTCAAAGAATTATTTCTTTAGCAAAAGACTTACTCTGAGGTAGTTGTACAGGTCACCTGTTGGTTACATTTGGAATTCTTCCAGATCATATTTTATTTTATTGCTCTTTTTTCGTTACATTCATCATTTATGTTAATTGTTAGTCGTTAACTAGTTGGCTCCGATTCGAACTAACGAAGGTTGGTTATGCGACCCGAAGTTTGGCTTTGAGCAGTCTATAGGTCGCACGTATAGGTGGTCATCTAAGGGACAAGAGTCTTGGCATGGCTCCGTAGACTGTTTTTATTATTTTCCTGATCCAATCTGTAAATTAAATGTTGTTCGCTTTATGATTTTAAGTTATTGTAAAATTGTCTTTTCAGGGTTTTACACTCTCAGAATGTCGTCAAAAATTGGCTTTTATATTTCTGATCTAAGGATTTTGCTTGGATTAGTCAAACATTTTCTACGATCCCAACTTTCAATTGAATTAAAATCTAATCTTAATTTCTTGCTCAATTACGACGAGGTAAAGGTTTCTAAAATGAAGTAATCTCTTAACAGAGTATCTGCCAGTTGAGCAGACTCTCACTTGCTTGTAGTCTTATTGATTTGTGCATTCATTTGATTGTGCGCGCGCATTTGTTGCCAAATTGTTGGAAGAAGAATGTGCAGCACCAAATGTCGTGGCTGTTGATGCCGATAGGAAGTCAGGAGTCAGGCGACACAGTCGGCGGGTGCCTGGATTCGGGAGGCAGAGTCAGTGACACAGCCGTAGACAGTGTCATTGAGTGAATCGGTCGGTGGCTCTGCAGATGGGCCTGGCCGGGTCTGATGATGATGGTGCCGATGATGAGTTTGCCGTTTCAGCAGCCGATTGACCCAACTCTCCTCTCTGGTAAACCTTTGCCGGCTGCTGCTGCTGCTCGCTGAGCTTTTCTTGAGAATTTCGCTCCGGGTCATTTTCATTTTAATGTAATTTCTTTTAAATTTATTGTTAATGGAAATTTATGCTTTGCAGCTAACCGGGGCCAAAATGTCTGTGCTGAGCTGTACAGCTGGAGCATGTTCATGCATGCTGCACGTTTTCTTGATTTGTCATGTTGCAGGTTAAATGCTAATGGCAACTTTTTTGATTCCGATTCCAAGAAGCAGCTGCCCCAGTCAAGCGGCATTTGATGATCTGTGCAGCGGCCCGTTCTGCTGGCTGCCACAAATTGGCTGTTGTTGTACATATAACAAGCGCCAAAAACAAAAACGAACCTTGCCTCAGCTGTGGTCATGTGCTTGTCTTTTTCAGATACAGTCTGAAATGCTTACTGAAATAGTTTAAGGTTCGCCAGCGCCGCGGGCCAAGATTCCCACGAGCCAAGCGGCTGCACATAAAAATTGTGTCAAATAAATCGTAATCAGCGGCATTGATATAGTCCGTCTATAATGCGATTCTTTCACCCGGCCATTGAGTTGTAAAAATTCAATAAAAATGCCTCGCTTGCAATTAAAGTTGTGCGCGCTGTAAGTGCACAGCGTTGGCGTCTCTACTCGCGCGGTCGTCTGGGCGAAATCAAAAGACTGAGGCGACAAACTTGCGTGGCTAGCGGACATTGACAACGTCTGCTGTCTGCTGGCCGTGGACCGCTGCCAAGGGCCGAGCACCTTGGATTCAATTATTGTCACGAGCAGCAGACAACATTTCCTGCTGCGCCGAGGCGCTGCTCCAAATGGTGCCTGGAAATACGACTATGTGAATTTGTTGCTGCCATGGCCATGGCTCAATTAACTGGTCAACGCGGCGTGTGCATGTGGGCGTGGCTCCGAGAATTCAGTTACATTTGCAGTTGCTTTTTCCTCATCTGGATACAAATCAATGGACGGTTGTCGTGCCTGCGCGTAATTTGGAACATCATCAGGCACTTAGCCGTATGCCGCATCTCTGTTGCTTTTATTTGTTTTACTGCGCCGCGGAAGTAGCTTAGCTTAGTGGCCAGCTCTGCGGGCTGCTTTTCATTTTGTTATTGTTTTAGGCGCCGCTTGCATTACGCCCACCTTGGCGCTGCCGCTTAAATTACCAAGTGGCAACTGGCAACTGTTGAAATGCAGCAGCTGCCGCTTTTTAATTACCTTGCAATTTATATTTCCTAGCTTTTACTGTCGGCCGTTCTCGCTGTCGGGTTTCACTCTCTCGCCTGCTAATTAAAACCAAATTTAAGCGTCTGATTTCTCTCATTATCGAGCTTGGCAGCATGCCAATTGCAGGCGTGGGTTGCCACAACAATTCCCAGCTGTTCGGCACAAAAGTCTTCAAATGTGTCTTTTTTTATAGCTGCATATATAAACTCGCAGGAGTGGAAGGCTCAGGAGTGGAAGAACTCGAAGGACATTTGGATCTTTCTTTCCAATTCTTAGTCAGAAGGGAATTTCTTGGTTTCCCATAGCCACAACAATTCCCAGCTGTTCGGCACAAAAGTCTTCAAATGTGTATTTTTTTATAGCTGCATTTATAAATATTCCCAACTCTTAGGAGTGGAAGGCTCAGGAGTGAAAGGACTCGAGGTACATTCAGATCTTTGTTTCCATTGCTTAGTTCGAAGGGAATATTTTTTTTTCGTACACCGAACTTGGCTGTAAGCTGTAATCTCATGAACTTGCAACTTGCTTTTTCTTCCTTCGAAATACAATATATTAATAGCTAAAAATTAATGATAATTAATAAATACAGTTTTACGAGTCACTCCAATAATAAATACCTTAATGCTCTTTTGTTACTTTTAAACATATTATTTTGTATCTTATATAATTCCCTTGAAGTATTCCTCACTCCTCTCCAACTCAAGTCTCTGCGCTTGTCGCTTCATTTCATGGAACTTGCCACGAATTTTGTGGTTAGTTTTTCGGTTACTTTTTGTTTTGTTTTTATTGTTCTCTGTTGTTTGCTTTCTCTGTTGTTTGTTCTGCTTTTGTTTCTGCTTGTGCTTTTGTTTTTTTTTTTTTTATTACAACTCACATTTAATTGGCGGCATTTCTGTTGAACTGTTTTGGTGATGCATGGCCTGATGCCGGCATTAGAACGAGATTAAGTACTTTGAGCAAATTATTCAAATTACTTGGCAATGCGCTGCTGATCAGGCTCGAAATGAACGCTCTGCGATCGGGACAGCTAATGGCTGCGCAGCATTTAAGCCGATCATTTGCCGATCACACACTCTCGGGCCAGCCTACACGTGTTCCGGGCGTAATAAGATTTTGATTGCTACTCTCGGCTGATGGGGCAACAGGCGGCCACATCGGAATTATGCCAAAGCGAATGCCTGACACTCCAGCCGCACAAACTAAACCAAAGCAGTGTGTGAGTGTGCCTCGAACTCGACGCACGGACCAACTTGGCAGGCTGACGAACTGACCGGCTCCAGCTTTGGCTGGACTTGAACTGACTCTCTGGGCTAATGCCAGGCTTTTGCTTTTTTTTATATTTTTTATTTTTCGTCTTATGGCTGACCAGACCCGGCGGTGTACATTGCACAAGCGCGCACTGTAGACCTGAGTTAGCTGCGACTCTGAGATACCCTCTCTAATGTTGGTGTCTGGAGGGGGAACACTTTAATCTCGTCTCAATACGCTCCAGGTGCATTTTTTGTGCAGGGTATCAAAAGCAGCCCTGCAGCTTTATTAAGCGAGCCAATAAAAACGAAAGACTTAGGCAACGAACGCGCTCCACTTCCATAGTAATTATGCGGCAATTGTTTAGTGCTTGCACCGCTCGCCAGCCTGCTGCGCTCGTCAATGTCCACACTCTGGACATGGAAAGGCGTTGCTGGCTGAGCATTTGGCTCAGTTTGGCCAGTTTACACCATGGCGACGACATGCTAGCCCACTTTCAGTAGAAAACCAAAGCAGTTGTTGTAGTTGCAGTTGTTTTTGTAGAGCGGCAGCAATTTAATTTCCATTTTGCATTCTTTGATTACTTTGTTGCAGGCGCACACAAGGTACACTGCTCCGAGGATCAGATGCGCGTGGACATTGGCCTGCCGGCGGACACGAGCGCTAGCTCAGCCGATCGTCCGCAGATCTACTTGGAGGGTCTCAAGGGCTATCCGGATGTGCGCTGTCAGCCCGAAATCAATGGCGCTCTCGCCGTCTTTCGTCTATCGCTCAGCGACTTTTACGAGTGCGGCGTGACGCGCATGGTCAACCAGCTAACGGTAGGTGAAAAACCCCTCCCCCTCTCTCTCTCTCTCTCTCTCTCTGTGTGTACATGATGTTTGTCACCGCAGGGCAAAAAGGTGTATTACCATAAAATCATCATTGAATCGGCCAGCAGCAAGGAGATTGTCAGCGTCAAATGCATTACCACAAGCGGTCCGGTTTATAATGTCATGATGAATGGCACCAACGCCGGACGGGAGCAGACGCGCGTCGTGCTCCAGGAGCAGCTGCCATCCCAGCATCACGGCCTGGTCAGACGCGATGTGCTGCCGGCGGGTTTTCAGGAACCAGAGTAAGTTTTCGGCCAGCTTTGCGCCGCGCACCTTTTAATTGCCCATCAAAATGCAACGTCCTCAAATTGCATCTATGCATATTTTTATGCGCAATCTATGCAAACTTTATGGCATATTAAATGCCCAGACTTAGACCCAGGCCCAGACCCAGACCCAAGCAGCGGCACCGGCACGGACCCAACCCTCTGCCAAGGCTGTGTGGTCATAAATCAAACAACTGTCCCACTGTCTGTTCGGGCGGCCATTACCAGCCGGTAATTAGCCGTCAAATCGATGCCCGCGCTAATACCCCCACCGTCCATTTAATTGCCGGGCGTGCCGCTGGACAAACGTACTTAATGATAGAGAGAAGGTATTACAATGTTTGCTTTTGAGTGCATTGCTGATATACCATATGTACGTGTTCCATGTTCTCCTTCAATTACTTTGTTGAATCCGGCATACATTTAATGGGCGTACTCACGCCGTGCCGTCGCCCCCCTTCTCCAATCCGACAGCTCTTTTCAACTGCATTTTTCTTTTATTCTGCTTCTGTCATTGTTGGCATCGCCTGCAGAGATCTGGAGATAACCACCTCGTTGACAAAACGTGCACCGGAGCCGCGTCTGTCGATTGGCGTTAGCCAGGATGGCCAGAAGTTTACCAGAGATTTGACGGTCAAGTCGGTAGGTTGGGCAGGCCCAAGCACACATACATTTACTCTTGTTTATAGCACTAATGTACTCTCATTTCATGCAGGGCACGCCATTGACCATGGAAATCAATCTGGATGAGGACTCGGCGCCAGTTTATGGCCTGGGCGTCAATTATTTGGATGTTACAGACACGCACACCTCCTCCGAGACGCTCATCTTCAAGGGGTGCATACGACATGACCAATTACCCAACCAGTTTGTGTGTTAATCTTTGCTTTTTGTTCTCCTCGCAGCTGCACTGTGGATCCTTATCTGTTTGAGAACTTTAACACCGTAGATGGCGATATATTGAGCGCCAAGTTCAAGGCCTTCAAGTTTCCTGACTCCTCGTATGTGCAGTTCCGCGCCACGGTCAATGTCTGCCTGGATAAATGCCTAGGTACACAGTGCTCCAACAACCAGGTCGGCTATGGCAGGCGCAAGCGTGAGATCAGCGCCGCGAATAAGGTCTATGAGATATCACTGGCCATGTTCCTGCAAGTCAACGACATTGAGGGCGTCAACAAGAGTGAGTTTTTATGCCAGGCGAATCTTTTGTGTGCTTGCTAAACGGTGACTTCTTCTGCCTAGATGAGGTGCTGCAGCTGGAGGAGAAGCTGCGCGAACTGAAGCTGGCCAATCAGCGTCTGGCGCGCAACAGTCGCGGCAACTTTGCGGAACTGAGCCGCAGCATGGAGCAAACGCCCGCCAGCAGCGCTGTGCCCGCCTTTGTGGTGGATGAACGAGAGCTGGGACAGCTCAGCTCGGCTGCAGTTCAACCCGTCGTCTTCAGCCTCTGGGCGCTGGTCGGTGCGCTGTGTTGGCGTCTCATGTAAATAGTCGGACATATGGCAATTGTAAATCTCAAACAAAAGGCGGGCTGGTTGTTAATCAGGTTGGAGCTGCGTGTGCGCAGTGTGTATGGCAATAAAACAATATATGTACTACCTACTACTAATATATATACTTATGTAACTGCCATTTATAAATCGTAAATACAATTAATTTTAATGTGAGTAGTTCTCAGCTAAAGCTCCCGACAATGCCAGCCTCAGTGACAAGGAAAAACCGCAACAACATAAAAAATACAATAACAACAGCAACAACAAACACAGTGATTCTTATAAACATTTCGATAACATGATAAATTGGTCTTATGCATAAGCGCCTACTAGTCTTTTAAGTTTAACTGTTAAGCTAATTTAATTAATGACTAAAACTAAATGAATTAATAAAATTAAACAATCCAATTGAATTGAGTTTGTATAAAACTTCGTAAAAATAAATTATACACTTTTAAATTACGCTCGCTGCACAACACAGCAGATTTCAAGTTAGCAGCAACAGCAGCTGTACACTGTACTGAGTACAGCGCCCATTTGAGTTAACATAACTGCTACAGTGTTGCCTAACATTGAAAAAATGCCAGCTGACTTGGAAAGTGTGACCGACTATCAGCCATCTTAAAATACCAAAAGTAAATCACACAACAAACACAGTTTTACAATTAAGAGAAACAAGCAACGTGTGCGCTTTTGTTTGGTTTGCGCATTTTAGCATATTGCCAAGCTGGCGCATCGCTTTCCACATCAACACGATTCGTCATTAAGTCAAGCGCTGGTGCGTAACGCGTGATCCATATATAAATGTAGCGGCCAAGCACAGACACCGCCAGCCGCCCTTGCCATTGTCACACAACGCCAGCAGTTGATGCTAATGTGGTGCGACAGCAGCATAAACTTTGCAAAACTGAGCCGCTGCGAGGGCTGCTGTTGTCCAGCGCACCGACGACAGCAAAACCAGCAACAACGCAAACAACAAACACAACAACAACAACAACAACAACAACAACAAAGCTTCCACTCCCACCGATTAAAACAGCACGCAATACATGAGCGCACCTGGCGCTTCAACAAACACAAACTATTTCAATTTTCACTCAGACGACAAGCCATTCACATCAAACAGATGCTGCACTAGCCACAGCGAGCTCAGCTGGCGTGAGATATCAAGTGATTCCGACGAACACGTGAACCGTTTGACGCCCCTTCCGCTGCCCAGCCCGCTGCTTAGCCCGCACACAGCAACATGCGTTCGCGCAAGGTGCAAGTGATGGTGATTAGCTTCCTCATCATGTGGACGTTCATTACGTATTATATACTACTGCGCAATAGCACTGCCCAGCTGGACACGATGCAACGACGGCAGCAGGTGAAACAAATAATGCCAAAAGCATTAAAGGAGCAGACGAAAAGCTTGAGATTATCACAAACTCTGATCGAATTTCTGAGACTCAAATACACCGACCAGCAGATGACCACAACCCCAAAAATAACAATTGTCGCAGCTGAAATCTCCAATGAACTGCTGGAACAGAATCTGAAAGCAACACAACACGCCCCGTTAGTGGCAACATCAGCGGAAATACCAACTAGAACATATCTGGCGAATGGTGAGCCTGTCATACCCATCCTGGTGTTTGCCTGCAATCGCATCTCGGTCGTCAAGTGTCTGGAGAATCTCGTTCAATATCGACCCAGCATCGAGCAGTTTCCCATAATTGTATCCCAGGTAAGTTTTGGATGGCGCACGCTAAGCGATCGACAACTCAAATAATTATTACTGTAGGATTGCGGCGATGAGCTGACCAAACAAGCCATTCAGTCATTTGGCAACCAACTAACGCTTATAGAGCAGCCCGATCAGAGCGATATCTCAGTGCTGCCCAAGGAGAAGAAGTTCAAGGGCTACTACAAGATTGCACGACACTACGGCTGGGCGCTGAATACCACATTCCATATTGGCTTTGATTTTGTGGTAATTGTTGAGGACGATTTGAACGTGGCGCCCGATTTCTTCGAGTACTTTCTGGGCACGCACAAGCTGCTCAAGCAGGATAGGAGTCTTTGGTGTGTTTCGGCTTGGAATGACAATGGCAAGGCGAACGTTATAGACACGGCCAAGCCTGAGCTGCTCTATCGCACCGATTTCTTTCCCGGCCTCGGTTGGATGCTGACCAAGGAGCTGTGGAGCGAGCTGTCTGTCAAATGGCCCAAATCGTAAGTTGCAGTACATATAGCTTGAACATAATTATCATATGCTAATTTTTGTTGCAGCTTCTGGGATGATTGGATACGGCATCCGGAGCAACGCAAGGATCGCGTTTGCATTAGACCTGAAATCTCACGTACACGCACTTTTGGCAAGATTGGCGTGTCAAAGTAAGTGGTTGAAATACTTTTACTTATTAGCTATTAATATGCTTCTGTACTTTCTTTCAGCGGTTTGTTTTTCGACAAATATTTGAAGCATATTAAGCTCAGCGAGGACTTTGTACAGTTTAGCAAAATAAATATGAGTTATTTATTAAAAGTGCGTACATCCTGTTGTTTATTGGACGATCAACTAATTTCTTGTGTATTCTGCAGGAAAATTATGATAACACGTTTTTAAAGCAAGTCTATGTGCTTCCCCTGGTCACCTTTGACGAGCTGCGTCTCAATCTCATTGCCATGGAGGGACCAGTGCGCATGCAGTACAATAATCGTGATCAGTACAAACGCATAACCAGAATGCTTGGGCTCATGGACGATTTCAAGGTTAGCATCTCTCAGATTTCTCAACATAGTGTGTCTAATATTTATCCTATCTTTGACAGAGTGGTGTGCCACGCACCGCTTACCATGGCATCGTTTCGTTCTACTATAATAAGCGACGTGTACATTTAGCGCCCAGTGCTAATTGGAAGGGCTATGACCTGTCATGGAGCTAACATCACTAAACTAGTTACTAGCTAGACACTAAGCTCAGCTCAATGCAACACGTAACGAATCAAAATGATTGTTTGAAAACTTTTTGCAATACCAAAAAATAGGACTAAAAGTTTATTTTTTGCTCATTAAGTAGTTTAGTTTAAATTGTAAAATTAATTAATGTTTCGCAACCAGTGCTAAACCGATCGAAGATGAGACTCCAGTTACTACAACTACGTATATATATAATTTGTAATTTGTAATTTGTAATACTTGTGCAACGAGACCGATCCAATTCTATGTTATAGTCAGATCCGTACCCTCCGCCCCAATCTCGAAGCACACAGCCAATTGAAATTTGTAACCGAAGCAATAGCAACGACAAGTTGAAAGTATTAGATAATATGTATATATAGTCACAGCAGTCGCTGACTTTGTTGCAATGTTATTTCTGTTAATGCTGATTCGCTCTTATTTACTGTACAAATAGGCATTTAGTTGTTAAGTTGAATGAAAGAAACTCCAACTCCAGATCGAGCTCGAAAGTCTGTAACGGCCGTTAAACATAAGTCTTTGTGATTTTGATTTATCTTATTATAATTCGTGTAATTTGTGTAATTTGAAAGAGAGCCAACAACCGACCCACAACATGTAACATAGGATAGCCATAGTTAACTCTAAGCATTTCGGGAGACAGGCACACACTTACAATTCCCCAGTGAAATAACCCCCTCACATCCTACTACTCCGTGTGCCTGCCACTGTCAAATAGTGATAGCTACTAACCTACAGACAACATACTCATCACATCTGTATGACTATTTGTATTTATATGAGCATATTTTTGTGTGTGGCGTATAAACATAGATTGTAAAGATAACTAACTACAAGCTGACTTTTCATTTGATTGATGTACCTATTCCGCAGCGTCCGCGTCCTCGTCCAGCTGCTCGCAGTCAATGTCACTGCACTCGGACTCGGATTGCGTGGCGCGTCGGCTGCGTTGCGCCTGCGCCAGTCCCTCGTGTCCATAGCCACAGGAGATGTTGCTGGCGGCGACCGGCACGTTTTTGTTCAGCAGAAAATTGGCATTGGCATCACCGAACACGCGCTCCAGCTCGGCCAGACCATTGCTGGTGCCCGCATCCGCATCCGCTTCTGGCGGCAGCGTAGCATACTTCAGCTGGAGATAAGATTCGTTGTGGGCATGTGGCGGTATATAGTCCGCAAAGCTGCTCGGATACGGCTTACAGCGCGGCACATAACTGGCTGGAGAAGTCGCTGCTCCGGCTGGCGGCGGGGGCGGTGGTGGCTTGGCCAGGCCAAAAGGCAGCGCAAAGTTAAGCGGTTGTCCGCGCGACAATATGGCATTTCTGGCGCTCTCAATAACGCTTGAGCCGTGCAGAGGCGGCATGCCAGGCGCACTAGCGGCTGGACCGTATGGACGCATGGGCGGCGCGGAGCCGCTGCCATTCAACATGATGGACTGTATGGGCGTGGGACCCGCCGGAGTCTGGCTGAACAGCCAGAGGCGATCGCCCACGACCATGGGACGCGCCATGCCACCCATGCCCAGCTGTGAGTAGTAATGGGAGGCGAGCGTCTCCACGTCCGAGGTGTATTTGCGTTTCCACTTGGTGCGTCGGTTCTGGAACCAGATCTTGATCTACAAATTAAGCAAGGTGAATATATAGAAAATCAACACTAATTGGATCTTGCTGCTGCTCACCTGTGTCTCGGTAAGCTGAAGCTGCTTGGCTAGCGCCGTGCGCTTGGCCACGGATAAATATTTGCCACGCTCGAATTCCGTTTCCAGCGCCTTGATCTGTGCCGCGGAGAAGGCGGTGCGTGGACGCTTCTTGCGATCGTCGTGCGCTGCAATGCAAAGGGAACGAAAAGGAATCCCGCATGGTATGTGAATCAGATTTAGACATTAATTGCTATCGACTGCGGCCATTGTCGGGTCGGGTGCTCTGCCAAACAATTTGCGGCTAATTCGAATTTGCCAATTGCCAATCTACTAATTGGCAGAGGTCACAACGCCGAGAGCACCCTGTATGCAAAAACACTTGACGCTCGATTTTAATTGGCATCATTTCATCTTGATTGTGGTCAATGCTGGTCAATCTAATTGGCCATTTGGCAGCACATTTCTCCCGACTTGACCGTAAACAAATTGTCATATAAATTTTCAGTGACATTTTCTTTCGAAAAATGAGATAAGCCCCAACCATGTTGCCCATGGGGCCGCTTTCCGTCCCACATTTGCATCATTAGCGGGCGGCCCATTTTGTGACGCCCCTCGGGCCAATTTCAGATTATTTGTTTGTGGATCGCGCACATGACAGACGAGATCACTCAGCCAATGCATATTAGTTTTTTTTATGACTTTTCCCAATAATTAATCTTTATGTTTCGCTTAAAAGCCAGCTATTAAGAGAGGTGACTTAACAAATATCATTTTTTAGAGATTATAATGTGAACTATTAGAAATGGCAAAAGTCTTTTGATTTCTAATTGTGGCATCTACGTCCGACGGCCAGTCAATTTTCCTTTCATATATACTAATTGGGCAAACGAATAAACTCTTAATCTGCTTCCGGCATCTTTTAACCACACATCATTATTCTCATAGATGAAGTTCTATATAAAATGATTGACAAAATGTAAACTATATAATCAAAATTGTGTAAAACGCTTCAGCGAAAGAATTAAAATCTTAATTTTCTCTGTAATCCTCATAAATTGTGCCACAAGATCGCAAAACTTTTACTATTTTTTACAATACAAAAACAGATTTTCTTTTCTCTTCCTTTTCTTCAGTTAATATTATCTCGTGTATTTGGACCTATTTGTATATATTTTTGTATCGTTCACAAATTGAAAAGAGTTTATTGGTTTTATCCAATTAATGTAAGTAATTTTTCCGGCGCTGTTAAACCTAGGCATATATACTCAAAACCGTGTTATCCGAAAATTCGAAATCTTTCAGAGTTTCGACTAACCGTATATCGAATGTAAGACAAATTATTGCATATTTAATAAATACTTTTCACTTTTTATGGCATTATAATTGTTCAAAATACATTGATTTATCCGATGTGCCATGATCTTTGGTTTCATCGTGTCCAAAGATCGATTAAACTAAGATCGTGGCACATCGAAAAAATCAATTTATGTTAATCAATTTAGCTAGTTGCCTGCTTTAAGCTGATATTGGGGTTTCTAAAGAGTACTAACCAGTCGGTGTTGCGTTTCTTTTATCCAGTCTTGAATTTAGACCAAAAGTTTTCGATGATAAGAAGCTGTTTGAATTTGTCGCAATTCTAATGCCATAAATATGAAATTTTAAATAAATACAATACAATTATCCTGTTGCATCCCATTTAAGAGGAACAATATAAACTTTCTGCTGCAATAATAATCTTCCACAATCTCTGCCAATATCCGTGTGAATAGCTGCTTTTTTTTCTATTTGCAATTTGAATATAATACGCACCACTGCCGTCATCCGAGGCCAGCTCTATATCACTTTTGCCGTCGTCCAGGCCGTCCTCCAGGCAGCTGGATGTCGCCGGACTGGACACGCGCGAAACATCACAGCTGACACGCCCACTTTCGTTGTGCGCTAACTGGGCTGGATTATCGTGGATCACTTCGAAACTGGACGCTTTGTCCACATAATGGCTGGGACTATGTGGCTCGGGCTTGGCTAGAATCTGTTCGATCGAGAAACTGTGCGGATGGCGACGCACCACGGATTGAGCATTCATTTTCACTTAGGATCAGATCGTAACGGATCGAATCGGATCGGATATTTCGTATGGGGCCGTAGCCGGAATCAGACACAACAGCGCGCGGCGACTTGTTTCGAAAAACTAATTTGAATTCGAATACGGAACGCATCCTGCGTATTGAAGACAACAGATCTCGAGTGGGCGTGGCCTGTGGCCATATAGCCGACTCTTTCCACTCGCCGGAACTGTGGCAATGCATTGGAAAGAAATGGTCGGGCTGCTCGAAGACGTTGCTCTTCACGAAAAGCCACACATATGTTTATTTATATAACATGTGTGAAATTGTCGCTGCCTCTCGGCTCGTGGTGGGCGTGTCCACGTAATGTCTATATGTCTGGGATTTGTTTTTCTTCTTTTTTTTTTTTTGTGGTTCTTTTTGTGCGATCATAATTTTTGGCTAATTGTTTACAAGTAGCGCTATTTAATATTTTGATGCCTTGCTAAATATATTTAATAAGTTTGCAAACATATTTCACAAGCTACATACAATTTACTCATATGTGGGTTATATGTCCCCTTCGGCGGGGTAGCCTAAAGATGAATGTACTCATAAATTTTGCTTATTTCAATCATGCATGCTTTTGCATGCTCTCTCGTTTCTCTGTTAGTACCTTTTTTAATTTAATTCCTTCAATTTTAATTGAGGATTAAAATTTTGGAACTAACTTTTTTAGTTTTTGTGGAAAAACAAGCCTACATTCAATATACTTTCGGAAATACGCCAGGTTTTCTTAAGGCTTACGAAACTTTAATTAGAATATTAGGGAAAAGAACGGCTATCTTAGGCACGCCGAAGCATAATACTCTTGTAGACATTTACTTAGAAATGTTTTTATAATTTTCTGACGGATAATAATTAATAAATTCTCTTGTAGACATTTACTTGAAAATGTTTTTATAATTTTCTCACGGATAATTCCTTAAAAATATATATAATGCACCTGATATATGTATATGTTTTGGCGGACTTTGATAAGAATATTAAAGCTCGTTAGCTCGTGAGTTTGATCGAATTATCGTGCAAAATAAAAATACTACCTATAGAACTATAAAGATATTTTAGATCAAGGGTTAACTGATTTTACATGCCTATGCATATATCATATAGTTAAATTGATGTGTTTCCAATTAAATGACTAGATCCTGTTCTAGAATATACATATGTATATATAGTTTATGAGGTCGAAAACATCTCACATAGCGAGTTTGACTTTTCGTGACAGAATTGTGAAACCCCCTATAAAATACTACCTATAGAACTATAAAGATATTATAGACCAAAGCTTAACTGATTTTCCATGCCTTTGAATATATCGTATAGTTAAATTAAATGACTAGATCCTGATCGAAGACATCTCGTGACAGAATTATGATATCCCCTACAAGGTATAAGAACTCGTATTCCGCCATTGTAATTCTGTATTCTGTATTCTATCCCATTTTCTCTATAAATATTTCTGTTTCAGTTTATTAGCCATCATTTGGCAGGCACACTTTTTCATGCAATAAACAATTTTGTCGGTTTTTCCTATGGCTGGGCAGATTTCGAGGAACATGTAAAACGTTCATTAATTCCAAATTATTAACACATAATTCAGGCGAAAGAGACGGCAACAGTGCGAGTGAGAGAGAGAGAGAGAGAGATAGAGAGAGGGGCAGGGAAAATTGCCTTAGCCGAGGATAGTTTGCAATTGGCTGTTCGCCAATTATACAGGGTGTCTCCGCTGGCAGCAGCCTGTAACATCGCAACGCGATAATGTCTTCATTATTCATGCACAATTTGAGCAAAATATGTGAAAGCACGTTAATTAGTCGGCGCTGCTGCTAAACTATGGAAGTGAGCGACAGAGAAGATGCACAGGGGGGACCGTGGTGGCAGCTGGTTGAGGTGTGGGACAGGAGGTGGGGGGAGGGGGCTAATCGAGGAATGAGAACGGGCTGGGCCCATCTATTTAGCCAGGCCGGCTGTCAGTTTGATTTAATTTAATGAGCATATTGCTTATGAGCCGCATGCCACATGCCGCATGCTGCATGCCGCATGCCGCCACATTCAAATCAAAATGACAACTTAATTTTCATAATTGCGCTTAATGAATATTCGACTATTGCTTGCCATATTTTAAATTCCGCTGCCAGATCGCTGAATATAGCCACTTGGCACTGGCATTCCAAATCAATTACCAATTTGCAGCCGGCCCTCTTGGCCAGCTAAGGAAACCGAAGCAGAAACTGGATGCCCCGATATACATACATATATATATATATGTCTGCATAAAAACCTACATTAATCGGATCTGCTTAGCTTGGAGCTCGTCGTCGTCGTCGTCCTCCACTGGCATTTAACGTTAAATGGAGCGCAACCGTGTCACAAAAAAACTCATTTAATTAATACGAATGCATGCATCTTCATTATAAATCATCACTTCTCAAGTGTTTGTCAGGCGTACGCAACATAAATCACGGCTCCGTCTTCGTCTCCGACTCCGTCTCCGACTGCAACTACGACTACGACTCCGGCTCCGCGTCGAAGTCGCGTGTATCACTCGCCGTTTTTTGTTCGTCCCTTTTTTTGTGTGTTTGTCGACTAATGATGCATTCAAGTTAGAAGAAATGCCCCGGACTTAACATCTGTCCGAGGCACTCCCACGCCATCGCTCGTGTATTTGGGTTTCCGATTACGTCAAAGGTGAAGTCCCTGTCCCGCATCTTGTGGCTGGGCGTGCATTGAACTCTTTCACGAAATTTTAGCATGATTCATTTGCTGGGCTGTTTGTTTGCCTTGACGCTAATTTGTGTCAGAAACAAATAGGACTGCAATACGAGACAACAAGTCTAAGGGACCTTCTAGATGGGACAATAATATCTCTTAAAACATTTCAACTTTATCAATAGAAATTCAATTGAAGTGTTTTCTTTATCTTCGCTCTTTGAGTTACTTTTCGATTTCTTCTATAAAGAATTATAATTATTAATATTTGTTTTTATTAGCAGGTGGGATCTTTTTTTTTTTATAAAACTGCGGCTGTATTTCCATGTGTCTATATATTTGAATACAAAAGACTTTGACCTGCCTGACAAATCCTTCAAATTGAGCACAGCTTTTAATTTTTTATTATTTTTGCTAAGATTTGGCCAGCTATTTTGGCTATAACATGATAGGTAGGGTACATATAGAGGACACGCTTTATCAAAAGGAACTGAGTTTAGGTAAAACTCAATACCTAAATGGGAAAATTGGTGGTCAAAGTTTTTATTGTAAACATCAACAGCAACGCACTTTGAAAAAGTGAATTTATGAGTTCAAATTCAGCAGTTATTTTTTAATTCTTTTATTTGTTCAATTTAGCTATGCTTAAAGTACAAAACTATTGGGTTTTAATATTTTGAGCCAACACACATAACCATGTAATGACAATCCTGGACGGCTTTTAGTAGATATGCACAAAGTCGACTGCGAATTTCCGGACAACTTGCATTTTCAACATTTTTCATTTAATTCGGGCCACGCAGGGTAAGTTCATTAAAGGTTTTCCTTCTTACAAATAAAGTAAATACATTTTAAACACAATTAATGAATAAGTGAATTCCTAATGAAAATTATTTCCAATATCATTTAGATCATGTTTTATGCAATATGCTTTTAATGCATGTAAGTATAATAAGACTCCACTAAACATTTTCGGGAATTGGCCTTACTAGATTTTACATTTAAATTGTTATAACACATTGTTTTGACCCATTTTCATGAAGTGGTCAATAGTTGGAATATGCGTTAATTGAAAAGTCTTCAGCGGATGACCTAAATATATTTAGTTCCTTTTCATCATAAAATTATACTCTGATCCCATTAAAAATGGGTAAAAAGGGTATAATGTATTAGTGCAAACGTATGAAACAGGCAGAAGGAAGCATCTCCGACCCCATAAGGTATATATATTCTTGATCAGCATCAACAGCCGAGTCGATCTATGTCTGTCCGTCTGTCCGTCCGTCCGTCTGTCCGTCCGTTATTTCATTCATGAAAAACTCCCTCAAGACATTAACTGCTGCACATATCCGCGCCTTATAAGCTGACAGATATAAATAATAATTAAAAAAAAAAACAAAAAACAAGAAATATAAGAAGCAGAAATGCATATTAATTTAATGTGCGCTCATTTCGTGTGTGGGGAGTTCTGAGAAGCGGAGCGAGCGCGTAAAAGGCGTCATTTATGCATGTTTTGTACGCGCAGACAAAACTCATAAATTACAACCAATTATCAAATTAGATATTTACAAAACATGCAGTTTAAATCAACGTTTTTTATGGCCTGCCTCTAGAGGAGTGGGCTGTGGGTGGGTGGGGTGGGGGCGTGGCATACAGTTTCCCATTGCGTCTTTTTATAGGCACAAAAACTAAATCAAAGCCCAACGGCAACGGCACAATCAATTTTGGATAATCACGTGCTGATGGCGGCAATTAAACGTTGCACGTTGCACGTAGCATGCGGCAAGCAGCAATTGGAAAAAATTAGCAGACAATGCGCAACTGACAGCGCCGGGCAATTAATTTGGCGTAATTACTCAGTGGACGACAGTTGACAAGACACAACTGGAGCTGGGCGCTGAGGCAGGCAACAGGGTGTTGCTAGGAAAAATGCCAGCACGCCCCAGTGGAAAAACAACGCCTCGTGCCACAGCAGCACCTCAAGTTGTGACTTGATTGCGAGTCGACTCCAGTCGAGCTGTTCTGTTGCCACCTCAACGCATCGATGAAATTGTGTACGGCATTTTGCTTAATTTCTTTGACTTTTGCTACAATTGCGGCGGCATTTTAATGAGCTGCAACCGAACTTGCCCCTCCTCAAAGTGGCGGCAAATTGCGCCCCAAACAAGGGTTAAAGCGATGTTGTTGCTGTTGCTGCTGCTGCTGCTCTTGTCTGGGGTCTAGCTGTTGCCTGCTAATTGGCCTGGGACACAAGCTGGTTGTTGTTGTTGCTTCTCTGTGATATCAAACAGTTTTACGCACAAATTGAAACTGATAATTGTCGCCGGGCCCTGATTTATGGTACTGAGTGATGAGCATATGTTTTAATTAATTTCCAAGAAAGTGTTTTGGCAAATGCCACTTAAGCTGACAGCGCGCTGTCTTAACCGGGCGACTCTAGCTCTTGCTGTTGCTGTTGCACTTGTTGCATTGAATTGAAGAGACGCCACACGTTTGCCCCAAATCGCATAATCCACGTAGCAGCTCATTTTTGAGCCAACAAAGACATAATTCGATGTTGCTGCCACTCTTTGGAAATTATGATAAATGTCTAAGAAAACATGAGCTGCTGCTGCTGCCCCGAAGACCGAAGCAACAACAACAACAACAACAACAACAACACGCGGGGCACATCTGCATGACATTTTTGTTTGGGCAAGCAACAACCACAACTCATTTGGGAACGTGCGCGCTTGAGGCGCCC
Organism: Drosophila borealis; assembly: GCA_035045885.1. NCBI lineage: Eukaryota > Metazoa > Arthropoda > Insecta > Diptera > Drosophilidae > Drosophila > Drosophila borealis. Next base: position 96,914 of record JAWNOR010000384.1, on the reverse strand, counting down.
CACATCCTCCAGCACAGCCGCCAGCCATTTGAGTGAGATTAATGCGGTGAGGAAAATCATAAATTAATTAGAAAAGCAAGTTGCTGCCTGGAAAAACTATTCACCTCTCACTCTGTCCAACGCAGACACTTATTAGTGACATTTAGTGGCAATTTATTGTGGAAAGTGTTGTATGCACACACACGCACACACGCACACATTTATAACTTACAGGTGTTGTCACAGTAATGCTTAATTAGCTTTTATTATTAGCTACGATGTGGCAACTAAATGCAAAGGCTATCAACTACAAAGCGCACGGCCCAGACCAAGTCCCCAGTCCGACTCCCCCAGTCGTAATCCAAAACAAGTTTCCTCATTCCCGTTCAGCTATTTCCTGTTCCCCTAAATTGTTGTTGTTGTTGCTGCTGCTGCTGCTGCTGTTGGCGCCTATTGCTGGCGTTTAGGCGCAATTAGCGAACGCCTCAGGCGCCAGCTAGTAAATAAAAATGTCTACTGTGGCATGTGTAGGTGACTGTGTCTGGCCCTGATTCTGGGCCAGGAGCTGTGCCTGAGGTTGGGCCATTGGAGGCATTCCAAATTGTCGTCAGAGTGTCGCGACTGTCGCATCCTGGCGGGCAAAAGGAATGTTGTCCTGTCAAAAGCTGAAAATGGGCATTATGTGTAGACTGAGAGAGTTTTAATTAGGCAGTTTAGTTATTGAAGGGTGGGATTAATCAATCAAGTTCAATGTGAACATCTTAAATGAATTTACTTTAATTTACTGTGCTCAACAAAAATTATCTGCTGCTGTCCAACTTAGTTTTCGTTGGGCTGTAGACTTCTTTTTTTTTTAATTTCCTTTTAATTTTTTTGTTATTATGAGAACAACTTAAATTAAATTTATTAGAAAATTTACAATACTACTATTAAGCCTATTATAAAATTAACAAAGTTACTGTGACTATATAATATATCGTTCTCGGAGATCGATTGGATGGGACCTCCGCAATTTCCTCCGCGTTCGGACTTCTCCAATTCGACGCCTCTTTAGAAGGCGCCTAGCCAGTCGATTTGGATGGTTTCCCAGTCGCGTTATGTAGTTTGCAGTCTGTTTGTTTATGACGTCCTCGACTAGGTCTTTCTCCAAATCGGAAGTAGAAGAAAAATCGGTTGTAGTCATGCCAGACCCTGTCGAAGGCTTGTTTTATGTCCAAGTACGCTGCCACTACGTATTAATTCTTTGGCTTTGAAACCCTGGAGGATGAAATTCACAACCCTATTTAGCTGTTCTGGTGTGCCATGAGATTTTCTGAATCCAAACTGAACGGGAGGAATTTTTTGTTTAATCCTATCAATTGACAGCAGTCTCGTGAGCAAGCAACGTTCAAAGAGTTTGCCAATCGTGGTCAACAGACTAATTGGTCTATAAGAGTCTAAGGACGAGGCGCTCTTTCCATATCCTTGCCTTTTTCCACTGACTTGGTACATGCCCCAGGCTCAATACCGCATTGAAGATTAGTACTAAAAATAGGACTGCACTGACCGGCATTGCTTTAATCGTTGTATTGTCTGTCCCATCCCATCTTCGCCAGGGGCTTTTCTAGTTTTAAGTCCTGCTTTGTGCTCTGAGACGTTGACTGTGATTGGAGCAACTGGGAGGCTTAACTGGCCTGGGCGCTCCAGTGTGAGTTGAACCCTTCTGTTCATGTTTGCTGAGCTTAAAGCGTTCCTCAAAGTCTTCAGCGAATGCATCAGCACGTTCCTTTGGAGATCTGGCCCAAGATCCGTCAGGCTTTCTGATCGGAAATTCGGGAGTCACTTGCTGTCGCCAGTCTCCACAGGGAGTGACTTGAAAGGGAGTGACTAGGGAAACATTTTCCAAAAAACGGTCGCTTTCTATGCCGCTCCAGCAGCTTTTTGACGCGGTTCGACACTCTGCGGTAGATCCTGTCCACAATTGGATCTCCGGTACGACAGTACTGCCTTCTCTTAATTAGCAGTAATGCTGGCAAATGACAAGATAATTTGGGAAAATTTATGACGTCCCCGACTTTTTCCAAATCGGAAATAACAAAAAAAAAAAATATTTTATAATTTTATAAATAAATCGTTGCATACTTCCATGCCTCATACTTTCGTGATCGTTAAAATTAAAATTGAAATATCTCGGGTAGCATATGTCCGATTTCGAAATGATATACCTCGTTTTTCTCGTACGGATCCCGACTATCGATTGACACCAACAAATCGGAATTCTAAGAAATGGCCCGATTTGAGAAAAACTACTAGGTTTTTTGCAAAAATGACGATGTTGGCTGAAAATGGGTGTGACCACGAGTCGAACGAGGCCAATCTTTCCAAGATCGGGGCTTATTTGGCCGAGATAGAGCGATTTGAAAAACGCGAAAAAATGCCGTTATAATTTTGAAGATTTTTCGTTTTTTTGCGATAATTCGGCTAAAAATGGTCCGATTTTGGAAAGTTATGCCTTTTTGAACTCGCACGGATCTCCGGCATCGACTGGCATATTTTTTTTGATTTTGTTTCGAAATCCGAAAATTTGTGAAAAAATGTGTTTTTTTGCTATTTTTATGCGCGGACCAAAAGTATGCAGCTCTCTAATAGCTCAAAACGTATTATGCAGACAGCACGAAAATATGCAGTACTACTAAAATTCTGCTAAAAACCGCTACAAACGGCTATAAATGGCTATTTTGTCGGCCAAAAAAAGCCCGATCTCGGGCAGAATAGGGCACGAATGATTTTTTGGAAATGGCGATATCTCGGCTAAATAACGCCCGATTTCGGAGCGATATTATAAATGCATATATAATACCTCTTTCTACTCGTACGGATGCCGACTATCGATTGCCACACAAAAAACCGCATTCTAAACCGCAAGACAAACCATATTTATTTTTCTTGCAATATTATATTATTAATATTAATATTTAAATTGTAAATATATTTGCACATACATTCATTTACCTTAGGATTTATTTACACTTTTCACAGGTTCGTTGCATTCTATATATATTTTTGCATGAAAAGTTCGGAATCTAGCAAAATGACAAAATTTCTCATTTAAATTTAACAAACATATTCTGCGCATTTATTGTAGGTAAGCTTTTAACTTTTAATACATATATGGCACATATAAATTTGATTGTTAGTCACACAAAACAAGGTACTAAAGAAAACGGGGAAATGGGAAAAAGCAACCACTCTCCGGTCGGAGCTCAAGCTCTTGTTTGTTTGTTTACTCATTCCCAAATTTCAAGCTTAAACAAAACGAAGAAAGCCTTTAGTTGTTCATTGTGTAGTTTTATTTGCGGTCCGCAAGCAAACAGTAAAAATAAAGAGGACGGTTTGGGTGTCCTCTGACCAGTTAATAAATAGCTCTGATCCATACGAATTGCTTACCACAGGACTCTCAGGATATGCATCTAATTGTTTATATATTTTATTTTTTTAATTTTGGAAAATTCTTTGGACCAAACCCCTGAGAAAAATGTTGGGTGCAATTTGTGGTCGAATACTGAAAAGCCTTGAATGCCAATCGATCGCTTGAAATTTTTGTGATTTGGAGGTTCTTAAAGTTCTGTAAAAGTCCGTTCGTTCATTTTAGAAAAAAAGCTCTAACTTGGCCAAATCCCTGTTGTGATCTCAAGAGGCACATCTATTCTAAATTCTATATCTATACAAACCATCGCACCAGTCAGTTTTTCTGCTGTAGAGCACTTAAAAACAAATGACTATATGAATAATGAAAACCACAAAATATTTGAATAAATAATACTAATAATGCAAGCCAAGCCCACATACGCTTAAAGTTTGTATATATTACATAAGTCCGATTCGATTAAAAATCATAGCACCTACAAAAAGATATTCTATTTGAAACACAAATTGGGAAATGACCGAATTTATGTTAATAATACTGAACATCAGTGTAAAATCGCAATATATTTATTTTATGAGTGTACGATATTTGTGAATTTATTTTTATTTGGCTAGAGAGAGAACGTGTTGAGGTCAGCCCCGACGAGAATTGTTTATGCAATTGAGATCGAAACAAAAAGCAAACGCACAGTGGCTGCAAATAAAGCGGACTAAATGTGAATTTCAATGCTGTTTAGCGGAAATTTCTACGCACTTTTCTTTGTTTGCTTGAAAACAGGTAGAAGTGGTTCTTAACTATTGTACTTGAAGATAAATGAAAAACCCTCGCACATGACGAGCCAAAACAAAAGGCGCAACCTTTGTTCGAGTGCCGGAAGTGAATATATTGCGCATACGCCATGTGAACAGTCGCAGTCGCAGTCCAATTTCTCATTGCCTGTCGTCGTATGGCTGAGTAGCCGAAAGGCCTTTTTCGTACACCCGTTGAATGACGGTCAAGGTTGTTGCCAGCAGCACTTGCCACACGGCACGTTCTACGCACAGTCCGCGGCGATGAGTTTCATTGAATTTGCGAACGTTATGCGGCGCGGCGCAACGCTTTGAGACATTTTTAGCCGCCTCAAGGATAACGCAGTGCGCCAAAAGCGAGACGCATGTCAAGGTCAGCGTCAAGATTCGCCACAAGTGGCAGCAACTCAGCAGCTGAACAGCTCAATTTGGTGCCCACGACAGCTAATCACGGGCACAGTTCAATGCACAGCGTGTCCAGTCGCGGATTGGACTGGACTGGACTGGACTGGACCGAATCGGGTCGGGTTATGTCATCGACAGACCGAGCAGACCTATCAGCTAAATGCTCGCTGTTTGTTGGCCCCAGCTCTTATATCGTATAATTTACAATGTTTATAAATAAGGCCTCGAATGCCTCGGACAATGCATTTGGGAATGAACCCTGCCTGCATTACATTTAATTAATTTGATACTCTGTTCTGATCAGATGCGAACGCGAACCGGTTGCTCAGCTTTCAGCTTTCATTTCTCAGGCGTTTGCTTTCATTTTCGAAATGTTTTATTCCTGTTTGCCAACACAATTAGCATAAATTGCGTTGAGCTGCTATATTTAGTGACCATACTTAAATGTACCTTAGCCGGAAGTTATATGCACATAAGGCATCCCACACCGAATAGCGCTGATCTTCAATTAGCTCTCATAATCGTTGCCGCCTCAGTCGTGCCTGCCCCAAGCGGCGGCTACACAAATTGCTTGTGGGGGCCTCCATCTGGCTGCAGATTAAACCACATTAGAGTTATGCAAGCGGCACGCACAGCTTCCCATAGATACATGGCTCTCATATAGATAGATACATTCGTAGTAAATTTACCCATGAAGCTGGAGCACAGCTCCTTTGCCCACGCTTTGAGAAATGTGCGACAATTAGTTCAGCGCTAAAAAACGGGTTTTTAGTTTTTTGTTTTTTTAGTTTTTGTTTTTTTGCCGCAACTCTTTGGTTTTTTGGAGTGGGCGGCGCAATGCGTGCGCAACGCAAAAAATGGCAAAAAGATATTGAAATGTTTTAATAATAAAGTACAACATGCGAATACCTTGGGAGCACAAAAAAATCGCACACGCACGGCCAACGATTAAGATACCGAGTGCCAGAGTATAAGTACCTCAACTGCAGCTTTTAAAATATAAAAAAAAAAAAACAGCAACAACCGCAAACAAATACCAATAGCTGGCCAACAATGCTAACGGCCGCTTTATTAACAATTACGAGCGTCTCAGCCGCAGGCAGGCAACGAGGGGCAAGGGGGCGAGATACTTGGACTTGGCGTTGCATGCGTCACGCGTCCACACATTTTGCATGGATCGTGTGTCACAATACAAATTTAATATTAAGCTCATAAATGCGCATTTGCGAATCGATAATCAGATTCGCGTTCAAGCCGAGTTTGAAAACATTTCGAGCCAAACAATTTCGCTTTCACATAGCAGAGCTTGTATCTGTATCTGTATCTGCAATGGAAGCTGTATGTATCTGTATCTGTATCTGTATCTTTGATTCGTTGGCCTAGTTACCTTCGGGCCTCAAACGGTTCTCGAGTGGCTGCGAATATTTGCTTTCAGTTTGGCAATTGCGCAATCTTTCACATGGACCGTGAGTCGGCATTATTTGTGGGACACATTTTGAGCAAGGGCCAGCCTTGTAGGTGCCTCTTTCAAGTTCAGCTCTTAAGAAAAATAATAAGAGAAGAAAAAAAAGACGCATAGATACTTTGTTGTGTTGCACATACATATATATTTGCGGGGTTTAACAATAGGCATATTAATATTTTAATATATTTATTGAGTTATGCATATAAAAATAGTTAAGTTAATATTTAATTGGCACCTATTCAAAAACACATAAAATTATCATTTATGTTTGCACAAAAGAAAATTAAAAGCTAAAAATGAAAAATATTTTTATTCTCTCCTGTAATAAACCGTTTTGCTGTTTCCTCGCAAGGACAACCGAGTTTCTTAAACCTAGTATAACATATATGAATTATTAAACTAGCTAAAATATTGGCAAAAATAAAGAGAACAAAAAAAACATAAACATGTAGAAATCAAAAGAAAAACAATAAAAAATTAGTTAAAACTAGAAAATGTGGCATTCCTGTTGCTAACCTATAAACTAATTTTAAACTATAAACCTGAGACTCTAATTAAGTTCTTTAATCAATTCTTGCAGCGTAAGGCTAAGTATTTTACAGATGCAGCTGTAGACTTAGTTCATGTTTTAGCAGGCGATCTTTAGGATCTTCGCTAGTTAGTATATGGCATACTTTAACTGTATGTCCTAGACTTGAAACAGAAAAAATAAAATAATAATCAAAAGTGAATTAAAAATTAACTTTCTACATTTACTAACTCCTTACTCTCAAAGTTTAAAAACACATATTTTCGTAATTTATGTTCTTAATACCTATACCTAAAATCTTACATAAAATAAAGTATTTTTTTTTATTATTTTGAATTTCTATTAAAAACCTTTCTCATTCTATGAAATTCTCTGTATTTCTTTTCATATTTGTGAGTTTTTAAAACTATTTACTGGCAGTGGTGCTTCTTCTCCAACATTCCATTAAATTATAGGGTATTAAATATCAAAAATAGGTAGCTGCACAGTGGGACAAGTGCAAGAGAAATGCCACATTTTCTACTCTCAACGGAGTTGAATTAATTTAGTTAAGACTTATGACATACAAATTCGTGACGTTTTTTGTTGTTGTTGTATCTAAAACTTTGCTTACGCCCTGCTGGGCTAGAGGGCGTGGTCGTGGTTCTGGTCGTGGTTGTTGGACAGGTGGACAGCATCACAGTGTACAGCCATAAATAGATTCACAATAAAAACAATTGGATTAACAAAATGTACCCACTAAAATTAGTTAACAATTCCCTTGGACATGGTCCTAGTTGACGGGCGATACGGTCTGGCCAAACTTACGGGCACGCTGGCCGAAACCCTTGCTGCCATCGGGCCCCATGGGCGTGCGGACCAGACTCTCGGCGGCGCGCTGGGCAAAGGAGCCGGAACGGGAGCGCGGCGAGCCATCCAGGAAGCTGCCTGTGCGCGAACGCGGCTGCCCATCATAGTCGCTGCCGGAGCCGCCGACGCCGCCGCCATGCTTGTAGTTGCTCAGGAAGCTGCCGGTGCGGGAGCGCGGCGATCCCTCAAAGCCCTCGGAGCCAAAGGAGCAGCGGCGATCGTAGCCGGAGTCTGTGGAGATGCGACGCCCGCCAATGTACTGGGCATTGTCGTAGGCCGCCAGCTTGCTGCTCAGCTGCTGGAAGTTGTTGGAGTAGCGACGAGGCCACACCTGATAGCCACCCCCACCGCCGCCCACCAGCTGATCGGGCTCACGATCACGATCGCGCTCGCGCTCGCGCTCCACATTGAAGTCGTTGGAGGGGCGACGATAGAAGCCGTTGCCATCGCTGGCATTGGAGAAGCTGCGCTCGAACTGCATGGAGCCGTTGGAGTAGCGCCGCTCGCCATTGCCCGGGCAGCTGCCGTTGGAGCAGACGGAGCTCTTGCGATATGTCTCCGACTGGCCAAAGTCGGAGACGCGTCTGGAGCACGGGCAGCTCTCCGAGCAGTTGGAATCGCGACGCTGTGGTGCGCCCGTCTCCGAGCAGTTGCTCACGCGACGCGACATGGAGAGACCCGCCGAGTCGGGAGCATAGTTCTGCTCCGAGCAGTTGGACAGCCGGCGCTGCAGGCTGCTCACCGGCGCCACAGGCATTGGATTAACATTGCTGCTGCTGCTGCTGCTGTTCGCGACGACAGCGGAAGGCGGCGTTGAGGGCTCGCCCAAGGCAGCAGCCGTGTTGGCCGAGATGGTGGACGTATTGCTGTAACGCCTGGGCACATAGCCGAAAAAACCCGGCGACTGCGCCTGCTGGTGCTGGTGCTGGTGCTGGTGCTGCTGCTCCAGGCCAATGCTGCCACGTGGCTGATAGTGCTGATAGCCATGTCCATGGCCGTGATAGGCAGCTGCCTGGTGGTGATATGGCTGCTGCTGCTGCTGCTGCTGATAGTAGCTCGGCTGGAAGTCGGAGTTGTTGCGCTTCAGCTTGAAGCGCAGGTCATGCAGCGGCTCATGGCTGGGCATGCCGGAGAAGCTGCCGCCACGCGTCCGCTCGCAGTTGGCGTCGCTGTAGTAGCGATAATTCTCCACCATGCGGGCAACGGGTGCGGCCAGCTGGATGACGGCCGCCTTCTTGCCCGTCTTCTTCTTGGGCGCCACCATCTCGTAGACCTGGAACGGTCCATCCAGATGGAGTGCTTCGCGTGCCGAAGACGATTCCAGATACTCAACCAGCGCGCATTCCTTTTGCTGTAGCTCCGGATACTTGTTCATAAACTGGCGCACATCCACGGGTATGGCCATGCCCGGCTTGAGTATACGTATCAGGGCGATCTCGCCGCACTTGGAGAACAGATCGGAGACCTTCTCAATGCTCAGCTTGTCCAGCGGCAGATCGCAGGCGACAATGGTGCGCGAGGGCATGGTCTCATCGAAGCTGGGCAACGGCTCCAGGCGCCGCACCTTGGTGCCCTGCTCATTCAGCTCGATCTTGCGCGACTTGCGGCGCACGGCGTCGCCGACGACCTTCCACTCGCGGGTCAGCTGGCGCACGCGCTTGAAGCTGGACACCAGCTTGAGGCTGACGAAGCCCTCCTTGTTGCGCCGCACGTGCTTGAGCAGAAAGGCATCCTTGAGTATGCTCTCGTTGGAGAAATAAAACTCAACGGCCTCGGCTATTTCCGCGGCCAGCTCATCGCTTGGCACCAGCGCCGGCTCCAGCGTGTCTATCTCATTGGCCAGCTCCGCAGGCTGCTCCGGCTGGAGTGTCTGCGGCGGCGGCGGCGGCGCCTGTGGCTCATCCTCGGCCGGCTTCTTTAGGCTGAGGAACGAGCGATGCACTCGGCGCGTTTCCATTACAGGCGAATTAGCTGGCGCCACGGCGGGCGGTGGCGAGGCATCCAAACTGAAATTGGGATGCAAATAGATGTTGTCCATGTGATGCTTGCGAAACTTCTCCAGATTGGCCTCGCTAAGCGGCACGGCTGGCGGCGACGCCTGACCCTCGGTCAATTCCGGCTCGTTTATGATGTGATTGTCGACGGCCAGTGGCTTGAGCTCATCATCCTCCTCGGACTCCTCGGAGTCGCCTATGGACGAGCCCATGCCCACATCCAGATGCTTGTCATCGCTGGGCGTCGACAGCGGCGGAGACATAGGCGGCGCACTCGGACTGTTTGGCGCATCCTCGGATCCGGAACCAAACTGCGAATCTAGCGATTCCAACTGATGCAGCAGCGCCTGCGCCGAGCGTTTGGCATGCAAACGCAGCAGCTTTGAGGGCAGCGAGGAAGACAATGGCACCACAGCCTGTGAGCTGCAGCAAGGCTGCTCCTCCAGCTCCGCCTCCTCCGCCAGCTGAGTCGTTGGCGGCGTCATAACGGGCTTCATAACGGGCACCGCTGTCAGTATGGGACTGGCCACCACGGGGCTGACGACAAAGGTGTGTCCCTGCGGCACCTTGACCTCGTAGCTGCTGCGCCTGGGACTGGCTGTAGCTTGATCCTGGTCGCTCATCTTGGAACGTTGGCTGATGCTCTGAGCACTGGGCACTCCAGCAAAAGCTGCTGAAAAATTGTATTAATGCTCACAGCTCCAAATTGTATTGGCAGCTACAATTGTATCTGTATCTGTATCTGTATCTGTCTCTGTATTTGTATCTGTATCTGTATCTGCCTCTCTGTGTCTATGTATCTCTATCTATAAGCGCTTGAGCTGCTGCCTGCTTTTGTCTGGGGCAAATTTCACTTTCACTTTCAAGTTCAGCTCCAACTGCTGCTGTCTGTGGTGCACTTACATTTGGCACTCAGTGTGTGCATTTACGCTCAGCTTTGGGCGTTCAATGAACGTCAGCTGTTTGTTGTTGTTGTTTGTTGTTGCTCGTTGGGTTTATTTTGCGTAATTCTGCAGCCTGCGTTAAACGTGCTTGGAATTCTGTCTGAATATGGTTTATTTTGTATTGGTAAGAGAGAGGGGGCGCGGGCGCGGGGGCGGGGGCGAGTGTTTTGCTGGTTTTTGTTTTCTAGGCCGCGCTTGACACCGACACCATTTGGATAGTCGTTAAAAATGGCACCGCAACAATTTGTTGTTATTGTTTTTCTTGTTAAATAAATTGTTATAAAATTTCAAATTTACAATTTCGTATGCATTTGGGTTTTTTTTTTGCTTTTTGTTGTTGTTGCTGTATTTTTTTTTTAATTTGTTGTTATTCCGTTTGTTCAGTTGTTGCCCGTGCGAGTTTCTTAATTATTTCCGTTGTCTTTAGGGCGTTTGCCAGGTATTTGTTGTAGTTGTTGTCGTTTTATATGGATCCGTTTTGTACGCGAGTTCATGCAACGCTGCAACGCGGAGATAGACTGAAATTGCAAATTGATTTGAGGTCGGTTAAATACCCTCTGCTTTCGTTTAATTTTTGTATTTCTCATGTTGTTGCTGTTGTTATTGTTGCTGTTGCTGTTGCTGTGCTTACAGCGCGACTGCCGGCGGCAGCGACGCCAGCGTCAACGGCGGCAGCGACAGCCGCGTCGAGCGGCGTTATTGAGCGGTCCAAGTACGCACGAAACAGCCGATAACAACAACAGCAACAACACGGAGAGACAGCTGCGCCGACTGCGCTGCCAGCGGCGACAACTTATTGGCAACTGAGCAGCAGCAGCAGCAGCAGCGGCGGAGGCAGAGCAACAGCAGCAGCAGCAGCAGCCGCACACGAAACTTGTTGCGTTGGCAACAACAACAGCAGCAGCAACAACATTCGCTTGGTGCATTTGTCAGCCTGTTGTTGTAGTTATATATTTTTTTGAATTTTATTTCTTATAAATTGTTCTGGCAAGATACAGCTACAGATACAGATACAGATACACACATGTGCATACTGCGAGGTGCTTCCGATTTATTTATTTGCAAATTAAATGTTTTTTTTTTCTTTTTGTTTCTTTTCTCGCAGCCAGTTTGCATTGAGCAAGGCGAACGATCACGAAATGCTCGCATTGCTCATACGCAACGTTCGCCGCGACGCCTCGTCTCGCTGCGCGAAAATTGGGAAAGTGCTTCAGTTGATTTAGTTTTGCCTCTCTGATTGTTATTGTTGTTGTCGATTGGCGACCTTGTTGCATCCAATTTGCCGTCAAACAAATTGCAATGCAGCATGCAAGTCCAGCATGTTTAAATTTATCTATGGGGAAGCAGGAAACGCCGCTAATGACAATTCGTTGAGGGTTAGGAAATGAGCAGGCACTAATGGAGTATGCATCTAGTCAGCTCAACTGGGCTGCGTCGAGAAGTTCCGTCTACGGAGAGGAAGTTTTTTCAGAAAAAAAAATAGAAAATGGCATGGAAATTTGTCGAAGCATCTTTTATATTTGCTTTTAAATTAAGCAAATAAATATTTTCCAAAGTGAGTACATAAATTATTAAAATTGATAACTATATATTAAAATAAATAATTCAAAGTGAGCTACTAATTAATGAAATATAAAAATAAGTAAATATATTTTTATTCACCTACACAAATTTAATTTTATAGAATTGCGTAATAATATAATAATTATTAATAACATAAATAATATTATACATCATATTTTATATAAATTTCTATTCAATTAATTTAACTTTTCATAAATAATTTTTTTTATCATTTACAGCCTAAATTTTATGTTGCATATGTCGCATATTATGTCGCATATATTTTAAACTTTTTTAATGTGCGCAGATATGGATATGGAAATGTACACATGTTAGTTTTCTACTTTCATAAAATAATTTTGCAACAAGGTCAGTAATTTGTTTAACAATGCATTTGCCATTTGGCAATTTAATATTTTAACGACGCCGTTTTATTAGCCCGATTCCCGTTAACTCATTACAAAACAGCTGCTCGGCAGCAAATATATTGTGGCATCAGCCAAAAAGCCTCCCCCTACGCCAGCTGCTTGTTGAATGTCAAGTGCAAGTTCAAAAGCATTTTGCATTCGGAGGCGCCTCCAATGGCGTCATGCGAGCTGCCCCCACGTTATGCTATTACGTTATGGGGCACCATTGCATACTAATCCTTTTAGTGGCTGGCTTGCATTTATGGAACGCTGGTTGCATCAGTTGTCCGTCGTTTTTGTTTATTCAATGCACTGATAAAATTATACAATCTTAAGTGCGACACATATTTGCAATCCAATTACGCACAGGTAGTCAGAACTCTTTTACTCAATTGGGCTAATGGGGCGTATGCTTAATGTGAATTCGGCTAGCAGCTCGTTAAGGTCAGCTGTCCATTAATTGGCAATTGACGACAGGCATTTGCGGGCCATTTGATTTCGAGTAGTCATACAATTTGATTTGCCAACAAGTAAATTATGATTTTTAAGAAACACTCGAGCAAAAACAACAACAAGTGCAAATAATACAATGGTAAAATAACCTTGCGGTAAAAGACACAACAACAATAGCCGCAAAACAAAAAAACTCAAGTATTTTGTTGCTAGAAAAACAAAACAAATGATTTATTTATTTAGAAATAAAAAATAAATAAAAAACCATAATATATTATGATTTTTTGTAATTTGTTTGCAGCCTCCAAAAATAAGAAAACAAATATAGATAAAAGGGCGTGTCAATCAAAATGTACCACAGAAAGATTAATCTGCAGCTTTTGGCCAACAAAGCTGGCAATCTAACCAGGAAGTTGCCAAATTGTGTTTGTTGGTTTTTTTCCTGTATCTGTTGGGGTAGGTCAGAGCTACTCAAAGCCAAGTTTCTGGCCTAGTCAGGTGCCCGTTTGTGGGACAAATAATATCAATTGGCTCTTAAAGGCACTTTAGCTTTAAGTACGCGCAGTCGCTGCATTGTTGGCCATGCTTGTTATTGTTCACGCATTTATTTGCTTTTATTTAACATTTATTTACTTTTTGCACACACACACACATGTTGCTATTGTTGTTATTGTTGTTGTTGCTGCTGTTGCTATGCCTACACTCTTTGGAGCTGCTGCCGTAGCCCAGGGTCATCCAGGCGCTGTCGTTGTCGATCTGCTTATGATCAGCGGTCGGAGCATTATAATTATTATTACTTATTGCTATTATTGCTGCTGTTGTTGTTTTTGTTGTTGCAGCTGGCTTACACTCTAATTTTTGCTGTTGTTTGTCCTTCTGTTGACATTTTGCACGCGTCGCGCGTTAAACAAAAATTATGTTTTTTTTTTTGGGAATTGTTCACTTGAGCCTACGCAAAGCGAAACAAATCAAATCGCATCGAAATTGTATACGTTGAGGTAGGTGGAAGCTGAAGCTGCGGCACAAGCTGGTTACCCGTTTGTTTAATAATAATAAGTATATAAATTAACAACGATTGTGTAGGAAATACCCAAAAGCAAACATCGAATAAACAATATAGAAATAACCCAATATACCGATGATTAAGAAAGTGAGCAGAACTCTTGCCAAAATTTTATAACTTTTTGCAAGTATTACACAAAAGAAACATTTTGTAAATTTGTAATTTGAAAAGTACGTCGAACTGCAGCGAATAATTAAATTGAACAGCTTACACGAAAGCAAAACAGTGGAAAAAACGAGTTGTTTTATGGACAAAGAGTTCGTTTAAAAACAAAAATATCCTAATTAAACTTGATGTATTTATAATTACAGCAGCCATAAAATAAGCCCTTTGGACTGGGATGGATCTGAACCGAGAGGCTTCTTTTCTCAAATGGGAAGTGCCACAAATGCAAATCAGATGTTGAGAAAACGGAAAAGACAATTTGAGTTTAAAGGTATAATTAATAAATGCCTTTAAAGAATCAGGAACCTAGGTCCGCTTGTTGCCCGAGCAAGTCAAAATAATATCAAATAGTTTATAGGTCAACACATTTAAACAAAACTGAAAAGTGTGGATTTTACATATATTTCTGATTTTTGATACCTTCTCCCGTTTTCTCCAAGCCTTTTCAAAGGCTTTGGGCTTTGATAATGACACACATTTGAAAGCCATATTTATTCCCTGAAAAATTGATTAAGATCGGATGTGAGGATACAGAATACAGATACTAAGTGCGTTTTTGTGTATATCTGTTAGGGAAGTAGTTTGAACTTTAATAAAGGATGCTTAGGGTATCTGCTAGTCGGTCATTCCCGACTAGAGCAGTCTTGTAATGTTTATGTAGATAGTCTTCAGCATATATTTATGTATTCGCTTTATTTTTTGTCATATAGGTACTTACATAATTTATAGGTATACTATATTTTACTTTATGATATTCATATTATTTATACAAGTATTTTTCCGCAATATGTGAATCACCTCATTAGATTGCATGACAGTTAACGTCGTGAGGCAATGGCTGGGCAACTGGCAACTGGCACCCAAAAAAAAAAATGTTTATAAATATTAATAAAATATTAAACTTGGCGCTGTTCACCCCAAGTTCAATGTTAAAAGCAGAGAAACGTGGAAGCACAGTTATTGTCCATGTGGCAGGCACAAATTGTTGTTGAGACCAGCTGCTGCCAAGTTGTAATTTGTGGCTTAACGTAAAGCCATATTTAAAATTTCCCAAAAGGCATTAAGTCCTTTTAGATTATGCGATTTATGATGGTTAATTTAAATGAGAGACTTTGCCAATTTTAGTTTCGCCCGCCTGAAAATTGGGTCATGAGAACATCGGGTGGAAAGAAACAGGGATTGTTGCATAACCCAGAACCTTTTGCCTGTGCAGAGCGGGCAAACAGGTTCAGCTCGGAGGAGCCTGTTGCCCGACTTGGTTTGTCAGCCAAGGGCATTGCAACCTTGAAGCCGAGCGCCTTTTGTCTGGCCACAAGTTGCAATCACCACCTGCATTAAGCGCGACTAAGCTGCCGGTGGCATCTACTTGAACCGGTTGCCCGCTGCATGTGGTTGCAAGTGCTCAGGCTCAGGCTCAGCCGCAGGCTCAGGCGCAGCCAGTGCCGGCAACGAGCCCAGGTTTCGGCACTTCATTAATGAAGCTCAGACAACATCGCAACCTTGACAGACCCCAAGCACAATTTATTGTATTGTAATCAGAAAGCGCGCACTGGCCAGGAAGCCGCTGCCAACGCTGGCACTGGCAGATTGATCCGAGAGTGTGTGGAACAGGTTGTCTCTCTGTCTGTCTGGCTCCGTCTTTGGGTTGGCTGACTGCAGTTGACCTCCACAATTGGCGTTACATATTTTTTTGTGCGCATATTTTATTTATTTTAAAAGCACGCTTTTAATTAAAAGTTCGCCGTTCAATTATGTTGAAAAATTGCAAGTGCAACGCCTCTCATACGTTCTCTTTCTTTCACTACCCCGCCCTCGCTCTCTCTCTCTCTCTCTCTCTCTCGCAGCGACAGAATTGGGTTACATGTGTCAAGCAGGCAGTACGAGAACAGCCCCATAAAACACGCTTTAGGCCTATGTAGAACTGGGCCCGGCTCGGCTCGCATTTAAAAGCCAACTGAAAATTGTTGTGCAATTAAAATCACATTTTGGGCCCGCAAACGTTTTGTGAATGCCTCCAAGAGACTGACTGACTGCGACTGCGACTGGGACTGGCCACGCTTGCTGCTTGGTGCGTGCTGCGGTAACAACGCACAGTCCGCGTGTGTGGGTTGGTCTCGGTATGTGCAAAATGTTATGGCCATAATGAAAGACATGGCAATAATGTAAAGCACATTTCAGGCACTTTAAACTCTTAACATTTATGGGCTGACAGTTTTAAATAAAAGTGTTACCAAATTGCGAAATCGCAGTACTGCCACTCTGCTGCGACAGAGGAAAGTGCTGCCCATTTGTGCATTTTTGATATGTGCTTTTGAGCAAAAGTATATTGAAGGCATGTCTCATTAGGCTTAACCTTGATTTTGAAGCAATTGCAATTGCAATTTTCATCAACTCTCTCCCCCCTCCCCCTTTCTCTGTCTGCCTTTCTGGCTATCTGTTATTCTCATTGGTTACAAATTGGATGTATTCCCTGAGCTTATTAAAAGATTAAATGCATTTTATAAATATTTTAATTCAGTAATATTTATTAAATTAAGCATTTACTCAGCTATGCTTTAAAAATGCAATACCTCAAAACAGTTCCATAAATAATAATAACTCAATTAAATTGTTGCTTAGCCTAAACCTTACCCACATCGCTATTGTTGATTTGATTTGTAGCATAAAGCAATTAAGCTATTTACATTCCAATTGCACGCAGCAAGATTTCTATAGAAACGCAATTTAAAAGCAACGGAAATTACTAGAAGTGTTCGTCAGACGAAAACAAAAAACGAAGTAAGGACAAGTTCAATGTAAAGTTGAACTAAAATCATGAATCATCGAAAACTGAGTTAACTCAAAATAAGAATTTTAGTTGTTATCTCTAAAATTAAAAAAAAAAAGCGCTAAATATTATAATGTAAGCTTTATGCAGTGTCGCATTTGTTTTGTTGGGGCTAGCTTTATCGGGTGCATCAACTTTAGATTTGCGTTGTCCGGTTGTGTTGCGTGACACATGCCACATGCCACATGCCTCATGCATATGGCCAGCAATTGTTGTTGTTGCATCGTGATTAATCTGCATATGCATAGGAGCCCGTGCGGCCTTCTAAAATCGCGACATTAAATTATGCGGCTAGGCCTATTATTTTATGCATTTGATAAATTGAGAAACGGACCGGCAACTGTTTGCTATGCCGCTCACTTTTTACAATGCAACAACATTGTTGTCGTCGTTGTTGTTGTTGTTGCTTTTGCTGATATTCTGGTTGTTCTTGTTGTTGTTGTTGCTGCCGCTGCCGCTGCTGTTTTGCAGTGAAAATCCGCTCACAATGCGTGCCAAGTTTGTCCCGGTCCCGCCCCGGCAGCCCGCAGCCAACACGCTGCCAACTTTCATACATGAACTTTTCATAGTTGTTGTTGTTGTTGTTGTTGTTGTTGTTGCTGCTGTTATTCTGTTTGTTGTCTGTCATTCGATTTCAATGTCAAGGTTGCAATTGTGTGCATTTTTAATTAATTTTCATAGCATTTATTGACTTTCAATTAGCTCTAGCGACAATGTCTCGTCTGCTGCAACACGCAAACGCAACTCGCATCCTTGTAGCCCCCACACACACACACACACACGCACACCTACTGATACACATAGATACATATTTGTGGGTCTGTTCTTAAGTAAATTAGCTGATAATTGTATTTAGAGCGGCACCACAAGTGACTCGCCCAAGTGAAATTCACAATGTGTTACAAAATGACGCCCACAAATGCGAACGCAAATTTAGTTCATTAACAGCAAAAAATAAAATAAAAATAAATAGAAAAACTAAAACAACGAGCACAGCAAATATTGAAGGTAATTTGTCGACGCTGACTGCACTTGCCAATAATAAATTCTATTCGCAATGAATATTTGCGCGTTTGCAGAGATCAAGAAAACAAAAAAAAAAAAAACATTGAACCCGCAACGCAATTTGACAAATTGCATGCGATATTTGAATTGGGGTTTTGTGTCGGTTACTTTTTTTTTCTGTTTTTGTTTTTTGTCAGTTTCGGAGCCGTCAATAAATCATGGGCATGGACAAGGCATACATATGCCATATATTGTGATCCTTAATCAGTTACACAAATCATTTGAAAAAAGAGACAGTGACAAAATTGATCGCATTTATTACGCATACGTCACGTGGCCCTAAAACATGCATAATTAAAATCCAAATGTTTTCGCCCGTTCGCATATTCATTTAAGCATAACTAATTGTTTTCAGAATTACTGCTATATTTTGATCGTTATGCTAATCACATTTATTATACCAAGTAGCCAACAAAAATTAAATGTTCATTCAGTTCCCTAATGGACATGAACGAAATCTGTCGCCTTCGCTTCTTGGTTACCCTCTGGCTTCTGGCTACCTTCTGGGCACCTTTGCACGCAGCACGCGTAAGTCCCTACAAGAGGCGCCCGTTTTAACTGTTAACTGTTTTTATTCTGTTGCCACATTTTAGCGATCGCGCTACGTGCTGAAGTGGCACAGCTTTGATTGCCTGAACCTCTGGCCCATTATCAGCAACTTGAGCTGTCGCATTCAGGATGATGGCAATCTGAGCTCCGATCTCCAGTTGACTGAGCCCGTTAACGAGGTGTGGGTCAAGTACAAGCTGGTGGTGCCACGCCCAATTCAAAAGACCGAAATGGTGCTGTTCGATTCAGCGTTCGATGCCTGCAAGCTGCTGCGTGATGGCGTCATGCGTAATAAACTGGCGTACTTCGTCTATCAGAACATGATCAAGGACAGCAATATGGCCAAACTGTGTCCCATAAGTGAGGTACGAAAGGAGATTCAATTAAAATTGTGCCTAATTAATGCCAATGCCCGTCTTACAGGGCCTGCTCTACTTCCATAATATATCTGTTTTGGATCACTTTCCGGCTTTTATGCCCGAGATGGATTTTACGCTATCAATAATCTTCTATAAGCCGAATACAACACACGGCGTTGATACAACGCTAAAGGGCAGCCTTTTTGAGCCAAATCGACGGCGTCAGAAGTTTGGGAATTGAGTAATGTATAGATGTTGAAAATACAACCAAATTTCCAATTTTGTTTTCATATCGATATCAATCATTGTGTATTGTGATTCATTCGATGAACTTGTTGGCGCTGACTTTATATAGTCACGCCAGTTAGCAGCAGCATCATAATCATGATCATGATCATCATCATCATCGCCATCGCCATTAGCACTGCTGACCTCAAATGTCAATTGTTGCCAGTGAAGTCGCAATTGTGAGCTTTTGTTTTGTTAGCAGCCTTGGCCTTACATAGAACGAAACGAAAACAAACGTTTCATGACTTATCGTTATATGTACATATATCTTATTGGTCTGTTCACACAGATCTATCATAATTATAACGGCACCATGTAAAAGCAGCTGTTAATAAGCTTAACAGCTGTCGCCCCTAGGTACCGCCCGCCCATTCACAAAGATTCTGCCTGACATTGTAAAACTATAAATAAAACACAGGTCTAACGACAAAGCATACTTATAAGTACAATAGCAATAACAAAATACCCGTTAGCTCAGCCAGGCCCGGCCCCGTCTGGGGGTCTGTTAGATTAATTGCACATTGATTACAGACAATTGCAATGTCAACGAGCCGCGCAAAACGGAAATACAAAACGCTAATCGCGCACAAAACGCCAGTAAAACGCTTCAAAGTCGCGCGCCAGCCGCCTACAATTGAAGCCGCGAATGCGGAAGTAGCACTAGTGCGCGTTTGTACGGCAGAATGAAAGGAAGGGAGGTAGAGTGAAAGAGAGACGACCCAGCAGAAATTTTTAAAATTTACATAGGCGTTCGTTACGCAAAGAGCTGCTGCTAACGATCAGAGTTAAACGATGATGCTGTCACGTCCGCGAGTTCTGCTGGGGAGTCTAGTGCAGACCAGAGGCGAAGGTGAGAGAGTCGCCTATTGTTGTTGCTAACGAACGACACAGCTGAGCCTAAAGGTACTTTGGATATGATCTGTCTGTCTGTCAACGATCAGCGTTAATTCTTATGTGAATAGCCCACTGCTCTTTTCAGGCTACACAGCATGCTCGCAAGTACGACTGTGAAACAAATGCAGCTAAAGGCGAAGGCGAAGGCGAGAGAATCAGTGTCATTGTGTGTTTATGTGCCCATTGTTGTTGCTAATATTACACAATTTACAGTAATAAAGTGGAAGCTGATAGCACAGTTTGTCTTTCAGCATAATTGTGAACTTTGATGCTATTTATTTTTCATTTTGCACTTCGGATTTGTTTTTAGTTACTTAAGTGTTTGAATAAATACTTATAGGCTATGCGAAACGTGTGTTACACACGCTCTTTAGGTTAGCAACTAAAATACAACTTCAACGGGTTGGATGGAGGGGCGGGGAAAGGAAGGGAGATGATTAGCCGGCGACAGACAAGGATGGCCTCAGAGTTACGTCCACTGCACGCTAGGCGGCACACGAGCAGCTCGAGGCGAGGCGCAGCATGGCCAGCTTAGGAACAAAATACTACAACTTAAGCTGGCGCTTGGCCAGCTGTTTCTCCTGTTTTCGTTCGCGCTGCTGCAGGAACTCGCGTCGTACATCGCTGGCGCGCATCTCCAGAATGCAGTTCAGTTTGTTGCGTATCTGCTCGGCCGTGTGCACGTCCGTATCGAAGTCGTAATGCTTAAATCGAATGTTGGACGCGCTGCCAAAGAGGCCAAAGGGCGAGCTGGAGCTGTGCGTTGACTGATGACGGGGGCTGGAGGGCGAATGGATAAGGCCCGCACCGCCGCTGCCCGGAATCAGCGTGGCAATGCTGGCAGTACTGGGTGCCGAAGTGCAGCTGGTAGTCATACTGCTGGAAGAGTTGGATTTTAGCCAAATACGCAGCAGTGCCTTAAGCTGCCGTTGCTCCACAATCTCGCAGTGCGCCACCATATCAATGGGCGTAGACACCGGCTTTCTTTGCGTCCAGAATTTGGTATTCTTATGCTGATCTATTTCGATGCGTTCCCCGGAAACGGCCAGCGTTACGTCGCACTTGAAGAAACGCTTGTCGATGATGCTGACACGATAGGTCCGATGCATTGGCGCTTCCAGCATATCGTTGTGGTTAAGCAGGCGTTGCTCATACTCCTTAACATGGTCTAGGGGGCTTTCGCCGCCTCCATCTCCCCCGCCGGCGTCGGGTACATCACCATTCAAATTGATGTTCTGCAGCGCACGCACTGCAGCATCCGCCATCGCCACCTTGTCCTCCTCTGAAGTCATTGACTTGGTGCCCAACTGATTGTGATAGTCAATGCGCGTGACCGGCGCTAGCGGTCGGCGTTCGGCCAACGTCAAATGCGAGAATCCAAATTTGGAACAAGGCTCCCGATTGTCCAGCGGCGGAAAATCATCCATGTCATCGTTATCCTCCGTCATATATAATGCATAGTGCTGCACAGACTTGAGCTGCACTGCATCTGGATACTGTAGGGTAGTTTTGTAGCAGACCAGGCCAATCACTTCAATGATCTTGGCCGTGGAGAGCACACAGATTTTGAGCGGATAATTGCGCTCCGGCTCGGGCAGCATATTTACATAGACATTGATGCGCTTTGTGGGCATGCCCACCTGGGCGGTGCCATCAAAGCGAGCGTATTCAATGAAACGATTTTGGGTCTGTTTGGGGCTTTTGGCTAGCTGTTCCGTCAGCATGCTCTTTACACCCTCATCGGAGAGGTCGTCATCGCTGGTTTTTTCCAGGCGCTTCACATTTGTTGCAGTTGTTTTTGAAGTGGAGGGTTTTTCTGTGGGTTGCTCTTTAACCACTTTGCGCTTGAAGAAATCCTTGCGGTCCGGTGGCAGCACCTCCTCATTGTAGTTAACGCTTTTAATGCGCGCCGCCTTGCGCTTCGCTATGTCCAGTTTCTCCAGTTTCTGTGCTGTGTTTGAGCGAAATCGATGGGCGCCCACTTCGGGATACATTTGAATGTCGAACGAGTGCGTGGACATGTCCAGATCCTCATCATCGCTCAAATCTAGACCAGGATAGCACACAAAGTCTACTTCCTGCAGCGGCGGATCCGCGATCCTGGGTGGCATCATGTGCTGCAGTGGCGCAGACCGTTGCGTAGGCGTGGCAGTATCTGGAGTTTTGGGCATCGACTTGCGCTGCTGTGATGCCTGGCTCCGGTGGCTACGCCTATAGACATCCATAATTGTGGCTGCTTGAAATTTCCTCAGATAATGCTTCGGCATATCGTCGCTCAGCATTACGGTCTCGCATATGCCCGTGTCATCCGTGGAGATGAACGAGTTGCGTATGTGCGAGAGAAGCCAGTGCTGGTTGGAATAGGTGGCCATTGCACTTGGTACGTCTCTTACTCACAAAACAATACAAATTCTTAGTTATCTCTGCATTTGTGTGTGCCAGGAGTTGTGTTCCTTCTTAATTATGCTTCTTCTTGACTTTTAGCACCAAATCAACACTAAAATGCATATGGGGGCACCCTAAAACTTGAACATTTGCTTAAATGCTATTAACAGAGCAACCTAATTTTCCTGGAAAAGCTGGCGTTATTCGTTTATGAGTTATATAACAAAGACTTGGTAAATGCAATTATTTAGAAAATTATTCAAATAGTGATTGATGCAAGACAATTTTTCAATCCAGCGTCACTTTAGGGAGACAACGGTAAATATGATTGGAAATTGATTTTAACATCTGCTAACTAACCGAGTCGTAACAGAACAGCTGTTGCATAAACTTATCTATTACTTTTTTGTTACCGTCACAACTCTAGAGCAGGAAAACAAACAAATACAATACTTAGAATAGCATAAGTCGCTGATAATAACTAATGAAGTCAATTGTTTCTATAAAACAAATCGTGTTGCATCAGTAAAAACTTATTTGTCAAGAATGTGTGAAGGTTACGCCACACACCTATCGATGGGTTACATCACTGTCAAGCATAACATAAATGTAATTATTAAACTGTATAGCATTGTATTGCAGATGTATTATAACTATTTGTGAAGTCTTACAAATTGTTGATTGTGAGGAATTTTAAAATTTGAGTATGGCGGCAAACATGAATTCTTCTTCTTTGAATCTCAAGACGTGGATTTTTGAAGCAAACGATAGTCACATTTTTGTAAATACGATAGTTCAGTAATGTCAAAATAATCACAAATTCCTAAATTGTTTGGAACTACAAGTTTTTATTTTTTTATTCAATATAAGTCATTATTTGAAGTATTAATCAACTGAAAACATAAACCCATTTATTCATGAAATAATAATATTATCTTGAATTGTTTCAGTCGATATATCGCACAATATCGATATATAATCCATGGCAATCGGTGTGCACTATGCAGATAAAACGATATATTGATATCTAGCTCACATCTCTACTACCATATGACTTTTTTACAAGACGCGAAAAAATTATATAGAAATTAGGCAATTCAAAGTAAGTTTTAGTGCACTTGTACACTATATGGATCTGTTATTTCCAATAAGTACGATTCAGGATATAAAACCGCATCGGACCGATGTTGTAGCAGCGCCAAAAATGGCGGGCATCCCGGTGGAATTCGATAAGATTGTGGTCAATCAGTTTAGCTGCAAACGTTGCGACCGAGTAAGTTTCACTCGCCTTGGCGAATTAATATCTTATTTACAAATATTTCATATTGCCCGCAGATGTTTACAAGTAAACGCGATCAGACGCTCCATCGACAGGAGGTGCACAACCATAACAAAACTACCTATGAGTGCAAACTGTGCTCCAAGAGTTTTTGCAACAGTGGCAATCTGGATCGGCATATGAAGGTGCACAACGATGTGCGGCCGTTTGTGTGCAACATATGCTCCAAGGCTTTTGCACAGGCGGTTAACCTGCAGCGACATTATGCCGTACACAGCGGCGAGCGTCCATATCAGTGCAACTTCTGCAACAAATCCTTCACCCAGCAAAGCAATATGAAGCGCCACAAAATGACACACACAGGAGAGAAGCCGTTTCGATGCCAGCGATGTGGCCGCTACTTCTCGCAACTGGTTAACCTCAAGAAGCACAAGCTGGGTCATTTGAATGCCAAGCCTTATCAGTGCAACTACTGCGAAAAAGGCTTCACCCAGCTCTCCAATTTCAAGCGACATCTGCAGTCACACATAAAGGAAGGCGTCGATGTGGATGTGCCCGGTGCAATACAGGCGGCTACGGCTTTGGCGAGGGAGCGTCTAGAGGCCGAGCAGAAACCGTAAGACCAGCTTCTCCTTGACCACTGCACCGGTTGCCTAACTTCCCACTTCCCTAATCTTTGCAGTAGCTTCTTTGAGTGCATGATTTGTCGTGCCATTTTTGAAACGTTTGGGGATTACGAAAAGCATGAGGGCAAGTGCCATGAGGAACATGAACGCACCCAGCTAGAGGTTAATCAAATGTCGCATATGCATGCGGACGACTACTTGCCGATGAAGTTTTCGGTGCCCGATCTGGATACGCACGAGATCATAATTGAGACTACACAATAATGCCACATACACACACGCACTTAAACACGCGCGCTCACACACCAACACACACACACACACACACATACACAAACAAATCGCATTCATACCACCCACAGCCACAAACAAATCTACATTCAATCAAGTGAGTGCAAACATATATGAAAGATGCGACTGCTACGTCAATGAATATGCAGGCCAACATATTTCTTCTTCTTATAAATAAATGCAAGACATAACAAATGGAAATTGTAACTGTTAATTGCCAACTGCGTCAACATAGTTGCCAATTGTGTAATTTAAGCGTATTTGCAATTTTCAATTGCATTTAAAGCAGTAAAAAACGATTTGGAACTTTTTAATGTAAAATCATGTGTGAAAATTTATTGCCCGTAAAGATTTAAGACTTTAACTACTCGCCTATTGTGCGATTTTATGGCTTTATGATTTTCGGCATTTGATTTTGTCACGTCATAAAGACCTGAAGGCAAAAGTACTCGAGCGGAAGCTTTAGACCTTGGACGTGTGAATTGTCGTTTTGTCGGACATTTCTCTTAGCTGTAAAAATGGGCAAATGTGTCTATACGCACACTTTCTTGCAAAGTCCTTACTCAATTATTATTTATTTGGTGTATTGGAGTTTCTATGCTGCCCTTGATTTATATATGGAAGTTTACAAATTAAACGAATTTAGATGTTACATTAATTTACGAATCTAAGAAACTGTTTATTTTTGCGAAAATCATCACAGTTTTGACCATTTTATTGAAACCTGATAGCGCTTATGTCTTTTACAAATTGGATCGATAATATATTTTTAGATTTCCAATGCCAGGAAAACTAATTACTGCCACGTACTTGTTTACGTGACTAGAAACAGCATTAACATTACACAAGATTATTTACTAAGATGCAATCTTTATTGCCACAGGATGACAATTGTACCTACGCGATGTCTCTGTGCCCTCTTCCAGGTTTTTACTGCGTTTGCCCGCCGCCAGGACAGTCGGTAAATCAAACTATTATGCCGCCACTTGGTTACACTGTCGCCCAGTCAGTTCCATAATATTTCATGCTCCTGCTCGCCGTCATCTCTTTGCGGCTGTCGTCGCCTGGGCGTCGTGTGTGCGTGCAATTGGCATTCAGTTTCTTAAATAGCCGCTTTAATGTCCGTCCAGACAAATGGGCCACATTAATTATAACAGACCGTGACATTCGTTATAAATTTATTATGAAAATGCTTGCTGGGTCAGTTGACAGCAGAAATTACGATGCGTCGACTTGAGTTTCAGTTAAATTTATATATAGCTACAAAAAAAAAAACTCTTAAACCATGCGTAAATAACGCATAATGCAGCTTTTGTTTTGTTTTTAATTGAATACTCATGAAATCGATATGAATATCGCACAGCCATAACTTCCGCCGAGCACAGAAGGTATCCGTATGGCGTCTTGTGTGCTTTATACACAACAAATATTTGCGCACCCAGATTGTGTGACCATTGGGGTGGTCCGGGAGGTGCCGGGCCCAGCGCAGCATGCAAATACGCGTAATCAAAGTGGAATGCACAAACATTTAGAGCTCTGCAGCAAGGCACCCGCTGACGTCATGGTTAATGCGTTGATGAGTTTCCGCTCGCTTGGCGCTTAATTAACGTCGCAAACAAAATGGCGGCGAGGCGAAGTTCATTTTAAAGCAGCGCCTTAAAATCCTTTAAATATTCTGTAAAAAGTCAGCTAGGAATTGGAAAATGTTTTGCCAAGTAAAGTTCCTTTCAGACGACTGTCATTACTACCGCACAACTAACCCAATTTTAATGCTTAATTCTCTTGATAAGTTTTAAGAGCTTAAGCTAGTTTTCTGTCTGTCAAATTTGTGACATCCCCGCAAGTTTTTACCGGAAAGGGATCTCTCCATTGGGAACATAAGCAGTTGCTAGGTATCTCGGAGCATCATCTAAGTAACTTTTTCCTTATTTTCATTCCAACTGTTCTTGTGCATTTTCCATTTAAGTGTAACTTTAGTTTCTAGTTGCACTGTCACACACATAACTGACTGCACTTAATTCAATTAAAGTTATTTACAATCTACTTAAATGGTGCGGTTCTATGTAGCTGGATTCAGTTTAATACCCCATTCGCAATCCTATTTTCGTGCTGCAAATTCGATGGTTGTTTTTTTTTTTTTTATTGACATTAACGCTTATGTGGCCAATGTGGCCACGCCCACGAACATGCGTGCGCGCTCGCTGCCCAAATTGATTTGGCAAATGTTCTGTCATCATCATTATCAGCTTGGCTGGAAAAGTGGCAATGTCATTTTGGAAAGTGGCACCGCAAAATGTCAGCAGCAACACGCAACAACGGCCACAGGCGACACGCAGCAAAAGGAGCCGAAACAGGCACAGAAATGGGAGCCAGAAAAGGAAAAGACGGAAGGCGAACCGAAATGGAATCCCAAGCAGCTGTGGTTACAAAGCCCGTTTATGTGTGGTGGTGGTGGTGGTGGTGGTAGTGGTTGCCCATTGTGGCCACCTATGTGGTGGCTGACAACAGCAGTTGGCCACAGTTGTCATTTAGTCCATTTGATGGAGTCAAATGGGCGAGGAATCAAATGCAGTCACTATTGCAGTGGTAGTCGCACTAGCTGCTGTTACGGTTCCAACTGCATCTGCGGTTGCACTTTAATTTGCCATCAGGGCAGCGGTAAATTGGCTAAGCCGCAACGTAACTGAATTTTATGTTGCTCGATGGGTTAGCCAAACGGAGAACTGACACCAACAGCATTTGTGCACGCACATTCGCAGGCGAATTTAATAAACAATAATTAAGCATACGCCCCCGAGTACGTGCCGTACTAAGTAAACAGCACAAAAACAGCGAAAACAACTGTAATGCAATTCAATTTGATGGTTTATTGCAAGAATAATAAAAACCAACTATATATTAAGCTATATAAATATACTCTAAAGTAAATATCAAGCGCTTTTCATGGGTTTGGTGAAACGGCATCCGGAATTTAAATAACAAACTGATTTTTGTCACATTTACAAACAGATACGCGCATTTTCGCATGTGTGTGTGTGTGTGCATGTATGTGTGCCATAAGCCAAATGAAGTCATTGCCAAGCTGTCATAGAAACTGTTTTCTTTTTTTTTGTGGCCCTTCAGCCATAAAACTGCCAGTGAAGGGTATTATGACGTAAAACAAATGTACGTAACATATAGAAAATGCAAAGGTATTCTCTAAGGTTAAGTAGAAAATTCCGATGAGGAA
Source organism: Drosophila borealis (assembly GCA_035045885.1). Classification (NCBI taxonomy): domain Eukaryota; kingdom Metazoa; phylum Arthropoda; class Insecta; order Diptera; family Drosophilidae; genus Drosophila; species Drosophila borealis. The sequence continues at coordinate 69,112 of JAWNOR010000384.1, read as the reverse complement.
CAGAGCAAAGTTTTTGCTTTCATGTGCCTATCAGGGACATTCCGAATCGTGTTGGCAGTTATCAAAAATTCAAGGATTTTGTGTTTTTTTATTGTGATAATCCATTTTTGTTTTCTCCACTTTCGACTATAGGGTATCTGCTGGTTGAGCTACTCTTTAACATTTGAATAAACCGCTCTAGTTTGTTACTATTTGATTATATTTTGTATTTTTGGCATGCCAGTCACAGCGGATGTTGTGTCTCTGAACGTGACACAGCCGTGTGGATAAACCTACCAAATAGATAGGCCTATAAACACGCCCCTCCCACACACACACACACACATACACATGCAAAGTTTGAGTGGGAGCGGCATATGTAGATAGCTATTAAACACGAAAGTCGCTTAAACTAACGCGCTGGCATCTAGGAAAGCGACAACGGCGGGTGAAACAGGGCAGGTTAATTTGGAAAATGTGCTCAAAGCCAGAGCGTAGACATTGTTGTAGACACAGTTGGCCTAACAAGAGTTGGCAGCTTGTGTGATTGGGGCAGAGCCCACCTCAAAGGGTGTCAACAGCGACCGAGGACAGCTGAGTTGTTAAGTGTCTGCTTGTTTAAACCATCAACAACAACAACAACAGCAGCATGAAAGGTAATCAACTTGGCCTCTATTGTTATTGTTATATGTTAGCTTTGGTTAACTTTTAAATGTGGAATAGCTATTGTATGGATGTAAGAAGAGAGAGAGGGGGAGAGCAGTTAGGGGCCATATTTGGTTGACTAAACATGGCAATCAGTGTATAGCCCCTTTGGTAATTCCAGATTCCAGTTTCCATTTCAGTTACAGTTTGTGAAGCTGCCCTTTGCCAACTTGTTGGCCTTTGTTTCTGTGCTCTGGAACAAAATGAAGATAAATGTTTGGCTGCGCCGAGCCCAGAATGGTCACAAATTGTGCTTAGATAACTAATGGAAATGCCAGGGCGCCTAAATGCTGGCACATTTTGAGTGGCTTAACTGGTTGTTAGTCAGTTTGACAGGGCTTTAAGACAGCCCGGTTCTGGGCGCATTTAAAGCGTCAAGCTGTTGCCCCCAATATCAAAATTACAAATGCAAATCAAACTGTCCGATCTGCTTGGTTCCGGTGCTGGACTGGATTTGCCTTTGGCTTCCATCAGTGCTCAGTGGCTCGCTGGCTCTGTGTCCATGCCACATACACGCCCAATCGCCTGCGGGGGCCCGCCAGGATGTAAGAGTAATGTGCAGAATGTCAGCCATGCATAAATTATTGCTTTTGTTGCTGCTGTTCTTGCAATTACTGTTGTTGTTCTGCAGTTATTAAATGCATTTCAAGCTCGAAATTTAAGCTCTGGCATGTTCTTTCACTTGACTGCAGTACAATAACTAAACTGAATTTGATTAAATTCAATACTACAAAGGCAGCAGTGAAATTTACTCTGAGTGCCACTCCAATGTCCAGCCCTGTGCTTCAAAGGAACATTTCCCGTTTGTCGTTCTTTGTTGGACTCTTTTTTAAAGGAGTGTAGGGTGCGTGCCTCGTGCTGTACAAAATGAGAACCAGGAACACAAGCATATACAAAAGTACATTAATTGGTGCAATTTCTTAAAGACATAATCTACAGTCGTCCGCAAGAATATTGGGTACGCCTTGCAGTTTTTAATAAATTATTTAGTGAACTTTCTTAAAGCCATGATCTACAGTCGTGCGCAAGAATATTGGGTAAACCTTGCAGTTTTTGTTATGGATTCAAACGAATAGAAAACGTATAAGCAAAAAGAACTGCAAGTTGTCTGAAAATGGTACATATGATATTACATATATATAATACATATGATATTACATATATAAGATACATGTGATATTATAAATATGATACATATGATATTACAAATCTCTAGCAAATATCATATCCTATAGACTAGATTACAAAGGCTTTTAATCAACACAAATTTGGTGATTCTAGTTGGTGCGTCCCTTCAATATCTCTTTCAATTTTCAAAATCCGACATGCGCTCATCTCTATTCCATAATCTCCAGAACTCCAGCTACTAATATAAATATTACATGAGCTGCGAGTGGCTCCGAAATATGCAACTGTTGAGTTCCTCATGTTTATTTGCCATAGAAACTTGCACATAAAGCACAAAAAGGGGAGTCTCTGGCGTCTCTTATGTTTAGGGAAAATGCTAAAGTGCTGCTGACATAAATTAGACAGAATGGCAGACAGACAGTCAGCGAGACGGACGGACATTGAGATGAGCAAGCAAATTGCACAAACGCTAATAAATAATCTCTTATGTTGTGCACAACATGTCTTGCATTTCATAATAAAATATGTATGTAAGTTGAAATCCTTTTTAACTCGTCCCTGCCTGTCATCTGCATACTCTTTGGCAGCTAACAACATTTTGCACTCTCATCTGCACAGCTGCTGACGGAACCTCAAACCCGAGCTTTCTGTATGGCTGGTAATTTGTTTCTATTGTTTGCAGCCTTTATAGTTAATTAATGCTGCTTCTCCACACACACACACACCAAGAAACTTTAATAATACTTGTTATTTTATATGCATGCCAGGTCCTTAATAACTACAACAATGTTATAAGCAGCATATGAAACTTCAACTGCGTCTTTGTCTTGCCAACTGCTGCAGCTGCTGCTTCTGCTCCTGCTCCTGCTTCGAGTCCTGCAGGAGCAGCAATTGCTGTTCAGCATAAAGTCAATTTGTAGTCGGCAGTCCATTGTGTATGCAGCTGCATTGTATACAGCAAATTATGTTTATCAAGTAAGAGAAAAAAAGATGAAAGAATAACAAACTGCTCTCAGGCGAATATATAACACCCTTGCCCACATGGTATATAGCGCATATATTGGCTATATGATATGCCAATGGAATTTCGAACGAAGGTATCTTTACATGTTTAATCAGACGGAGATTGAAACAAAGAAGCTTCTTAGATGATTACAACTGCAGGAATTTAATTCATTTGAGATATGTCTGTTATTGTAGAATAAAATGTGGCATTTCTAGCATGAGCCTGGTTTGTTGGTTTGCTTCAAATGGTGTCATGTAAATATCCAAATGAATTAATGTCTCCAGCATATTAATGAGCAAAGTGCCTTTTCAGCAACTGCTTAAATTAATATGCTTAGTTAACATGCGAGACGTCAACAATTTGTCGTAGTTACGAGTCTGCGAGTACCAGAGAGTAGATAAAACCATGTTGACATATACAATGGAAAAATCCAGAAAAAGGATGTCACAGCTTATGTTCTAGTTATAATCTGCCTTGTTTTATTAGCTACAGATTTATGATTAAGCTTATTTTCTGGCCTTGCCCTTAAGCTGTAATATGATAAATGTATAGAAAATACTTATCGGCGCAGCTTTCCGTCTTCATCAGTAAGATATATAGTATGAATATAACTTAAGTAATTGTGTTACTTAAGACCTGTTCATTTTAAAGTACCCCCCGTGAGGATATACTCTGCATCAGCTTGGCATTTTATTAGAAAACATGCTGTTGCTTGCTGCAGCCATATGTATGCTCAATATTGTTCATACGCCCCGTGGCTCTGCAGGAATATGCAAGTTTTTCATTTGCACACTGAAAGCTGAAGTCTAGTGCCATGTTTAAGTTTTATTGAAAAATTGATTTTCAGTTAAAACGAAACATAACTCTTTTATTGTTGAGAGTTGATAGCTTTTACTATAACCATACGGTATATACATATATTTTTTTAAAATTTCATATTTAATTTGCATTGCTTTTTTCAAGAGTACTCGAAACCTTTTGACTTAATATATATTGCCCTATTGATTTGAATTACCGAACATACGGCCTGCATTGATGCCTAATGAAATACGGATGGGACCAACGCCCTCAGGTGCCACATTTATAACCTTGACGGTAAGAAAAAGACGCTAGCCACGCCCCTTAAAAAGCTGCTGTGACGCCCCTGGCAACCTGTTCATATTGATTACCCCGAAGCGATTGCGTTTGCCACTGATTTGCATTTAAAATGAAGGCCGCAGCAAAAATTTAATATGTATTCAAATACGTTGTGGCATCTGAAAATATCACAATTCGCGTGGCCCGCCTGCCCCTTTGCCCTTTGCCCCCTGACCCTGACCCTGGCTGGAAGCCAGGCTGGAAGGCTGCTTGATACTAATTAGAAATGACTTTGCTGCGTATTAATGTCCCATTAAATATTTCATTTGATTTGTTTTGCCTGTTATTAAAATTCAATTTCAAGTGTTTACGTTCTATTTTTGTCAACTGTTTACACACAATTCGTGAGACGCAGCCATAATTCGAAATAAATTTGTTACGACCATTAAACGTAAAAAACAAGGGATAACAGGGCCACGCATATATGGGCTCAGCTTAGGCCAAGATTTATGCCCCGTGGCAGACTTGTTATCTATTTGGGCTGGCTTAAACATAAACAAAGGATGCGGCTTGTGAGCCAGGCCCAGGTAAGCTGCTTGGCTGGCAGTTGGCAAACATTTCAATTTCGGAGGAACGCAATTGTTGGCACATTTAGGCGGAAATTGTAAGGCATTTGGCAACAGTCGGCAGTTCATTGTGCGGCATCCAGCGCCGGCTGATTGCCTCTAATATTTTACAGCTGTCTCTCAGCTGCGGCTGACGTGCTGCTAAGTGCGTGACGTGTGCCGCGTGCCGCGAAAAGCCAGCGGTAAAATGTCGTATAAAAATATCAATTGCCGCAAATAAATTATATAAAAGGCAGTATTTCTAGCTTCATACATGCACATACATGAATGTATTTATCTCTATGTAAGCCTTCGTTTAGTTAAAATAGAAATCTCAACGGATTTGCGCATCAAACATTTTCAGAGCATTCAAATATTTGCCACGAGCTGCGGATTTGCCAGACGTTTGTCCCTTTGAAGTTGTTGGGTCGTCTGTGCTGGGAATTGGGAATACGTGTAGCTGGCATATGCGAATGCTGCTCCATTTGTATCATTTATTATTGACTGGCGGTCAAGTTGAATGCCAGCTGGCTGGCTGTCAGGCGAGTTAATAAGATGCGGGCGCATTGATCAAAACTATCCTGGGATTCACATTTGATTGCCTGACCAACTTTTAAGGCCGTTTCAGTTTAACAATGGACTGGGCACGTTTTATTTAGCAAATCTTTAAAAAGCACAATCAACTCAAATTTCCCTTACTTTGTTATCTAGCTTCTATCCACATTTTTGTCGCCATGCGGTCTGCCCCGCGCAGTTGATGCAATGAGACAAACATGCTAAATAGCTGTGCATATTTAACACTAAAAATGTTGCACAAATTGTTAAACGCGGGCAGCTGCAGCGAGAAGTTGCGACAGCGAAGAGTTGGGGCCAAAAAGAGCTACAACAACAATGGGGAAACAAAAACAAAAAGAGTATAGGGAAGTAAATACTGTCAGGCGAAAGGATGAGAGCTAAAGCAAATGATTTATATAGAATTAAAATATGTGGCTGATGTACAATAAGAATACCCCTTACGAATTAAATGACAAATATGTCAAACATTGTTTTGAATTGTTTTAAATTTGTATATAAGCATTTCCCTCAACTAAATAACCTCTTACCGAATGGGAGTTTAACTTACCCAAAAATACTTTTTATTAGGATTTGAATCAAAAGTGAGTAAGTTTTTATTGATAATTAAAAAACTAAAACATAGCTCAAAAACGGTCTGAACCCATTTGAACCCAGTTCCGAGCATTTCTTGGATAACTTGTAAATTAGTTCACTTATTATTGATTGAACTATAAATTATCTGTAAAAATTAATATATAATTATATGTTTCACATTTGTCGCATCCATCCCTTTGCCACTTGGCCTACAGGGTATAGGGACACAGAAAGTTTGTTGTTACAAATTTTCCAAATTAAAAGTTGCAGGGTGTACCCAGGCAGCAGCCGCCGTGGGAATTGCCAAGAGGAGCAGCGGAAGAGCTGCTCTGGGACCCAAAGACCGGAGCTTGATCCACCGAACCCTAACGAAACTCGAATACGAACTCGACGTTGAGGCCAACCCAAGCCCCAGCCAATTCGACCCAGTCATGCAGTTAAGCAAACAAATTCTCGTGTGGGCGTCGCTGGGCGTGGCAGTGCAGGCAGTTTTGGCCATTGTTGTACATTGTACGTTGTACGTTGCACGTTGCTTTTGTGTGCGTCTTTTGGCGTTGAAACTGGCGCCGTTTTCCATCAAATTTGCACCGGGGTCTGTTGGTGGCAGGATTTATACCAGGCGCCGCAACACTCCCTGTGTTACTCCCCGTTGCCCCCTCTCCCAGAGAATCGTGCAATATACTCATTGAATTTTTAATGCCCAACGGACGCGGCGGAAGTTGAAACTTTGTCAATTTGTTGGTATCACTCGTAACGGGCAATTGATGGATTTAATTGCAGGTTGTGTAATGTTGAGCGACCTTAAATTGAAATTGAAATTGTTGTATATTTCATTAGTGATGTGAATAATGCAGGCGCCACTGCAATTTGTATATTTCATTTATTAACATCCCTCTGCTGAGCTCCAACTGCAAATGAAATGAGCGCGAAAATTGCGACAGGTGAATGAAATTCGCGGAAAATGTGTAATTTGTTTAACTGATTTCTATGGAGCAATTAAACAAATATTGATTTAATTTTAAAACTAGCTTGTATATTGTTAATGCATAAACCAAACCAATTGGAATCGATCTATATATTTTTAAATCCCTACGTACTTGGCTGCCATTAAAATAAATATAAGTACACAAAAACTGGCGTTGCTTTCTGCTTTTGTTACTATTTCTTAACTCTCTTTTGTTATGGCCCTTAAAGTGGCACAATGAAAAGCTTCAACCACAACTTTTTGCCTCTGATAACGTTACAAGGAAAAACTTCAAAAGCCTAGAGGGCAGGCTTAAGGCGTCCATTTCCTTCTGCCTGCTCGCCATTCTGCCATTCCGACCCGCTGAAGCACACTTGAGACAGGTAGCAGGTCGCAACAGGACTCACAGAACGAAAAGCGCAAACTTCATGTTTGCCTATATACACACACAGAACATAATTCTATGTAAGCAGGCAAGCAAAAAATTCAACTCGAAAAAGCAAAAGCCACTGGGGACATGAACATCCAAATGCCATACACAACTATGCACGAGCAACTTTTGCGAGAGTCCTGCTCCAGCCCCAGCTGTCTTCCCACAATGGCCAATAAGCAATGACAATGCCACAATGCGAATGCAGCTAGAACAGCTGCCAGGCCATATCGTATGACTGACTGCCAGTTGCTGCTCCCGGGCTGACTGAGAGTTGCCTCTCTGCATCGGATGGCAACGTCAATGCCAAACACTTTATCAAAAGTGCAGAGCGCATAAATCAAATTGTGCCCGCAGCAGCTGCACCAGCTGACACTTGCACATGAATTGTTGAACTCGGCCACCACCCAAAAATGCAATCAATGTTCGATGGTTAAGCCATTAAAAATGCCTGGTTAAGCAATTGATTGCTCTGAGTGAAAACGTTCAACTATGAGCTCTGGCCTCTGACAGCTTAAGGGTATGCAGAACAATCAGAATGTTTAAAGTGACATAATATTCTCGTAGTAGAATGCAGTTTAAGCGGAGCAGTTGAATAATAATAACATAAGAATAATGGTGATAAAATTGAAATTTGGTAATAAAAACTGAATAACATGCTTTTAACATATAGGAACTTAACATTTGCAGCTCGTATTAACGCTGTTAATGACTGTCAAGTGACAGAGTTAGAGAATGAGTTTGTTGCTGTAATTACATTTATCTGTTTATGATTAAGAAATAACATTTTGATAACAGGAAAATAATAAGGGAATTAAGCAATTAAGGCTTAACTCTAAGAAACAAGAACAAGAATAAGTATTTAATGGCTTAACAGCTTGCCCGAACAACTCGTCCTTGATTAAGCTATTAACAGGTAAAGCGCCATTTTATTAAGCTGTAATTCAATTAGCTGCGCTTTTGGCAACAGTTCTTTAACAAACTCATGAAGAACTAAAACTAGTTTATCTTCTTTTTGGGGACAACGCAAGTTTTTACCCATTTGACAGGAATCTCAGTGTGGCAGGTGGAGCTGGCAGGTTGAACAACTAGAAATGACTTTGCGCTTTCGACAATGGGGCGCCAAAAAAGTTTTTTATTTTGTTGCCTGTCAGTTGCACAAACACACGCATGTACACAAGCTGTCAAGGTGTTAAATATTTGTTGGGTAAAACAAATCAGTTTACAGTTTGCACCATGTGGTTGGCGCTGCACGGCTGGCCCTGTTATTAGGCAGCTCTTCAGAGGCTGCGTGCCCCTCAATTAGCCTGAATTGCCTGCACATTTTCGGAAACAACTTCAATTTTCAAGTATCTGTTGAATATGCAAATACGTGATGCAAAGCTGCGAATTTGCGAATTTGCAAGTACGCATTTGCACTCGCATTCAAATTCCAAAACTCAATTCAAATTCAAATTCACAATTATATTTTGCGCAACGCGCCTGATTAGCTTCATTATGCAGCATTTTCGAAAAGCCATTTTAAGCTGCGCCATGCGCGTGTGTGTTGTGTGTGTTGTGTGTGTGAGGCTGTGTGTGATCACATTTTGAAATTTTAAAGCCATGCCAAACTGCTTAATTAGTATGCATGTCACAGGCGTGCGAAACGAGCGGCACGCCAGCTGTTGCGACGGCTTACAAAAGGCTCAATGCCAATGCCAAACACTCACACACTCACACACACACACGCCCGCAGCAGAGTGTGTTGGCCGAAAATAAGAGTTTTTTAGTGGCCATCCATAAAATGTCTAATTAGCCAGCGAAACTCAAGCAGTGTGTGACACGGTGCGTATGAGTAACGTGTTGTTAAGTTAAGCGGGCTTTTGTTGCTGTTGTTGCCGTTGTTTCAGCTGAACGCTCGATTGAGCCCTGACATTGTCACGTTTGCTGTTTTAAAAATGAGGCATGCTGACAGTTTAAGTTGTTGCAACATTATTGGAAAGAGAGCAGCGAGTGGGGCATGCGGCTTGTGTCTGCGTGTGTCCTTGAGGCAGACGCTAAGACTTAGGCTAAGACGTGTAATGTAACAAAAAGCTAAGACAGGACCTTACCTAGAACCGAATATATTGAGCGACGCGGTTCGCAACACAAAGTTATGCAAGGCAGCAATATTGTCAATCGGGAACTGTTAAAGCGGCCCTCGCAAGCGGCTTAGATTAATGTTAAGCTGCAGACACAAAAGGATTTTTGATAAATGATGTACCATTTTCTTACAAGCAGCTCAAGTTGTTGTTCTTTAAAGCACATGCACTTAAGCTAATTGCCAGCAGGGCCTAAAGTTCAATTGCAATGATTGCCATCGTGTGTGGATGTGTGTGGGTGTGTGGGTGTGTGTGTGTAGCTGTGCATACACACACACATTAAATTGCTATTGGCTTAAAAACTAATTGACATGTCCCATATCCCATAAGCCCAGTCAAGATCAAAAGTAAACACGCAATGCAACGTGCAACGTGTTCGTTAGAGGACCTGCCTGCCTGCCCAGTCGAGTCTGTCAAAATGCCAGGTAAAACAGGTGGCAGGCTGAAATAGCAAGTGCCTGCAGTGGTCAGCTGCCGGATCAGGCTGCTAATCAAAGCATTTCACATAAATGCCATATTAAAGTAATTAAGTGCCATTGCTGCCCCAGTCCCAGTCCCAGTCCCTGTCCCTGTTCCTGTGCGTATCATTGCCAGGACACTCATCCGCCAGCTCTCGCTCACAGTTTTGGCCTGACTGGCAAAATAGCCTTATTGACTCATTAGCCGAGTTTTGAGTGTCATTAGCAGGGCTTTGCTAGCTGCCGACCGAAAAAAATTTAATAAAAACAGCAAACAAATAAATTTGCATGGAAATGTAAGGGACAGCGCCGGGTCCAAGGAAGCCAGGACAATGCCGTCGGCAATGTATGCATAATCTTATCGAATGATTTAATTCTGCTTCTCTGCTGGGGCTGCTTCTGCTGCTGCTGCTGCTGCTGCTGGTTCTCCTGTCAGTGGCAGTCGCAGGCTCTTTGCCATTTAGCTTTGTGATGCTTATCGCGTTATCCTGTGCCCAACCACTATTGTGAACCAAATGAGCTGTTTGTGTGTGGTGTGTGGTGTGCAGTGATGCCAATAATCGCTCTTAAAAACATATAGCTAAATTAATATTACAAAAAATGGCAAAATATAGCTAACTAAATTAGCAAGGTTTTCATTACGGTGCCTACTTTTGTGTAGTTTACTTTGAATATTTTCTATTTATACAAGCTATCTTATTTATGGAAATCAACCAAAAGATGTCCTTTACATTGATATGACACTTAAAAAAAGGTAAAACAGGTAATAGCTGCACAAGCTTATCAACGAAATCTAACAAGCAAATAGCTTAATAAGTTTTAATATACAATTGCAGGCACCTGCAATTTTCCGGCTTACAAGCTCAGAAAATAGCCAAAATCAGCTAGAAAACAGCTAAATTGGCAACTCTCGACGTAAGCTGCCTCAGCCAATTACTTTCAGCTGCTAGCTGGCTGTCATGGTGATTATCTGTGCGCCACGCATACAGTTTACAGTTTATACTTGCGTTTTTGGGCCTGCCTGGATGTGTGACATACAGTTTTACATGTAACAGGCACACACGCACACAAGCACACACCCTCACACACACATGATTCAATTTACCATTTGGTGCTTGAATTATTTGTCAAGTGCGCCTTGAAACAGGCGCAAGTGCTTTTTTTTTAACAATTATTGCGTTTGCTTTCGCACTGTTTTTCATTTTGAAATGTATGCTACACTTTTTCGACAAGCCTCTCAACTGTTAACCCCTTGTGTCGAACAGGATTTAGGGCTGACAACTGGCAATGGCTCCTTGCTTTTACCTAACTGATTTACACTTCAGTCTCTGCTTGCTGGTTTTATGCTTCCTCTTGCTGATTGCGCAAATCCCAGGCGACACTTTTGCGCAAATGCTGCAACTGCCACACAAAACGCTGCGAATTTGTGACACCATCCTTGTTGCTGTTGCTGTTCGTCCTGTATTGCACAATGCGAAAGTAGCTTAGTGTTGTTGTACTGGCAGGCGGATCCCACAAAAAGGCTTAGCATTTAACAGGCAAAGCGGCTGACGATAAAAACCACTTTCAGCCAAGTATTTTGCAAATGGATTTTGTGTTAGGTATCTGAGGGACAGAAAGAAGAAAGGAAACTTGAAAGCAATTCAAAACTGACAGCCGCTGACTGCAAGTCAACATTCAGCTTTAGGCTGTGTCTTGGCCACTCATTATGCCCGACTAAGAGCCGGCTTTATTGTGTCGAAATTATGGAAAAAGAAAAGAAAAGGTTAGGCAAACAGCAATCAATATCAACAATTTTAAAGCCACAAATATGCTAAAGGCATGAGTGCGGTGTCCCATCTATAAAAAGGCTCAAAAGAAGCTTTCCAAGAGCCAAGTATCAATAAAGGCCTTGTAAGCCGCAGGAAACCAAAACGAAACGGTGAAAGGTCCCTGCAAAAAAATTAAATACAAAGGCCAAAAGTGAAAACAGCCAGCAGCTCGACTAAGACTTACCCTGTGCTGCGCATAGCCATTTAATCACATAACATCTTTACTTTAGTGTCCATATGTCCGCGACCTTTTTGCATAAAAAGAAAGCCAAGGCGACAACTGACCCTCCCCGAAGTACAGGGGGTTCGTTTACTGCGCATATAACTAAAAATTTGCTGTGTGCGCTCGTAAAACTGGCAAAAACTCGCCGAACCCTAAAAAGTGAAGGCCAACCGTTGTAGTGCAGGGGCAGGGGGGTACAAAATTTAAATTCAAATTCAAACGCAACGCGTCAGTCGTAAACTTAAAGCTATTCATTTCAATTTTTAAGCGCTCACTCAAGAACCGCGCATGGGATTCAGGATGCGGCGGCAAAGGACATTTTGTTTTGTTTCTTTTTGGGTTGCAAATCAATTACAGCCGCAACTCCAGAAGAGACACACACTTCATCCCACTCGCTGCCTCTATTTGAGTCTCTGCTGCCTGGAAGCAAGTTTTGATTAGCTTCCGCCCACGCAGCTCGGCGGACACTTGACGTCGACTGCGGCTCTGTGCCGCATCCGGGGCTGGATGTAATGCATGGGCTCGGGGCCCGTGTGGTTGGGCCTGCGCCGCTTGTTTGTCGCTTCGAGCAGGTAATAAAATAACAAAATGCTGTTTACTGATTATATTTATTTTTTTTTCGTCTGCCTTAAATTTTTGTCAACTTTGCAGACTTTTCGCTGTCATGGCAGCCATTTAATAAACACAAAAAACAACAACAAAATGGACAAGGAGCAGTCAAGACTCAACTGATGGCATCGGCAAAGCCAATGCGATGATTGCCCATGTCAAACTCAGTATAGTACTTGCCCAGAAACACATCGCCCAGTATCCAAAGCGGTCCACTAGGCGAGGGCAGATCCACGGCTATAAATGCCGAGGCGCACACAGTGCGATCCGAAAAGATGTCATGGAATACATAATCCTCTCCTTTCAGCTCGAAGCGACGACCGCCCAATGTAAAACTTAAGGTGGGCAGATGCGGCACCTGCTCGCAGGGCACAGAGAACTGGCCATAGGCAGCGGGCGTTCCACCAATCGACTCGTTAATAAGAATCGCCTGCTCGTAGGGCACGGCCAGAAAGGAGGTGCCCGTATCGATGATCACCTGACATCCGTTCAGGCACAGCTGAAGTGGGCCAATGCGCGCCGCCTCCAGCTTAACCTGCCAATAGGCTCGATGCGTGACCGGCACATAGGTAAAGTTGCCGCGATAGTAGCGCGGACTGGAGCCGCCAAAGAAGAGGTATCCACCCTGGCGACTGCTGGCTACGCGGTTCAGATACACCGAGAAGACGGGACGCTTCAACAGGTTCTGCTCCATGACAGCATAAAACGGCGGCTTGATGTTCTGTATGGAGATGCCACGATAGGCCAGGCCAAAGATGCCATCGAACTTGGCCGCCAGAAAGATGGGACCCGGCATTTCGGTCGCCTCCGCGAACGTTTGATTGGCTATCTCCAGTCCCGCCACGCGCACCGTGTCCTGCGAGAGGTAGCCAGCCAGACTGCCGGAACCGTACTGTATATCAAAATGTTTGCCATCCGACTTGTAGCTGCGCGAGCGTCTGGAGTTGTAGCGACTGTGTATCTGGCAGGCGAGCTTCTGGTGGCACGACTCCGATGGCACCCACAGGTTCGCTGAGCCCGTGTCAAAGATAACGTTAAATTTCTGCGGGGGCGTGCCAATGCTGATGGGGCCAAAGTACTGCGCATCCAGGTAGTTGCTTAGCGGCACATTCCGCACCTCAAACCCGCGCGCCCTGCCGCTATACTTGAGACGCAGCCGATCCATGCGTATGCCAAACTGTTGAAAGCGATGCCGCACCGAGGGGAACCGATGCAGTGGCACGCGATACAGTTGTGAGCGGCGACTCGCAGCCAGCAGCAGTGGCAACAGCAGCAGCAGCAGCAACAACAGCGACAGCGACAGAAACTTCATAATGTAAGCGGCAGCAGCAGCTTGTAGTTATTACTACACATAATATACTTGAGCTTGGCAAGAAAATCAGCTTCGTTTTGGAAGCTGATACGCTTGACTGTTGCCTTGTTATATAATAAATTGAAGTCAAATGTTGCTGTCGGCAGCTCAAATTTCCATGCATACAAATTTCACTTGAAAACGTAATTGGAAATGCGAGAGCTGCGTGCGAGGCATACGGTAAAAGGCACGAATTAAATTCAAGCTGTACACTCGAGCTCGTATCGATGGAAAACACGTTTTCACATGAGCATATTTCTAACAATAGCACAGCGTGAAAAGCGGAATATCAAAGAAAGCGTCTGCTCTCATACTCTGCTCGACAGGCATTTCAAGTGTTGCTGCTGTCGCTTTGCTATGCTCAATTACAGCAAAGGTGACCCAGTCGTGATCTAGTTGTAATCAATCAAGCAAATGGATGCCAGCATTGCGCATACGCCCTGCTGCCTAAGCACAGCCGAAGTTCAGTTTTGTGTAGCATATATTTGAGGGCAGCGCCCAAACTGTGACAGATTACGAGTGGAAATCAAGACTTGATTTCGAGGTATGTGCGCTGTGAGCGGTAAATAAATGACTGAACTGGCCAGCTTCGACACTTTTGGGCCATTAGCCACAAAGCATGCCAATTCAGTCAAGAGCGACTAGGCTGTAAATCACGCATTCGTCTACAAAGAGCGCCGACAAATGTGTTGCAATTAAAAAGGACACTGCGGCTAATTGCGACAACAACTATAACAACAATCGAGCAAGCGAGACCACCCGCTGCTGCTGCTGCTGCTGCTGCTGTCAATGGCAGCACTTACCACACCTGCCACACAGCTAATGGCCAAAAGCCAGACAGCAACAATACCTTCTGCTGCTATTGTTAACCGTTCCGCTGAGGGCTTGCCAATATTTAAGGGCAGGCACAATTAAATATGTACATCGCTTGTTATTGACACAGCGAGCTGTTTGCTTTGGCCTGGCCAACAAGCCTTTGATGCGGCCCAGCCTGCAATTTAATTGACAGCGCCCAGTGGCCAAAAATAATGTGACGCAAATAACATTAAATAGTAATTGAAATTGCATTACTGCCATTAGCAGTTGGCCAGGCGTCAAGTCGACGCAGTTCTCATTGAATTAGGCCGCCAAAGTTTTGCCTGCCTGCCAAAGTTGTCTCTTCAGTTTAGGCTAAAAGTTTTCAACGAGTGTCAAACTCGAACCGACAACAAATTGTGCGTGTGTGTGTGTGTGTTGGTGTGTGTCAACACTTGTTGCTTACTTGGCCGTATGCAAGCTGTTTAAAAAAAAGGTAAAAGGCTCAGGTGAAACGAATTTGAAGCCGGAAATTGCGAGGCAACATTTGTATCTTTTGATGCTTTCAAATTAAGTTTGCCAAAGCAACCGAAAAGTTTCACTTTTTTTTTGTTTCTGCTTTGCTGCGCAAATGCTGTTTATAATGTGCCACATGCCGCAGGGAGAGATGCTGCAACGTGCCAGCTTGAAAGCTTATTGTGCCGTGCACTTGACCTTTTCCCAAGCCGTGTGGCATATCTAACTGCAAGGGCTATGCCACACACTTGCAGTGAAAACTTGCAACAACAATGAGCACAAGAAGTGGCAACAAAGTGCCAAAACAAAAGTGCTCTTATTTGAGTTTTAGTTTTGTGGCTGAGCTTTGAGCTAAGTCCCAAAAACCAATTAAATGACCAAAAGCAACAAATGAAAAAAAAAACAAAACTTTACAAACGAAGTCACGCTGTGCCACGCCCAAAATCGCCCCACTCTTGTTTGCGCGTGTATTTATGTATTATTTAAACTTGGTCCTTGTGTGTTGTGTGGCCGTAAAAAGGTTTGCCCAACCCACCTCAGAAAACTTGGCCAACTTTTCAATGTACAACAAAAGTTCGAACTGCCGCCGGTTAGATATCAGATAGCATCGGGCCAAAGAACATGCCTAAAATAATATTTTAGCCGCAAAGTTTGTAGATACACGTCGAATGACTTGTTGCCCCACGAAATATCTGAAACAAGCCGCATTATTAATGGTCCAATTAGTGGTTCAAGCAGGTTGCAACAGTTTTCCACTCGCTTGCTTGCCTCAAACGGGAAACTTTAACGACGCGCAGAAAAGTATGCTACAAATTCAGCTGCCAGGCATTTCCCCAGCGAATTGCCTGATATTATTCTTATATTCCGGTATGCAAACAAGTTCTGTGCCAGCTGCTGCAAATGTCACTGCAGCTGCTGCGAAATATGAATATATGTATTGCCAATGCAGCGAGTCCTTAAGGAAAAGTTGCTGAAATACGGCACCAAGTTGCATTATAGTGTCAATTTCTGTTGTTTTAATGGCCCACAACAACACTCGAGCGATTGCTGCAGATGCTTTTACTCTCGTCTTGGTTCCTTGAGTTTGCGAATGCAGCTTAGCTTAGCTAAGCAGCCTGTTGTTGACAGCCCGTTAGCAACACTTGATAGCTTATTTGATTATAAGTTTCTTAAGCGCTCAGCCACTTGCAATTATGCGAAATTTCAGCACATAACTGCATTAAAATTTAATTGCATAATCATGCGCCATTTATGAGCTAATCAACGCGTGCACGAATCAGCTTTATAGTTTAAACCAGCTTTAATGTGAATTCTTGCCGTTGCAGTTGTCGATGTTGCTGCTGCTGCGGTTGTTGCTGCTGTTGTTGTTGCTCTTGTTGTTGATGTTGCTGCTATGATTGCTATATGTGCACTTCTTGCTGCTGTTGCTCTTCCTCTTGTTGCTGCTGATGTTGCTGCTGTTATGGGTTTTGTGGTCGCTGAGGATGTTATTGCTCTATATGTTGATGTTGCTGCTGCTGGCTCATGTCTATATTTTGGCTGCTCTTGTATTTGATAATGTTGTTGATGCTGCCTTAGCTGATGTTGCTGATGTTGCTGATGTTCTTGGTATGGCAGTTAATGATGTTGCAACACTGCTGTTGCCGTTGTTGTATATATTTCCGTTGTTGCTGCTGTTAAAATTGTTGCTGCTGCTGCTGTTGTTACTCTTGCTGATGCTGTTGTTGCCGTTATAGGGTTTGCTTTTGCTGCTGCTGTTATAGCAGTTGGTCTGTTGGTCTATGTACTTATGTTGTTACTACTATTTAATATTTGCACTGTCGCTGCTGCTGTTTTTATTGCTGCTCTTGATATTATAGTTAATGATGTTGCAGCTTGTGCTGCTATGAAACAGTTGTTTCGATTGCCGTTGCAGTTCATGTTACGGATGCCGACTGTCATTGCTGCCTGCTGCCGTCGGTATTGTTGTTGTTCTTGATGTTGCTGCTGTGGATGTTGCCATTGTATTTAATTGTAGTTGATGCTGCTTCGTATTTGCTGACGTTTTTGTCGCTAATGCTGTGGGTACTTTCGTTGTTCTAGATGTTATTTTTCTGATATGTAATGTCTATGCTATTGCAGTTGTTGTAGTTACAGCTAATGCTTTCATAGTTGTTGCTTATGCTTCTGCTGCTGCTTGAGTAGCTGCTGTTGCTGATGCTGCTTTGGATACGGTTGTTATTCCTACTGCTGCTTGCCGCATTCAATCAATTTGCGTAAGCGATTGATCCGATGTCAAATGTTTTGCTACTTTATATTGATTGATTTTTCCTTTTGCCGCTTGAGCGGCAAAATGTTGCTGGATTCTATGGAGCCGCCGCAATTGTGCCCAAAATGTGGCACAAATAAAATGCTTAGCAGGCTGCTCGAGTGTACGCAAGTCATGAGTTGGCAACTTGAACCCTTGGAGAGTATTAATAGAAGAGCTATCAGAGTATTTAGTATGCATGACGGACAGCAACTCGAAAAGGAAAGCAGCAAACGCACAGGGAAAATACGTTAACACTTTTGCATACCCTATAAACGTGGAACTGTTAAGAAAGGGGGATTCCGAAATGGTATGCCAAAGCCACAGAGAAGTTCTTTAAGATAGATTTATACATATGTACTAATAAAATATTTATATTTAAATTTATATACGTCAAGAGATAGCATATATCCTGGTTTTCAGAATGTGTAAATAGGGTATTACTTGAGGTCATTCTGACTTCTTTGTGCCGGTCAGGTCTGTCCAATAAAACGTGAGACGCCCCATGAGGCATATTGGCAATGGATATTGCAACATGGCAGCTCGTGCAACTTGCGACACAGGCGACCAGGCTGCGTCTTACAATTTGCATATATACTTTTATAGGTACACAGCCGAGGGGCGTGGCGGAGCAGTGCGCCATATTTCATTGGCTGCACGGCGGAAATTGTTTTTTAAACGTTAACGGACAGTGCTTCAAGTTGTCAGCAGCAGCCCGAAGCCGTCGACTAAAACTTAACAGAAACTTTCTTCACTAATCTCTGGACAGCAATGACATGCTTTTGGCCAGAGAGCAAGTATTTAATTAGCTATAACACAAGCAGCGCCCTAGGGAATGTCGGAAGGCCGCCCCGACTGTCAGCCTGCCTGCCCGCCTGGCAGACAGTTAGCCAGTCAGGCAGGCGACTGCCACATCCGGCACTGGTGGCCCAGGCACATTTTCGTGGCAGTGAAGCGTGAAACCACGTCGAAAGAAATTCATTTTGTGGCCGGTAGATTAAAGAGAATTCCCCAAATGAGTTGCCAACTATGCGCCAAGTTATGCACAGAGTTCACGCTTTAATGCCAGATACTCATCCATAAATAAGCGAGTTCAAGCATAATTAAAATGGATTTGCCAAGACGTGCCATAAATCACTGCACTCGCTGGGAAAGACAGAGACAAAGCGAGCAAGAGAATTGCCTACATTTGAGCTCTATTAATAAAGCTGATGAAATGACTGCAATAAAAAAAGTATCCAAGAGAATAAAACAGATAAGATGCCTTCCTATTCATTAAAAAGTGTAAATTTGTGGCGAGTCGAGTTCGCTGACACACTCTTTGAAACCGTATAGTTTGGCTTTACAACGCTACTGAGAAATTTTAATTGCTCAAATTTAATTACTCGGCTCGTTAAATTAAGCACAAGGGTTTCGTTTCAGTAGAGTACATTTAGAGAAATACCCTGATTTCAATAAACATCTACACATATGATGGTATAGATATTGTTTTATTTCCCTTTGAAAATCCCAATAAACTGGTATATTTAATCTAAATGTAAAAATAAAAAAGTCGCCGCGCATTAACAAGACAAAAACAGCAGAACGACTACCGATTTGAATGATTCTTAATTTTACAACGGTTAAGAAAAATTTGAAAGTAATTGAAAAGTCGGGCACTACCGTCTAATATATATTTATTTATATAACCGCGAGCGTGTTTCCCAACATTGCACTTATGCTAATTCCCTACATATTCTACAGCTGCTCTTGCTCTGAAATCTTCCAGACGCAATGCTGTTCCACCCGGTAGCACTAGCTGGCGCTGGAGAGACTGGAGGCCAGGGTCCAGGGTCATCATTTGCCACGACAACTGCCAAGCAACGGGTAAGCTATCCTAAACTGGCCAAGTAAAACTGTCTTTTTGTTAACATTCATTTACTTGCAGCTCATTAATTGTGAAACATAAAAGTTGAATTTTATTGCATTAAATTGTGAATTTGGCACGCAGCGCAGTATGCAACAGTTTTTAATGTATAAAATGATGTCCTTCATAAGTCTATACGAGTATTTTTCCGATGTGTATGCGTGTACAGTTTCACTTGAAACAAAAAAGTTGGCATGAAATTCGGGTAATTATTTAGCCTACAGCTGGTGTGGCTGCTGCTGATGTCGCTATTGTTGGCAGCTTTGACTTTGTAGCCGTCAATTTGTGTGCTCTGCCGCTTGACTGACCTTTAACATCATTTCAGCTGGCAGCGGTCGAGTGGGTAATGTGACTCACTTTTGATTATGCGGCAACTTAAATTATGCTCTTCGGGCCTTACTTAATTAAAGCGGCGCGAACATTTTGTGGATCCTCAACAGGCGGCAGCAATTTGAGTGTCTAAGCGACTTTTAATTGAGTTTCATTTCATACTCGTAAAGTTGGCCAAGTTCTTTTTTGAGGGCGCACAATTTGGTTAATTAAAATGTAACAATTGGCGTTGGCATTTTTGTGGCAGTTGCCAGTTGCCAGTTGCCAGTGGTTATCTTTGTGCTGCGCCTTGCCACACATTTGGGGTGTGCGATGTCACTTTTGCGTGGCACTGCCAGGTGGCAAATGTCCTTGCCACTTTCAAGCAACTGCACTTGACGTGTATGTTGCAAAGTGCCAAAAGTTAGGCACATCATCAAGCGCGCAAGGGCGTGCCCCCAGCGGGATGAGCCACAACTACGCTAGACGCGTCGGTGCTTGGCCGTGTGGCAGCTGCCACACACGACTCAATTTGCAATTTGTGGCACAGTCTGTAAAATCGGTATTTATTATAACTAATTTGCATAAAAAACTTTGCAATTGCCGAAGCACATTTCGAATGCCAAAAACCACTTGGCCGCACAATAAATGTATATGCTGCCGCCCAGTTTCAGTATTATTATTGTTGTTCTGGCTGTTGTTCTGCTGTTTGTGGCATTTAAGTGCTTTGAACTTTGACTTTGTGGCATGCTGATATAATGTGCCCCAATTCATTCCCATTCAGTTAGGTGCATGCGACGGCCACGCCCTGAGCTTAGTTTGACTGTTGTATTTAGCACTCGCATATTGCGCATACGCCACGTTTCCGATTAGGTTCCGGTTAAAAGTTTGCTAGCTGGCCCGTGCTCACATTTTAAAACAAATATATTAAATATTTATGCAGTTCATGTGGTTGCTGCTAGTGGAAATCTCATGTTTTACATTCAAATTGCCCTTCATATACGATAACCCAGCTCGACATCCCTCCGCCTGCATAATAGCACACACAAAAAGGATGAGTAAGTGCCTGCAGAAAGCAGTTTTGCCCCTTAAAATTTCCTTATCAGCTTTAACAGTCGTGTCGTTTCAGCAATTTCCGGCTATCCGTACCCATTAAACTCAGAAACTATGCGAGATGTGTTCTGAAAATTTGCCATTTTCGCAGTCGTAGGTATAACTTAAATATATATTTTACTGAAAATATTCAATGAGTGCTTCGAATATATGAACTCTGCTCCTCAAATTTGGTAAGCTGATTCTTGTGGTTCTTGAATTGCCTTTTGATACTTACCTTAAACAACAAGACTGTTAGCTCTTAAAAAAGGCTAGAATAGTTTTATGCAGGGTATCTTCACGTCTAGCCCCTCCTTTATTGCATTTGCACTTGTTTTATGCGCTGAGCCGCGCTGCTCATGCAATATTTATAGGCACTGGAATTTTATTGTGGCATTGCAATGCATTTTTATGGCGTCTGCTGTGCAGCAATGGTTTATTCATAAAGACTCAGCCGACAACTCGTGGCCTGCAACTTGCCAGCCAAGTTATTAAGCGAACCCTCTGTAATACAGGGATTATTAAAGAGCCTTACTGCACCTCGACTCAATAAACGCATTATACGCTTACTTACCTTGGCTTTAGCCCTAATTAACTGAGGCAGCCAAAGCGCATTTTATAGCTGGCGTAAAATCTAATTCAAGGATTTGGCACAAATCCTTCTGGTCTGACAAGACTGCAACTTCGACTGTGCTGGAAGTCTTACGGGTGACATATAAGCAAAATTGACGTTCGTTTTAATGGTTCTCAGCACCACAAAGCAAACAAGAAGCAAAAATGCAATTAAAAAAGAAAATCATTTTCATGTTGCTTTTGTCGTTCAGCAACTGTTGCTGTGCGCAACAAAATTGCTTTGATGTATGCACCATTCGCTTTTTTATTATTATTATTTTTAAATTTATGAAAACAAGCAAATTAAAATTTCATTGAAAAATGTCGTATAGCAGCAGCACAATAAGCTATAAAAATTAATGAGCTCGCCAAAGAAAAGAAAGCGAAAGAGCGAGCGCAATAAATTGGTAAAATTTGTGTGAACGTAAAAAGAAACCAATTCAATATTTAAACCAACTCCTGTGATTTATTAATGTCACACATATAAATTATTCAGATTATTGCAAAGTCTCGTTTTATTTTAGGCATGCATATTTCTGATTCTCTTTAGCTCGTATTTTACAAACTGCTGACTACATTTTACCAGGCGGATAAAGCAGCAGTTAATTGAATCAACTTGTTTTTTGTATACACTCAAATAAATATCATTTATTAGTTTTTATATATATATGTATATACACGATAGAATAGTAGTTTAAGGTAGCGTTCGCTTAGGTTTAGTTCATCATGGCTGAAAACATTCACAACATCCAACAATTAAAACAGTGTATGTGGCTATCTTTATAAGTTTACAGTAATTAAAAGATAAAAACTTCATTTAGCTATGCGTAATTGGAAAATAATTGTTAACTTATGAACTTCAGCTCCACATTGTGAAATGTTGTGGGATGGAAAAATTCAAATTAAAATTCAGTTCAGTCTCTTAAGATGCTTGCAGCTTGCTTGCCATTTGCTAAAATCTTGACTACTTAGTTGTACAATTTACAGTTCCATCAATGCCAACAACAACACCAAGAGGAGACCTAGGAGACATCATATAATCTACCCTCTGTCTGTGTGTGCGCGTGTGTGCGAGTGTGTGCGAAATTGTGTGGGCGCGCCCTCTTATACGGAGTTCTCCTCGAGTCCCTGCTGCAATCGTAGAGAACCTTAGCAATTCCACAAATAAATTGTTAATTTTTCAGTTACCTTCATTAGGGGACTGATGGCTCTGGGCATGACGCTCAGAGTGCTGCCGGTGCCCGCAATATTGGTGGGCAGCATGTGGAGCGCATTGTTGGAACCACGGTGCAGCGACAGCGGAGCATGTTGACCCACCAGCGTGGTGGTTGTGGCCGAAGATACGCACGATTCACGCTTGCCACGTCCATAGTAAGATGTCAAAGGACTGAATATTAAACGAAAACTTAATACAATCACCAACTTTTTAAGGGGAAAGGGTTAAAAAAGAGTGCTGTGTATATACAAACATATAAATATATACATAACAATGTGTAAGAGGAAAAGTATAAACAGCTAAAAAATATACCATGCACTTAAAACTTTAAGTATTAAGGAAACTATAAGCCAGGAGAATGGCTTCTTTGACCCGCTAAGGATTGAAAATTCTTTTGGACATAAGCTTCTATTTTGGTTCTTATAAAATAGTAGCCCGATCAGATTGCGTTTAACTATATAGCTTACGAGAACAATAAAGTGAGTCGTAATTGCTGAAATCCATATAAAAATATTATGATACGATATACATACATATGATATGATATATTTATATATGTGCATATGTACTGCCTACCACAGAAAGATAGACATATGCCAGGTCTCATGTTTATATATTTGAACTTTCAATCCTTCTTTAATGCGAACGCAAATTTAACAAATGAGGAAATAGTTTAAGTACTTTAAATTATCATAAAAACTCTTATTTTATTTCCTATACTAAATGGAAAATACGCATATAAATAAATATATAGATAAATATAAGCATATCTTTTGAGTGCTTTTATGGAAAAGCCCCTTGCATGTACAAAGCTGAATTCGATATGTAAACTGAACTTGATAAGAAACGTTGACAAAAGAACTAGTTGAAGAGTAAAGTAATCTACTTGTACGACCTGGCTGCTCATTACTGTCTTACCTGACACCTGCAACACGCTTTGCCTCATTATACGAAACAGGTGCGTGTAATTAAACCCGAAAAATTCTCAAGACAATTTTCACTTACCGCATACTCTCAGCGCGCGGGGAGCCGCCGCCCTTGGAGAAACTTTTTGTTGTATACCTGCCAAGGAGTTGCGAAAGAAGAGCTTTAGAGGTGTGTATTAAAAATGAGAGAGAGGGTGTGAGAGAGAGGGAGTGGCTGTGTGTCTGGATAGTTGAGTGCGTGTCTGAATAGTTGGGACTAACTACTTGAAAGGGGGACCCACCGTCGGTTCTGGTTGCGTTGTATGTTGCGCGTGTCGCGCCAAGTGGATGCATGATGTCGCAGCGCGTTGCGCACCTCCGAGTTGAGGAAACAGTAGAACAGAGACACCCAAAAGCCCTGTCAAGCAGCAGAGTAAATATTTGAGCCGCAACGTTGCGCAAACAAAACACTTGCCTGGGTGCTGAGCAGCACGGCGCGCAGTACGGCAAACATGTGACCCATTAGGCCCGACTCGGAGGGGCCGGCCAGCACCACCAGATAGGTGATGCCAAAGAGCGGAATGAGCACGAGCAGCGCCTTGGCCGCCTTCCGGTACTGGCGCGTCTCCACAGTGTTCGCGGAGCGCAGCTTGGTGATGAGCACCTGACAACCGAACAAAATCCGTTGCGGTTACGGGTCTTGACATGTGTCGGGCGTCGGGCCTAACTACTTACCCACATGATGCGCAGCAGGAATGTCAAATTGATGATGAGAACCGCACAGACGGGACCCTGGAATATCCAGTCGACATTCGTCTCCTCCATCCAGGGACAGTTGATGTCATACTGGGCGCGAATAAAAGTTTAATGAGCCCGAACGAAACGAAAGTAAACTGTGCGACCTTAACCTACCTTCTCCATGTTGTTGTTGTAGGTCACCGTTAGACTCTTCGCCACCGCCCAGGTGACCACAAAGAGCGCCGGCCCGCCTGTCGAACAGGGAGGTCAAACAGGATGGTGGGGAGATGGCAACTTAATTAGCTGTACAAATTGCAATCACAGCCGAAACTTACCCCAGCCAATGGAGGCGTAGATATTAAATCGTATATTATCGCCGGAGAAGGTCTTGACCACCAGCATATACAGATAGAGACCCTCCACCAGCATCCAAAAGAAATTGGTCAGCGTGAAGAAATGAAATAGCGTGACCAGGGCAATGCAGCTGCTCATTCCACTGCGAATAGAGATCTGCAAGGATGACAGATAAAAGTGCCAGAGCGGCATAAAGGTAAAGCGAAATGAGAAATGGACACTGTCCCACCTGCACGGACAGCAAGAGTATCCAGAACAAAGCCGACATGATGTAGGTGAAGAACAAATTGGCGTGGATGGTGTTCCGCAGGCAACGCAGCTCCCTGAAAGCAGGAGGAGCAGAGGCAGCTTGTATATAAGAATAGCTGTCAGTTACATGGCTGGCAGACACTCACTTGTAGTAGGCAAAGACAATCAGCGCCAGCGTGAGCGAGACCAGGCTTAGAGCATAGCCGATATAATAAATGATGGTGGGCAGCTCCACAATGGTCTCGAACTCCGGCACCGTCTGCGTCTCCGCGGGCAAATGGGCGCAGGCATCGTAGTCCGTATACTGGGCCCAGGTGCCGTTCGAGTGGCAAAAGCGCGTTGCATTCTCTGCGGAGCGTAACGACAGCCGGTTGGATAGGTCAAAGGCAAAGGACATGTCAATGGCATATACTCACTGCTGCTGTCGTAGTGTATGCCCTGCAGTTCATCCATGCACTGGAGCACCGCCAGGGTGCCGCGTGCCGTGCGCGGCCAGCAGAGTATCGTATCGAACTGGGTGAGGCAATGGTCGCTCGCATTGCCATAGGTCGTTGCCTCAATTTGCTGCTGCAGCAGGCAGTGCAGCTCGACGCTTTGATTGATGCCATCCAGATTGTTCAGGGACCAAAGAGCGTCATTAACGCTGCTGTTCAATGCTTCGCTAGCGATGTGGTTATTGTTGTTGTTGTTGTTGCCGTGGCTGTTGCTGTTGTCCTTGCTCATTGTTGCAGCTGCTGCGCCCGCTTTGGCTGTGGGCGTGTCAAACTGACATATTAGCGGCTTCGGTTAACTTACTTTTGCTTGCACTTGGCGAAAACCCCAAGAGTTTTGTCTGCAAATCAAGTAAAACAATTGTTAAAGTCCAGCAATGAATTCAATTTCTGAAACATAGAATAAAACTGTTTTTCAACGTCGAGCTGCCGTTTTTAATTTCGAATTAACACATAAACACAAGTCCCTTGGTCCCACATATGGTTTACAGTCCGATATTTAATAATTTCGGAACTGGCGAATGTATTTTCTAAGTTTATCTACATAAGTAGTTATACTAAATGAGAGTTCTTATATAAAAAATTTGTGTCTCCTGTTTTTACGATTTCCGAATTTATCTGAAAATCGAATTTGAAAAAAACAAACTGGATCTGCGCGTGTCATAGAGGGACCTACCCTTAAATTTCAAGTCACAAGCTCTTATAAAATCTGATATGAACCCCTTATTAAAGACAGACGGATAAGCTTTAATCGACTTTCCTGAATATGAATCTGACGAAAACGATAAATCCTTATACGATTGCATACAACCACAGAATACAACAAATCCAATACTCTTTAAAAGACGGCAATTTCGGCGACCACTTAAACATGTAAATTTGCCACGAAATCGCTTTAAGCTAGCCAAACTCATGAAAAACCGCCAAATGGCTAAGAAAACACAGTTCAATGTGACAGCTAACAAAGTGAGTGTGATTCTGCGTTTGTGTGTGTGTGTGTGTGCGTGTGTGCCAGGGATTGTGCGCGGCAACTGGGTTACAAACCGGGTCTGAGGTCCAAACAAGCTGCTGGCAACCGCAGCTTGCGGCTACTACACTTTGTGTGTGTGTGAGTGTGTGTGAGTGTGCGTGTGTTAATTGCATTGGCCAACAAAGAGCCCAACGGAATGGTTTCTGTGCCAAAAGGGCAACAGTTTAAAGCGCCATAAAATCAATGAGGAAAATTGCATTTTATGCCCAGCGGCCTTACCTTACGGCTTTAACTTGGCTCAGACACATTTTGCCTGATTTATTAATATAGCACGAGCAGAGGGAGGGTTGGGGGGCTGTTGCACAGTGCTATAAAAATTCATTAGCTTGCACAAAAGTTGGCCATCAACGGCTGACTGACAGTCGGTTGGGGTTTTGGCCGTGGTTTGGACCGTGCTGTTGCTGCTGGCTGGAAAAAAGGCCAAAGACAAAAAGGTAGCCTACAGGCCATAATAGAAATTAGAGGCTAGACAGCCAGCAAAGGGCGTGGCCGGGAGCACAACCTTCAAGTCAGCAGGACCCAAATCTTGCATTTATATGCTGATAATAAATGGCATAAATGATGCATCGTTACATTAATGCATGGCATAAAAACAGGCGCAAATACACACATTTCACACACATGCACACACACACGCACACTTATATAAACACATAATAAATATGTAGTAGCTGTGCCCAGCCAAGCGTGCAATACAGTGCGCGTGTGGAGTATGCGAACGGGTGGAATCTGAAAAGGGAAAAGGGAAGTGGTTTTTCATATGTGCCGAGCGTAAAGGGTTTCGCATTTAATAGTAAGTTCTTATTTATGCATAGGGCGGCATAGTAAATAGCTAACAATTATTTATGTATTAGGCGGAATAACAGAAAACAATTTCAACAGAATTCTGTTAAAACCTCAATTTATGCATATTTCAAATAACATTTTCCAGCTAAAGATACAAATGCAAATTAAATTTGAATATCTAACGAAAGAGCCAAAACAAAACATGAAACATCTGCGATGCATGCTTTATAAGTAGAGTTAAATGTATAAGCCATGTAAGCAGATATATTATGATAAATAAAGTGTTATATAAACCTACAACAAAACCCGTAAAGGCCGACATAGGATCTATCTATTTGGGTTCTGTAATTTTAATATAAAGTAAAACACAAGTTTTTCGTAATATTTTTGAAACTTACAAGTTGCTTCTAACTAGATTTTCACTTATTTGTTATAACATATACCAAATGGGAATAATGTATTTATATGTTTGCATCTTAATAAACTTTTCAACAATATAGTTCTAATATGCGAGCGAGCACTGTATGTTATTTATACTTCTTCATTATAGCAAACAGTTGCTTTTTTAGTCAAACAGAGCATTTATTGCCCTTTGGCTATTTAGAACATATTCGCTCAGTGTGTGTAGATGGTCGTTCTACTTTTCTGACTCACTGTGTGCAATGGCTCATAACTTCTTAGCCCTTTGTTGTACGCTCTTTTGCTGAAACTGTTCTGTTTATTGTTGTTATTGTGTATGCCGCCTGGCTCGTAAATTAGCGCAACATAAAGCCGCCGACTAGATTATTTCTGCACATGCCTCGGGCTTACTTACTTTCAGCCCAGCATTCATTAGCCACGTTAGCTGCTGGTTATAGCCAACTGCAATTGCGGCTTGCGGCGGCGGAGGAGGAGGAGGAGCTTGCGCCCGCTGAAGATTTCAATTTGCAGCCGCAATTTTGCGAATTGCCCGCGCAAAGCCGGCAACAAAAAATGCTTAAGAATAAAATTGAAATACCCGAGCATCTAATTGGCTCATAAATAATGTGCAGCTGACAAGCTGAACCCTTAAAAAGGGGAAAATATATAAGAATTTAAATTAAAATGGAAATATGATTGCTAACTGCATATTTGATTTCAATTAGCCGCAACAAGAGACGAAACAGCAAAATGTCCCTCACAATTCATCAGGCGCAAATGCAAATTTATTTTGACAGTTCGGCAAAGACAAAACACACACCAACACGTACACCCGCACACACACACACTCGCACACACGAAAATGAAATGTGTTCATCTGACAATCTCATTTATGGCGATCACAACTTGATGAATGTCCGGCTGGCATCATAAAATATTTTCAGCTTGGCCAAATCAACGCAAATATAAAAAGCACATTACGAAAACGTCCGCAGGCTGGCAAAAAAAAAACGGACATAGGATAACTATGAATGCTTTGGGCAAGAGTGCTTGACTAAGAGATACCCTCATTTCAAGTTTGCAGTAAAATTGTGAATTGAAAACACTTTTATCGGAATTTATCGGAGTGATAAGAGTCCTTAACAAACTCTGGACAAAGTCTTCTTTATGTAAACATACTTCCCCATCATTTACGATACCCCTTCGCTATACTGCTTTGTATACAGGGTATAAGAGGACACAGATGTAGATGAACAAATAAAATGCACACACAAATAGAAGCAGAGCAAATGGATAAACACACTAGTGGCCGGCAGAGACGGGGGCGGGGGCAATGTAGTATAACGTTTGCTTATTTGCTGTCGCATCCTTGCCCAGTTTTTGCCATCCCTCCCCTCAGATCCCAAGCCACAGGACCAGCGTATATGCTATTATAGAAGATTGTATCTAATCTCGTGCGATTGCACACAATGGATTTGCCAAAGGCGCTGGCGACAACACACGCACACGCACACATACACACACACACAGAAAAAGACGTTTAGTGTGTGCGCGTGTGTGTGGGTATCGAATTCCTGCGGCTGAATGAGTACCGTAGTGAACGGAATGCGAAATGCTCATACCTCAAGCTCTGCTCTCTGCCCTCTGTCCTCTGCGAGTGCCTGCAATTTCCGGCTGCTGCTCTAATGCTTATAAATGTTTACGCGCCTCGGCAGCTGCTCCGCGCTGCTGCTGGTAATTGTCGAGCATTCCAATATATAGAATTGAAAATATAATAATAATCATACAAGAGAAGCACACAAAGTGGTGCAATTGTTCCGCCATTTGCGGCATACAGCATTAAATGGCTGCGGTTGACACCGCCAAAGTGGGCCAACTTAATGGTGGCCGCTGCTCTCCAGCTGTCGCCTGGCTGTGACATGCGTGGACAGGTCGAGGTTGTATTTAAGACATTTTCATTATCAGCAGACGCCAAGATAATAAAGCCGCAAAAAGCAGGGTCGGATGAGCGCCAGGACAATGTCAGGATGTGCCCAACAAAAAGCCAACACAGCTTGATTGCTATTTTTAGCTGTTGCTGCTCTGTTTCAGCTCTCATTATTGTAGCTCATTAAATTTTATATGCATAAACAGGACACACAGCGAGCAGAGGCAAACGAGACACTGAGGCCGCGGAGAATTTAAAAATTCATGAGCAAATGTTGCGCATACGACGCGTGCGCCAGTGCAAAATGCTTAAAAGCACACACATATGTATATGCGCATATATGTATTTCGCCTTTGGGCATATATTATGACAATCCCAAATGCGTTTTATATGTATTTAAGAGTACTGTGAAGCTGAACAGCATCCCCGACTTGAATTTTTGTTTAAATATTACTAATCGAATGCTTTGGAGTAACTAAAGAAAAACAAAAAAAAATACTATATAAAAAATATAGGGCAACAGCAACCTTACAAGCCATTTAATAAATAAATAAAAAAATAAATTATAATATTAATAATATTAATCGAATGCGTGTTACCTTTAATAACTAAACTTAACAATCTAATTAATATGAATCTTAATCTATTATGTTGATTACTTCTATTATTGAGAATTGACAGCTCTACTTTATTAGATCTCTTTCTCTCTGCCTCTCTCTCTCTAATTTCTCATTTTTTTGCCCTAATGTTCGTCAAACAAGCCTAAAAAAATTCCCCCACTGTCTCAGGGATTCCCCATCCGTCCATATTTCTGTCTACTAAATTTACATTTTACTATGTATCTTATTTTTTCTATTTTTCATTACTTTTATCGCGCGCAGATTTCATTTTTATCTCTGTAAAGAAAACTGTTTGTCGTGAAATTGTTACTGTAGATACATTTTATGATAACATGGGATTCTAGGAAATTCTACTTGCAATTGTAGAAATTCACTGACGGGTAGATTTGAATTTCCCCCAGCATGAAATGGGTGCAAAAGTGACATAAGAAATTAACATAAAAAACGTAGTCCTGGCAATCCCGAATAATGTCTCCTAGTAATAAATTAACATAGTACTGTAATAGTTATCGACATCATTTAATCCATTATTTTCGAAACTGTAAGACTCGGTGTTATCGATAGCTTTCTATACTTGCAAACTTTAAAGTCCTTAAATTTATCTGGACATTCTCATTTTTTCGCAATCGAATATGCAACTAAAAACCATTAATATTCAAAAATCATAATCTGAAAATCAAGTTTTTGTTGTTGATTTTTATTAATATCTCGGCCAAATTAAATCCGATTTTGAAATGTTATACCTTTTTGAATTCGTACGGATCCCTACTATCAATTGGTGTTTGATGCTTTTTTGGAATATCTCAGCCAAATAATGTCTGATTTTGGAATTTTATACCATTTTGGACTCGTAAGGATCAGTACTATCAATTGGCATCAAAAAAATGAAAATCCAAATTTTGGCCAAAATCAACAAAATGGCAATGGTTACATCACGTTTTTTCTCAAATTCAGGGTCGGTGCGAAAATCGTAACTTTTTTGATGATTTTTATTGATTATCTTGGGTAAATACTGAACGATTTTGAAATGTTATACCTTTTTGAATTCGTAGGGATCCCAACTATAAACTGGCATTCAAACATTTTAAAAATCGATGGGTTAAAATAAGTGGTTGACCAAAAACCGATTCGTTAGTAAAATCAACATTTTTTGATGATTTTTTGGAATATCTCGGCCAAATAATGTCCGATTTGGGAATTTTATACCATTTTCGACTCGTAAGGATCAGTACTATCAATTGGCATCAAAAAAATGAAAATCCAAATTTTGGCCAAAATCAACAAAATGGCAAGGGGTTACATCACGTTTTTTTTCAAATTCAGGGTCGGTGCGAAAATCGAAACCTTTTTGATGATTTTGATTGAATATCTTGGGTAAATACTGTCCGATTTTGAAATGTTATACCTTTTTGAATTCGTATAAAAACTGGCATTCAAATATTTAAAAAATCGATGGGTTAAAATAAGTGGTTGACCAAAAACCGATTCGTTAGTAAAATCAACATTTTTTGATGATTTTTTGGAATATCTCGGCCAAATAATGTCCGATTTGGGAATTTTATACCATTTTGGACTCGTAAGGATCAGAACTATCAATTGGCATCAAAAAAAATGAAAATCCAAATTTTGGCCAAAATCAACAAAATGGCAAGGGGTTACATCACGTTTTTTCTCAAATTCGGGGTCGGTGCGAAAATCGAAACTTTTTTGATGATTTTGATTGAATATCTTGGGTAAATACTGTCCGATTTTGAAATGTTATACCTTTTTGAATTCGTAGGGATCCCAACTATAAATTGGCATTCAAACATTTTAAAAATCGATGGGTTAAAATAAGTGGTTGACCAACAACCGATTCGTTAGTAAAATCAACCTTTTTTGATGATTTTTTGAAATATCTCGGCCAAATAATGTCCGATTTGGGAATTTTATACCATTTTGGACTCGTAAGGATCAGTACTATCAATTGGCATCAAAAAAATGAAAATCCAAATTTTGGCCAAAATCAACAAAATGGCAAGGGGTTACATCACGTTTTTTTTCAAATTCGGGGTCGGTGCGAAAATCGAAACTTTTTTGATGATTTTGATTGAATATCTTGGGTAAATACTGTCCGATTTTGAAATGTTATACCTTTTTGAATTCGTAGGGATCCCAACTATAAATTGGCATTCAAACATTTTAAAAATCGATGGGTTAAAATAAGTGGTTGACCAACAACCGATTCGTTAGTAAAATCAACCTTTTTTGATGATTTTTTGAAATATCTCGGCCAAATAATGTCCGATTTGGGAATTTTATACCATTTTCGACTCGTAAGGATCAGTACTATCAATTGGCATCAAAAAAATGAAAATCCAAATTTTGGCCAAAATCAACAAAATGGCAAGGGGTTACATCACGTTTTTTCTCAAATTCGGGGTCGGTGCGAAAATCGAAACTTTTTTGATGATTTTGATTGAATATCTTGGGTAAATACTGTCCGATTTTGAAATGTTATACCTTTTTGAATTCGTAGGGATCCCAACTATAAATTGGCATTCAAACATTTTAAAAATCGATGGGTTAAAATAAGTGGTTGACCAACAACCGATTCGTTAGTAAAATCAACCTTTTTTGATGATTTTTTGGAATATCTCGGCCAAATAATGTCCGATTTGGGAATTTTATACCATTTTCGACTCGTAAGGATCAGTACTATCAATTGGCATCAAAAAAATGAAAATCCAAATTTTGGCCAAAATCAACAAAATGGCAAGGGGTTACATCACGTTTTTTCTCAAATTCGGGGTCGGTGCGAAAATCGAAACTTTTTTGATGATTTTTATTGATTATCTTGGGTAAATACTGAACGATTTTGAAATGTTATACCTTTTTGAATT
This sequence comes from Drosophila borealis, assembly GCA_035045885.1. Taxonomy (NCBI): domain Eukaryota; kingdom Metazoa; phylum Arthropoda; class Insecta; order Diptera; family Drosophilidae; genus Drosophila; species Drosophila borealis. The sequence goes on along the minus strand of JAWNOR010000384.1, from coordinate 36,383 downwards.
CGTAGGGATCCCAACTATAAACTGGCATTCAAACATTTTAAAAATCGATGGGTTAAAATAAGTGGTTGACCAACTACCGATTCGTTAGTAAAATCAACCTTTTTTGATGATTTTTTGGAATATCTCGGCCAAATAATGTCCGATTTGGGAATTTTATACCATTTTGGACTCGTAAGGATCGGTACTATCAATTGGCATCAAAAAAATGAAAATCCAAATTTTGGCCAAAATCAACAAAATGGCAAGGGGTTACATCACGTTTTTTCTCAAATTCGGGGTCGGTGCGAAAATCGAAACTTTTTTGATGATTTTTATTGATTATCTTGGGTAAATACTGAACGATTTTGAAATGTTATACCTTTTTGAATTCGTAGGGATCCCAACTATAAACTGGCATTCAACCATTTTAAAAATCGATGGGTTAAAATAAGTGGTTGACCAACAACCGATTCGTTAGTAAAATCAACCTTTTTTGATGATTTTTTGGAATATCTCGGCCAAATAATGTCTGATTTGGGAATTTTATACCATTTTGGACTCGTAAGGATCAGTACTATCAATTGGCATCAAAAAAATGAAAATCCAAATTTTGGCCAAAATCAACAAAATGGCAAGGGGTTACATCACGTTTTTTCTCAAATTCGGGGTCGGTGCGAAAATCGAAACTTTTTTGATGATTTTTATTGATTATCTTGGGTAAATACTGAACGATTTTGAAATGTTATACCTTTTTGAATTCGTAGGGATCCCAACTATAAACTGGCATTCAAACATTTTAAAAATCGATGGGTTAAAATAAGTGGTTGACCAACTACCGATTCGTTAGTAAAATCAACCTTTTTTGATGTTTTTTTGGAATATCTCGGCCAAATAATGTCCGATTTGGGAATTTTATACCATTTTCGACTCGTAAGGATCAGTACTATCAATTGGCATCAAAAAAATGAAAATCCAAATTTTGGCCAAAATCAACAAAATGGCAAGGGGTTACATCACGTTTTTTCTCAAATTCGGGGTCGGTGCGAAAATCGAAACTTTTTTGATGATTTTGATTGAATATCTTGGGTAAATACTGTCCGATTTTGAAATGTTATACCTTTTTGAATTCGTAGGGATCCCAACTATAAACTGGCATTCAAACATTTTAAAAATCGATGGGTTCAAATAAGTGGTTGACCAAAAACCGATTCGTTAGTAAAATCAACCTTTTTTGATGATTTTTTGGAATATCTCGGCCAAATAATGTCCGATTTGGGAATTTTATACCATTTTGGACTCGTAAGGATCAGTACTATCAATTGGCATCAAAAAAATGAAAATCCAAATTTTGGCCAAAATCAACAAAATGGCAAGGGGTTACATCACGTTTTTTTTCAAATTCAGGGTCGGTGCGAAAATCGAAACTTTTTTGATGATTTTGATTGAATATCTTGGGCAAATACTGAACGATTTTGAAATGTTATACCTTTTTGAATTCGTAGGGATCCCAACTATAAATTGGCATTCAAACATTTTAAAAATCGATGGGTTAAAATAAGTGGTTGACCAACAACCGATTCGTTAGTAAAATCAACCTTTTTTGATGATTTTTTGGAATATCTCGGCCAAATAATGTCCGATTTGGGAATTTTATACCATTTTGGACTCGTAAGGATCAGTACTATCAATTGGCATCAAAAAAATGAAAATCCAAATTTTGGCCAAAATCAACAAAATGGCAAGGGGTTACATCACGTTTTTTTTCAAATTCGGGGTCGGTGCGAAAATCGAAACTTTTTTGATGATTTTGATTGAATATCTTGGATAAATACTGTCCGATTTTGAAATGTTATACCTTTTTGAATTCGTAGGGATCCCAACTATAAATTGGCATTCAAACATTTTAAAAATCGATGGGTTAAAATAAGTGGTTGACCAACAACCGATTCGTTAGTAAAATCAACCTTTTTTGATGATTTTTTGGAATATCTAGGCCAAATAATGTCCGATTTGGGAATTTTATACCATTTGGACTCGTAAGGATCAGTACTATCAATTGGCATCAAAAAAATGAAAATCCAAATTTTGGCCAAAATCAACAAAATGGCAAGGGGTTACATCACGTTTTTTTTCAAATTCAGGGTCGGTGCGAAAATCGAAACTTTTTTGATGATTTTGATTGAATATCTTGGGCAAATACTGAACGATTTTGAAATGTTATACCTTTTTGAATTCGTAGGGATCCCAACTATAAATTGGCATTCAAACATTTTAAAAATCGATGGGTTAAAATAAGTGGTTGACCAACAACCGATTCGTTAGTAAAATCAACCTTTTTTGATGATTTTTTGGAATATCTCGGCCAAATAATGTCCGATTTGGGAATTTTATACCATTTTGGACTCGTAAGGATCAGTACTATCAATTGGCATCAAAAAAATGAAAATCCAAATTTTTGGCCAAAATCAACAAAATGGCAAGGGGTTACATCACGTTTTTTTTCAAATTCGGGGTCGGTGCGAAAATCGAAACTTTTTTGATGATTTTGATTGAATATCTTGAATAAATACTGTCCGATTTTGAAATGTTATACCTTTTTGAATTCGTAGGGATCCCAACTATAAATTGGCATTCAAACATTTTAAAAATCGATGGGTTAAAATAAGTGGTTGACCAACAACCGATTCGTTAGTAAAATCAACCTTTTTTGATGATTTTTTGGAATATCTAGGCCAAATAATGTCCGATTTGGGAATTTTATACCATTTTGGACTCGTAAGGATCAGTACTATCAATTGGCATCAAAAAAATGAAAATCCAAATTTTGGCCAAAATCAACAAAATGGCAAGGGGTTACATCACGTTTTTTTTCAAATTCAGGGTCGGTGCGAAAATCGAAACTTTTTTGATGATTTTGATTGAATATCTTGGGCAAATACTGAACGATTTTGAAATGTTATACCTTTTTGAATTCGTAGGGATCCCAACTATAAATTGGCATTCAAACATTTTAAAAATCGATGGGTTAAAATAAGTGGTTGACCAACAACCGATTCGTTAGTAAAATCAACCTTTTTTGATGTTTTTTTGGAATATCTCGGCCAAATAATGTCCGATTTGGGAATTTTATACCATTTTGGACTCGTAAGGATCAGTACTATCAATTGGCATCAAAAAAATGAAAATCCAAATTTTGGCCAAAATCAACAAAATGGCAAGGGGTTACATCACGTTTTTTTTCAAATTCAGGGTCGGTGCGAAAATCGAAACTTTTTTGATGATTTTTATTGATTATCTTGGGTAAATACTGAACGATTTTGAAATGTTATACCTTTTTGAATTCGTAGGGATCCCAACTATAAACTGGCATTCAAACATTTTAAAAATCGATGGGTTAAAATAAGTGGTTGACCAACTACCGATTCGTTAGTAAAATCAACCTTTTTTGATGTTTTTTTGGAATATCTCGGCCAAATAATGTCCGATTTGGGAATTTTATACCATTTTCGACTCGTAAGGATCAGTACTATCGATTAGCATAAAAAAAATGAAAATCTAAATTTTGGCCAAAATCAACAAAATGGCAAGGGGTTACATCACGTTTTTTTTCAAATTCGGGGTCGGTGCGAAAATCGAAACTTTTTTGATGATTTTGATTGAATATCTTGGGTAAATACTGTCCGATTTTGAAATGTTATACCTTTTTGAATTCGTAGGGATCCCAACTTATAAACTGGCATTCAAACATTTTAAAAATCGATGGGTTCGTAAATAAGTGGTTGACCAAAAACCGATTCGTTAGTAAAATCAACCTTTTTTGATGATTTTTTGGAATATCTCGGCCAAATAATGTCCGATTTAGGAATTTTATACCATTTTGGACTCGTAAGGATCAGTACTATCAATTGGCATCAAAAAAATGAAAATCCAAATTTTGGCCAAAATCAACAAAATGGCAAGGGGTTACATCACGTTTTTTTTCAAATTCGGGGTCGGTGCGAAAATCGAAACTTTTTTGATGATTTTGATTGAATATCTTGGGTAAATACTGTCCGATTTTGAAATGTTATACCTTTTTGAATTCGTAGGGATCCCAACTATAAATTGGCATTCAAACATTTTAAAAATCGATGGGTTAAAATAAGTGGTTGACCAAAAACCGATTCGTTAGTAAAATCAACCTTTTTTGATGATTTTTTGGAATATCTCGGCCAAATAATGTCCGATTTGGGAATTTTATACCATTTTGGACTCGTAAGGATCAGTACTATCAATTGGCATCAAAAAAATGAAAATCTAAATTTTGGCCAAAATCAACAAAATGGCAAGGGGTTACATCACGTTTTTTTTCAAATTCGGGGTCGGTGCGAAAATCGAAACTTTTTTGATGATTTTGATTGAATATCTTGGGTAAATACTGTCCGATTTTGAAATGTTATACCTTTTTGAATTCGTAGGGATCCCAACTATAAATTGGCATTCAAACATTTTAAAAATCGATGGGTTAAAATAAGTGGTTGACCAAAAACCGATTCGTTAGTAAAATCAACCTTTTTTGATGATTTTTTGGAATATCTCGGCCAAATAATGTCCGATTTGGGAATTTTATACCATTTTGGACTCGTAAGGATCAGTACTATCAATTGGCATCAAAAAAATGAAAATCTAAATTTTGGCCAAAATCAACAAAATGGCAAGGGGTTACATCACGTTTTTTTTCAAATTCGGGGTCGGTGCGAAAATCGAAACTTTTTTGATGATTTTGATTGAATATCTTGGGTAAATACTGTCCGATTTTGAAATGTTATACCTTTTTGAATTCGTAGGGATCCCAACTATAAATTGGCATTCAAACATTTTAAAAATCGATGGGTTAAAATAAGTGGTTGACCAAAAACCGATTCGTTAGTAAAATCAACCTTTTTTGATGATTTTTTGGAATATCTCGGCCAAATAATGTCCGATTTGGGAATTTTATACCATTTTGGACTCGTAAGGATCAGTACTATCAATTGGCATCAAAAAAATGAAAATCTAAATTTTGGCCAAAATCAACAAAATGGCAAGGGGTTACATCACGTTTTTTTTCAAATTCGGGGTCGGTGCGAAAATCGAAACTTTTTTGATGATTTTGATTGAATATCTTGGGTAAATACTGTCCGATTTTGAAATGTTATACCTTTTTGAATTCGTAGGGATCCCAACTATAAATTGGCATTCAAACATTTTAAAAATCGATGGGTTAAAATAAGTGGTTGACCAAAAACCGATTCGTTAGTAAAATCAACCTTTTTTGATGATTTTTTGGAATATCTCGGCCAAATAATGTCCGATTTGGGAATTTTATACCATTTTGGACTCGTAAGGATCAGTACTATCAATTGGCATCAAAAAAATGAAAATCTAAATTTTGGCCAAAATCAACAAAATGGCAAGGGGTTACATCACGTTTTTTTTCAAATTCGGGGTCGGTGCGAAAATCGAAACTTTTTTGATGATTTTGATTGAATATCTTGGGTAAATACTGTCCGATTTTGAAATGTTATACCTTTTTGAATTCGTAGGGATCCCAACTATAAATTGGCATTCAAACATTTTAAAAATCGATGGGTTAAAATAAGTGGTTGACCAAAAACCGATTCGTTAGTAAAATCAACCTTTTTTGATGATTTTTTGGAATATCTCGGCCAAATAATGTCCGATTTGGGAATTTTATACCATTTTGGACTCGTAAGGATCAGTACTATCAATTGGCATCAAAAAAATGAAAATCTAAATTTTGGCCAAAATCAACAAAATGGCAAGGGGTTACATCACGTTTTTTTTCAAATTCGGGGTCGGTGCGAAAATCGAAACTTTTTTGATGATTTTGATTGAATATCTTGGGTAAATACTGTCCGATTTTGAAATGTTATACCTTTTTGAATTCGTAGGGATCCCAACTATAAATTGGCATTCAAACATTTTAAAAATCGATGGGTTAAAATAAGTGGTTGACCAAAAACCGATTCGTTAGTAAAATCAACCTTTTTTGATGATTTTTTGGAATATCTCGGCCAAATAATGTCCGATTTGGGAATTTTATACCATTTTGGACTCGTAAGGATCAGTACTATCAATTGGCATCAAAAAAATGAAAATCTAAATTTTGGCCAAAATCAACAAAATGGCAAGGGGTTACATCACGTTTTTTTTCAAATTCGGGGTCGGTGCGAAAATCGAAACTTTTTTGATGATTTTGATTGAATATCTTGGGTAAATACTGTCCGATTTTGAAATGTTATACCTTTTTGAATTCGTAGGGATCCCAACTATAAATTGGCATTCAAACATTTTAAAAATCGATGGGTTAAAATAAGTGGTTGACCAAAAACCGATTCGTTAGTAAAATCAACCTTTTTTGATGATTTTTTGGAATATCTCGGCCAAATAATGTCCGATTTGGGAATTTTATACCATTTTGGACTCGTAAGGATCAGTACTATCAATTGGCATCAAAAAAATGAAAATCTAAATTTTGGCCAAAATCAACAAAATGGCAAGGGGTTACATCACGTTTTTTTTCAAATTCGGGGTCGGTGCGAAAATCGAAACTTTTTTGATGATTTTGATTGAATATCTTGGGTAAATACTGTCCGATTTTGAAATGTTATACCTTTTTGAATTCGTAGGGATCCCAACTATAAATTGGCATTCAAACATTTTAAAAATCGATGGGTTAAAATAAGTGGTTGATAAAAATACGATTCGTTAGTAAAATGTCAACCTTTTTTGATGATTTTTTGGAATATCTCGGCCAAATAATGTCCGATTTGTTAATTCTTTTCCATTTTGGACTCGTAAGGATCAGAACTATCAATTGGCATCAAAAAAATGAAAATCTAAATTTTGGCCAAAATCAACAAAATGGCAAGGGGTTACATCACGTTTTTTTTTCAAATTCGGGGTCGGTGCGAAAATCGAAACTTTTTTGATGATTTTTGATTGAATATCTTGGGTAAATACTGTCCGATTTTGAAATGTTATGCCTTTTTTGAATTCGTAGGGATCCCAACTATAAATTGGCATTCAAACAATTTTTAAAAAATCGCTGGACAAAATGAGCCTGAAAGTTGGCTAAAAAACCGATTCGATTACAGTAAAATCAACCTTTTTTGATGATTTTTGGAATATCTCAATGAAATAATGTGTCGATTTGGGAATTTTATACCATTTTGAAATCGTAAGGATCAGAACTATCAATTGGCATCAAAAAAATGAAAATCTAAATTTTGGCCAAAATCAACAAAATGGCAAGGGGTTACATCACGTTTTTTTTTCAAATTCGGGGTCGGTGCGAAAATCGAAACTTTTTGATGATTTTGATTGAATATCTTGGGTAAATACTGTCCGATTTGGAAATGTTATACCTTTTTGAATTCGTAGGGATCCCAAAGCTATAAATTGGCATTCAAACATTTTTAAAAATCGATGGGTTAAAAAAAGTGGTTGACCAAAAACCGATTCGTTAGTAAAATCAACCTTTTTTGATGATTTTTTGGAATATCTCGGCCAAATAATGTCCGATTTGGGAATTTTATACCATTTTGGACTCGTAAGGATCAGTACTATCAATTGGCATCAAAAAACTGAAAATCTAAATTTTGGCCAAAATCAACAAAATGGCAAGGGGTTACATCACGTTTTTTTTCAAATTCGAGGTCGGTGCGAAAATCGAAACTTTTTTGATGATTTTGATTGAATATCTTGGGTAGATACTGTCCGATTTTGAAATGTTATACCTTTTTGAATTCGTATGGATCCCAACTATAAATTGGCATTCAAACATTTTAAAAATCGATGGGTTAAAATAAGTGGTTGACCAAAAATTGATTCGTTAGTAAAATCAACCTTTTTTGATGATTTTTTAGAATATCTCGGCCAAATAATGTTCGATTTGGGAATTTTATACCATTTTGGACTCGTAAGGATCAGTACTATCAATTGGCATCAAAAATGAAAATCTAAATTTTGGCCAAAATCAACAAAATGGCAAGGGGTTACATCTCACGTTTTTTTTTCAAATTCGAGGTCGGTGCGAAAATCGAAACTTTTTTGATGATTTTTGATTGAATATCTTGGGTAAATACTGTCCGATTTTGAAATGTTATACCTTTTTGAATTCGTAGGGATCCCAACTATAAATTGGCATTCAAACATTTTTAAAATCGATAGGTTAAAATAAGTGGTTGACCAAAAACCGATTCGTTAGTAAAATCAACCTTTTTTGATGATTTTTTGGAATATCTCGGCCAAATAATGTCCGATTTGGGAATTTTATACCATTTTGGACTCGTAAGGATCAGAACTATCAATTGGCATCAAAAAAATGAAAATCTAAATTTTGGCCAAAATCAACAAAATGGCAAGGGGTTACATCACGTTTTTTCTCAAATTCGGGGTCGGTGCGAAAATCGAAACTTTTTGATGATTTTGATTGAATATCTTGGGTAAATACTGTCCGATTTTTGAAATGTTATACCTTTTTGAATTCAGTGGGGATCCCAACTATAAATTGGCATTCAAAACATTTTAAAAATCGATGGGTTAAAATAAGTGGTTGACCAAAAACCGATTCGTTAGTAAAATCAACCTTTTTTTGATGATTTTTTGGAATATCTCGGCCAAATAATGTCCGATTTGGGAATTTTATACTATATTTGGACTCGTAAGGATCAGTACTATCGAGTGGCATCAAAAAAATGAAAATCTAAATTTTGTGCCAAAATCAACAAAATGGCAAGGGGTTACATCACGTTTTTTTTCAAATTCGGGGTCGGTGCGAAAATCGAAACTTTTTGATGATTTTGATTGAATATCTTGGGTAAATACTGTCCGATTTTGAAATGTTATACCTTTTTGAATTCGTAGGGATCCCAACTATAAATTGGCATTCAAACATTTTAAAAATCGATGGGTTAAAATAAGTGGTTGACCAAAAACCGATTCGTTAGTAAAATCAACCTTTTTTTGATGATTTTTTGGAATATCTCGGCCAAATAATGTCCGATTTGGGAATTTTATACCATTTTTGGACTCGTAAGGATCAGTACTATCAATTGGCATCAAAAAAATGAAAATCTAAATTTTGGCCAAAATCAACAAAATGGCAAGGGGTTACATCACGTTTTTTTTCAAATTCGAGGTCGGTGCGAAAATCGAAACTTTTTTGATGATTTTGATTGAATATCTTGGGTAAATACTGTCCGATTTTGAAATGTTATACCTTTTTGAATTCGTAGGGATCCCAACTATAAATTGGCATTCAAACATTTTAAAAATCGATGGGTTAAAATAAGTGGTTGACCAAAAACCGATTCGTTAGTAAAATCAACCTTTTTTGATGATTTTTTGGAATATCTCGGCCAAATAATGTCCGATTTGGGAATTTTATACCATTTTGGACTCGTAAGGATCAGTACTATCAATTGGCATCAAAAAAAATGAAAATCTAAATTTTGGCCAAAATCAACAAAATGGCAAGGGGTTACATCACGTTTTTTTTCAAATTCGAGGTCGGTGCGAAAATCGAAACTTTTTTGATGATTTTGATTGAATATCTTGGGTAAATACTGTCCGATTTTGAAATGTTATACCTTTTTGAATTCGTAGGGATCCCAACTATAAATTGGCATTCAAACATTTTAAAAATCGATGGGTTAAAATAAGTGGTTGACCAAAAACCGATTCGTTAGTAAAATCAACCTTTTTTGATGATTTTTTTGAATATCTCGGCCAAATAATGTCCGATTTGGGAATTTTATACCATTTTGGACTCGTAAGGATCAGTACTATCAATTGGCATCAAAAAAAATGAAAATCTAAATTTTGGCCAAAATCAACAAAATGGCAAGGGGTTACATCACGTTTTTTTTCAAATTCGGGGTCGGTGCGAAAATCGAAACTTTTTTGATGATTTTGATTGAATATCTTGGGTAAATACTGTCTGATTTTGAAATGTTAATACCTTTTTGAATTCGTAGGGATCCCAACTATAAATTGGCATTCAAACATTTTAAAAATCGATGGGTTAAAATAAGTGGTTGACCAAAAACCGATTCGTTAGTAAAATCAACCTTTTTTGATGATTTTTTGGAATATCTCGGCCAAATAATGTCCGATTTGGGAATTTTATACCATTTTGGACTCGTAAGGATCAGTACTATCAACTGGCATCAAAAAACTGAAAATCTAAATTTTGGCCAAAATCAACAAAATGGCAAGGGGTTACATCACGTTTTTTTTCAAATTCGGGGTCGGTGCGAAAATCGAAACTTTTTTGATGATTTTGATTGAATATCTTGGGTAAATACTGTCCGATTTTGAAATGTTATGCCTTTTTGAATTCGTAGGGATCCCAACTATAAATTGGCATTCAAACATTTTAAAAATCGATGGGTTAAAATAAGTGGTTGACCAAAAACCGATTCGTTAGTAAAATCAACCTTTTTTGATGATTTTTTGGAATATCTCGGCCAAATAATGTCCGATTTGGGAATTTTATACCATTTTGCACTCGTAAGGATCAGTACTATCAATTGGCATCAAAAAAATGAAAATCTAAATTTTGGCCAAAATCAACAAAATGGCAAGGGGTTACATCACGTTTTTTTTCAAATTCGAGGTCGGTGCGAAAATCGAAACTTTTTTGATGATTTTGATTGAATATCTTGGGTAAATACTGTCCGATTTTGAAATGTTATACCTTTTTGAATTCGTAGGGATCCCAACTATAAATTGGCATTCAAACATTTTAAAAATCGATGGGTTAAAATAAGTGGTTGACCAAAAACCGATTCGTTAGTAAAATCAACCTTTTTTGATGATTTTTTGGAATATCTCGGCCAAATAATGTCCGATTTGGGAATTTTATACCATTTTGGACTCGTAAGGATCAGTACTATCAACTGGCATCAAAAAAATGAAAATCTAAATTTTGGCCAAAATCAACAAAATGGCAAGGGGTTACATCACGTTTTTTTTTCAAATTCGGGGTCGGTGCGAAAATCGAAACTTTTTTGATGATTTTGATTGAATATCTTGGGTAAATACTGTCCGATTTTGAAATGTTATACCTTTTTGAATTCGTAGGGATCCCAACTATAAATTGGCATTCAAACATTTTAAAAATCGATGGGTTAAAATAAGTGGTCGACCAAAAACCGATTCGTTAGTAAAATCAACCTTTTTTGATGATTTTTTGGAATATCTCGGCCAAATAATGTCCGATTTGGGAATTTTATACCATTTTGGACTCGTAAGGATCAGTACTATCAATTGGCATCAAAAAAATGAAAATCTAAATTTTGGCCAAAATCAACAAAATGGCAAGGGGTTACATCACGTTTTTTTTCAAATTCGAGGTCGGTGCGAAAATCGAAACTTTTTTGATGATTTTGATTGAATATCTTGGGTAAATACTGTCCGATTTTGAAATGTTATACCTTTTTGAATTCGTAGGGATCCCAACTATAAATTGGCATTCAAACATTTTAAAAATCGATGGGTTAAAATAAGTGGTTGACCAAAAACCGATTCGTTAGTAAAATCAACCTTTTTTGATGATTTTTTGGAATATCTCGGCCAAATAATGTCCGATTTGGGAATTTTATACCATTTTGGACTCGTAAGGATCAGTACTATCAATTGGCATCAAAAAAATGAAAATCTAAATTTTGGCCAAAATCAACAAAATGGCAAGGGGTTACATCACGTTTTTTTTCAAATTCGAGGTCGGTGCGAAAATCGAAACTTTTTTGATGATTTTGATTGAATATCTTGGGTAAATACTGTCCGATTTTGAAATGTTATACCTTTTTGAATTCGTAGGGATCCCAACTATAAATTGGCATTCAAACATTTTAAAAATCGATGGGTTAAAATAAGTGGTTGACCAAAAACCGATTCGTTAGTAAAATCAACCTTTTTTGATGATTTTTTGGAATATCTCGGCCAAATAATGTCCGATTTGGGAATTTTATACCATTTTGGACTCGTAAGGATCAGTACTATCAATTGGCATCAAAAAAATGAAAATCTAAATTTTGGCCAAAATCAACAAAATGGCAAGGGGTTACATCACGTTTTTTTTCAAATTCGGGGTCGGTGCGAAAATCGAAACTTTTTTGATGATTTTGATTGAATATCTTGGGTAAATACTGTCCGATTTTGAAATGTTATACCTTTTTGAATTCGTAGGGATCCCAACTATAAATTGGCATTCAAACATTTTAAAAATCGATGGGTTAAAATAAGTGGTTGACCAAAAACCGATTCGTTAGTAAAATCAACCTTTTTTGATGATTTTTTGGAATATCTCGGCCAAATAATGTCCGATTTGGGAATTTTATACCATTTTGCACTCGTAAGGATCAGTACTATCAATTGGCATCAAAAAAATGAAAATCTAAATTTTGGCCAAAATCAACAAAATGGCAAGGGGTTACATCACGTTTTTTTTCAAATTCGAGGTCGGTGCGAAAATCGAAACTTTTTTGATGATTTTGATTGAATATCTTGGGTAAATACTGTCCGATTTTGAAATGTTATACCTTTTTGAATTCGTAGGGATCCCAACTATAAATTGGCATTCAAACATTTTAAAAATCGATGGGTTAAAATAAGTGGTTGACCAAAAACCGATTCGTTAGTAAAATCAACCTTTTTTGATGATTTTTTGGAATATCTCGGCCAAATAATGTCCGATTTGGGAATTTTATACCATTTTGGACTCGTAAGGATCAGTACTATCAATTGGCATCAAAAAAATGAAAATCTAAATTTTGGCCAAAATCAACAAAATGGCAAGGGGTTACATCACGTTTTTTTTTCAAATTCGAGGTCGGTGCGAAAATCGAAACTTTTTTGATGATTTTGATTGAATATCTTGGGTAAATACTGTCCGATTTTGAAATGTTATACCTTTTTGAATTCGTAGGGATCCCAACTATAAATTGGCATTCAAACATTTTAAAAATCGATGGGTTAAAATAAGTGGTTGACCAAAAACCGATTCGTTAGTAAAATCAACCTTTTTTGATGATTTTTTGGAATATCTCGGCCAAATAATGTCCGATTTGGGAATTTTATACCATTTTGGACTCGTAAGGATCAGTACTATCAATTGGCATCAAAAAAATGAAAATCTAAATTTTGGCCAAAATCAACAAAATGGCAAGGGGTTACATCACGTTTTTTTTCAAATTCGGGGTCGGTGCGAAAATCGAAACTTTTTTGATGATTTTGATTGAATATCTTGGGTAAATACTGTCCGATTTTGAAATGTTATACCTTTTTGAATTCGTAGGGATCCCAACTATAAATTGGCATTCAAACATTTTAAAAATCGATGGGTTAAAATAAGTGGTTGACCAAAAACCGATTCGTTAGTAAAATCAACCTTTTTTGATGATTTTTTGGAATATCTCGGCCAAATAATGTCCGATTTGGGAATTTTATACCATTTTGGACTCGTAAGGATCAGTACTATCAATTGGCATCAAAAAAATGAAAATCTAAATTTTGGCCAAAATCAACAAAATGGCAAGGGGTTACATCACGTTTTTTTTCAAATTCGGGGTCGGTGCGAAAATCGAAACTTTTTTGATGATTTTGATTGAATATCTTGGGTAAATACTGTCCGATTTTGAAATGTTATACCTTTTTGAATTCGTAGGGATCCCAACTATAAATTGGCATTCAAACATTTTAAAAATCGATGGGTTAAAATAAGTGGTTGACCAAAAACCGATTCGTTAGTAAAATCAACCTTTTTTGATGATTTTTTGGAATATCTCGGCCAAATAATGTCCGATTTGGGAATTTTATACCATTTTGGACTCGTAAGGATCAGTACTATCAATTGGCATCAAAAAAATGAAAATCTAAATTTTGGCCAAAATCAACAAAATGGCAAGGGGTTACATCACGTTTTTTTTCAAATTCGGGGTCGGTGCGAAAATCGAAACTTTTTTGATGATTTTGATTGAATATCTTGGGTAAATACTGTCCGATTTTGAAATGTTATACCTTTTTGAATTCGTAGGGATCCCAACTATAAATTGGCATTCAAACATTTTAAAAATCGATGGGTTAAAATAAGTGGTTGACCAAAAACCGATTCGTTAGTAAAATCAACCTTTTTTGATGATTTTTTGGAATATCTCGGCCAAATAATGTCCGATTTGGGAATTTTATACCATTTTGGACTCGTAAGGATCAGTACTATCAATTGGCATCAAAAAAATGAAAATCTAAATTTTGGCCAAAATCAACAAAATGGCAAGGGGTTACATCACGTTTTTTTTCAAATTCGGGGTCGGTGCGAAAATCGAAACTTTTTTGATGATTTTGATTGAATATCTTGGGTAAATACTGTCCGATTTTGAAATGTTATACCTTTTTGAATTCGTAGGGATCCCAACTATAAATTGGCATTCAAACATTTTAAAAATCGATGGGTTAAAATAAGTGGTTGACCAAAAACCGATTCGTTAGTAAAATCAACCTTTTTTGATGATTTTTTGGAATATCTCGGCCAAATAATGTCCGATTTGGGAATTTTATACCATTTTGGACTCGTAAGGATCAGTACTATCAATTGGCATCAAAAAAATGAAAATCTAAATTTTGGCCAAAATCAACAAAATGGCAAGGGGTTACATCACGTTTTTTTTCAAATTCGGGGTCGGTGCGAAAATCGAAACTTTTTTGATGATTTTGATTGAATATCTTGGGTAAATACTGTCCGATTTTGAAATGTTATACCTTTTTGAATTCGTAGGGATCCCAACTATAAATTGGCATTCAAACATTTTAAAAATCGATGGGTTAAAATAAGTGGTTGACCAAAAACCGATTCGTTAGTAAAATCAACCTTTTTTGATGATTTTTTGGAATATCTCGGCCAAATAATGTCCGATTTGGGAATTTTATACCATTTTGGACTCGTAAGGATCAGTACTATCAATTGGCATCAAAAAAATGAAAATCTAAATTTTGGCCAAAATCAACAAAATGGCAAGGGGTTACATCACGTTTTTTTTCAAATTCGGGGTCGGTGCGAAAATCGAAACTTTTTTGATGATTTTGATTGAATATCTTGGGTAAATACTGTCCGATTTTGAAATGTTATACCTTTTTGAATTCGTAGGGATCCCAACTATAAATTGGCATTCAAACATTTTAAAAATCGATGGGTTAAAATAAGTGGTTGACCAAAAACCGATTCGTTAGTAAAATCAACCTTTTTTGATGATTTTTTGGAATATCTCGGCCAAATAATGTCCGATTTGGGAATTTTATACCATTTTGGACTCGTAAGGATCAGTACTATCAATTGGCATCAAAAAAATGAAAATCTAAATTTTGGCCAAAATCAACAAAATGGCAAGGGGTTACATCACGTTTTTTTTCAAATTCGGGGTCGGTGCGAAAATCGAAACTTTTTTTGATGATTTTGATTGAATATCTTGGGTAAATACTGTCCGATTTTGAAATGTTATACCTTTTTGAATTCGTAGGGATCCCAACTATAAATTGGCATTCAAACATTTTAAAAATCGATGGGTTAAAATAAGTGGTTGACCAAAAACCGATTCGTTAGTAAAATCAACCTTTTTTGATGATTTTTTGGAATATCTCGGCCAAATAATGTCCGATTTGGGAATTTTATACCATTTTGGACTCGTAAGGATCAGTACTATCAATTGGCATCAAAAAAATGAAAATCTAAATTTTGGCCAAAATCAACAAAATGGCAAGGGGTTACATCACGTTTTTTTTCAAATTCGGGGTCGGTGCGAAAATCGAAACTTTTTTGATGATTTTGATTGAATATCTTGGGTAAATACTGTCCGATTTTGAAATGTTATACCTTTTTGAATTCGTAGGGATCCCAACTATAAATTGGCATTCAAACATTTTAAAAATCGATGGGTTAAAATAAGTGGTTGACCAAAAACCGATTCGTTAGTAAAATCAACCTTTTTTGATGATTTTTTGGAATATCTCGGCCAAATAATGTCCGATTTGGGAATTTTATACCATTTTGAACTCGTAAGGATCAGTACTATCAATTGGCATCAAAAAAATGAAAATCTAAATTTTGGCCAAAATCAACAAAATGGCAAGGGGTTACATCACGTTTTTTTTCAAATTCGAGGTCGGTGCGAAAATCGAAACTTTTTTGATGATTTTGATTGAATATCTTGGGTAAATACTGTCCGATTTTGAAATGTTATACCTTTTTGAATTCGTAGGGATCCCAACTATAAATTGGCATTCAAACATTTTAAAAATCGATGGGTTAAAATAAGTGGTTGACCAAAAACCGATTCGTTAGTAAAATCAACCTTTTTTGATGATTTTTTGGAATATCTCGGCCAAATAATGTCCGATTTGGGAATTTTATACCATTTTGGACTCGTAAGGATCAGTACTATCAATTGGCATCAAAAAAATGAAAATCTAAATTTTGGCCAAAATCAACAAAATGGCAAGGGGTTACATCACGTTTTTTTTCAAATTCGGGGTCGGTGCGAAAATCGAAACTTTTTTGATGATTTTGATTGAATATCTTGGGTAAATACTGTCCGATTTTGAAATGTTATACCTTTTTGAATTCGTAGGGATCCCAACTATAAATTGGCATTCAAACATTTTAAAAATCGATGGGTTAAAATAAGTGGTTGACCAAAAACCGATTCGTTAGTAAAATCAACCTTTTTTGATGATTTTTTGGAATATCTCGGCCAAATAATGTCCGATTTGGGAATTTTATACCATTTTGGACTCGTAAGGATCAGTACTATCAATTGGCATCAAAAAAATGAAAATCTAAATTTTGGCCAAAATCAACAAAATGGCAAGGGGTTACATCACGTTTTTTTTTCAAATTCGGGGTCGGTGCGAAAATCGAAACTTTTTTGATGATTTTGATTGAATATCTTGGGTAAATACTGTCCGATTTTGAAATGTTATACCTTTTTGAATTCGTAGGGATCCCAACTATAAATTGGCATTCAAACATTTTAAAAATCGATGGGTTAAAATAAGTGGTTGACCAAAAACCGATTCGTTAGTAAAATCAACCTTTTTTGATGATTTTTTGGAATATCTCGGCCAAATAATGTCCGATTTGGGAATTTTATACCATTTTGGACTCGTAAGGATCAGTACTATCAATTGGCATCAAAAAACTGAAAATCTAAATTTTGGCCAAAATCAACAAAATGGCAAGGGGTTACATCACGTTTTTTTTCAAATTCGAGGTCGGTGCGAAAATCGAAACTTTTTTGATGATTTTGATTGAATATCTTGGGTAAATACTGTCCGATTTTGAAATGTTATACCTTTTTGAATTCGTAGGGATCCCAACTATAAATTGGCATTCAAACATTTTAAAAATCGATGGGTTAAAATAAGTGGTTGACCAAAAACCGATTCGTTAGTAAAATCAACCTTTTTTGATGATTTTTTGGAATATCTCGGCCAAATAATGTCCGATTTGGGAATTTTATACCATTTTGGACTCGTAAGGATCAGTACTATCAATTGGCATCAAAAAAATGAAAATCTAAATTTTGGCCAAAATCAACAAAATGGCAAGGGGTTACATCACGTTTTTTTTCAAATTCGAGGTCGGTGCGAAAATCGAAACTTTTTTGATGATTTTGATTGAATATCTTGGGTAAATACTGTCCGATTTTGAAATGTTATACCTTTTTGAATTCGTAGGGATCCCAACTATAAATTGGCATTCAAACATTTTAAAAATCGATGGGTTAAAATAAGTGGTTGACCAAAAACCGATTCGTTAGTAAAATCAACCTTTTTTGATGATTTTTTGGAATATCTCGGCCAAATAATGTCCGATTTGGGAATTTTATACCATTTTGGACTCGTAAGGATCAGTACTATCAATTGGCATCAAAAAAATGAAAATCTAAATTTTGGCCAAAATCAACAAAATGGCAAGGGGTTACATCACGTTTTTTTTCAAATTCGAGGTCGGTGCGAAAATCGAAACTTTTTTGATGATTTTGATTGAATATCTTGGGTAAATACTGTCCGATTTTGAAATGTTATACCTTTTTGAATTCGTAGGGATCCCAACTATAAATTGGCATTCAAACATTTTAAAAATCGATGGGTTAAAATAAGTGGTTGACCAAAAACCGATTCGTTAGTAAAATCAACCTTTTTTGATGATTTTTTGGAATATCTCGGCCAAATAATGTCCGATTTGGGAATTTTATACCATTTTGGACTCGTAAGGATCAGTACTATCAACTGGCATCAAAAAAATGAAAATCTAAATTTTGGCCAAAATCAACAAAATGGCAAGGGGTTACATCACGTTTTTTTTCAAATTCGGGGTCGGTGCGAAAATCGAAACTTTTTTGATGATTTTGATTGAATATCTTGGGTAAATACTGTCCGATTTTGAAATGTTATACCTTTTTGAATTCGTAGGGATCCCAACTATAAATTGGCATTCAAACATTTTAAAAATCGATGGGTTAAAATAAGTGGTTGACCAAAAACCGATTCGTTAGTAAAATCAACCTTTTTTGATGATTTTTTGGAATATCTCGGCCAAATAATGTCCGATTTGGGAATTTTATACCATTTTGGACTCGTAAGGATCAGTACTATCAATTGGCATCAAAAAAATGAAAATCTAAATTTTGGCCAAAATCAACAAAATGGCAAGGGGTTACATCACGTTTTTTTCAAATTCGGGGTCGGTGCGAAAATCGAAACTTTTTTGATGATTTTGATTGAATATCTTGGGTAAATACTGTCCGATTTTGAAATGTTATACCTTTTTGAATTCGTAGGGATCCCAACTATAAATTGGCATTCAAACATTTTAAAAATCGATGGGTTAAAATAAGTGGTTGACCAAAAACCGATTCGTTAGTAAAATCAACCTTTTTTGATGATTTTTTGGAATATCTCGGCCAAATAATGTCCGATTTGGGAATTTTATACCATTTTGGACTCGTAAGGATCAGTACTATCAATTGGCATCAAAAAAATGAAAATCTAAATTTTGGCCAAAATCAACAAAATGGCAAGGGGTTACATCACGTTTTTTTTCAAATTCGAGGTCGGTGCGAAAATCGAAACTTTTTTGATGATTTTGATTGAATATCTTGGGTAAATACTGTCCGATTTTGAAATGTTATACCTTTTTGAATTCGTAGGGATCCCAACTATAAATTGGCATTCAAACATTTTAAAAATCGATGGGTTAAAATAAGTGGTTGACCAAAAACCGATTCGTTAGTAAAATCAACCTTTTTTGATGATTTTTTGGAATATCTCGGCCAAATAATGTCCGATTTGGGAATTTTATACCATTTTGGACTCGTAAGGATCAGTACTATCAATTGGCATCAAAAAAATGAAAATCTAAATTTTGGCCAAAATCAACAAAATGGCAAGGGGTTACATCACGTTTTTTTTTCAAATTCGAGGTCGGTGCGAAAATCGAAACTTTTTTGATGATTTTGATTGAATATCTTGGGTAAATACTGTCCGATTTTGAAATGTTATACCTTTTTGAATTCGTAGGGATCCCAACTATAAATTGGCATTCAAACATTTTAAAAATCGATGGGTTAAAATAAGTGGTTGACCAAAAACCGATTCGTTAGTAAAATCAACCTTTTTTGATGATTTTTTGGAATATCTCGGCCAAATAATGTCCGATTTGGGAATTTTATACCATTTTGGACTCGTAAGGATCAGTACTATCAATTGGCATCAAAAAAATGAAAATCTAAATTTTGGCCAAAATCAACAAAATGGCAAGGGGTTACATCACGTTTTTTTTTCAAATTCGGGGTCGGTGCGAAAATCGAAACTTTTTTGATGATTTTGATTGAATATCTTGGGTAAATACTGTCCGATTTTGAAATGTTATACCTTTTTGAATTCGTAGGGATCCCAACTATAAATTGGCATTCAAACATTTTAAAAATCGATGGGTTAAAATAAGTGGTTGACCAAAAACCGATTCGTTAGTAAAATCAACCTTTTTTGATGATTTTTTGGAATATCTCGGCCAAATAATGTCCGATTTGGGAATTTTATACCATTTTGGACTCGTAAGGATCAGTACTATCAATTGGCATCAAAAAAATGAAAATCTAAATTTTGGCCAAAATCAACAAAATGGCAAGGGGTTACATCACGTTTTTTTTTCAAATTCGGGGTCGGTGCGAAAATCGAAACTTTTTTGATGATTTTGATTGAATATCTTGGGTAAATACTGTCCGATTTTGAAATGTTATACCTTTTTGAATTCGTAGGGATCCCAACTATAAATTGGCATTCAAACATTTTAAAAATCGATGGGTTAAAATAAGTGGTTGACCAAAAACCGATTCGTTAGTAAAATCAACCTTTTTTGATGATTTTTTGGAATATCTCGGCCAAATAATGTCCGATTTGGGAATTTTATACCATTTTGGACTCGTAAGGATCAGTACTATCAATTGGCATCAAAAAAATGAAAATCTAAATTTTGGCCAAAATCAACAAAATGGCAAGGGGTTACATCACGTTTTTTTTCAAATTCGAGGTCGGTGCGAAAATCGAAACTTTTTTGATGATTTTGATTGAATATCTTGGGTAAATACTGTCCGATTTTGAAATGTTATACCTTTTTGAATTCGTAGGGATCCCAACTATAAATTGGCATTCAAACATTTTAAAAATCGATGGGTTAAAATAAGTGGTTGACCAAAAACCGATTCGTTAGTAAAATCAACCTTTTTTGATGATTTTTTGGAATATCTCGGCCAAATAATGTCCGATTTGGGAATTTTATACCATTTTGGACTCGTAAGGATCAGTACTATCAATTGGCATCAAAAAAATGAAAATCTAAATTTTGGCCAAAATCAACAAAATGGCAAGGGGTTACATCACGTTTTTTTTCAAATTCGAGGTCGGTGCGAAAATCGAAACTTTTTTGATGATTTTGATTGAATATCTTGGGTAAATACTGTCCGATTTTGAAATGTTATACCTTTTTGAATTCGTAGGGATCCCAACTATAAATTGGCATTCAAACATTTTAAAAATCGATGGGTTAAAATAAGTGGTTGACCAAAAACCGATTCGTTAGTAAAATCAACCTTTTTTTGATGATTTTTTGGAATATCTCGGCCAAATAATGTCCGATTTGGGAATTTTATACCATTTTGGACTCGTAAGGATCAGTACTATCAACTGGCATCAAAAAACTGAAAATCTAAATTTTGGCCAAAATCAACAAAATGGCAAGGGGTTACATCACGTTTTTTTTCAAATTCGAGGTCGGTGCGAAAATCGAAACTTTTTTGATGATTTTGATTGAATATCTTGGGTAAATACTGTCCGATTTTGAAATGTTATACCTTTTTGAATTCGTAGGGATCCCAACTATAAATTGGCATTCAAACATTTTAAAAATCGATGGGTTAAAATAAGTGGTTGACCAAAAACCGATTCGTTAGTAAAATCAACCTTTTTTGATGATTTTTTGGAATATCTCGGCCAAATAATGTCCGATTTGGGAATTTTATACCATTTTGGACTCGTAAGGATCAGTACTATCAACTGGCATCAAAAAAATGAAAATCTAAATTTTGGCCAAAATCAACAAAATGGCAAGGGGTTACATCACGTTTTTTTTCAAATTCGGGGTCGGTGCGAAAATCGAAACTTTTTTGATGATTTTGATTGAATATCTTGGGTAAATACTGTCCGATTTTGAAATGTTATACCTTTTTGAATTCGTAGGGATCCCAACTATAAATTGGCATTCAAACATTTTAAAAATCGATGGGTTAAAATAAGTGGTTGACCAAAAACCGATTCGTTAGTAAAATCAACCTTTTTTGATGATTTTTTGGAATATCTCGGCCAAATAATGTCCGATTTGGGAATTTTATACCATTTTGGACTCGTAAGGATCAGTACTATCAACTGGCATCAAAAAACTGAAAATCTAAATTTTGGCCAAAATCAACAAAATGGCAAGGGGTTACATCACGTTTTTTTCAAATTCGGGGTCGGTGCGAAAATCGAAACTTTTTTGATGATTTTGATTGAATATCTTGGGTAAATACTGTCCGATTTTGAAATGTTATACCTTTTTGAATTCGTAGGGATCCCAACTATAAATTGGCATTCAAACATTTTAAAAATCGATGGGTTAAAATAAGTGGTTGACCAAAAACCGATTCGTTAGTAAAATCAACCTTTTTTGATGATTTTTTGGAATATCTCGGCCAAATAATGTCCGATTTGGGAATTTTATACCATTTTGGACTCGTAAGGATCAGTACTATCAATTGGCATCAAAAAAATGAAAATCTAAATTTTGGCCAAAATCAACAAAATGGCAAGGGGTTACATCACGTTTTTTTTCAAATTCGAGGTCGGTGCGAAAATCGAAACTTTTTTGATGATTTTGATTGAATATCTTGGGTAAATACTGTCCGATTTTGAAATGTTATACCTTTTTGAATTCGTAGGGATCCCAACTATAAATTGGCATTCAAACATTTTAAAAATCGATGGGTTAAAATAAGTGGTTGACCAAAAACCGATTCGTTAGTAAAATCAACCTTTTTTGATGATTTTTTGGAATATCTCGGCCAAATAATGTCCGATTTGGGAATTTTATACCATTTTGGACTCGTAAGGATCAGTACTATCAATTGGCATCAAAAAAATGAAAATCTAAATTTTGGCCAAAATCAACAAAATGGCAAGGGGTTACATCACGTTTTTTTTCAAATTCGAGGTCGGTGCGAAAATCGAAACTTTTTTGATGATTTTGATTGAATATCTTGGGTAAATACTGTCCGATTTTGAAATGTTATACCTTTTTGAATTCGTAGGGATCCCAACTATAAATTGGCATTCAAACATTTTAAAAATCGATGGGTTAAAATAAGTGGTTGACCAAAAACCGATTCGTTAGTAAAATCAACCTTTTTTGATGATTTTTTGGAATATCTCGGCCAAATAATGTCCGATTTGGGAATTTTATACCATTTTGGACTCGTAAGGATCAGTACTATCAATTGGCATCAAAAAAATGAAAATCTAAATTTTGGCCAAAATCAACAAAATGGCAAGGGGTTACATCACGTTTTTTTTCAAATTCGAGGTCGGTGCGAAAATCGAAACTTTTTTGATGATTTTGATTGAATATCTTGGGTAAATACTGTCCGATTTTGAAATGTTATACCTTTTTGAATTCGTAGGGATCCCAACTATAAATTGGCATTCAAACATTTTAAAAATCGATGGGTTAAAATAAGTGGTTGACCAAAAACCGATTCGTTAGTAAAATCAACCTTTTTTGATGATTTTTTGGAATATCTCGGCCAAATAATGTCCGATTTGGGAATTTTATACCATTTTGGACTCGTAAGGATCAGTACTATCAACTGGCATCAAAAAACTGAAAATCTAAATTTTGGCCAAAATCAACAAAATGGCAAGGGGTTACATCACGTTTTTTTTTCAAATTCGAGGTCGGTGCGAAAATCGAAACTTTTTTGATGATTTTGATTGAATATCTTGGGTAAATACTGTCCGATTTTGAAATGTTATACCTTTTTGAATTCGTAGGGATCCCAACTATAAATTGGCATTCAAACATTTTAAAAATCGATGGGTTAAAATAAGTGGTTGACCAAAAACCGATTCGTTAGTAAAATCAACCTTTTTTGATGATTTTTTGGAATATCTCGGCCAAATAATGTCCGATTTGGGAATTTTATACCATTTTGGACTCGTAAGGATCAGTACTATCAATTGGCATCAAAAAAATGAAAATCTAAATTTTGGCCAAAATCAACAAAATGGCAAGGGGTTACATCACGTTTTTTTTTCAAATTCGAGGTCGGTGCGAAAATCGAAACTTTTTTGATGATTTTGATTGAATATCTTGGGTAAATACTGTCCGATTTTGAAATGTTATACCTTTTTGAATTCGTAGGGATCCCAACTATAAATTGGCATTCAAACATTTTAAAAATCGATGGGTTAAAATAAGTGGTTGACCAAAAACCGATTCGTTAGTAAAATCAACCTTTTTTGATGATTTTTTGGAATATCTCGGCCAAATAATGTCCGATTTGGGAATTTTATACCATTTTGGACTCGTAAGGATCAGTACTATCAATTGGCATCAAAAAAATGAAAATCTAAATTTTGGCCAAAATCAACAAAATGGCAAGGGGTTACATCACGTTTTTTTTTCAAATTCGGGGTCGGTGCGAAAATCGAAACTTTTTTGATGATTTTGATTGAATATCTTGGGTAAATACTGTCCGATTTTGAAATGTTATACCTTTTTGAATTCGTAGGGATCCCAACTATAAATTGGCATTCAAACATTTTAAAAATCGATGGGTTAAAATAAGTGGTTGACCAAAAACCGATTCGTTAGTAAAATCAACCTTTTTTGATGATTTTTTGGAATATCTCGGCCAAATAATGTCCGATTTGGGAATTTTATACCATTTTGGACTCGTAAGGATCAGTACTATCAATTGGCATCAAAAAAATGAAAATCTAAATTTTGGCCAAAATCAACAAAATGGCAAGGGGTTACATCACGTTTTTTTTCAAATTCGGGGTCGGTGCGAAAATCGAAACTTTTTTGATGATTTTGATTGAATATCTTGGGTAAATACTGTCCGATTTTGAAATGTTATACCTTTTTGAATTCGTAGGGATCCCAACTATAAATTGGCATTCAAACATTTTAAAAATCGATGGGTTAAAATAAGTGGTTGACCAAAAACCGATTCGTTAGTAAAATCAACCTTTTTTGATGATTTTTTGGAATATCTCGGCCAAATAATGTCCGATTTGGGAATTTTATACCATTTTGGACTCGTAAGGATCAGTACTATCAATTGGCATCAAAAAAATGAAAATCTAAATTTTGGCCAAAATCAACAAAATGGCAAGGGGTTACATCACGTTTTTTTTTCAAATTCGGGGTCGGTGCGAAAATCGAAACTTTTTTGATGATTTTGATTGAATATCTTGGGTAAATACTGTCCGATTTTGAAATGTTATACCTTTTTGAATTCGTAGGGATCCCAACTATAAATTGGCATTCAAACATTTTAAAAATCGATGGGTTAAAATAAGTGGTTGACCAAAAACCGATTCGTTAGTAAAATCAACCTTTTTTGATGATTTTTTGGAATATCTCGGCCAAATAATGTCCGATTTGGGAATTTTATACCATTTTGGACTCGTAAGGATCAGTACTATCAATTGGCATCAAAAAAATGAAAATCTAAATTTTGGCCAAAATCAACAAAATGGCAAGGGGTTACATCACGTTTTTTTTCAAATTCGGGGTCGGTGCGAAAATCGAAACTTTTTTGATGATTTTGATTGAATATCTTGGGTAAATACTGTCCGATTTTGAAATGTTATACCTTTTTGAATTCGTAGGGATCCCAACTATAAATTGGCATTCAAACATTTTAAAAATCGATGGGTTAAAATAAGTGGTTGACCAAAAACCGATTCGTTAGTAAAATCAACCTTTTTTGATGATTTTTTGGAATATCTCGGCCAAATAATGTCCGATTTGGGAATTTTATACCATTTTGGACTCGTAAGGATCAGTACTATCAATTGGCATCAAAAAAATGAAAATCTAAATTTTGGCCAAAATCAACAAAATGGCAAGGGGTTACATCACGTTTTTTTTCAAATTCGGGGTCGGTGCGAAAATCGAAACTTTTTTGATGATTTTGATTGAATATCTTGGGTAAATACTGTCCGATTTTGAAATGTTATACCTTTTTGAATTCGTAGGGATCCCAACTATAAATTGGCATTCAAACATTTTAAAAATCGATGGGTTAAAATAAGTGGTTGACCAAAAACCGATTCGTTAGTAAAATCAACCTTTTTTGATGATTTTTTGGAATATCTCGGCCAAATAATGTCCGATTTGGGAATTTTATACCATTTTGGACTCGTAAGGATCAGTACTATCAATTGGCATCAAAAAAATGAAAATCTAAATTTTGGCCAAAATCAACAAAATGGCAAGGGGTTACATCACGTTTTTTTTCAAATTCGGGGTCGGTGCGAAAATCGAAACTTTTTTGATGATTTTGATTGAATATCTTGGGTAAATACTGTCCGATTTTGAAATGTTATACCTTTTTGAATTCGTAGGGATCCCAACTATAAATTGGCATTCAAACATTTTAAAAATCGATGGGTTAAAATAAGTGGTTGACCAAAAACCGATTCGTTAGTAAAATCAACCTTTTTTGATGATTTTTTGGAATATCTCGGCCAAATAATGTCCGATTTGGGAATTTTATACCATTTTGGACTCGTAAGGATCAGTACTATCAATTGGCATCAAAAAAATGAAAATCTAAATTTTGGCCAAAATCAACAAAATGGCAAGGGGTTACATCACGTTTTTTTCAAATTCGGGGTCGGTGCGAAAATCGAAACTTTTTTGATGATTTTGATTGAATATCTTGGGTAAATACTGTCCGATTTTGAAATGTTATACCTTTTTGAATTCGTAGGGATCCCAACTATAAATTGGCATTCAAACATTTTAAAAATCGATGGGTTAAAATAAGTGGTTGACCAAAAACCGATTCGTTAGTAAAATCAACCTTTTTTGATGATTTTTTGGAATATCTCGGCCAAATAATGTCCGATTTGGGAATTTTATACCATTTTGGACTCGTAAGGATCAGTACTATCAATTGGCATCAAAAAAATGAAAATCTAAATTTTGGCCAAAATCAACAAAATGGCAAGGGGTTACATCACGTTTTTTTTCAAATTCGGGGTCGGTGCGAAAATCGAAACTTTTTTGATGATTTTGATTGAATATCTTGGGTAAATACTGTCCGATTTTGAAATGTTATACCTTTTTGAATTCGTAGGGATCCCAACTATAAATTGGCATTCAAACATTTTAAAAATCGATGGGTTAAAATAAGTGGTTGACCAAAAACCGATTCGTTAGTAAAATCAACCTTTTTTGATGATTTTTTGGAATATCTCGGCCAAATAATGTCCGATTTGGGAATTTTATACCATTTTGGACTCGTAAGGATCAGTACTATCAATTGGCATCAAAAAAATGAAAATCTAAATTTTGGCCAAAATCAACAAAATGGCAAGGGGTTACATCACGTTTTTTTTCAAATTCGGGGTCGGTGCGAAAATCGAAACTTTTTTGATGATTTTGATTGAATATCTTGGGTAAATACTGTCCGATTTTGAAATGTTATACCTTTTTGAATTCGTAGGGATCCCAACTATAAATTGGCATTCAAACATTTTAAAAATCGATGGGTTAAAATAAGTGGTTGACCAAAAACCGATTCGTTAGTAAAATCAACCTTTTTTGATGATTTTTTGGAATATCTCGGCCAAATAATGTCCGATTTGGGAATTTTATACCATTTTGGACTCGTAAGGATCAGTACTATCAATTGGCATCAAAAAAATGAAAATCTAAATTTTGGCCAAAATCAACAAAATGGCAAGGGGTTACATCACGTTTTTTTTCAAATTCGGGGTCGGTGCGAAAATCGAAACTTTTTTGATGATTTTGATTGAATATCTTGGGTAAATACTGTCCGATTTTGAAATGTTATACCTTTTTGAATTCGTAGGGATCCCAACTATAAATTGGCATTCAAACATTTTAAAAATCGATGGGTTAAAATAAGTGGTTGACCAACAACCGATTCGTTAGTAAAATCAACCTTTTTTGATGATTTTTTGGAATATCTCGGCCAAATAATGTCCGATTTGGGAATTTTATACCATTTTGGACTCGTAAGGATCAGTACTATCAATTGGCATCAAAAAAATGAAAATCCAAATTTTGGCCAAAATCAACAAAATGGCAAGGGGTTACATCACGTTTTTTTTCAAATTCGGGGTCGGTGCGAAAATCGAAACTTTTTTGATGATTTTGATTGAATATCTTGGGTAAATACTGTCCGATTTTGAAATGTTATACCTTTTTGAATTCGTAGGGATCCCAACTATAAATTGGCATTCAAACATTTTAAAAATCGATGGGTTAAAATAAGTGGTTGACCAAAAACCGATTCGTTAGTAAAATCAACCTTTTTTGATGATTTTTTGGAATATCTCGGCCAAATAATGTCCGATTTGGGAATTTTATACCATTTTGGACTCGTAAGGATCAGTACTATCAATTGGCATCAAAAAAATGAAAATCCAAATTTTGGCCAAAATCAACAAAATGGCAAGGGGTTACATCACGTTTTTTTTCAAATTCGGGGTCGGTGCGAAAATCGAAACTTTTTTGATGATTTTGATTGAATATCTTGGGTAAATACTGTCCGATTTTGAAATGTTATACCTTTTTGAATTCGTAGGGATCCCAACTATAAATTGGCATTCAAACATTTTAAAAATCGATGGGTTAAAATAAGTGGTTGACCAACAACCGATTCGTTAGTAAAATCAACCTTTTTTGATGATTTTTTGGAATATCTCGGCCAAATAATGTCCGATTTGGGAATTTTATACCATTTTGGACTCGTAAGGATCAGTACTATCAATTGGCATCAAAAAAATGAAAATCCAAATTTTGGCCAAAATCAACAAAATGGCAAGGGGTTACATCACGTTTTTTCTCAAATTCGGGGTCGGTGCGAAAATCGAAACTTTTTTGATGATTTTGATTGAATATCTTGGGTAAATACTGTCCGATTTTGAAATGTTATACCTTTTTGAATTCGTAGGGATCCCAACTATAAATTGGCATTCAAACATTTTAAAAATCGATGGGTTAAAATAAGTGGTTGACCAAAAACCGATTCGTTAGTAAAATCAACCTTTTTTGATGATTTTTTGGAATATCTCGGCCAAATAATGTCCGATTTGGGAATTTTATACCATTTTGGACTCGTAAGGATCAGTACTATCAATTGGCATCAAAAAAATGAAAATCCAAATTTTGGCCAAAATCAACAAAATGGCAAGGGGTTACATCACGTTTTTCTCAAATTCGGGGTCGGTGCGAAAATCGAAACTTTTTTGATGATTTTGATTGAATATCTTGGGTAAATACTGTCCGATTTTGAAATGTTATACCTTTTTGAATTCGTAGGGATCCCAACTATAAATTGGCATTCAAACATTTTAAAAATCGATGGGTTAAAATAAGTGGTTGACCAAAAACCGATTCGTTAGTAAAATCAACCTTTTTTGATGATTTTTTGGAATATCTCGGCCAAATAATGTCCGATTTGGGAATTTTATACCATTTTGGACTCGTAAGGATCAGTACTATCAATTGGCATCAAAAAAATGAAAATCCAAATTTTGGCCAAAATCAACAAAATGGCAAGGGGTTACATCACGTTTTTTTTCAAATTCGGGGTCGGTGCGAAAATCGAAACTTTTTTGATGATTTTGATTGAATATCTTGGGTAAATACTGTCCGATTTTGAAATGTTATACCTTTTTGAATTCGTAGGGATCCCAACTATAAATTGGCATTCAAACATTTTAAAAATCGATGGGTTAAAATAAGTGGTTGACCAAAAACCGATTCGTTAGTAAAATCAACCTTTTTTGATGATTTTTTGGAATATCTCGGCCAAATAATGTCCGATTTGGGAATTTTATACCATTTTGGACTCGTAAGGATCAGTACTATCAATTGGCATCAAAAAAATGAAAATCCAAATTTTGGCCAAAATCAACAAAATGGCAAGGGGTTACATCACGTTTTTTCTCAAATTCGGGGTCGGTGCGAAAATCGAAACTTTTTTGATGATTTTGATTGAATATCTTGGGTAAATACTGTCCGATTTTGAAATGTTATACCTTTTTGAATTCGTAGGGATCCCAACTATAAATTGGCATTCAAACATTTTAAAAATCGATGGGTTAAAATAAGTGGTTGACCAAAAACCGATTCGTTAGTAAAATCAACCTTTTTTGATGATTTTTTGGAATATCTCGGCCAAATAATGTCCGATTTGGGAATTTTATACCATTTTGGACTCGTAAGGATCAGTACTATCAATTGGCATCAAAAAAATGAAAATCCAAATTTTGGCCAAAATCAACAAAATGGCAAGGGGTTACATCACGTTTTTTTTCAAATTCGGGGTCGGTGCGAAAATCGAAACTTTTTTGATGATTTTGATTGAATATCTTGGGTAAATACTGTCCGATTTTGAAATGTTATACCTTTTTGAATTCGTAGGGATCCCAACTATAAATTGGCATTCAAACATTTTAAAAATCGATGGGTTAAAATAAGTGGTTGACCAACAACCGATTCGTTAGTAAAATCAACCTTTTTTGATGATTTTTTGGAATATCTCGGCCAAATAATGTCCGATTTGGGAATTTTATACCATTTTGGACTCGTAAGGATCAGTACTATCAATTGGCATCAAAAAAATGAAAATCCAAATTTTGGCCAAAATCAACAAAATGGCAAGGGGTTACATCACGTTTTTTTTCAAATTCGGGGTCGGTGCGAAAATCGAAACTTTTTTGATGATTTTGATTGAATATCTTGGGTAAATACTGTCCGATTTTGAAATGTTATACCTTTTTGAATTCGTAGGGATCCCAACTATAAATTGGCATTCAAACATTTTAAAAATCGATGGGTTAAAATAAGTGGTTGACCAAAAACCGATTCGTTAGTAAAATCAACCTTTTTTGATGATTTTTTGGAATATCTCGGCCAAATAATGTCCGATTTGGGAATTTTATACCATTTTGGACTCGTAAGGATCAGTACTATCAATTGGCATCAAAAAAATGAAAATCCAAATTTTGGCCAAAATCAACAAAATGGCAAGGGTTACATCACGTTTTTTTTCAAATTCGGGGTCGGTGCGAAAATCGAAACTTTTTTGATGATTTTGATTGAATATCTTGGGTAAATACTGTCCGATTTTGAAATGTTATACCTTTTTGAATTCGTAGGGATCCCAACTATAAATTGGCATTCAAACATTTTAAAAATCGATGGGTTAAAATAAGTGGTTGACCAACAACCGATTCGTTAGTAAAATCAACCTTTTTTGATGATTTTTTGGAATATCTCGGCCAAATAATGTCCGATTTGGGAATTTTATACCATTTTGGACTCGTAAGGATCAGTACTATCAATTGGCATCAAAAAAATGAAAATCCAAATTTTGGCCAAAATCAACAAAATGGCAAGGGGTTACATCACGTTTTTTCTCAAATTCGGGGTCGGTGCGAAAATCGAAACTTTTTTGATGATTTTGATTGAATATCTTGGGTAAATACTGTCCGATTTTGAAATGTTATACCTTTTTGAATTCGTAGGGATCCCAACTATAAATTGGCATTCAAACATTTTAAAAATCGATGGGTTAAAATAAGTGGTTGACCAAAAACCGATTCGTTAGTAAAATCAACCTTTTTTGATGATTTTTTGGAATATCTCGGCCAAATAATGTCCGATTTGGGAATTTTATACCATTTTGGACTCGTAAGGATCAGTACTATCAATTGGCATCAAAAAAATGAAAATCCAAATTTTGGCCAAAATCAACAAAATGGCAAGGGGTTACATCACGTTTTTTCTCAAATTCGGGGTCGGTGCGAAAATCGAAACTTTTTTGATGATTTTGATTGAATATCTTGGGTAAATACTGTCCGATTTTGAAATGTTATACCTTTTTGAATTCGTAGGGATCCCAACTATAAATTGGCATTCAAACATTTTAAAAATCGATGGGTTAAAATAAGTGGTTGACCAAAAACCGATTCGTTAGTAAAATCAACCTTTTTTGATGATTTTTTGGAATATCTCGGCCAAATAATGTCCGATTTGGGAATTTTATACCATTTTGGACTCGTAAGGATCAGTACTATCAATTGGCATCAAAAAAATGAAAATCCAAATTTTGGCCAAAATCAACAAAATGGCAAGGGGTTACATCACGTTTTTTTTTCAAATTCGGGGTCGGTGCGAAAATCGAAACTTTTTTGATGATTTTGATTGAATATCTTGGGTAAATACTGTCCGATTTTGAAATGTTATACCTTTTTGAATTCGTAGGGATCCCAACTATAAATTGGCATTCAAACATTTTAAAAATCGATGGGTTAAAATAAGTGGTTGACCAAAAACCGATTCGTTAGTAAAATCAACCTTTTTTGATGATTTTTTGGAATATCTCGGCCAAATAATGTCCGATTTGGGAATTTTATACCATTTTGGACTCGTAAGGATCAGTACTATCAATTGGCATCAAAAAAATGAAAATCCAAATTTTGGCCAAAATCAACAAAATGGCAAGGGGTTACATCACGTTTTTTTTCAAATTCGGGGTCGGTGCGAAAATCGAAACTTTTTTGATGATTTTGATTGAATATCTTGGGTAAATACTGTCCGATTTTGAAATGTTATACCTTTTTGAATTCGTAGGGATCCCAACTATAAATTGGCATTCAAACATTTTAAAAATCGATGGGTTAAAATAAGTGGTTGACCAAAAACCGATTCGTTAGTAAAATCAACCTTTTTTGATGATTTTTTGGAATATCTCGGCCAAATAATGTCCGATTTGGGAATTTTATACCATTTTGGACTCGTAAGGATCAGTACTATCAATTGGCATCAAAAAAATGAAAATCCAAATTTTGGCCAAAATCAACAAAATGGCAAGGGGTTACATCACGTTTTTTTTCAAATTCGGGGTCGGTGCGAAAATCGAAACTTTTTTGATGATTTTGATTGAATATCTTGGGTAAATACTGTCCGATTTTGAAATGTTATACCTTTTTGAATTCGTAGGGATCCCAACTATAAATTGGCATTCAAACATTTTAAAAATCGATGGGTTAAAATAAGTGGTTGACCAAAAACCGATTCGTTAGTAAAATCAACCTTTTTTGATGATTTTTTGGAATATCTCGGCCAAATAATGTCCGATTTGGGAATTTTATACCATTTTGGACTCGTAAGGATCAGTACTATCAATTGGCATCAAAAAAATGAAAATCCAAATTTTGGCCAAAATCAACAAAATGGCAAGGGGTTACATCACGTTTTTTTTTCAAATTCGGGGTCGGTGCGAAAATCGAAACTTTTTTGATGATTTTGATTGAATATCTTGGGTAAATACTGTCCGATTTTGAAATGTTATACCTTTTTGAATTCGTAGGGATCCCAACTATAAATTGGCATTCAAACATTTTAAAAATCGATGGGTTAAAATAAGTGGTTGACCAAAAACCGATTCGTTAGTAAAATCAACCTTTTTTGATGATTTTTTGGAATATCTCGGCCAAATAATGTCCGATTTGGGAATTTTATACCATTTTGGACTCGTAAGGATCAGTACTATCAATTGGCATCAAAAAAATGAAAATCTAAATTTTGGCCAAAATCAACAAAATGGCAAGGGGTTACATCACGTTTTTTTTCAAATTCGGGGTCGGTGCGAAAATCGAAACTTTTTTGATGATTTTGATTGAATATCTTGGGTAAATACTGTCCGATTTTGAAATGTTATACCTTTTTGAATTCGTAGGGATCCCAACTATAAATTGGCATTCAAACATTTTAAAAATCGATGGGTTAAAATAAGTGGTTGACCAACAACCGATTCGTTAGTAAAATCAACCTTTTTTGATGATTTTTTGGAATATCTCGGCCAAATAATGTCCGATTTGGGAATTTTATACCATTTTGGACTCGTAAGGATCAGTACTATCAATTGGCATCAAAAAAATGAAAATCCAAATTTTGGCCAAAATCAACAAAATGGCAAGGGGTTACATCACGTTTTTTTCAAATTCGGGGTCGGTGCGAAAATCGAAACTTTTTTGATGATTTTGATTGAATATCTTGGGTAAATACTGTCCGATTTTGAAATGTTATACCTTTTTGAATTCGTAGGGATCCCAACTATAAATTGGCATTCAAACATTTTAAAAATCGATGGGTTAAAATAAGTGGTTGACCAACAACCGATTCGTTAGTAAAATCAACCTTTTTTGATGATTTTTTGGAATATCTCGGCCAAATAATGTCCGATTTGGGAATTTTATACCATTTTGGACTCGTAAGGATCAGTACTATCAATTGGCATCAAAAAAATGAAAATCCAAATTTTGGCCAAAATCAACAAAATGGCAAGGGGTTACATCACGTTTTTTCTCAAATTCGGGGTCGGTGCGAAAATCGAAACTTTTTTGATGATTTTGATTGAATATCTTGGGTAAATACTGTCCGATTTTGAAATGTTATACCTTTTTGAATTCGTAGGGATCCCAACTATAAATTGGCATTCAAACATTTTAAAAATCGATGGGTTAAAATAAGTGGTTGACCAAAAACCGATTCGTTAGTAAAATCAACCTTTTTTGATGATTTTTTGGAATATCTCGGCCAAATAATGTCCGATTTGGGAATTTTATACCATTTTGGACTCGTAAGGATCAGTACTATCAATTGGCATCAAAAAAATGAAAATCCAAATTTTGGCCAAAATCAACAAAATGGCAAGGGGTTACATCACGTTTTTTTTCAAATTCAGGGTCGGTGCGAAAATCGAAACTTTTTTGATGATTTTGATTGAATATCTTGGGCAAATACTGTCCGATTTTGAAATGTTATACCTTTTTGAATTCGTAGGGATCCCAACTATAAATTGGCATTCAAACATTTTAAAAATCGATGGGTTAAAATAAGTGGTTGACCAACAACCGATTCGTTAGTAAAATCAACCTTTTTTGATGATTTTTTGGAATATCTCGGCCAAATAATGTCCGATTTGGGAATTTTATACCATTTTGGACTCGTAAGGATCAGTACTATCAATTGGCATCAAAAAAATGAAAATCCAAATTTTGGCCAAAATCAACAAAATGGCAAGGGGTTACATCACGTTTTTTCTCAAATTCGGGGTCGGTGCGAAAATCGAAACTTTTTTGATGATTTTGATTGAATATCTTGGGTAAATACTGTCCGATTTTGAAATGTTATACCTTTTTGAATTCGTAGGGATCCCAACTATAAATTGGCATTCAAACATTTTAAAAATCGATGGGTTAAAATAAGTGGTTGACCAAAAACCGATTCGTTAGTAAAATCAACCTTTTTTGATGATTTTTTGGAATATCTCGGCCAAATAATGTCCGATTTGGGAATTTTATACCATTTTGGACTCGTAAGGATCAGTACTATCAATTGGCATCAAAAAAATGAAAATCCAAATTTTGGCCAAAATCAACAAAATGGCAAGGGGTTACATCACGTTTTTTCTCAAATTCGGGGTCGGTGCGAAAATCGAAACTTTTTTGATGATTTTGATTGAATATCTTGGGTAAATACTGTCCGATTTTGAAATGTTATACCTTTTTGAATTCGTAGGGATCCCAACTATAAATTGGCATTCAAACATTTTAAAAATCGATGGGTTAAAATAAGTGGTTGACCAAAAACCGATTCGTTAGTAAAATCAACCTTTTTTGATGATTTTTTGGAATATCTCGGCCAAATAATGTCCGATTTGGGAATTTTATACCATTTTGGACTCGTAAGGATCAGTACTATCAATTGGCATCAAAAAAATGAAAATCCAAATTTTGGCCAAAATCAACAAAATGGCAAGGGGTTACATCACGTTTTTTCTCAAATTCGGGGTCGGTGCGAAAATCGAAACTTTTTTGATGATTTTGATTGAATATCTTGGGTAAATACTGTCCGATTTTGAAATGTTATACCTTTTTGAATTCGTAGGGATCCCAACTATAAATTGGCATTCAAACATTTTAAAAATCGATGGGTTAAAATAAGTGGTTGACCAACAACCGATTCGTTAGTAAAATCAACCTTTTTTGATGATTTTTTGGAATATCTCGGCCAAATAATGTCCGATTTGGGAATTTTATACCATTTTGGACTCGTAAGGATCAGTACTATCAATTGGCATCAAAAAAATGAAAATCCAAATTTTGGCCAAAATCAACAAAATGGCAAGGGGTTACATCACGTTTTTTTTCAAATTCGGGGTCGGTGCGAAAATCGAAACTTTTTTGATGATTTTGATTGAATATCTTGGGTAAATACTGTCCGATTTTGAAATGTTATACCTTTTTGAATTCGTAGGGATCCCAACTATAAATTGGCATTCAAACATTTTAAAAATCGATGGGTTAAAATAAGTGGTTGACCAAAAACCGATTCGTTAGTAAAATCAACCTTTTTTGATGATTTTTTGGAATATCTCGGCCAAATAATGTCCGATTTGGGAATTTTATACCATTTTGGACTCGTAAGGATC